>CM031878.1:72418098-72487283 GCA_018697195.1 Certhia americana
AAAAAAAAAAAAAAAAAAAAAAAAAAAAAAAAAAAAAAAACAAAACAGCAAAGTTTGAGAGTGGCTTTTGGGCTCCTCTGACTGCGTCACAAGCTGGCAGCACTAAACTGCAATCATACCACTTTCATCAAGCCTCCACCTCCTAATCAGCTCCAAAAGATCCAGGTAATCTGGTTTCTGTCCCTTCTTTACGGGAAGCCAGCAGAGCATTTCTTTGTTTAGAGATCAATGCAGCACAGTGTGATTAGCATGCACCCAGCATTGCTTTTGTGCAAAGCCACTTAAAATAAGATTTTATGCTGTTACTGACTGCAATCAAGTGCAGCTCAGCTTTACGGCATCAGCTTGTCTCAGGGGATATTTAGTTCTGGAAAATAGAGTGTTCAGCACAAAACTAACTTTTAGGGTATTTTAAACCCTTTTTTTCTTCCATTTCTCTGCATCTCGGTTGCACAGTAGCACCTTCACCTTTCTTACACCAAGAGGTGGCATCCAAATGCACAAGAATATCCCCAAAAACACAGAGCTGTGAAAAAGGTCTTCACTCCTCACAGCCTCTACAAAGCACTTCTCGAGTACTCTGGTATTGTAAAAGGGATGTGTCAAGGATGGTGCCAGGAAAAACTGCCTTTCCCATTTTTAAAGCATGACCTTCCTTTGAGGCTGTATGCTTCCAGAAAAGTTGATACCTAACGCTTACAAATTTCTAAATGCAGCACATAAGTCCAAACCTTCTTTGAGAAAAGGAAAATAAATTGTACATAAAAAAACTAAAAAAAAAAAAAAAAACCCAAAAAACACAAACAAAACAAACACCCTGCAAAATAAATACACTCATAGCACTACTTTATGATAATTCTTAATCACAATTAACATTCTTTATAGAGATTTTCATCTTTCTGATGCATTTTTCAAGGCTAAAGTTTCTACACTGATCCACAGTACAGATGAATTTGATAATTTTCAGCCAATCCTGTGACAAATTCTTTAAAAAGTCTTTGCTTGGGGATGTCTAAGCTGAAATAGCAATGCAGTAATCACTCAAGCAAGTTAACTGTACATGAAATTCATCAGGATTTCAAGGGGGAATTTTTTATTTCTCACAGACTAGAAGACTTTTTATTTTATCTATACTGTATTTCATTTAGAAATTAGCAATTTCATAGAAATTTCAGCAACAAGGGGATCAATATAACTGCTAATGTGAACAGGCATTTGGATTCACTTTTGAAACACAATTGGGTTCAAAGAATATGAGAAATTCTTTTTATTTCTGAGAAACTTATTATGGAGAGTCACATGGGAACTAAGGCACTTCTGCTATCCCAGATCCCAGGTGGGGCAGTAACAAAAAAAAAAAAAAAAAAAATCTGATATAAGCCTATGTGTTAGCTTTGGATGCAGATAGAGTATGGTTTTGCTTACAGTACAGCTCAAGCAGGAGGAGTTGCAGTGAGCAATGTAGATGAGGCATTTCCCCACCCTTTAGTTTTTTTCAATCTCTGATGGGATCAAATTATAAAAACCTTGTGTGAGACAGAGAGTCATCAAGGCAGTCAGCCCAGCCAACAGCTCCATCACCTGATTTGGTGCTAAGAGAGAATTTTAACTTAATAAATAACTTAATTTTCTGCCTTTTTTCCTAAAACTCCAACAGAAAATGGGAGGAAAGAATTAGGGGCAGCCCCTCCATGCTAAGGGGATGAGGGTGGAGATGGCTGAGCACATATTGGTAGTGCCAGGGCTTTCTTCCCAGACATTGGATCTAGCCAAAAGGCCTTGTTTAAGACTTGATGGAACTACCTGAAAATCAGAAAAATATAGATTTTCACCCAAACTCTCAGAAAATAAAGAAGACTTGCCCTGGCGTTTGGCCACTCTCTCATTTACTCAGGAGTGACACCAGCAGCTTTTTGCTCAGCAACAGCCAATCATCGTTCTTGAAGGTTTCAAGATGAATTTTACACGTTTTTAGCCGTTTTCTCCCTTTTTCAGAAGCAGTTACAACTTTTCCAAGGTTATAAGCCAGGATTCTGTGGCTGCCCCTGGAAGCATCCAAGGCCAGGTTGGACATTGGGGCTTGGAGCAGACTGGAACGGTGGGAGGTGTCCCTAGCAGGGAGTGGACTGGATAAAGGTCCCTTTCAAGCCAAACTCTTGTCTGATTTCAAGGAAAACATAATGAAGGGTTTTGGGGGCCACAGCTGGACTTGTCAAGCTTCACCTACTGCACAAAAGAACCATCCAGGAGCTGCTGGCAGGGCAGCCCCTTGCTCCTGAGTGCAGCCACACACAGCTCAGCCCCCTGTCTGCACGTGGGCTGAAATGTCCTCTTCTTAGAGGGATATTCCAGCCAGAAATTGTGAGACCTTGCACCCCACAACCACCACAAAACCGTGATGTGTGTGCATGGGAGGGTCTCCAGCACCACAAAATTTGTGCAGGTCCGTGGAGAGAGGAGGATGTGACCAATCAGCAATTCATATCTCCTCTTGCAAAGCTTTTTAAACTACATTTCCATTGCAAATTAAGCAATCGTTCCAGTCCAGCTTTCACACAGAAGTCCATCTAGAGCCATATCCTAAAACACAAACACTTAAGTCAAAAGTCTTTGCCTAAATCTTATTTAGCAGGCTAAAAATTATATCCAGGAAAAGTGACATATATTTATGAAGGAGAGCTGAGATCAAGTATCTGAACAACACCATGGAATATTTCCATCATGGCAGGGATTAAAATTCCACATTAATAAACCCACCACATTTCCCCAAATGCAAAGCAATGGTTTATTAATCCGAACCCTTCAGTAAAAACTCGCTGCAAAGGATTTGTCTTGAAGCTGTAACGTTTGCTCTGCTGTTCAAGGATTCCCTGTCCATTTGGTAAGTTCCTATTTGTAAGCACGAAAAATGCAAAGCAGTGTGTCCATTTAATTTCTTTTTTAAATTTTTCTTTTTCTCTGAAGCTGTGGCCTAACTCGCTGAGTGAAAAAATACCTCAAGGACAAGGACTCTGAGGTATCTCTGCTCCACCAGATTATTCCTGCACAAATTACTCACACCCTTAGCACCAAGGCAGTGCCCAGCCAGGCTGGAGAAAAGCCATCAGATGAACCTAAGAGACACTGCAAGGGTCCCATTTCACAGCCCAGTGGTTCAGCAACAGCCCCAGAGCAAAACTTTTGTCTCCATTCACTCCCTCTTGGAGGCTTCCTCAGGTCCTGGATGGATCATTGAGATTTTCAGCCAGAAAATGAAGTAGTCAGGGTTTATATCCTCAAAAAATTAATTTTAATGAGTTCTATTGAACTAAAGTAGGCTCCTTACACCTCTTCCAGGCTAGAATTGCATTTCATCCGATTTCCAGGACTCCTGATGAGGGATTTTGCTTCATTTCCCCGGATAATGGCAGCTCATAGTCACAATCTGCACAGAGCAGCTGAACACAAACCTCCAAATAAAATGAGAGGCGTTGGCTCCTTTTGGGATAGCATTATGAACACCCAGGAATTGTTGCAGCCTGCCGAGATCCCAGATAGGGAGAGATGCTTTAGGGCTCGCTGACAGCTGCTAATTGGCTAATTACACAGAGCAATTTAGGGCTGGCTAAAGCAGATAGGCTGAACTCCGGGTTTCTGAGAGGAAGAGATAACTGCAAAGTGGTGCTTCCCTACAGATTAGCACATGTAGGGAATTCAGAGAGGGTCTGGTGCTGCCCAATCCTCCCTACTCCTCCCAAACCAGCCCACTTTGAAGAAACGTCCCAGAATGCTGGAAACAAACACCTCTCATCTCACAGAGCTGTGGGCTTTGTTAAAACATTCTTCTACAGTGTTGCCATAAATATAAAGCAGTAAAATCCTTGGCATTGTATATAAATATAAAGATTTATATTTAAATTCATTTTGGTTACTGCCTATAATTGCAGATTTCTTTTTTATTTTCTTTTTTTAATTTTTTTTTTTGGCCTAACTCTTCTGTGACTTGTGTCCCCCTTATAGGGCCACCATCAAAATAGTGATGTGGTCGTGATGTCAGGATGAGAAGTGATGTCTTCATTCCTTTATTCCACACCTTCTCTAGTGCTTAACCAGGAGTGGAAGCCCACTGATAAATCATTCTGCACGCAGGATGGGAGTACAGTGAAAAACAAAAGCTTCCCTTGCAGAACAAAGCCAAAATTTACAGGTTTTACTGGGTGTCTCTGTCCACTTTCAGGTAAAGATGGATTGGATTTATGTCCTCAGTTTTAAGTTAGGACAAAACCAATTTAAGGAGGTAGCCAAGCAGTTGGCTGTCGTAGTTTAGAAATTAAACTGGAAGGGTTGTACAGGACACCTAGTTTTTGCAAAAATCAGGGTTTTTTCCCATGGTTTTCTCTGTTTGTGGTAGCGGGGGCCACATCAAGCAGACAGAAAGAGAGCCTGCAGCAGGAGGGCAGGTAAACCCTGGCCCAGTGCCTGACCCATCATATCACAGCACAGAAAGGGGAAACATCACCAGGCCTGGCTCACAGGTGTGAGTGAGCAAGAAGAGTAAACCCAGGGCAGGGAAGGTAGCAGGAATTGTCCTCCAGCCTCATCTCTGTCCTTGCAAAGCAGTGAAGCCTCCAACTGAGGCACTGGCAAAGTGGGCACATGATAATTATAGGGCTTAAGCCAAGGCAGGGACAGGTTTAACTCCAGTGCCCAGCTCAGCTTAAGAAATTTTTATTAATAATGCACTATAAATGCATCTATTCATTTATTTGCATTTCCCCAAACTGGAAGTTGCTTTAAACACACAACATGAGCAGTGAAATATGCAGTTTTGGTGCTCATCCAGACTTCATCCCAGTGATGGTGACATTTGCCACTGTAGGCTAATGATTATGAAGTGCTTGGAGATCCCTCAGCATAAAAAACAAAATGTAAAAAGTACAGAAAGCTATCATTGCTGATAGCGTGGTGTTCCTGAATACTTTCAACACATCAGCAGTGTTATACTGGAAAAAGATGTTCTACAATTTGGCTTGATGTAAGAATTAATTAGCTCTTAAAATCAGTTTCTGGCTGAGGCGAGCACTTGGGGGCATTTTCCTGGTTTTTATTTTTTTCCTTCTGCTGGGTTAGGAGGGGAGAGCACAGCAAGAGCTTGGCAATCTGCAGCAAACCCAAACCTTCCATCCTCTTACAAAAAGACCCTTTTATTTTTAAAACAAGTGCTTGTCCTGTGATCCGTTATACATCCCCTTTGTGTCCGTGATGCTGTGCAGTTTTTCCCCCTTGGGTAGGGTATCCTTTCACTATTCTTCTGCTTTTCAGTGAGGAGGTAGACAAGGACAGCAGGCTTATTTAAAATGCTCTCCCAAGGCAGTGCAGCATTTCCTCCTCTCCTTTTCCAGTGGCTAGTGAGTAACAGAGACAGTTTGTGAAGATGTAGTCAAAAAAAATTCAGAGTTTTCTGTAGGGCCGTTTGTTCGACTCCAACCCCACTGTGTATGCCAAGCCCACGACATGGTGTTCAGAGCCAGAAATTTAATGGAAATTGTTTTAAGTTTTTTTTTTTATTTCCTGCCACAGGCCTTCTGAAGCACTCTCAGAATTTTCCTTTCAGGTTAAGCTAGAGCTGTTCTGTACAAATATTTATGTTAGGGTGTGAAGGGGGGAATCACCTTCCGCGCTCCACCCAACAAAAATGTTGGAAAAAGTGATGCATTTTTGGTAGTCCATTTCAAACTTGTGGACAAGGGCAGTCTTTAACTGTATTTTACTTACTTTCTGGCTGGCATACACTGGCAGTCTTTGCCAAAATCAAAAAAAATACAGAAAATATTATATTTTTTAGAAGCTAAGGGAGAAAATATTTTCCCTGACCCCCACCATCCCCCCCCCACCTTTTATTTTTTTTTTTTTTTCTTTTTTTCCCTATGTTTAAACAAACGGCATTCTGTAAAAGTATGTCTTCTGCTCAGGAACACAGATCTAGACATGAGGAAAACAGTACCCCAATCAATTGACAGAAAAATACCTTTTTCAATTACGTTTCCACACCAGAAACATAAAATAGGCTGATTCTGTAATGTGCTTTAGCAGTCAGCGACTCCTTTTTGCCTGTTTCTCTCTGATTTCTTGGAACACAGGGAGGAAGAACTCATCCACAGGGCCAAGCAGATATGTTTTCTGGTAGGGAAGGAGAAACCAGAGAACAGTTTTGCACAATTTTTTGAGCTTGGAGTCTGGGGAGCCCAGGAGCCTTTTACATTTCAGTTTCCCTACTTTTCTCTTAACCTGCTTCACCTCTTACTCTCTTTATGTTGAAGGCATCGACACAATCATGATATTGACCTCACCCAACCAGCCAAAAGATTTGGGTCACAGGAATTCCCACTAGATCAGCACAAATCATGGAACCACAGATAAATTTCATCTTGTTTCACCTCCCCAGGCTGCTCCCAGCCTGGCCTGGGACACTTCCAGTGATCCAGGGGCAGCCCCAGCTGTCAGCACACTATGACCCCCTCCAAAGCAGCCTTGAAATTGCTCTCTTTTACTTATGGAAGGGGAATTTGGGAAGAAAACTCTGATAATTGTGATTGCCAGATGACTCCTCCCAGGTATCTTTGAAAGCCTGTGTTTTCTGTTAACAGATTTACCCAGCACAGGATGAGTTTGAGTTACTGGCGCTCAGGGTCTGTGGCTGAAACATAAATTTGCTGAGACACAGGATCTGACACAGTCAGGTTCTCACTGAACAGAGCAATGACTTAGTCCTGTGACCTTCCTGAAGGACAGCAGAGTCATCACTGCTGCTCTGATTTCTCCTACCAGACCTGTCCAACACTTTTCCCTCACAGAGAGAGGGGAAAACACATGCTCTGAGACTAATGAGCAAAAGAATGAATGAAAACCAAGTCAGGATGTGCCATTTAATTCCCACACTTCATTTATTGGCTTAATTTATTTTTGAACTTACGCAGCTATAACTCCATGCCAATTCATGCTTATAATGAGTTTAGATCAGTATTTAAGAACTCACTTTGGACATATTTGAAACTCCTGTTATGTTAAGTTTATATTGAATTAGTGACCAACTTGCAACATAAAAAGTAATTATAATGAAAACCTGGCAGTACAACACCACAGTTTAAAGGCAAGACTTCACAAAAGAGGCCATTCATCCTCCCTTAACTTATCCATAAAAACAAATATTTGGCCAAAAGAATTCTGAAGTATTGTTTCAATCAGGTTGAAAGCAATGAGTTTGATGGAGTTTGTCATTTGTGGAAGTCCTCCATCAGTTTCAATTAATTTCCTGGCCTTTAAATAAAAACCAGATGACTTCATTACCAACAGCACTTAACAAATAATTGGGATAGAACTGAAAGCCACTGGGTGAAACTTACAGTTTTGTGGAGTCCAAATTCTGCATGAAAGGTAATGGAAATTGCCCATTCTGAATTGCAGAGAGCCCTGTAGCCCTAATGAAAATTATGAAGGCCTCAGACGTTTCTCAGTTGCCATTTTTCTGACCAGCTTTGGGGTTCTCCAGCCCTATCAGGTATTCACAAAAACTAAGTGAAAAATACACTTGAAATCTGGATTTGGACAACAGAAAGGGCCTCAATTAGAAGTAAAGTCTGCAGGGAACATTGGCCTCATTAGAGCAGACAATGTAGCTGCTTTCCTGCCCTAAAAGTTCCAAAATAAAAGCTTAATTCATTCAATCTGGACCTTTGTTGCCATACCTAGTACAGGCAATTGCAGAATAGGTATTTCTTTGCAATGACATTTTTATTTTCCCAATCTGCTTCACGCATCCTGCAGCACAGAAGAAACCTGAGCTGGCACAGCCCAAAAGAAAGAAAAAAAAAAAAAAAGAGATCAGGTAGGGATGGGGATGAAGGTTTATGAGTCAGTTTGTTTTGTTGTTTGTTTGTTTTTTTTAAAGGAAGAAAAAAAATAAAAAGCAAAAAACCCAAACCATAAAGCGATTCTTGGTTCCAGGAACAAATCAACAAATCAACTTTTTCAAACTCCAATTTCTCACTCCCTTCCTTCCCACTTAGGGAATTCAACCTAAGGAGGAGAAAGGCTTTTTTCCCATTAGAAAGGTCTATTTTTTTTTTTTCCATTTAGAAGGGTATATGTTTACTACAAACTCATCTGTCTGATGGTGTCTCCAGATTTGCTGACTCTCACACGGTCCCAGGACGTGTCCACATCATTATCTGCCCTGGGATGCAGATGATTTCCTTCTCTGCGTGCTCCTGCAGAGGTTTGTGCTCCAGGGGTTGAGCATTCTCCAGCCCTTTGCCAAGGAAAAGACGGAGGAAAGGAAGGGGCAGCACTTCACATGGCTTCTGACACCTCCCACAGACTGTTTTTTACTGGTTTACCTGGAATCAGAGGCAAATACAGACAGGTATTCCCACGTGGCTGTTGAAGAGTGAATTTTCCTGCATGTTTTTATGAAGAAAAAGGCTTGTGGAGCAGCACAATCTCCTGCTAGGTGGGCTGACCCTGGAGAGAGGAAGGATGGGCTTGTGGGCTGCAATGAGGCATGCTGCTAATTAAGCAGATCCCAAAACAAGCTGTGTGCAAGGGCCCACCACCCCACTCTCACTCGGATGCCTTGCACAAAAACAAAGCTGCTGCAGAGCACAGCCAGGCTTTGGCATCTCTGCTGATGTGCATCAGGCTGCCCAACCTCTCCTTTTTCCAGGCACAGTGAAAGAAACAAACACAAAACCTTAAACTAAACACACCAGGGATAACTGGTCGGCAGTTTGCAGAATGACAGCATCCTTAAAGGCAAGTTCAGCAGAGTGGAACAGCGTTTTCCAATTGCATCCACCCCACAAACCTTGTTTTCCTTTTGAATGAATAGGAGTTCTTCCTAGATTCTCTTCTGGGTTGGTTGGGATCTCTGTTGTGGTTTGGGGATGCCACTCTTGCATCCCACATCCCTTCCTGAGTGCTTGGACCCTACAGCCCAGTTATCTTATGCACTCCAGGCCCAGTGCTGCTGGCTGCATCGTCCCTGTTCTGGTCCCCCCAAGCCTCAAAGGCAGCACATGTTTTGTATTTTAACCTGTCTGCATTTCCAGGGTTGAATTTTGAAGGCTCCAACTGCACACAGCAGACTCAGGCTACGAACCCAGCACCAAAACCTGTGTTAGTTTGGGGTTTCCCCCCTACAGAGCAGGCAAGAATCCTCCAAATATTTTTTATTTAGACGTGGAGTGTGACCATGCATCCCTGACAGACATCTGACACAGAGTGTGAGGACCCCTGAGCACAATCAACAGCAAAAACTTGTCACTGTGTGGGATAGTCACATGTGTGCCAAGGTCTCAGCTGAGCCCCAAATGATTCATTGCTCTGTGTGTGTGACTCAGTTTTCATTGGCACCTGTGCCTGGCCCAATAATGTTCTGGCTCGGTAAGTTATTTAGTGAAAAAGAACAGTGGCAAATCACCTCACAGACTGATTGGGGTGAGGAAAATGAGGAGGAAAGCCAAGGAGTACAGCACTTTTCACATCTTTGTTTGTTAAGAGCCACAAAGATTTTGATTCTGAAGGAACAGCTGCTGAGATGCCACCCACAAAAGCGTGGCAGCGTTCAGGAATGGGGAATTTATCCAAGGAAGACAGCAAAGGCCACCCATGGGTGGGAGAAAACTTGGAAAGACAGCAAATTCTTATTACTCACACCATCAAGTCTGGTGCCTGCAGGTGTCTTATCTTGTATGAATTGACTGCAGAAGAAAATAGAGAAATCAGTGTTCTCCTTGTGATCAACAGAGCACCAAGGCTCTGGGAGATAAAGCAAAAGTGGAATCTGTTTTTTAAATGTTGCTGCTTTGTACTGTGTTAGCAGTGGATAAATTTACTTCAGCAAACTAAATTCAAGACCTCTGGGGTACAATGTGGCATTTGTTTTGAGCCAATCTCCAGACAGTCACACCTTCAGGGGTCACCTGCTGTTTTTACAGGGTAAAAAGTACCAAAATGGACACTGGCACAGCTGGTGCAGTGCAGCACAGAGCACAAGGGACACCAGGTTCCTGCCACATCCCCTGAGTTTGTCCTGATGGACATAAACAAAATTTTTTTTTTTTTTTTTTTTTTTTTTTTTTTGCCTAAGTCCTTTAAACTCTTTAGGAGTCTCAACTCAGAGTTTCCAGCAAGGTTGCTGTGTTAATTACAAATATCCCCAAGATTCAAGGGTGTTTGGCCAAGGGCTTTATGAAAGCCACACAGTCCCAGGTCTGTTTGTTATTTTATGACCATGGATTTTAGAGGACTCGAGGTCCTGCCCTAGTCAGACACCTCACCCTACCCATGGGGGAGGCACAGAGACCCAGAAAGGTTCATCACCAAGTCCTCCAGCATCAGGTAGAATCTACCAAAAAGAATATTTTCCCTGCCTTGGCCTGAAACACTGCATTGAAAACCCAGGAAAAAGAACCTCTTTAAGAAGCTGAGGGATGTGTCAAGCACAGCACATACTCTAGCACTGCCATGGCATCCCTCTCCCCCTGCCAAAAACATCAGGCTCCATTTCCCAGCTGCCAAATATTTACATGCTAGCTCACAACATCGTGCTCCGATCTGCACAAAGATAGTGGAAGAAATAATAAGGACCAATGTGTAACAGAAACACTGCAAATAGCCCCCAAACACATCACACTTCCCGCTGCCAGATTTCAAACACTGCCAATTTCCCTCAAGCTTTGAACATTCTGAAGAAACCTATCTGGAAGATGACAAGCAATAAATTTCACTGGGAGCCACCAAATGAGCGCTTCACTTTGGATTGATGTTTTTGTGTTTGCCTCTCACTCGACCAGCAAATCTTCCTCCCTCTTGCAATGAGGTTCCTCCTAAGATGCAGGCAGAGGATTAGTGCAGGCTGGACCCTGCACAGGCTGCATTCAGGCTGATTTTGCTGATCACAAAACGCCATGTCGTTTTACACAGCTCATTTTTGTGATTTTCACGTGTGTCTCAGATAACCATGCCTTGCTCCATGTGGGCTGTTATCAGACATGTAATAATCCATAGCCACTCTCCCCTGCTAACATGGATGGGGATACCGTGGAAGGGTGGTAGCCACAAAATATCCCCTAGGAATTTTGGGGACTGATTTGATGTCTTTTCTTTTCTTTTCTTTTCTTTTCTTTTCTTTTCTTTTCTTTTCTTTTCTTTTCTTTTCTTTTCTTTTCTTTTCTTTTCTTTTCTTTTCTTTTCTTTTCTTTTCTTTTTTCTTTTTCTTTTCTTTTTTTTTCTTTTCTTTTCTTTCTTTTCTTTTCTTTTCTTTTCTTTTCTTTGTGCTGGGCGTGCTGGGGGGTGGGGCTTTGGTGGTTTTTGCTTTTCGGTGTGAGGCGAGTGTTAGGGGAAGATTAAGGGATTTCTCTCCTTTGGTGGCCCTTTCAGTCTCCTTTCTTGAAGGAGAAACTTCTGGAGGGCCCTTTGGATCTCAGATTTCAGAGGGAGGATCAGGGGCCATTTGGAGACCAGCAGGAACTCATAAATCAGACAGGAGAGGACTTTGGGCCTGCAGAG
This sequence comes from Certhia americana, assembly GCA_018697195.1. Lineage (NCBI taxonomy): Eukaryota > Metazoa > Chordata > Aves > Passeriformes > Certhiidae > Certhia > Certhia americana. The sequence continues at coordinate 72,429,646 of CM031878.1, forward strand.
GGGAGAAAAGAGAGATCACTAAGCCCTTCATCTCAAATGTTGACTTAGCCTCATTGACTGGACACCTCAAGATAAACTGCCAGGCATCTTTTGAAGACACAGTCCTGCTGCTCACTGCTTCTTGCCAAGAAATCGGCAAGTTTTGTCTGCCTCTCAGCTGGAGTTCACAGCTGTGGTCACAGGAGTCACAGAAACAAATTCCTGTCTCATAATTTAGCACTTTTAGCAATTCTGGATGGTCCCCTTTGCTGCCAAGCCTCTGCAGCCACAGCTCCTCTGCCTCACGCCACTGCCACGTGGTGTCCAGGGTTGTCTTCCAGCAAATTCTCAACCCTTTGACCCATCAGAGCATTTCAAATTGTGCTTTACAGCCTGGTGGGACTGGAAGCAGCCGTGGCCCACAGGCACTTTTGCTGTGGCCACAGCAGGATGCTGAGATCTGCTCCTCAGGGGAAAACATCACTGACCTTCAGGGGCAGCTGGATTTTTCCAGGGCAAACCCTAAGACGTCTTGGAAGTGGTCAGACAGCCTGTGCTGCAACCAGAGCTTTCCTAATTGATGGTGATTCTCCTAAATTATGATGATTCTCTTTCCAACAGAGAACAAATGCCAGGTCTGTGAGGCTCAGGACTCTGCTCAGGGAGAGAAACCCACCCCTCCCTTCCCCACTTTTTCATGAGGAATACCCAACGGTCCTCCTTACTTCTGTTTCCTTTTACCTGTACCTGCACAATAATGTTCATTCTGCACAATCATAAATGCACCTCTTTGCTGTTAGAACGCTGCTTAAGATTTCAGTTCCGTGACTGAATAAGAAATTGAGCTTGTGTTAATCAAAATTACAAAGGGAAACACAACCAGCAATGGACACACACACACATTAAAAAAAAAAAAAAAAAAAGAAAGAAAGCAAGAATCTAATGAATATAACTTCCAGGCATTTCACAGTAAACAAAGTTTAGATAAACAAATTTCACTCTGGAGGAGATTTTAGCTAGTAAAAAGAACCTTTGTCTCCAGGAAGGAGTGATGCATTTGGCACACCCAGATGTTGTGTTTGATCCTCAGCTCTGTTGCAACCCTTCAGTCAATAAAAAGTAGATGCAGAGCTGACTTGGGTTGCACTGAAAACATTCCTCTTGCAGGCAATGTGCAAATAATTGCACATTTCCCACTCTCTGTCTATTTGACAAATTCTGAGTGGAGATTACGAGGATGTTGCATTGTGGAAACGCAGCACAGATTCACAACTTTATTTCTTTGCAAGTTTTATATTTAAAACTCCTAGAGTCCAGTTATAAAGCAGCCCCATTATTAAGGGAATAACACTGATTCACCTTCTGCAGAAATCCTTTGTTTTACACAAGTGCTGCCTTTGGAGATTTTTTTTTGAGACTTGTTTTTAGAAGAAATAAGAACCCATGTGAAAATTTCAGAAGTCTGTGTCACTGACAGAAGAAACTGTGCAGATGCCATTGTTGATAACTTTTGCTCTAAGCTGCCTGCATGCCACTCTACTTGGGTAAAATATTGCACTATTCTAAAATTAGGATTTGTGTCCAGCTTAGCTGGTTCATTGCCATACTAACAAAAAAGTCAATATCAATGTTTTTAAAAAGTCTGGGGCAAAGATGGGGGGTGATCATGCAAAGAAGAAGACATGAGGAGCACGGGAAAGGGAAAACACACCTTTGAAACAAAAAAAAAATTGCATAAATTAAAGTAAAGAAAAAAAATCATAACAGTGGAGAAGAAGAAGAGAAAATAATTGCTTTTTTTTCCTGATGTTAGGCAACTTTTTGGCACTCATTGATAGTAAGTTACATTCAAGCTGCAATGGGGTTTCAATCAAGTGGACAATTCACCAAACTAACGAGAGCATCCACGGGTTTTTTTCCCTTTTCCTTTGGTAAACTCTAGACACAAGGCAAGGGTTTTGACAGAAGCGAAATAAATGAGAAGATCCATTTTAGTTTTTCAGCCTAAAAATGGACAGAAAACCCAAAGCACATCCAGACCATCATTGTCACTGAGAGTTAGATTGGCTGAGCTTTCAAACTGGTCCTCAGGTGACCCTGCATCAACACGGCCAAATATTTTATGAACATTATTGTGTGCAGCTCGTGTACAAAGGTATACACCCAAAACTAATCAGAGCTCTGGCCAGCTGTCAGCAGCCTGTGAAAAGGCTGATTCTCTCCTGTCCCAGCAGTGGCCCCTCATTCTGTGACCATTCTCAGATTCTTTTTGGGACCACAAAAGAAAACCCACCCTGCCTTGGGCTGGTGTTTGCCCCCGGTCATCGCATCGTGATGCTGGTGACAGCGGCTCTGCCAGGAGTTTTGTTCCAGGAGGGAAGATGCTCATCCCCAGCTGCCTCAGGAGGAGAAATTTAGGGCACAAGCTAGGTCTCCAGCCAGCATTAGGGTGAGGAATGGCTGGCAAATCCTGCGGGAAGGCGTGAGCAGCTAAATAGATCCTTTGCCCCAAGGACGATTCCCAACAGTTGTTGAGCGAGCAGTGGCTGTACATGTTGTTGCTTCGTTGCTGTGCTGTTCATTGTTGTTCATTGCTGTGCCAAATCCATTTGAAATGTCATTGAATTTACTAAAAACAGCGAGTTTGTCATTGAACTAAAATAAAGATAACATTCGTGTTACTCAAAACGCCTCCGATCTTGGCTGATCACGGAAGAAGGCAATCACCAGTGCCCAGCTCTGAAAAATCAGACCTCCCGAGAAAGATCACTTAGTTATAAACCAAATAGAAATGTTCTTCTGCTCCCATTGATCCATCCTGGGCTCTAACACTGCCCTTTCACGCTGACAGCTTCATTTCACTCTATACAGTGCACAATTCCCAGGCGCTGGTATCATCGCACGCCGGCCATGAATTATTTATTTGATTAAAAGGCTGACATTACCTGGCAGATAAATACATCTGCAGGGCACTCAGGCAAAAGACATTACTGCCTGGCCCTTCCACAAGTCATCACAACTTAGGAATGACCTTTGTAACTTTGGACACTGAGTCCTGGAGTAAAGGAAGCAGAGCACAGCTCCTCCCAGTAACAGGAGAGGAAGCAAGGGGCAAAAACTCCGTGGAAGAAAAAAAATATTTAATTGTGAGGCTGGTCAAACACGGGGAAAAGATGTTCAGAGAGGTTATAAAGTCTCCATGAATGGAAATAATCAAAGCTCCAAGCCAGCTTGGTCTGGCCTATCTTCAAGCATGGAGGTTTGCACAGGGTGGCTCCAGAGGTGCCTTCCATTCCCATCTCTCCTGTGATTCCAGCTAAATGAAGGCATAAGAGAGCCACATTTTCAATGTGAGATTGCTGTAATATCACTGAGTTTGAGTACAAACTCCTCTGTTTTGCTTTGTATCCCCTCGTGTTTTTCTTAAAGCAATTAAAACCACACGGTCTGTAAGCCAACACCTCCTTTTTCCCCCAGCAACCAACTACTCACAAAAAATCACAAAAATTTAAGGGTGTCAGCCATTCCACTCACCATTTTCTACATTGTTCTTGACCATGTGACTTTACCTGGGAGATGAATAGAAGTCAGCCCTGGTGGAAACTGACATTCTGCTACCTTGAGACATCCAAATTTCACCAGGTACCACACACTCTTGCCCAGTATTTCTCTCCCAGAAGCATGTTCTTTCAGTTTTATCTTGATAATAACAAGCCACAGAAAGACCAAAAGTTCCCAGTGGTAATTGCAGAGACAATGGAAAGCATGTTTTCTTTATTCTTTGTCTTACTCCAGCACTGCTGGCTGCCCATTCCTTCTCACAATGCAAAATACCTGAAGAGTTTTTTCCCCCTTCCTGGCTTATTTCAGCATTTCCAAATAAGCTGTAGACTTGAATTTTTCACGTGGTGATCCACAGACCTAGGATGGGGAGAGTGGCAGGGAAAGAAGCACAAGGGCTACTGCAGAGGTCTGAAAAACAAAATAAAGAAGCTTTAACTCCCTGGAGGAAACCACAGAGATTTTAGAAGCCTGTACATGGACAGGACTTGTTGATTTTACACCACAGGGTATTTTCTCTTACACTTCTATGTTAGCACACTTTATCAGCAAACATACTTTTTTTTTTTTTTTTTTAAAATCAGATACTTCCACATCACAAATATATCTCTCTGCTGACAATTCAAGCAACAAAGTACACAAAATTCAAGTTACAGGTTTTGTTTCCAGGCATCAATGAATCATTTAAAATGATTACTTGGTAATAAGAGAACCAGGCTGCAAATGAAACTGTAGTGGGCACTGGGCAACAGTGATGATTTAAATAGAAATAAGAGATTCTGTTGATTGACGAAATGAGATATAACTGTCCGCATGCCCCAGAGACTCCAAGATGTACTAATGAAAGGATTGCAAATATGATTTGTGGAATTCTGCACTATTCGGGGAAAATTTGAGACTCATACTTTAAAGCTCAGACTTTAACTAACAAAACTACTGAACTTCACAACCAGCAAAAAACCCCAACTTATCAAAAGTGCTGTATAAAGCCAACATTTCCCTCTTCTAGTCATTGCATAAGACTGAAAGCTGAGGATGAAAAGATGAACTATCCAAAGTCAAGAAAACACTCTTTGTGCAGAGAATATTTGTGGTTTATCTGAAGCATCTTGTGCAGATTTGGCTTCAATTGCATTTACCCATATTTTCACCATAACTGCAGCAAGAGCTGGAATTTCCATAGCAACTTCCACCAACAGTCTCCAGTATGTGAAAACACAATTTTTAGGTAATATTCACCTTCAAATGGCAGTCTACCATCTTCAATAAAAATTGAGCAAGCCTTAATTAAAGCAGAGTCATGCTGAAGTCTAGAGGTCTTGAGACAAAGAGCCCAGCTGTTGGTCCTGTGACAGGAGTAAGGGATTAATTTCTCCTTTGGATAACTCATGGAATGCACCAGTTTTGTGTTTGGGGGTTTTTTTCTGGTTTTTTTTTAGCAACCAACCTCCATGGAGCTGCTGGTCTGTCACGAGTTAACCCATAGGTGCGGCTGAAAGAAGCGAGGATAAAGTAAAACAGGGGAAAAAGGGGGGAAAAAATTAAAAATCTCTTCTGGCAGGCTGTTTCCCCTTGCAATAACCCTCCTGTGTGTGACATCTAGCGTTGGCTTGCTCAAAGGACAAGGCTCTGGGAGCCCTGTGCGTGCTGCTGTGCAGAAAGGAGGAGGCAGGAGGGGAAATCTGGGGTGAGGAGGGGATGGCACTGCTGTCCCCATCAGCATCACCCCTGGGTGCTGAGGGGGTTGACGCTGCCACACTCTCCAAGGGGAAAAAGGAGCAAAGAACCCAAAGTTTCAGGGTTCATCCAGGTCATTCCAGCCACTAAGTCTTGCCACAGGGATGGGGGGAAAAGTGCATTATTGTGCTGCAATTATTTGGTAACAAGCACGAATTTGCTTTGTCCAGTCTAGCAAGGCCGGTAATGAACCTGAAACAAACTGCCCGAGTTAATTTCGTTTAAAGAGTGAATAAAAGGAGATTTCACAGGTGTTCTCTGGGTAGTGCACTGAAGTGGGTTCACAACCAGAAATCAGGTAAGGAAAGAGACTTCACTGAGAGAGCTTTAGAGATTAATTTCCATATAAATTGCCAGGAATGCCCGAGTTGTGCTTCAGACCCTTAATTGGACAGGAATGTAATGACCACTGCCACCAAGAGTCGTTGACATTTGCAATTGCAGCCCTTGTCAGTAGACAGGCCCAATAAATAAAATAAATAAATAAAGGGATTTTTCAGAGGATCCTAAAAGTATTTTAAGTAAAAAAAGGTGAACAGAAAGTGAAAAATTCGTGTGTCCCTCAATCCTCTGGATGCTACTGTAAACCTAGCCTCAGCTCTGCACCTCCTTTGAAATCCCACCTTTATCAAAACCAAAATGGGACATAAGGGAAAAATTCAAAATCCTCAGGAGCCTTTCTTGCTAACTGGCTGACAGGAAGAAGAAATATGCTTTTAAGCACGTGGTTTTAAGTTTCTATTTGAAAGAGCATTTCTGTCTTAAGATTAAATACGCTATTTTAACCAAGGATGTCTAGGGATAAAAAAAAAAAAAAATTAAAAAAATGGGAGAGGTTGTCAGAAGGTAGAGGATTTTTCATTCCTTTAACTGATCTAGTTTAGAAAAAGACATTTTTACAGGGCAGGGGAAAATGAAACCCTTTCAATCCTCAGTTTCACCAGAAAACCTAAGAGCTGCTGGGAATGCAGTATACTTTATTTTTTCCCCCTCAACACTTGGGTCAGACTGCAGAGCCCTGAATCTGCATATCACCAAATTTTTGTGGCCTTTCCAAACACCAAGAGTAACTTGCTGTCCACTGTAGAGATCCTTGTCATAATATCCAAAGATATTCCTCCTACATTCAGGACAAAACCAAACCAAACCAAACAAATTTCCTTGTAAAGAAACCAGAAAATACCATGAATTCACAGGCCACGTGAGGTCACTTTTTCTCATGAGCTGGAAACATCAACAGATGGAGTACTTGAGACTTATTGGTTTGGCCTGAATCTGCCAGAAGCCAAATCAGGTTCTAAGAGAGGCACCTCCTATTACAGAGGGCCGTAACTAATCACAGAGCTAATTAAAAAAAACCCTCTGCCCATACTCAGCTACCAACAGAAAATAAAATTCCAGAGGAGCAGCAGGGAATCAGATTGCCTGGGAAATTAATTTAGAAAGTCTTAGCTTATAAAACACTGATATTTTTACTCAAAACCCCTATCACTGGTTGCATAAGATTTACAAAAAGCTAACATAATAACCTCAAAGCCAGTGGATGCTAATCCTTGGGTAGAATCTGTTAAATTACAAACCCCTGTAAATCTCTCTCAGTTGACACATCACAGAAATTTGGTTTTCCTACTTTTCCCTTAATTCTCTTCCACAAATCCTTAACCACACCCTCATTTTTTAAATCCTTAACCACATTTTTAGGCTGGAGTGGAACAGTTTCGTGTGTTCTCTCTGTGTGCCTGAGCTTGACCAATTGGTCCTTAAATGGGCCTTGTGCTACTTCAGCAAAGCACACAGAGAGGAAGGAAAAATAACCTGATATTTCAGGATTGTATTGTGAGGACAGACTGGGAGCTGAGACCTTTTCATGTGGCTGCTGAAGAGGAGGCAAATATTCTCACCCTCCCACCTCAAGGTTAAATATGAAAACTGGTCCTGATCTGGCCTGAAAGTCCAAATTTTTCCAATTTTCTCCTGAGGTAAGAAATGCATGAAGATGGCAAAAAAACCAAGCAGCATTTTCTCTGAAAATACACTTTTTAACACTCTTGTCCAGTATTCGCTGCTTTAATAAAGGATTCACAGTGCCACCATGAAGACTCAAATAGTGCAGGCAAATAACATTTTTTTTTTGTTTGTTTGTCTCAGTTCAAGAAACTTTAACAGGGGTCACAATGAAAAAATATATCAAAAAGCACTGGAAGCTGAAATTAGAATTATTAATAAAATGCACACTGTAGTTGTTGGTGCAAACTTTTATGCCTCAACGTTGTCTTTGAATGTGTCTGTCTGCCTATCACCAGAGCAGCTCTTTTTTTTCCTTTTTTATTTTGTTCTTTTTTTTTTTTTTTTGTCTTTGGGGGTGGGGGGGTTGGGGTTTTTTTTCCAGTGTTCTATGAGGGCATCAGATCCAACTCTTACATCACAGGCACTGTAATATTTGGGGGGGTTTACTGATTTTCCAAATCAGTAAAATCAGCTGTGCAGATTTTGTTAAGTAGCAGAAATGTTCGGCCTGGTAGTTTCCTAGCAAAGCCTTAAAAAAAAAAAAAATTACAAATAAATAAATAAAGCCAGTAACATTCGAGCATTTCCGTGTGCTAACAGATTGAAGGACTGGTTACTCCTCTGGAATTGGGAAAAGCCAATGAGGGGAGGGAGAATTTCAAGATGACCTTGGTGCTGGTGGGGGCTGAAAGACAAGGATGAGCACAGGAGCCCCCAAGTCTACAGACTTATGAGGAAGCTTTAAAAACTAAAAATTGGTCTGTGATAGTGGGAAACAGTTTCCTCATGGTGCATTTGCTGTCTGAGCATTTGATTTTGCTGATAGATGTGTTTAGAGTTTCATCCCTGCCATCCTGAACTTGCTCCTGAGCACAGGGTGAAGAAAGCCACAGAAGTTTCATTTAGTTTTTTGACTTTGTATTGGTAAACGTTGCCTCTGGGCCTAGTGTTAATCACACTGCAAAATCACATATTGTATGACAACAACAAGCACTGGAACAAAGCCTGGAATATCAGATGTGCTGAAACATCTTCTGTTGGAAATTTGTTTGCACAAGCCCAGGTCTAGATGAAGAACAAGGGGTGTGGAGGTTTAAAACCTTGCAAGACCAAGTTCTTTATGTTAATGCATTTCCTCAGGGTCCTTGGTTGTAGGTATTTACCTGCAGGATGATGCTATAAAAAAATACTTCTTTTTTTGGCTTTGCTTGTACACTGATTAGCAATTAATACAGTCATTCTTTAATCTATTGTATTTTTTTCTTCCCAACCCTGATCCATGTCAGATCAGATTACATAAAACAGGTAGTGATACAAAACTCACATTGTAGCCAGTCAAAGCAATCCTTTCAATAGCTGATAATTAATAGCAATATTAAATATCAGGGAACAAAAATATATGCTACAGATTTGCAAGACAACTCAAATTTCAACCTCATCTAGATAACCTCCCAGAAATTAGAAGTCGCTTAGTCACTTGGCAATCTATCATCAATAAAAATTATATTTGAGGCAGTGAATTCTCCATAAAAGTAGCAAATATTTCTTTTGTTCAGGTATTATTTTTCCTCTTGAGATTTTTGGGGAAAAACATCCTTATTAGCTTTCCTTTTTTTCCTGAGGTTTTTGTCTCACTTTTGAGCTTTCAGGAAGCAATTTTATTTTTTTTAAATAAACAATACAGGGAAGCAAATAAAGAATTTTCACGTTCAACTCCCCGAGTAAGAGTATCTCACATTGTTAGGCAGATGAAGATAGGGTGCAAAACAGAGAAACAGACCCTTAAAATGCAAAAATTTCCATTCTGTTTCTGTCACCCCACTGGCTGTTTCACCTAGAGATCCTTTGCCCTTGGGCACAGCTATATGGGTTTAATTTTTCTGTATGTGTGAAGTTGAAGATGTTGTAATTGTGAATTAAATCCACAAAGTTCAATCATTCCTGGAGTTTATCTCATTCTCAAGTGTGGAGAGGACGATATTGGAAGGACACTTAATAACACCCACCAAAACTTAACCCTAGAAAATGAGCTTTCCATAACATTTCTTTAGTCTCCAGCTCCTCCTCACCTACTCATGAACCAGATATGCAATATATCAACAGATTTGTATAATCTCTTTCTAAAGTTTGCACTGAATTTGGTGCTTTCCCCCTTTTTTCAGGAAAGGCTGCATGAAATACCTCCTTGAGCTTGAATTCTGGGATTTCACAAAATAGATTTCAGGGGCAATCACAGAGGTTGGAAAAGCCCTCCAAGGTGATCCAGAACCAGCTTGTCCCCATCCCAGAGCTCTGAGTGCCACCTCCAGCCCTTCCTGGGACACCTCCAGGGATGGGCACTCCAACCCTCCCTGGGCACTTCCTGAGCACCCTTTCCATGGGGAAATTCCTGCTGCTGTCTCCCCTGAGCCTGCCCTGGCCCAGACTGAGGCCATTCCCTCTCCTCCTGTCCCTGTTCCCTGGCAGCAGATCCCAAATCCCCCCCAGCTGTTCCCTCCTGGCAGGGACTTGTGCAGAGCCACAAGGGTCCCCCTGAGCCTCCTTTGCTCCAGACTGAGCCCCTTCCCATCTCCCTCAGCCCCTCCTGGGGCTCTAGTCCCTTCCCCAGCTCCGTTCCCTCCTCTGGACACACTCCAGCCCCTCAGTTCCCTGTCCTGAGGGTCCCAGCAGCGACACAGCCCTGGAGCTGCGTCCTCAGCAGTACCAGCACAGGGACAGTCACTGCCCTGCTCCTGCTGCTGTCACCAGCACCCCCAGGGTCTTTTTCAGCTTTCCAGCCACTTTCCCCCAAAGACTGGATCTGCAGGGGGTTGGACAATCCTTTCAGTGAAGAAATTATTCCTGACACCCTGTGTAAACCTTCTCTGAGTGGTGTAGGGGAGCAGAAAAAATGTGTTTCCCTCACCACGAAATGTCAACAGCGGGTTTGAGGGAAAAAGGGATGAAGAGGTTTGCCTTAGACCTCAGTGCTGCTGTGCCCCAAGGTCAATGAACACAGGAATAGCTCCTAAGGTGACCCCAGAATACTTCACAAGATTTGCAGGTAGGTCAGGCTCTTACCTGTGCTAGCCACAAAACGGCTCAGAGGTGTGAAACTGGGAATTTCACATCCAAAGTCAAGTGGGTATCTGTCCCATGGTTTAGGGCCAAGCTAGCTAGCCAGTATCCAGTATACTGCCAATCTCAAAAGAATTTTGTAGTCTAAATCCCAATTTTCCCCTTAACTTCACATCTGGGATCTCGTCTGCAGGAAGAATCTCCCACTCTGCTCCCAAGAGCAGCATTAAGTGATGCTGGATGTTATCTTTAGGAGACATTTCACTCCAGCAATATGCCAATGTCACTTTTACTTGAAAAATCCCTGAGTCCACACAGCCCATCACTTTAAACTCAAATGTTTGGATTTACAAGTCCAAACAGCTGTTCCTAACAATTTTTAAGGACTAGAGAGTGGGACAGGAAGTGTAGCCCACTTGTGCAAACACAGGCTAAAAGGTCTTGTCTTAAAAAAAAAAATGGTCCTGAAGGATTGATGTAGTTTTTTTAAAAAAAAAAAAAATACCTGTCACTGTAGAGTGCAAACAAAAACTACCACAAAAGCACAAACACATTTAGGCCAGTTTATCAAAAACTCAAATAACGTATGTTTTTTATCACATATTGCTGCTCTACTGATGTGCTTTCCTGGGGATGTCATTATCTGGTCAGTCTAAATTCATTGGTATAAATTCAAATTCCTGCCTAATACAAATCTAGCCCAGACTGATTTTCCATTTTCAAACCAATACCCAAAAACTTTTCCTCCCATCACTCTTCTTGCATTTTCACCTCTGCCATCAGGATTCCCTTTCACAACACCATTATTTTCTGATGATTTCCACCCTTCTTACTCTGCCTCTGAAAATGTCAGCCTGGAGAGCTTTTCCACAGGGAGTGAGCCAGGCTGAGGGCACAGGAAGGATTTGTTGGAGAAACATGAGTATTCCAGATCATATCTTTTCCCTTAAAGCCTCATCCACTGGTCTGTGGGTGATGGCACAGTGCAAGGGGACAGAACTTTGCTCCAAATCCTCTTGCAGTGATGTGTTCTGCCAGGTTTAAGGAAGTGTAGTGTCTTTGGGACCATCAGTTCCTCTGTCCTGGGTTCAGGATTCTCTTTATAACCTGAAAGGGTGGGAAAACCAGGCCAGGTTGCTGAGAGGAAAACATCTTTATTTCTCCCGAAAGCAAAGGGGAAGATCTGTCATTGGAGCCTTTTGCCATCAGCTCTTTTCAAGCTGCAAATATCAGCAGCATGGTCTGAAATTCACCAAGACCCACACGTCTTGTTAACAGAGCACATGCTCCTGTGGAAATGCACTTTTGGGAGACACAGGGGTTGTTACTCTGCCATGTGCTTAAATACCCATATTTTGGAATTTTTGAATCTTTGGTCTTTTGTAATCCAAGATCCTTTCAATTCCTGGGTTTTGGATCCTTGCTAAGGGTTTTAGCACGCCTGGAAGCTGCCCTGGTTAAAACAGAAGTGGAAGAAGTTCACTTCAGGGGGAATCAGAGGGATCCCTCATTCAGCAAGCAAACAGCACCATCAGCAATATCTGGTGCTTTTCCTCCTTTCCCAAGCTTATTAAGAATATTTATTTTGATAAAGTCATGGTAACTTGGGTGAGCCCATTGTTTGTTCTAACTTTGAAAAAACAGAACTGGGATCCTGCTGCCTTTTACAATTATATCTTCCATCACCTGCTTGGAAAAGACAATTTTTTTCATTTTCCTCTTTTTATTTTTTTAAACCTGCAAAAGAACAGGGCCTTTACTGAGCACTTAGGCCTGCCACAGATCTTTTTTGTGTGATCTGTGCCAAACCTCTGCTTTGCTCTTTTTACCCACCAAGTAGGAACATTACTTGCAATTATCACCTCGAAGACTCTAAGAAATACAGGACCCAAATTCCTGCCATTCCCCTGCTACTGGAGACAACCACACCATTTATTCCCTTCTCTAAACTGGTTGCTTTTCTGTCTCAAAAAGGACTTTTACTGCCACGGGGGCTGCTCACCACTGCATGATGTAACTTCCAGAGCTTAATCCCAGCACCCTTGCTCCTTACACTGCTGCATCCATGCAGGACCACCCAGAGTCTTTGTCTTCCTTTTACTTTCTCCTCCAGCCACCACAGAAGTTGGCTGAAGAAATGGCTTCTGGGCCATTTTCAGCTTCATTTCACTTCTCTCACCTTTTGGTATCTGGAAATCTGGAGGTATTTTGGGCGTGTCACAAATTGGTTCCTGCCCTGGCAACAAATTCCTCACTTGTAGTGCTCAAAGTTTTGCTTCTCTGCTTTATCATCATTTAAACAGGGACTGAGCCTCCACAGCACTAACAGCTGCTGACTCCCCCACTTGTAAATACTTATTTGCTACGGAAAACAAAATTTCCCATAAAATTTCACTCTACAAGCCCTTATCTTCCTTCTAGGTCTCCTGCTGGAGGGCTGAAACAATTTTCCTTTTTCTGGATGAGGTTTCTGCCCTTACTTCTTGCCTCTGCTGTGCAAACAGCTTTGTGTGGCCTTCAAGATTTTGTCCATGTTTCCCCCAAGCATTGTTTGCATCTTTTGCACCGTTCATCGGGAAGATCAATGTGCTCATGGAGTCCTGCACACGCCACTGCTTAAAATCAGTGACACAGGTTGTGTGTTTTCTCTGGGAAAGAATGGATTTGCCTTGTTGCACTGGCTGTTTCAATTCCCTTGGCTCAGGTATGGTCTCTGCTTGTGCTCATAGCAAAGATGTCCTGTACAGAAATGAAGAATTTTATCTTAATCTTATAAGGTATCGCATTGACCTTGACCATACCCATGTGAGGAACCTCAATGTTCTCCCAGCCAGTGCCCTGGCAAAGACATTTTTGACACCAAAGACTCCTTTCCAGCAAAGCCTTTCCCCTGGCAGCCCCCTGCCAGCCTGCCTGCTTGCTGCTGGCCCCACTGCTGCAATTCCAGAGACTTGTGTTTCCTCCTAGAGGGTTCCTCCATCCCCAGCCTCTGAGGAGTTGTGATGTCTCAGGCAGGAGATCCCATTAAACCAAAGGAGCTCTGACATGAAGCTGTGCATCTGTTAGGGTGCAGCTGGAAGAACAGGAATGTGTGCCCCAGCCAGCACCTTCTCTTGCTGTTTGAGGTGGTCTCCCAAAAGAGTTGTCCTGGCTGATCTCTGCCCTGTGTGGTGTCAGCCTCCAGGATGCACTCCAGGAATTCAAACTCTCTCAGGACTTGAAGGGGTAGGAGGATGTTCAGAGCAGCACTCTGCAGAGACTGTCATGGGCACAAAAAGTGCAAAATCTGTCTTCAGATCATAGAACCATGGAATAGTTGGGGTTGAAAAGGGCCTTAAATCCCACCCAGTGCCACCCCTGCCCTGGCAGAGACCCCTCCCAGTGTGCCAGGTGCTCCCATTCCCAATGTCCAGCCTGGCCTGGGACACTGCCAGGGATGCAGGGGCAGCCCCAGCTGCTCTGGGCACCCTGTGCCAGGGCCTGCCCAGCCTGCAGGCAGGGAACAATTCCTGCCCAATCTGCCATCCAGCCCTGCCCTGTGACACTGGCAGCCATCACCCTGTGTCCTGGCACTCCAAAGCCTTGTGACATCTCTGGTTTTTGTCTTCTATCCCTACACTCCAACCCCAATATTGTGCCACAGACTGGACTTCAGGGGTGCTCCAGGTGAAGGAATGATGGAATTTGTCATGGTAGCACCCCAGCTCCACAGCAGAGCCAAACCCCGTGATACAAGTGTTGCATTTTGCAGGGTGTTGAAATTTTGGGGTTTACATCAGTATTAGAAAAATTCTCTGGAGCTGAATAACTTGCCATTCCCTGTCTAAATAAACAAGCATGGGGGACAGATTTTTTTTTAGGGTTTTTTTGTTGTTTTTTTTTTTTTTTTTTTTTTAATAAGGAATGTTGTCAGTCCTATTTTATTATGAGTAATAGAAGGACGTGAAAAGAAATCATTATAAGCACTGCATCTAGCCTAATTAAAACTACAATCACAATGTTATCTGAATGTCTTACAACATTGTTTAAATCCAACAAGTAGACAAGAAAACAACAAATCTATGCAGGGTTTTTTATACATATGGTGAGAAAGTTTGCAAGGTGTTAAAATATATTTTCTGTTCTGTGTGTTTCTGGTACAAGGAAGTGATGTGTAGATTAGTGTATATTTATGAACAGAGCCTTGACTTTTACAAGCAATAATCGACTTCAAAACATACAATGTATATCTTAAAATATCCCCTAAAGCTGCTCATATAAAGTCAAATCCAGCACCTACTAAAGTTCAGCCAGCTGACTCTTTGACTCCAGTGGGCACTTGACCAAGCCCATGGTAATTGTGAAGTACCTGACAGTTTAGTTGTATTCATATGAAAAAAATCACATTGCATAGATTTAAACAGGAAGACATGCAATAACAAGACAAGTCACAGTATAGCAAAACCTTGTTTCTTTGGTGAAACAGAAGCAGATATAAAAGTTACAAATTTAGACTTCCATTCACAGAAAAAAAAAAAAAAAAAAGAAAAAAAAAAAAAAAAAAAAAAAAAAAAGAAAACCAAAAAACCAGACATTCACATTATACACTATACAAGATAATAATATAAATAGAGAAAAGTATTATGTGCATTGTTTGGGGGTGAGGGGTGGGGAACAAACCAGCCAACGCAGGGAGGCCCCGCGACAAGGGTGGGGAGCAGCCCCTGCCACTCTTCAGGGTCAGGGGATGTTGTCTGAACTCTGGTTTCAGCTCCCAGCGAGCTGTGGCAACTCCATGGGCAGCTCTGCCCTGTTGGCTGGGTTCAGTTCTTCTCCTTCCCCTCTCAGTTTGTTTTGTCCCCATCACAACCCCACGCGAACACAAAGGCGCAAACCTGGCCGCCTGTGTGTGTTTTATCATGTCACTTTAAAAAGTACATCCTAAGGAACTTGCTTTATTTTCACCTTTTTTTAAAAATTTTTCTTTTCCTCTTTTTTTTTTTCTGATTTTTCTTTTTTAATCTTTTTATTTATGTTTCTGTCCTGTGCCCAAAGGTGTGCAAGGCACTTTGCAGGAATAACAACAGTCCTTTCTGTGGAGAGGCCGTTTCAAACGTCACCTCCTACACCCACTGTACACATCGAGGTCAGTGGTGGCACTGACCAGGGCAAAGAAATCATAACAGCAAAACTCCTACGTACACACTGCACCAAACTACAACCTAGAACCAATCTGTGCACACACTTCTTTAGAGAAAGCCAAGATCCTGATTCTTCTGTAGGTCACGCACAGCTCTCACCAATCTTGCCACAAACAAATGATCCCGTTTAGCAGGAATTTTTTGTTCTCTGGGGGTAAAAAAAGAGCAGGCTGAACTGAAAGATGGTTCCAAAAGTGGAGCTCAGGGGCTAATACTGCACTGGGGAGCTCTTTGAATCTTCTTTGTATGGGTAAAATAACATCCAATAAATTAAATCAGTATGGCTTACTTCATTTATTTATGTACGCTTCACAGCTGCAGCATTCATACACAAACATTCATTACTTCATAAAAAGATTAAAAAATGGTTATATATACAAAATTATTTACTTTTTTGATTTTTGTTTGTTTTCTACAAAAAAAAAAATCCCCCAAATGCCAGGTCTACCTCCATTTTAGAATGCAGAGACCTGTAATATAGACCTTGTGGTTAATATTGTGAAAGTAATTTTTTTCCTTTTTCCTTTTCTTTTTTTTTCTTCTTCTACTTAAAAAAAAAAAAAAAAAAAAAAAGTGGCCCTGGTTGAGAAAGTTAATGTATTAGCACTTGGAATTTTGCAGGCTCTCCTTGTCATACACAACTCCTCCACGCAGTCCTTTCTCATGTGTACTGAAGCTGGAATGGAGAGCAGAAAAAATGTTCTATATTGCAGTCCCTAGTTCATGTTTCATGCCACTGCTATGTGCTCTGTCTAAACCTTTCATCTCATGGGACACAAACTGTACCTTGGGTGGGCATTGGCACAGTTTCCATTTTAAAAAAAAAAAAAAACCAACAAAAAACCAAAAGAAACACCAACAAAAAAACCAAACCAAAACAAAAAAGTCATGTCACTTGTGTGTTTATCTTCACCTGATAATTGCAAATTTCAGTCAGTGAAGTCTTTATTTCAACCATTTCCAGCCTAGGTAAACAACACAGAAACAACATCATAAATGACTGAAGACCTCTGAGGCCGTTCTAACCATAAATATGCCTGAAATTAGTGTGACTTTTCATTTTATATACAGGATTTTAAAAACAACACACAGTCAAACAACATTAAAATCATCTTATTTACATTTTCATTGGTGCTAAAATTGAGCTGTTTAAATATTGCAGAAGGCTGGTACATATCATAAAATGGTCCACATCGATGGCATATAGAAAACTAATAATCTTTATAGGCTGGAAATGGTTTCTTTTTATCCCCATAAGCACTTCTCCTTTTTTTTTTTTTTTTTTTATTTTTTTTAATTTATTTCTTAAATTTTCGGATAAACACCGCCATTTTTATTTTTTCCATTTTTTTTTTGCAAAACGCATCGTGAATACTGCAGTCCGTAGTTTCAAAACGATTTGATAATACTCCTATAAGTGATAGAAAAAGGCACAGAAAGTTATGACTTTGGCTGAAATGGTGGAAATCCCCAATTCACCATTTAGCTCTCAGCGCCTCGAGTCCTGCCACGTCCTGATCCAGCGGTGGTAGTGCTTGGATGAGTTTAATGATGTTCCCTTGCCTGATGAGGAGTGTTTGTAGTAGTATTTCTTAGAGTAAGTCCTTTGGTATGTGGAGGCTGCAGAGAGAAGGGAGAAGAGGAGAAAAAAAATGGAAATTTTTTTTTAAAATTGAAGTGGCTGTACTTCACAGCATGGTTGTGTTTACTCTTGGCTAATTAGAGGGTTAACAAATGGTTAACTGGAGCTGTGGCAGTGTTACAGGCATACACACAGTTGCAGAAACAATCATTAGGTATTATTAGGAACCTGTTGATTCTGGGATTTTCTAACTTTGAAATAATCTTAATGCCTTTTGCAGTGATGCTTTAAGATTTGAGCCTTTTATATTTCTCAGATCCTGTACTGCATTAGTGCTCTGAACTCCATACAGAGTGTTAGGGGAGACCTGAAAAACTGCTTTTTAACAAATTAAACTCAGCCTACAAGACATTACATGATGGAAAGAATGGGGAGAATAACACTGTTTCCTTCTCTGCCTCAAAAAATCTGTCTGGTCAGACAGAAGAATTCCTCTGGGCGTGGAACTCAGGGACACACCACAGCCTCAGGACCAAAAAGTACAAACAGAAGTGAATTGCGGAGTAGCAAACTGGCTGGATGATTTCATTAGCTGAAGCTGTAATTGGAGGATTAACCTCTGATATGTAAATGGACAAAACTTATAATTGTGTGACAAACTCGTGACCATTGTCCATCCTGGGTGTAGCCCCTCTTGGAGGCTTTTGACTGCCCAAGGTGTAGCTGTTGAAGGGCTTTAATAAATACTCACTTTATCCCCTTAATCTTGTCTAGTCTCTGTTCCAGGCAGCCACTCCAAGCCACCAGTACAAACAGAAGAGGAAAATTTCCATTGCTTTTTGGAGGCTTGGTGTTTTCCTGCCGTAATCTGTCCTACCAGCTTTGCTCCTCACTTAAAATGCACATCCCTAACTTATTAATCTTAAATTAACCCGTCGCTTCTGATGTGCTGTCACTGGTTTGCTGCCAGAGAACTCACGATTCATGCAAGTAATTTTGGGCATGTCCCATCGTCCGTTCCCCTGGCACCGGATGGTCGGGATGTGGCGCTGGATGAAGCCATCCTTGCAGTGGTATCTGATGAGGGAGTTGATCTCATAACGAGGCTTCATCTTCCCAAAGGTCTTCGCGTTTTCCACTACAGGAGGCTGTCCACAAGCCACTGGAAGGAAGAGAGAGCATCACCCAAAACTTCAGTTTTATGAGCCTGGTTTGAGATGGGACTAACCTCTGAGCATTGGCTAAGGGAAGGTGACAAGGGACCTCAGCTGGGCTCCCAAGAGGAGCATCCAAGGAGGACAAGGGGAATCAGTCTGCCCTGTAGCTCTCCAGTCTTGTAAACCAAAACCAATAGTGAGGGAAACTGGAAAATGGCAGCTATTGTGGTTAGTATTGCCTTTCTGGCTTAAATTCTAAATGTAAACTCAAAGCCAGAAGGTTGGCAGACTCACACACAAAGAAGTCGTTTCTCATAAACCTGAAAACCAGTGAAGTCACTACAAGCATTTAAGAAAAAAGTCCTTTTTTTTTCAGGACTCTTCATGTCATCCTCAATGACAAGGCTGTTCGAAAGGACTTTAAACTGATGGATCCATCAAGGTCCAGAGAACATGGTAAAAGGTCCTGAATGGCAATTTAGCAAATTATGCTTTTGTCACTGCAAAGTTTGTACCTGTTCCTTTCTTGCAGGTGTAAGTGAGGTGATAATTGCATGGGACATCATTCCACTGCCCATTCTCATGCCAGATTATAACAACACAGTCTTCTCCAGCAGAAAAGAAGCTGTCAGGTTGGTTTGGTCTCCAGTTCTCATATTGCTGCAGAAAAGAGAAGCAAAATCATCATTCCCAGTGCTGGAGAATATTTACATTAACAAAAGAGCACATGATATCACCTGTGGTGAAAAGCAGTCTCAACTGTTTGATTCAGGTTGCTATGCACGGTAGATTTATAATATTCCCCCACTATATTAAAGATTATCTCAAGGGGAAGAATATTCTGGTCTAACATCTCATTTATTGCAAACTGATGTCAGGTGAACAAAACAAAGAGACAGAAGCAAAATTGGATCCTATGTGTGTCGAAAACACCCTTTCCTACATAAATGTCAAGAAGTATAATGAAAGAAAATAGAGTAAATAGCCCATGACCCTCAGTAGTACACCTCTACTGAGTGAGAAATTACAGAGTAACTTCCCAGCCTTGGTTTATTTATGACATTGGATGACTTCATTCAGTTAATGACTTCCTGTGGAAGTCATTCCACAGGATGATGTTCAGAATTAGGTGCAACATAAGTGAAAGAGTCAGAATGTGGCCCCCAGAACCACTGCAGATTGGTGTTTCCAGTAAAAATGTTAGGTGGCAGACTGAGCCCAGACAGCAGCCTCTCCAGCTTTAGAAATGGTGATTCAAATTCTGCCCTCTGTTGAAAACTCAGCCTCAAACATCTATGAAAATATATGAATAAAAGCAGAAAGTGCTTCTGCAAAATGCGCTACTTTTAGAAGTAGAAATATGGTTTTGGGTACGTGCAAAGCAAACAAACAAACAGGAAAACTCACAGAAGAGCCTGCAAATGGCTGTGAAACACCAGCACAATGTCATTTTTTGGATGAAAATGTTGGAGGATTCAGTCTGTTTTTGCAATCAATCAACAGGAAAAGCAGCAACATTTTCATAAGACTGATTGAAACTTGTGCAGCAGTTCTTGTCAGGGGACATAGAGCCTCCTGTCCTGGCAGCCAGCAGAGATGGGATAATCCCTCACCTTGTTCCCAAAAAAAGCACAGGAATCTGAGATTCGCATAATCCTATGTCAAGAAAAGGGACAGAATATTTGGAAACCACTCCTAACTAATGATTTTCGCTGGGATTTCTGTTGCATCACTCCAGGAAGAATTTAAGGAGGAATAAAAATAGATATCTGTAAGAACAGGAATTCACATAAATGCCAGATATTAACCAGGCAGCTACCCCCTTGTATGGGCAAAATGACACAGTTTCTGCAGTGCTTATGCTTTCCTCAGTGCTTACATCTTTCTGACTAGAGCTGGCCCATATAAATGTCATTAAAGTTTAGCTTTTTATTTTCTTCACTTCATGAAATAACACCTATTCACTGCCTGGGTGAACACATTTTAGAAATAAAGTTAACACACCCCACACAAGTAGTATTTACCTTACAACGAATCAGGCTGTGAAAGGAAAATGAGTTAAATACTTAACCTTTTCCTACCACGTGTCATCTTACCCATCATAGGTTTTAATTATCCAGGCAATTTAACCAGCACAGTCTGAATAAATTTGTTCTGCACTGAATTTATTACCTCTAATAAAACATCCCCCATTTCATCTGGAACTAAATTAACTCCATCTCAACCTTTCAGTGTTTAACAGTCCTAAATTACTGTGCCCACCAACTCATTCACTCAAGTCTTGGATCCATTCACTTTCAAGAACATGTGCATAGATACACACACAAAAATTAAAGAAAAAGTAAGGTTAGTGGCAGAAAGTTCCATCAATAATGTCCTGAGAGCCAAGAAAGGGATTTCAACTGCAAGGGATGCAGCTGTTTCTAGTGGAAATGATAATGCAGAGCTGCCTGCTTCCATTGGGATAAGAGTGTGGGAATGAAGGATATTTAGTGGTTGTTGGGGGCGTGTGAGCTGGAGGTGCTCAGCAGCCTGCCAGCTCCCACCCTCATCACACAGACTCCACATGCCCTCACTTGCCTTGCCAAAATGACTCCAAAATTTGTGTTTGCTTAGCTGGCAGGGCTGCTAGTGTAGTGGCAAAGTATTACATCTCGACCCTGTGGTTTGCTCAAGAATGTCTGATATCCTCCAGCATGACTTGCTGTTACCTCACATCTGATATCGTCATTGCACAGATTTATTTTGGCTGAGGAGCTCTGATTTTGCCTGGGTCTGGTGCCAGAATTGCTTAGCAGAGGAAGTTCCAGACTGCTGAATTGCTTTCTTAGGTCTCCACCCAGCCCCTGTGTAGTTTTTCAATTCCTTATTTAGACACTGATATTGAGACAATGATACAAGGAGATTGTCACAGTTTGAGTGGAGTAGGCTACTAGACAAATAAACTAATATTTAGCTTTTCTCTTTTTGATTAGGTCTTTGCAAGAGCATAAGCACGAATCAGATTTTCACTAGCATAGATCTGGATGAATGCACCATCTCCAGTAAACCCATATCAGCAAAAAAATAATGGGAAAAAAGCCTTTGGCAATGTTCTTAATGAAGCATCATTCATAAGACAAAACCTAAATAGAATCAAATACTTAGTAAAGTATTTGATTTATGGAAGAAAAGTTGCTGTAAGGTTTTTAGACCTTATCAGAAATATTGACACTTGGTGATTGCACAGAGTGACCTAAAATCAGTCACTACTCTGGTTTTTAAGCAACATTACCACAAGAGAAAAGATTTTTTTTTTCTCTGTATTAAAATGCAAAGGACTTCCAGAATGTACATTTCTGGACATATAACCTGAATTATGTACAAGACTCAAAATGTACTTCAGAGAAGGTTTGGCTGACCACACTTCTCCAGCTGAGGTGGCTGTGGAGAGGGAGGTCCAGAGCAACCACAGAATCTCAGAACGGTTTGGGTTGAAAGGAATCTTTAAAATCATCCACTCCCAACCCCAGCCATGGGCAGGGACACCTTCCACCAGGCCAGGTTGCTCCAAGCCCCCATCCAACTGATACCAAAATCAGCTGAAATTTTTTATTGTCTGTGTTCATTTTTTTTATTTGTTCAATTTTTTATTGTCTGTGATCATCCAGTCCTTGATCAAGCACAGACCTCAGGCTCAGGCAGACACTATTGCACCACCCACTCTGCAAAGCCCTCAACACCCTCAATAGCAGGGTGGTTGGGAATTTTCCTCAAAAACCTGAAGTTCCTGCATAATCAGGTGACAGCAGGACCTAATTCCAGGGACAGGGGTTTGGTGCCTGTACCTTCCTTTGGTCCTTGGGGAAGTCTTGCCTGACCATCATTTCAGGATGAAAACTGGAGTTTGTACCTTTTACGCTTTTAATTATACTGCAATAATTAACTAATCTTACTTGTACTTTTCTGGTTTCATTTCTGAAA
This sequence comes from Certhia americana, assembly GCA_018697195.1. Lineage (NCBI taxonomy): Eukaryota > Metazoa > Chordata > Aves > Passeriformes > Certhiidae > Certhia > Certhia americana. The sequence goes on from CM031878.1 coordinate 72,451,869, forward strand.
TCAAAGCCTTCCTTGTCATATTGGATTTGTTTGTTCTGGCTTTCTCTGCTAAAAGGCCCTGAAATTTTTCCTGCAGAGTGTGGATGACTTAGAGCTGGGATTCAGCTCTTCAGGCTTCCTACAGTGGCACTAGATAATGCACCTGGCTGGCCATTCACAGCCCATAAAACAGGGAAAATGTATTCGCTTGCCTCACAGGAGGAGTTTGGATATGATGGCTTTAAAAGCCCATGAGGACTTTTATTAAGTTCCACATTTTTGGGGAGGATTTCCTTACATGGCATTGCATAAACTCGCAGTCGTGTTGGGTGGCAGACTGACTTGTCACATAAAATCAGTTAAAAAGCCAGGACTGTAGCAAGAGCTGTAAAGCAGAACGCTTTATTAGCCAGTCTCTACCTATTCTCATTCAGATGGCAGCTAATTAAACAAAAGGAGCATAATATTCCCATCATGGACAAGATCTGACCTCGTGGGGGATTTGTTATTTAAATTCTCAGATAAGCAGCCTTTCTTGATGGGCTTATTTCCTTACCGATGGGTAATCCACTCAGTTCTTTCAGGTGCTTGCACTGCCCAGATGAATCCAGGAGTATTTCAGCTTTGAGACACTCCTTTGGAAGTTTCAGCCCTGCCTTTATCTCCAAAAGCCTCATCAAGTGCCTGAGATCAATCACTCGGGTTTTGCATTCCGAAATAACAAACAAGCCTTGTGTTTAACGAAGCACAATAGAAAACCACCGATACCAACAAAATTTTACTGCTTGACCTCGGTATTGTGTAAAGGCCAGTAATCTTCTGTACACGACTGAATCTAGGAAATCATTTACTTGAAATACAACTGTTTGGATTTGAAGGTTAAGGCTTTTCCTTCTGGGGAAAGGAAACATGTTTTCAGCATACTTAAATAAGCTGTCTTTACGAACCTGTCTTGACACCTTTTGGAGCTGGAAGTTGTGATTTTTATTTTCTTTCAGTTCTGGCTGCTTCCCTATCTGACCCCTCCTTAATGCAAGACTAATGAGGCAAATTAAAGAAAAAACAACAATGAAAGAGGTAGAGACTGGCTGATTGGATACTCTCTGTGCCATTTCACCTGAAAGTGAAGCAACATTTCCTAAGCTGAAACCACCACTACAAACCTTACTGTCACCCTTTTCTTCTCCTGACATAGCTCTGATAAGAACAGGAATACACTATTCTTTTTTTTTTTTTTTTTTTTTCCCAACACAATTGCAGGCAAAGTCTTAGAAATCTTTATCAGGAAAGGTCCTGAACGAGTCCCTCACTGTGGGAGTTGTTATAATTGGACAGCTAAAGTAAAAATTACATCTCAATTTCAGAGAGCCTGGGAATTACTCGGTGGCTGAACTTCAACAAGATCAGCACAAAGCTACAATGAGCACATGCATCAGCCCAGGAAACCCTCATTTGTGACTCACGATGCTGTACAGCACTGATGCTGTTACAGGAGACACCTGGGAAGTTAAAACAGGATTGCATTTCTTTTTCAAAGGAAAAAAAACAAACAGCCAGAATTCTGTGAAGATTTGTCAATGTATTAAATACTTCCATTAAGGTCACCTAGTATTTAAATGCATTTTTACATAAGAAAGACAATAAGTTATCTTATAGTGCAGGCTCTGTCCCACTAAAAATTCCCTCCAGTCCTGCAAAGGATTTTTCTGTTTAATTTTGTGAATGGAAGCAGTCTGACAGAACTCACCAAAAGCCTTCTTGAGATTAAAAACTCCATTCAGTGAGAGCTTAAGCACACACCTTGAATTTAAAGGCATGGATTATGCTTTAAGAGGGACAGGGAAGACCACATGCAGGATTCAGGCAGATACTAAAATAATTGCCTGAAGGAGGGAACAACTGTGTGCATAAGTCTTTGCTGGGAGAAACTCAAATCAATTTGAAGACAGCTCCCATGTTTAAACCAATCTACAAGTACACACAAAAATCACATGTCACAATCCTGATTTGTTTTTAGGTTCCAGTCGAATGCCTTCCCTTTAGCTCCTAATCTGAGTTTTATTTGCATAGGATTTGGGAAACTGGCAGGGTTTGAGCCAGGCACAAACCCAAGACTCCCCATGACTGAGTCACACTATGAGCAAGACAAACTCCCAGGAGGAGCTTTGCTAAATACTTCTGCAAAAGATTTCACTTGCAGGGGTTTGGGGTTTTTTGGTAACAGAGAGATGGAATGCATTGAAAAGCCTTTTTTGAGTCCTGTGCAGCAGCTTGCAAAAAAATAAATGGACTCTGGAAAACATGCATTCATGTGCATCTGTGGCTGTCCACAGGAAGTGATTACAGATTGAGTAAGCAGGAAGAGCTCTGCAAAAAGAAATAATCTGGGAAAGGAATGTAATGAATTGAAATTCGACCAGTGGAGAAAAAGGCTACATGACGAGATTGGAACCTAAAAGCACCATCAGTCCTATAGTTTTGTGAAGAAGTGATTGCATGATGGGGCAGATGACTATCTCTGGGATATTTTTGAAACAGCGCCATAGAATGACGATTTTTCCATGAAAAGCAGAAAACGTTGAGTATTGCAGAGAAATCCCACTAGGTGACGCTGTCTACTTGCTCCAAAGCCCAAAATTGCTCCCATATTATAATTATTCAGAAAAGAAACCTCTTTCATTAACTCTTTCAAAGCTAAAAGAAGCCGTGGACCTTTAGTTGTTTTACCATGTTTGTTTTCAGAATAATAGTTTTCATCACACACTGTACAGTTCAGTTTTGAGGGTCTGTTGTGTGTGATGGGCTCTCAGAAGTCACTTTAGCAGCTGAGAATTCATGTTAAAAATGAGTGGCAAAGAAAGAAGGATGATAAGTGCTGGTTTGGTGTAACTCATGTTCATTTTGGAGTCACATTGACACGAATATATATTAGCAGCATGATGCAAATGGTGTGGGGGGTGATTTAATCTTTTCTGTGCACAGTTACCAGGAGAGCCACTGGGAAACCCAAAAACAAAACCAAAACCAAGCAACAACAAAAGAAACCAACACACAAAAAAAAAACCAAAAACAAAAAAAAACCCCAAACCAAACCAAAAAAAACCAAAAAACAAAACAAAACCAAAACAAACAAACAAATAAACAACAAAAAAACACACAAAAAAGAAGAAAATTCTGCATTTTGTCAGCAATTACTGCAGGTTTGAAGCTCTCCAAGAATTTTAACCCAGAGTAATAAGTAATCTCAGCCTAGCAGTAACAAGTCTCTGAAGTAACTGCTGACCCCCCCTGGTAAAAACAAGACAAAACCTCACTTTGTCCAAAAGGCCCTCGTTACAACACCCTAAACCAAAAATATACCTGTCATTAATAACATTATATAGCTCTCCTCCATTTAAACACAGGTCAAATGAGCATCTTAAAAAGAGGCCGTAATGACTGACTGCAGCACAGAACCAAAACATTTGGTAGGTTTAAAATCTCCTTCTCCAAGGATCCTGTGGGACATGGGCACAATGAGCTTTTTGTTTGCAGCTGACTGCAGCACTTTTTTAGTTTGTTTGCTTTACTTAACCCTTAGAGGCAGGCTCCTTCACTACAATACTCCATGCCTTTTGAAGGTTTTGGGTTTTTCTCTGTGTGTGTGTGTGTGTGTGTGTATGTGTGTGTTCAATGAAGTTACTCTTTCTGAGAGGGGTGCAGTTACAGATTTGCTCAAGTTAAAGCCTTCTGATTCACCGACCAATAAAGGAAGGAAAAGAGAGGGCTTTGTTTTTGCCAGAATTAAGTTTCTGGGATGTTTTCCTTCCCATTTTTTTTCTAAATTTTTTTAATTGTTTGGTTTTCGGTTTTGTTTTTTTTTTTTTTTTTAAAGTAGCTACCTAACACTGACAACCTGAGGAACCAGCCTTGCAGAACACAAAGCATAAACACCCCTGTGCTGAAGGGGAGGAAAAACCAAGGCAGGGTCTCTGGACAGCTTTAAAAATGGCAATATGCCCCGTCCCTTTCCTGGCTGGCAGCATTCTCCCAGTGACAGACAATCTGGCCACAGACGCTGGCCAGCTCCTTATTACAGCACTAATCTTATGTAATGGCAGTGAGCTCACCGCCCTACAAAGCACTAATTATCAGCAGCATTTTCCAGGGGATGTGAATAACCCCCCTCGTGGGGCGGGGGGTCCTGGGCACAGCCCCAAGTTGCTGTATGTGCTTAATCTATAACATGAATAGCTCCAAAGGGCTCCTTGTCTGCTGTGCCTGCTCACAAGGGTGCTTAGCAAACACAAAGAGGGGAGCTGCCAAAAGCAACACCAGATTTTTTAAATTTTTTTTCTTTCTTTTTTTCTTTTTTTTCCCCCTGTTTGGATGGATGTGCTTTACAGCCCTAAAAGTTACCATTCACAGAGCTAAGTGAATTATTTAAATTCGATTTTTGCTGGCATATTTTCAGGCATCCTGTTGTGTCCTCTTTCCCTTTGATCAATTATTAAATGCCTCCGCTGATAGTGTAAGTTTTGTTGTTCTCTACTTTGTATTACATCACATTTCAAGTACAAAAAGACCCAAGCAGGCAAATTCCTCTGCTCACACCATCGTGTGAGTGGTTAGGCCTTGCTTCCTTCTTCTGCATCACCGTGTTTTTTCCCAAATGTGCTTGTTTTTTTGCTTTTTATAGATAATTGTGGGATCAAGACCGTCCTTGATGCATTCTTGAAAGAGTTGTTCACTATTAGAGAAATGCTGGGAGAAAAGCCTACAATAAAGTACAAGAACAATTAAGATTCTGTAGTTTTCTAAATGTAAATGAAGACTACCTATAGCCATTTTCATTGCACTGTAGAATGTAAATCAGAGGGAAAATAATGTTCTCCCACACCAAAGCCAACAGAACAGCCCTATAACTACCCTGAAGAGAAGAAAAGCAGAGCTAGCAAAACATGCTCTAAAAAACACTATATTATTCTCTCCTGCCTCTTGAACCTATCAGTGTAATCTTACCTGAAATGTCTTGAGCAGAAATTGGCCTGATTTTCAGGAAGTATTGAGTAACAAAGCTCTAAAAGAGCCGGGGGTGCTGCAAGTTCTCTGAACACACCTCAGGGCCTGCTCTCACCACCTTCACTTTTGGGACAAACTATCTGAAATCAGGGACCAGGCAGATTTGCCAAAGTTTGCAGCTCCCTGCTCGTCCTCACAAGCTCAGGCGCTGCTCCAAGTGCCAGCCCAGGCTTGTGGCTGTGGGCCCTCTTCTCCAGCTCCCCCTAAACTTGCCCCACATGTGAGCATCTGGGTTTCCTGAAGGTGCTGCACTAACACAGCTGCCAACAACCCCTTCCACTTCATATAAAAAAGTTGCTGCTGTTTTGCCCAAAAACTGTTTTGCTGTGTGGCTCATCAGCTCCAGAACTCTCCCACCTCTCCCAAACAACAGAACCACTGAAAAGCTTTTTCTTTCAAAAACAGAAAAATAAATAAATAGGAGGAATTAAAAAATATATAAAAATAAAAGAGAGAGAGCAGGGACACGATGAAGATGAGAAAAGATTGCTCCCTGCAACCCAGATACAGCAGAGGAAATCAGAAAAAAAACAGATATATGTGGGCAGCCATGGGATCCCACAGCTTACTGTAATTAAAGCCTATTTTATGCTGCTTATTAGACAATGTGCCCTAAGCTTAGCCAAAGAGCATTTTGAAGATAAGTTCTGTCCTTAGCCAAGAGGTTCCAAATTTGGTTTTTAAAGAAAATTTTAAAAAGAAAGACAAATGTAAGCAAATTCATCTAGCCAAAAATAACCCTGTAATGATAAGACCAGTTACCTGAAAACCGTTTTCTTTATGGAAAGTGCCACCTGAGCTGACAGTTAAGCTTTAGGACACGAGAGGTCGGACACAACCACTATATTCAAGTAATTTTGCTTTTCTCAAGCCCATTCTGTGTTTGGGTTGCAGAGGGTACAACAAGCTGTAAATGTGTGCTGTACCAGCAGATGGTGAGGCTTTATCTGCACAAGATTGAGCCATTTTGTCTGAAAGGCAGGAAACTGCTAACCAGTTCTGAGTTAAAACCACTTCACAGTTAAGAAATTTAAACACCAACCCCCCCCTGAAATCTCACAGATAATGACACATCAGACATTTCAGTGAGGTAAATCAAAAAGCCTCCTCAAGTTCTCTATTCAGAACCTCCAATATTGTGATTTAGGAGTGGGCTTATTTTTATTTTAGTAGGATAGTTTTTCTTGTACTAAATTGTTGGTATTTTGGGTCTTTTTGGTTTGCTTGTTTTGGGTTTTTTTATGGAAAACAGGTAGGCTCAAATATAGACAAAATCCACGTGGGTCAAGAAGATTTAAGTACTATTTCTTGCTTTCTCTCTGAATTTGGTTGTACTGGCTTCATTATTCAAGACACCAACATTTTCCTCCAGGAATTCTGAGAACCAGAGTGTGTATTTGCAAAATCACTCTTCATTTTTTCCAAAATTTGCTTACTGGCATTATTTTTCCAAGTTCAACATAAACTTCAGTAGAGGCACAAAAAATGTGCAGGGGAATACAGTTGGTTTGGTTGGGTTTCTTTTTGTTTTTTTTTTTTTTTGACTGCTGCTGCTGGTTTTGATGAATTGTTAGCAGAGATTATTTTCTATAGGGGTGAAAAAGTAAAAATTCCAAGGTATCAGAGGTGGTTGACTGAATTTAGTTCTCTATTAGGAACCTAAACAGGTTTTTTCAGAAGGGCTGAGAGCCTGTCAAGGCTACTTTAGGTTAAGTGTAGATTTCCCAGTAAGAACCTTAGTTTTATATTCTCATTTACACGCTTTGCCCAAAAATCATGTTTAATGGTGGCTGGCTCTTGGCCTCAGTTTAAGAAAATCTGGAGAAACATAGCTTGTCAGGGTCTGAAAATGTCAAAAAATTAATGATTTCCTTCCATCGAACCCCTTGGTTGGAAAACATTTTAGGTGCAAAGATAGGGAAAAAAAAAAAAAAAAAAAAAAAAGGTATTTTATCCCTTTTCCCAAAATTGCCAATAAAATATCTGGCAAAAGAGTTGCTGTCAGTGTGCTGCATATTTCTGTTGGTTTCCTTATGTTGGTGGGAAATGACTACCAAAGTAATATAAACCTTTCTTTGTGCCTCCAGTAGTGGGATCTGTATTTCCAGAATTCACAGTTCCCAATTCTAGGGGCTTCTTTTGGTTCAGAAAGAAAATTCATGTGAAAGAGAAACCTGTCACCCACAACATGTCTTCTCCTTCTTCTTCTTCTTCTTGTTAATTTACCTTTTCTTTTAAGTCCATGAATTGTTAGGGGTTTATTTTTAATCCATAAAACCTCATAAAGTCATGCAAGCATGATTTATTGGATTGAACCAAGCTGTTATTGGAAAAAATTCAAAGAAGTATCAAGATAAAGAAGAATGTGCACCACTTGTAGCTGCACAATCACTTTTCTGATAACATCTCCAAGAAAACTGATATCAGGGGGATTCCCAGCAGGCTTGACAAATTTTCCCTCCATGCCAGAAGTGTTGAATAGAATTGTGGATTTTTTTTTTTTTTTTTTGGAGAGTCTTAGAGTTGGGAAACAAATTTATAAGCAACTGAATACAGCTGCACCCTGATACATAAAACATGTCAAGGCTATGTAAATTTTGTCTATAGGCAAGAGCCACCTCTACATTCAGAAATCCAATTTAGGACCTGAGTGTTGGTGTAATAATTCTGATTTTTATTATCCTAATGCATTTAAAGCCATCATGAATTCTGCTTACCTGCACACACATAAAAGAGGCAAATTTTCCACCTGCATAGTGTTTAAATTCACTGCAATTTTAGGACATCATCAGGGAAATAGATTGGATGCATATATTTAATTATGCTATCATTCCTATTAATTACTATAGAAGTAATAAATCACTGTAACTACAAGAGTGGTTAGAAAGTATGAGAAATGAGTTAAAAGCCAGGGAAAAAGGAACAAATGAGGCAGCTGCTCAGAGCCATGGGATCCAGAAACCATATGGAATAAGTTACAAGGAAAATCTATTGAAGCAATGAACATAAATGATTTCAAGAGACACCTAAATTGTTTCCGAAGGAAGAGACAGAGGGAAGCAGTTAAAAATGAAAGAAAAATAAGGTGGGAAAAAGATCAATCAAAACAGAAATCTGTTGGACAGATGGTACCACTCTGTTCCTAGAATATCTTAATTTCTCAAAATTGAAAATTACAGTAAAAATATCATGCCACATTCAGTCAGTAGACTGAATTAAAAAAAAAAAAAAATTAAAAAAAAGGGCTCTCAGCTCTAATTTTCATTTCCTCAAATTCATAGAATCATAAAATGGTTTGGACTGGGAGGGAGCATGGACAGGAACACTTTCCACTAAACCAGAGTGATTTACCAGTGGCACAACAACTCTGTCCTCGGAACATATAAAGATTTATCTTATTTTACACTTGGTGTCTGGAATCACCAGTGGGTGCCTTGGTACCACCCCAGATGCCCTGAGATAACAAAAAGCTTTAGCACCATTTCCCACCCCTCTTTGCTGTCACCTGCCACACACAGCCATGTCCCCAAGAAATATCTCATTTATTAGCCATTTCAGAGCACTTTAAGGCTGATTATTTAAAAGAAATGGCAATAAATGAAGCCTGCCTTGCCCCAGGTGTCTTCCTACAGCAGCTGCAGTCACGTAGTCTGCAGCAGCAACAGGTGAGTCCAGATGCTCTCTGATTTAAAAGTTCACAACTGGAAGGGTAACTAATAACCAGTTTGGGCTTTTTCTTAATGTAATATTCGCCACTGGGTGCTTGACAGCAAATAAATCACCTGTTCCTCCTACAGAAGGGATTATTTTGAATGGGGAAGAGTTTGATCATTTCTTATGTCTATCAGCTCTTTGATTTAGATTCATTGATGGTGGGTGAAGATGTTTTCCCTCTCTTTCCGCTGGTTTTCTTTTTTGTTTTCAGTCAGCAAGAGGCATCAACAGCATCTTACACTTTTGTGGGTAAATTATGGGTTACAGGCCTAGTGAACCAGATAAGGATGGCTGCCGCAGAGCTGGCACACAGAGCAGGCTCCAGAAATACTTGTGAGACTCCTCTGTGCACCCCAGAGACCCAGCAAAGGCAAGAGCTTGAATGCCAGATCATCACCCAAAAATGCATCCTGGTGAGTGAGAATTGCCACACACGGCCCTTGCGCAAGGCAGGAAGGTCACAAACCAGCTCCAGCAGAGACCCTTAAATGACCACAGCCTCAGATTTTTGAGTATTTATATTTGAAACCTTCCAGAGTTCCCACACATACAGCAACAGAAACTAAGAATAAGACCTTAGAGCTAAACCACAAAATATTAGGTGCTCCAAAATGAATTTACTGGCTGTTTGCTTGGGTCCATATTTAGTCACGGGGGGAATTTTAATTTTTTTTTTTGTTTTTGTTGTTGTTTTTTGGTTTGTTTTGGGTTTTTTTTAATGCAGCTTCCCTTGTTGCTAGTGGGAATTTGATAAGCCACCACAGAAAGTAATGAGTGAGTGATTTCAGCTCAAAGGCATCTTACCAGTGGGCTACCATCAGTCCAGCGGAAATCACGCTCAAACATCTTGTCATTGAGGCCAATCCACTGGTAGTCATGGCCAATACCTAGGGAACCAGAAGGGTAATTTTATTAACCTTCCCATAAATGGAAGAGATTTCACCAAAGAAAATAATTTCATGCGGAATGAATCAGACATCCTGTTCTTAAGAGTGTTCTGCTCTCTGTGCTAATGACTAGTTTGGGGGCTTTTTCAGCTTTTTTGGTTTTAATTTGGGATGTGTATAAAAAAATGCAGATTCTTATCTCATTAGATTCTTATCTAATCTAAAGATTCTCATCTTTAAATGGCCCTGTCTCTTCACTCCCAGTGATGTCTACCAAGGCAAAGAGAATTAATTTCCTACCTGAGAACACATGAGGGGAAGAAAAGAAAATAAATTAAAATCACATATTCTAATCCACATTTTTCAAGTTTTGATTAGGCTGTGACCACTATTGTCTAAATTCTACAATACAACACAGTAGCCATTTCTTTAAGCCTAACTAACATGATATATGGTTTGTTGTTTAGTTTGATTTGATGTCATGTGCAAAAAATACCTTAAGTCTCCAGAAAAAAAAAACTGTTTCAGAGCCAAAACAAAAGTTTTCATCCCTCCTCCCAAAAAGTATTTTCTATTTAACAAATAATAACTTAATAGTTATAGAGAACTTGTATTAACTGCAGAATTAAATAGTTATAACACAAAGTGTGGCTTTCAAACATTCTAAAAGTATGTTTAAAGTTGGAGATGTAAAAGCTGAGTGGTGAGGAGGAGAACTCATCAGCTCTGAACCCTCAATGATCTCTCTTGTTTAGAGTCACAGAACATCCTGAGTTGAATAGGACCCAGAAGGGTCATCAGTCCAGCTCCTGGCCACCCCAACCATCCCACCTGAGCATCCCTGGCAGTGCTGTCCAAACTCTCCTGGAGCTCTGGCAGCCTCGGGCCGTGCTCATTCTCTGGGGAGTCTGGGCAGTGCCCAGCACCCTCTGGGAGAAGAACCTTTTCCCTGAAATCCAACCTAAACCTGCTCTGACACAACTTCAGGCCATTCCCTCAGGTTCTGTCCCTGTCACAGGGATCAGAGGATGTTGGAGACCACAATAAGGTCTGACCTGTGTCTCCTCTTCTCCAAAATTACCTCAGCTCCTGTCTAGACTCTTCCCCATCTCCATGCCCCTCCTTTGGAGAGTCCCTGACATCTCCAGATCTCCCTGGTGTTGTGGCACCAGAGATGTGAGGCAGGGGAAGCCCGTGGGTACGCACGGTTGACGAAGATCTGCTCCTCATGGGACAGGATGCTGGTCAGGTGTGCTCCTTGCAGGCGACACTCCCGCTCCGCCGTGTCCCACGTGCGCCGGTGTGCAAAGTACTTGTAGCACTGCCCCTGGAACTTGTGCCAGCCGTAGTCACAGGTCTCTGTGTCTGCAGCAAACAGACAAAGCATGTCCTGGTCAGTGCACCAAAACCAGGTGTGTTTGGTCAATGCACCAAAACTAGGAATGTTTGGTCAGTGAACCAAAATCAGACATCCTTGGTCAGTGCACCAAACCCAGGCGTGTCTCATCTACACCAAAGGATTTTCTGTGGAACAAAGCTTTGAGAAAAACTCTTCTGTGATTTCTGCAGAATCAAACACTCGTTGAAAACTCATTTTTAGGTAGTTCTGCTTACCCAGTTTCTGTGCACCCATCCTTGAGACTTCACTTTCAGGCAGTTCTGTTTACTGACTTTCAGCAGAAATTTCCAGAATATTGCTTATCTAAGGCATACAATTCCAACGGGAAACTTTGTGGGTTTCTGATGATTGAATTAAGCTGAATCTGGGCAATTTCAAGAGGACACCTTCATCCATAATGCTGGATAGATGAAATGCCTGGATGTTGGATGTGGACCTACATTTCATCTGTTTTCTGAGCCTGTCCGTGGGGATGGGAATTTTTACTTGCAAGGACAAATGGTTCTTCTAGTGACTATACTAACTGAAGTTTGGAAGAAACTGACAACTGAAAATTATATTGAAGGGAAATTATTGTGATTGTTCAGTCAGCAGAAGCAAAGCTGCAATACTATCTTTATGAGTTCACACCTCCAAATCCTCCCCCAAAAACCCATCTTCCTTGATGAAGTCCACTTTAGGCATCAATTTGTTAGGAAGTTTGCAAAGCTGAAATACAAAATAATGAAATTGCACGTTGTCTGTGCTTGCATCATGGTGCTGATATGAATGAATCACAGAGAGAATTCACGCCAACCACTATATCCTTTCAGCTCAAAGAGAAATAAACACAAGCCTCCGAACAGGAACAACCCTTGAATTTGATGTTAATCACTCTGTCAAGGTTAGGCAGCTGTAAAGAGAATAGGTGGCAAAAAACCCAAGAGCTTCCAAGTTTGCTTCTGCAGGAATCACAGGGAAAAATCAGCATTAATAAGATGGGTAAAACAGGAGTGATATCTGAATGTGTCTGAGCTGTGCTTGAGGATGGGAAGGACTTGCCAGTGATAAGATGGAGTTTTAGGGAGGAGTGGGAGAAACAACAGGGGAAAGGCAGAGAGTTTCAAGCCATTACAGATGCAATGGCATCATAATCACATTTCAGCACAAGATTACAGCCCATTTCAGCCACAGCTATCTCAGCACAGGGTGGCTCACCCTGAGGGGCCTCAGGATGATGAGGAACAGAAACACAAGGCCTGGCCTCCCTCACCCCACCCACCCAACAGGAATCAGACACTTCCCACCAAATTTTATCAGTCCCCCGAGCAAAATGCTGTCTGAAGCCAACTGTTCCAGCATTTCCAGAGTTATGGAGATGTTCTGGGCTGGAAACTGGATTTCTGATTTTCAATAAGTCAGTGCAGTTAGTGATCAATAACATGCTTTGGCCAAAAGGCCTCTTTTTGCCTGAATAGAGAAACAGCCAAATATTGCAGTATATGCCAATGGCTGATGGCTGCAAATACCTTAACTAAGGGATTACTTAGGTTTGAGCTGCTACCACATAAAAATCAGTTTTTCACAGCTCAGGTTCTTAACTCACAGCAGGAAGATGCCATTTCCATCCTGACACCCCAAACTGTCTCTTTTTACAAAAGAAAGGTTTAAACCTCCCAAGACACAAACTAGATTTTACATGTACATAATTGGATTTCAAAGTGCAAATATATCACGTCATAGGCTTGTCAGAATTTCTCTGACACTAATAATGTAGTCATTGTCTTAGGAGTTTGATATCAAAATAATTTCCCAAAAGTCATCAGTATTGACATAAATGTACCAAAACCAAAGGCATAATAAAGCTTACACTGATTATCTCCCTTCTATTTCAAGGAAGTTGAACTGCAGAAAACAGCTTATGCCTTGAGTCATCCCAACTATGAAAAAAGGAATGTAATCTCCATAACCAAACTGTTAGCGTTTTTTATCTTTTCCCTCTTTGTATTCTGTGTGAGGTGCATGTTTCAGACACAACTTTAATCTCTGGCATCTAGGTAATTTTTAATATTTAGTCTGCCTGGGGCTCTCTAGAACATTTGTTTGACCACATGAGGCTGACTATGTTCTTTGTGAAGGCACATGAGAGTTTATTATTTATCTTGTTCAGGGACTCCTTTGTCCCACAGGAAACAAGTCAGATAATACCAAGAAGCTGAGAAAAATGTGGCCAGAGAGGATTTCCAGGCTATTCTAATCAAGCCTTCCCTGGCCTCTGCTAGAGAAGGAATGAAGGATTTGAAAGATCTGCTGAACAGCGAATTGGGGAAGCAAGGAGGCTTGAAAATACAAAACTGAGGGAACTGTGTTTAAAAAGATAAAGGCCTGAGCATGAATTATAAATAACACAATTACTCTTTTTAAGGCAAAAGCTGCCAAACACTGATAAAGGGAAAAGTTAAGTAAGTTCTCCACCTGTGTGAATGAATATATGATGTTTTTAGATGGTGGAAAAGAGGGGTTTTTTTGTTAGGATTTGGGGGAGTGGTTGGGGATTCTGGGGTTTGGAGGATTTTGCTTTTGGTGTTTGTTGCAGTTGGCATTTTGGGGGTTTGGTTTGGGTTTTTATTAGAGGAGGGGTTGATGAAAAGGAGGCAAAAACAAATAAGGAAAGGAAGATTCAAGATAGTAAAGGACAAAAAATGCAAACCAGGCAAGTAAAACTGTGGAGACAGCTTCATCTCTGCAGAGATGTCCTCAGTGTGCAACCCATACTCAATGAAGAAAGCTGAAATGGTGACAAAAAGGTAAAAGGGTTCCATATGACTATAAATTTTTAGTGCCTCTGCTGAACCAGAAGACACTAATTGCAGGTGGCTGTAAATTTTCTGACCCAACCACAGTGAGCAGAGTAGGTGGAAGCACTTACTGAATGCAGCACTGTGCCCAGTCACAGACTTCTTACTTACCTTACTCCAGCATGTGATGGAAAGGCTGAAACACTGCTCACCATATTTGTGGTGTTTTAAAGCTCATCTAGGATTTGTGACAATTTACAGGGGCTCTCAGTGGTGTGTGCAAGGAGTTATTCTCACAGCTTCTGCTCTCTGTAGCTGCAATTGAACATGTGCAACAACATCCCTAAACTCTGCACTAAGAAGAGAGTTCTCTGTAGGTTTGATAAGTAAATAGGGACTGCTTTTTCCTTAGCTGTTGACAATAGGTCCATTGTCTTTAAAGAAATTCCAGAAGAGGCTTTAAGGAAATAAAGACTGACACAGGTAACAGAACATAATGAGTCTTACTCAGCTGTGAATTTTATCAGTGGCTCTGCCTTCAGCTAATGAGGAAATGCTGGAGGCTACTTAGCCCACACATCTGGAGGACAAAACCATTTCTAGTATTTATCCAAAATAATCCCTTTTCAGCTGATAGACATCAGTAAGGGACCATCTGTTTTCAGAAAGTATCTTTCCCCTGAGCTCTTCTCCCCAACCAACTTCAACCCCAACCAACCAAACCCTGGGAGCAACAGGAATTAAATGAGACTGGAGTAATCACAGACATTGAAACAATGAACTTGGGTTATAAGATGACATGATTCCTGACAGGGTGGTTAAAACCCACAGTTGTTTTGTTTTCAGAACCTGGAAGAGAGCAGCTGGTTGAATTATCCCAAGGAGGCACATATCCTGTTACAAATACACATGTCCAGCTGCAAGCAAGCTAAACCTTAAGCCTAAAACATTCTTTGAGAGCAGGTAGACACCAGCTAGAGCAGAAAAAGGAGAAAAAGAAAAGGAATGCTAGCCAGCCAAGTAAGGAAAAGGAAAATCCACAGAGGTGGTCATCCAGTTCTCACAAAGGGATCTCACCCTTAAAATTGAGGTTCAAATTCTCTTGCAATTCTCTACCATTTCCTGAGAGTTGTCATAGGGGCTTTTCACTGAGGGATGACAATGGAAAGACTGGTGGCTCTTCCAGAATAAAACTTACACCAAGATTTAGTTCAGCTCTTTGGAAAAGTGTTTTAGAGGTATTTATGAATTTTAAGGGGCGAAATTCAAATGTCTACAAGTGACAAGCAGAATATGCATCTTTCCTTTGAAAAGATAGACGTGGTGGGAAAAAGAGGATATTGTCCCTTTTAATCTCACCTGCACCAGAAGTGATGCTGTCTTAACTGAGCTAACAACCTAGTTTAAAGGCAAACTTTTCAAGGAACTTTCAGCTGCACTATTTCTAACATCTGACAAATTCAGCTTTCTTCAGGAAGATGTTCCCAGACTCAGATTGCTGAACTCTTTCCACCTGGCAAGAGGAAGGGCTGTCAAGGAGCCAGTTCCAGCTCCCTGAGTCTCAGGACTGATTTGCCTTGGCCTGGATTAGATCACCCAGGAGGTTCCTTTGACTTCACCACCTGCCAGAGCTCCCTGACATGCAGCTGTGCTGTCCCCTGGTCACATCCCCTCCAAATGCTGATACAAGCATGATACCCCTGTCGAAGATCCTGTAGTCTAGAGCAGACCCATGGGGGCATTTGGGTGAAATTCTGAGCTCTTCATTTTCTTCTGCAGCAGTGTAGTGGGTGTAGATGTGGTGATCACCTACTCTGAGCTTCATTTCCAAAGGCAGTGCATGCCCCATGTTCCCATTCCCTCCCACAGCACTTTGAATGCTCCGCACTGTGTCTAAGAAATCCCTTCAGCCTGATTTTTTTTAAGCTTTCTAAAATGAGTAGTATATTTGAAATTTCAAAAATAAAGGAAAAAAAAAAAAAAAAAAGAAGAAGTAATGAAATATAATCTCGGTGTGCTGAGCTCCACCTTTCCTGTGGCACTGAGGTGCACATTCTGTCGTCCTGGCTGGTCTTTAAATCTAGTGAGGTCAGGACTGATGCCTTGAAATAAAGCCTGCTTGCCAGACAACCATGTCTGAATCACCAACACAGTTTTATTTTGTCTGGTGGAGTGGAAATTTGGCACTAAAACCTTTTCCCAAGTCCCAAACCACTGCAGGACTTTAAGTGGAGGAAATTTAAATTCCAAAGCTGAGAGAGCACAGCTCTGGTTCTGATGGACAAACTAGGAAATGTTCCCACTAACCACCTAAAATGCACTCTCAGGTTGGTCATAAAAAGCAGCTTAAGCTACCATGGCACTCAGAGCCACTCACTGCTATGGATTTTCTGGAATGAAGGAGAGGAGGAAGGGAGTGAGAACATTTATTTCTTTTGGTATGAAAACATTGTCAATTTTTAAATTGGGAGACAAGATTTAGACAGCTTTCTCAAGTTACAAGGTTAGCCAGACTGCTGAAAAGGTTAAAGAGTAAAAAATGCTCGAGCTGATCAGCTCTGAGGTTTCTTCCTCTCCAACAAACAGATCTCTACAGGTTGAGTTGGAAGAATGTGCAAACCACTCTTCACTGAAGCTGAGAAACAAACATGAAAATACACAATATTAATTAAACAAATCCAAATCTTTAGTTCATTCACCTGTGACTAATCATTCAGCTGAAAGAAAAGGAAAAAAAATATATTCATAAGTTTAGCAAGCACATTGTAATACACCACTTTTTTTCCCACGGAAATGCCTTCATTAATTTTATTGACAGAACAAATGTTGCTACCCTATTCCTCCTCCCACATATTGAGTAAACATCTTGCACTGTAAATATTTCCTGCAAAAGTGGGGTTTCTTGCAGGCAATTTTCTAACAACTACAGGCACTTGGATATTCTTATAAGTCTTACTTCAGTCGTCCATTTTTGAAAGCCTTTTACAGTATCCTTGTAGTGATAATCCTGAACCTACTTTTCCTAAAATAATCCCAGAACAAATAATTTCAAGAATTGTGGGATGAAGCTGTCAAAGCTGTGGTCCCCAGTGGATGAATAGATAATCTGTCTTATTCGCTAAACTATTCCTACATCTAACTGATGCTCTTTTGGAGGTGATAAGTTTTGATACATCTTTCACACCACATGTAATTATTTAAGAGAGAAACTGAGCCACAAAGTAGCTCTGCTCCCGTTCATTAAGCATCACTACGGTAATGAGAAAGCCTTGTTACGTGTCTACCCAGTAGTTTGCAAGCCAGCATAAGCAAGCAGGCTTGGAGCCACCTGAAAACTGTTGCTGGAAAGCAACACCTGGGAGAGGCTGTTTTGATACACAAATTGCCCCAGATATAAGTTTATATTTTGTACATGGCAACACTGCTCCCACTCAGGTTAGCATGTGGATAGAGCTTGGGAAAAAGCCCTGAACCACAAGTTAGGGAAGGAACAAAAATCAGGATCTCTCCTCACCACTGGTGACCTCACGCAGATTTTTGCCGGTTTCTTCCACCTTTTTAATTTTTAGGAGGTTTTGCCCTGTTACTCCACAAGGATTATGGGGCTGGAAAAGGATGTCCAGCAGCACAGGTGAGGGAGAACCCCTTACCTTGCTCACAGAGAGCCCCAATGTAGCTGGGCAGGCACAGGCAGGTGAAGGTGTTGAGGCCATCAATGCAGGTGGCTCCATTCCGGCATGGGTTGGACTGGCACTCATCAATATCTGCAGCAGAAAATAAAAGTGGTTTTACCACCCACACAAATCCCAGGAGGGAAATGTTCTGCAGCCTTAGTCAGGCTGGTGACTGGGACCAGTTCAGAGCAGAAAAATGAAGTATTGCAAAAGATCCCAGTGGTCACTCTGTGGATGAGAAAGAGGAATGCCATGCAGCGTTCTCCTGGTGGAAAATCTGAATTGTGTGTGTGACCCTGGCACAACAAAAAATCCCATTAACCACCAGGGACCTCAAATATCTTCATGAAACTCAAATTTTGGAAATACCATCATGTAGAATTAAACAGACAGCTAATTTCAGTCTGCAGAGCAGCAGGCCCTGGAACCTCGTTGGTTTGCATTTCTATATTCTTTCTTGTCTAATCTTATCAAGATAAGGACAAAATATCATAGCTCTCCTGGTGTTGCAGAGAAAACAAATAACATGTCTGTCCTGCCTCCTCCAGCTGTTAAATACCTTGTCTTCACCTTTTAAATAGGAACACAAGTTCATTTTATATAATTATTTTCATCACGGGTTGCTTTTGCACAGGTTCTAAGCTATTGTGTCTATTTTTAAAGATCTTATGAAGTTTCCCAATGAGTGTTGCTCTTCTGAAACAACCACAGCATAAACTTCAACACAGATTTTGCAAACATCTCCATCCAAAAATGAACTGCTGGTTGTGGTTCACTCATTAAAATATAAGAGAGAAGCTGGAAATATCTACAAACCGACAAACAACTAGGAATAATTGCTGCATCATGTAGAAGGCTTAAAAAATATATATTTCTATTTTAAAATATGCTCTGGTCAAATTTTATGCAAGGTCTTACTTGTTCCAGTCATTTTAACATACTTTGGCTGGCTTTCTGGAAGGAAAATTGGCTATTTAGTTGAGACATAGTTGAGTCTTTTGAAGTCCACAGTTCACAGGAGGTGCAAAGATGTCACAGGCAACTGGAAGATGTTCCTCAGCCAAAATTGTTACCAAAATACTAATTTGTACCAACAATGCATATGATTACGATATTTAAAATTTCCTGCAAAAATTTTCAAGTTTGAGTTCAGTCCTCAACTTCCCATTCACATTTTGGGATTAGTTTATCTTACCAGCCTTTTAAGTAACTATGGAAGATCTTAGGCAACCACCCCAAATATTAGTACTTATTTTGAGGGGTTTAGGTGTGTTTTTTAGTTCAATGCTGTGAATTCCAGCCCCTGCAGTTCTCTTACAGTACCCTTAACCCTTGTGTGTGTGCACAGATCTGTGCACTTTATGGGGAGAGGAAAAAGGGGAAAAGCAATGGGGAACTCTCCATTTCATTGTCCTGAAATGCAATTCTGAATTATTCAAATATCCATGCACCCTTCAGCTTTAAAACACACCATATATAATATACAAGAGCTTTAAACTCAAGGTAATCAGTGCCCAGATGGCACCAGTTTACCTAATTCACACTGCTCCCCATTGAAACCCGGCAGACAGGTACAGATGTAGAAGGAACCTCGTGGGTAGCAGGTACCACCATTGAGGCAGGGGCTGCTCTTGCACGGATCTTGGCCTGTTAAACAAGCAGAAAAAGGAGTTTGATTCCCTAGTTTCAAGGAAAAGGTGTATTTTTGATTTTCAGGAGGGAAAAAAAAAAATCTTTCTTCTTAGCTGCTTTGGTGGTGCAAGCTTTACTGTAGTTACAGAAACTCTATTAACATACTCAACTACTCAAAATAAGATTTATAAAACAGTAAAGCTGGTCCTCAGGCATCACTACTTTCAACTTTAACAACATTTAGAACGAACCAATGTAAATTACTCTTAGAATTACTTTTTTTTTCCACAGCAATTTGAACTATATTTGGCAGTCATGATACTCTGTTGAGGATTTAGTTTGCATGACATGACAATTAATTATAGCTGAAAACAGTTAAACATATGCAAAATGAATGGAAAATGCTTTTTTCTTGAACAGGGTTAGTTTATGCAGAATGACAGGGTACACAGAACATACTGACTGGCTGCTTATATTTAATCAATCAATGCCCACAAAGTCTTATTTCTTTTCTCACATGTGTGTTTCCCACCTGCCTTTCTTAAAAATACATTTAAAGAATACAAACAAAGACACTGAATACATTTGGAACTGAACTGAACATTAAGATAAAAACTTACCTGCTGTGAAATCCTCAGTGGTTACAGGTGCTAGCGTTTAAATACCATTTCCTTGAAGAGTTTTATGCCTTCCAGTGATGTTTACTTCCTGAGTTTAGATACCTGGGTATTTGCATTTGATTTCATGCCTAGGAGCACTCACTCACTCACACAAACAAGTCCACACTGAACCATTTCTAAGAGTTAGTTTCTCACAGTGAAAGGGAAATCCTGCAGACAGTCCTTCTGATATGCAAAAATAAAGCCCTGGCTTTGAAAACTTACAAAATGGATAAGACAATTTTGTAAATCAGAAGCATGAGAAAAATTAAGGTGTTTTGGAAACAATCTGACTACGATTTATGGGGAGAAAAAAAAAAAAAAAAGAAAAGAAGAAAAAAGGTAAGGTTATCTATTTTACTCTTGCAGATTAAAGGTTCAAAGTCTTCTTCTAGAACCAAGGTCCCTGCCTTAGGAATGGCATGGGAATGCAGAAGGTCCAACTGAAAGCCTCCAGAAGAAAATCCTACGTGCAAAATTTAGGATTGCAATTAAGTAATTAAGGATTTCAACTTGGAGGTTTTGGAAATGATCTGATCCCGTCCATTCAACAGGATGCTTGTTTTAGGACTGCTTCACTGGAAGTCCAAATGTAGGGCTCTGTTAAGCACCTTAATGGTGCTTTCAGTGTGTTTGCTGTCTGCTTGTCCTTCTACAGACTGGATATTTCCACAGTAAACATTTCAAATTGTCAGCTACCTGGATTATTTGAGGAAAATTATAGTAAACCTATAAAATCAGACCACTCCAGTCACTCCCTCAGCTGTATTTAGACAAAATGGTAGTGAATTTTGGATTAAATTGAAAATTGAATTGAAGTGACACTACTGGCATCACCCATGTATTTGGTTAAAAGGTGTCCAATACCATCACGGAAAATACTGTGGCAACAGAAATCTAACAGAGAGTTCTGTAGTTTTTTTAAGAGACTGACACTGTATCAACCACTTAAAGCTACAGACAGGCTGAAAAGGTCTTCGTTTTCTCTTGTGTGGAAAGCTATCTTGTAGGTCAAGAGATGTTCATTTTAATAGAAAATTCTGATCCTAAAATTATGCTACTCTCTAAGTCAACTGCAAGATGTTAAAAACAACCCTTCCTAGAAACCAGGTGTGTTAAGAACCATCACCACGCTCACAAGAAAAACCATCAGACAAAATCATCTGCTGGAAACTGGCAAATGAAATCACCCCAGCTGATTTCGCAACGTTACCTGCCTGACTTTTAGAACTGGCTGGTTACCTCCAGTCTGATCCAAGGCTCCACAAGGCAAACATCAATGGAAAGCCACTGGGCTTGGGTTTTTTGGCATCCCCCCACATCCTCCTCCACTTTGTAGGGGTCAAAACCAAGCTGATTTTTCAGCTGGAGGGTGACGAGGTCTGTTGTCCTTGCTCCGATTGCCACAGCTCTCACCAGAGCCCAGGCAACACCTTCACAAGTACCACAACACACATAACACGACAGGGATCATATTTGGGGAGTTACCTGGAATTTGCACTGCTGTGCCTTCAACTGAACCCACACTGGTGCCAATCACGAAATCTGATCCGTTTGTGACTTCCGGAAGGGAAAATGACGAGGTTATGGCTTCCACAGAGATAGGCTCCTCAGAGCTCAGTGTTGATGGCTCATTTTGGGAGGGGCTGTTTCCAGGGGCAATGCTGTTTGTTGCAATGTTAGAAGAGATGGTTGTGATCTCCCCCTGACCAAACAAAGCTGGCTGTGTTTCTGTGCCTCCATCCAAAAGCTGGGAAGGCGAGGTTAGCATTGTAACTGCTTCCTGGCCAGGCTCAAATCCTTCACTTTCGATGCTGTTGGGTGAGTCTGAAACAGTTGTGGACACAAACCAGGGGTTCTGTCTCTCAGTACTCCTGTCTTCTTCTGGGTGGGGATTATTGACTCTTCCTGAGGAAGCTTCAACTTTTGTTGTGCTGACTTTTGGAACATCTGTGCTTGCTCTTTCTCCAAAATTCAGAAAAGCAGTAGGCAAGACGGGTACTGATGGAGAATCTCCGGAAACAGCAGTTTCTTCCTCACCGGCTAAATCAGTTACAGGGGTTTCTGTCTCCTCTGTGCCACCTGTTAGAAGCCCCCCAAAGAGAGGAGTGCTTTCCATGCTTGTGCTGTCTGAAACAGGCTCAGGAGAAAGCTCCAGCAGAGAGGACTCCGTTGTTTCAAGAAGGTCAGTAGTGGGTGGTTTATATGTTGCTGTAATATCAGAACTAACCTCTTTGAAGATTCCTCCTGGGGAATGATTGGACTGATGTGAATCCCTTGATGATGATGATGCTGTGCTCGTAATGATTACCTCAGAGTAATCAGATACTCCATTTGCTAAATGAACAGTTACTGAGGATTGAGGAGTTTGAGGAACAGAATAAAAACTCACAGTATCTGTTTCCTCATATTCTGCTGATGCTGATTTTGTGTTCGTGTTCACCATGGGATGATTCCCTGCGCTCTTGGTAGGTGACACAGTTGTCAGCTGGGATATAGGCTGTGTGGTGACAACACTTAACTCAACCTTGCCAGTTGACAAAGCCTCTTCTGGCTCATCAGTTACAACTGGTGTAAGAGAAGGAACCACAGGATGATTATCAGCCAGTTCTTCTTGGCCCATCCCAGAAAAGCCAGAGATGGTTTCACTTTGATCTGCTATTACTTGGTTGTTTGCTGAAGTACTTGGCTCATAGATGTCTTCTTTGGGGCTGGTTACAAGAGGTTTAGACTCATGAGGCACCTGAGAGCTTGCCAGAGATGGCACTGTAGGAAGGAAAATGCCCAGTTCAGAGGGTTCCATGGTGGTGAGAGTTTCTGTTGCAAAATTCATGTCATTCCCTGAACCCAGATCTGTGTCATCTGAGGTTGTTCTGTGCCCAGAAGTCACCGGCTCTCTACTTGGTGGACTGGAAGTAGTCAGAGGAAGATTGTCACTAGATTCAAGTGTCTTTTCTTTGCCTATGGAAAATTTGGGAGTGGAATAATATTTCTCCCCTTCAGCTGCCGTGTTATCCTCATAGCCATACGTTGACTGTGTAACAGGATTTGGCATTGTCTGCACACTTATAATGTCCTCAGGCATTGATTTTGAGTGATCCATATCGATAATAGTTGTTTCTTCTGGTGGGGTTTGCAGTCGTTCTTCAATCAGGGTAATATCACCATAAACAGAAACATTCAACATAACACTTCTTTTGTCATCAATCATGGGGATAATTTTTTCATATAACCCAGTGTCACTTGTGAGTTCTTCTGATGAAACTGTCTTGGGATGAGCAGCGGATGGATTTGCCACAACCTCTGTTTCTTCCGTAAAAAGGGAGGCTAGTCCTGTGACTGCAGTCTGTGATCCATCTCTCGGTGCCTCTGTGGTCATAACTTTGGAATAAACATGTCCAGGAACACTAGATGAGACATTTAGTTCTACTTTGGATACAGTGGGTATTGAGAAATGAGTAAACATATCAGGGGAAGATGTGTCTGAAACACCAACCCACCCAGATCCTTCCCCAGAGCTCTCAGGTAATACTCTGCCCAGCACTTTTGTTGCTGATGTTACAAGAGATTCCTCTGTTTCAGGACTGGGAGTTCCATTTAGCATAACAGATACAGGTGTTGTGACACCTTTAATCAGAAAATGTGATCTTTCCTCTTGAGAGATAGATT
Organism: Certhia americana; assembly: GCA_018697195.1. NCBI lineage: Eukaryota > Metazoa > Chordata > Aves > Passeriformes > Certhiidae > Certhia > Certhia americana. Next base: position 72,475,320 of record CM031878.1, read on the forward strand.
TAGAAGTGGATGTTGTCTTATCTGTTTCATTTTCTCCTCTCCTGTAATCTGTTTCCTTCTCCTGAGGTTCTTCATTTGCAACAAAATAATGTGTGGTGTCTTCAGTCTCTTTAGAGATGAAGCTCTTGGAGTTGTGTTCTGCTAAAGCTGGGGAACTGGAGAACGTGGATGTGGGGAATGGGTCTCCAGTTTCTGGCAGCAGCTCAGCTACAGCACTTGTGACTTCTTCATTACTTTTAACATTTCCTGGAGTGCTTCCTCTTTCAAAGTCTTGTGTCATGTCAGTGGAAAGGTCAGGTACCATACTTTCAGGGTAAGAAGTTTGAGGGCTTGAGGTACTCTTGATTTTTTGGACAATAAATGGCACTACAGAAGGAAAAGCAGCAAGGTCATCTCCTGACCCCTGTCCTGAAAACAGCGGATCACCAGTGAGCTCATTACTTGACAGTTTTTCTTCCTTAGGTGTCAGGAATGTGCTGGGAATATCTTTTGTAGGGAAAAAGTTTTGCACCAGCTCTTCCTCTTGCTCTATAACTGTGACTGGAGAGCTTATGTATTTCCTTTCAACTGGCTCAGTTACTCTGTCATCATTAAATGGCAAAAGTATTTTTTTAACAGGTTCAGTTTCTAATTCCTTTTCTTCCAGATATGGACTGAGAGTCGGAACATTTAAAAATCCCAGATGATCATGGCTAGTCTGTGTACTTTTAAAGAATGGTTTTGTTGTTGTTTCTTCAGAAGATTCTGTAGCTTTTGGTGAAATTTCACTTGGCCTCTCCTCCACAGAGTTTAACTCTTCCATCAAAGGAATCTTCGTAGAAAAAGGTCGCACTGTCAGCTCATCAACAGTTTTCTCCTCAGTTCTCATGTCCCCTGCAGTTCCCATGGAGGTTTCCTCATGTTCAGAACTTGTGACCTGCTCATCAGGATCTGTAGTGAAGGCAAGATCCAGAGGTGATGTACTGACAGCTTGTCTGTCATCCTTTTCCCATGTTTCTGGCCTGCCAGTAGGAGCAACTGCTGTTTTTGCAAATGATCCAGCAGTGGATGTGTCTGGTTCACCTGATCCCTGGTCAGTAATTGAGAAGTGACCTCCAAATATTTCCTCCACAGGTCCATTAGACATAAGGTTTGTGGTGCTGCTGTCATCTTTGAATTCTTCTCCAGAGCCATGCTCAATCAGGAAAATCTTGCCCAATGAGACAGTTGAAGAACCAGCTTTTGCATCTTTGCTTTCTGTAGATTCAGCTACTGCTTTTATACTGTCAGTACCATGTGTCACCAAGCCCTCATGAGGATTGTTACTGACCACTGATCCTGGAGATGATGTGGCCTCACCCATTTCTGAATCTCCAGTTTCAATTCCTGGTGCAATGTGAGATGTTATCTCTTTTACAGAACCAGATTTTATGTCAGAAGGAGCTGTGTAGGTTGGGTTTGTTTCCATGTTTGGTTCTCCTGGGTTTTTAGTACTAAACATATCCAGGGACATCTGACTTTCTACTCCAGACCCCTCTGTGAAGCCCTCTGACACAGTACTCAAAACTGCAGATTCATCTGTTATTGTGTATTTTTCAAATTCTGTTATCACATCCTTCAGTGAAGTGTCATCTGTGCTGTAAAGTTTTCCTTCATAACTTTCTGTTTGTGTTTCAGTGACAGGCTTTAATGGAACCGAAGTCAAAGTAGCAGACTCAACGATAAAATCTGTGTCTCCAGAACCTGGATCAATAAATGGGGAGCCAATACTTACCACTTTGCTTGTGGGACCCCCTGAAAATATGTCTGCTGGCTCTTCTGCTGATCCTTCACTTACAAAAAGCTTCTTCTCCCTCAAGAGAGGAATGGTGGTGACCTGTTTGATTTCAGAACTTATGGTACCTGGTACTGTTTTTCTGAGTGGCTCTTGACTTACAGTTCTGACTTCACTTGTGGTGCCCCATGTCATTTGAATGACCCCAAGGTCATTCAAATCCAAATTTTCCTTTGCAGCAGTAGCTGAATTTTGGTGACCTGAATAAGCAGTGGTGTGTATTTCTTTTTCATCATCAATACTCTTTTCAGTTACAAGAGAACTGGCAAACACTTTTTCTGTAATAAGCTCAGACACAGAGTTGGTGGCAACAGTTACTTCAGGACTTTGATCAAAAGCAGAATAAGGGGTACTTATAGCTTTCGGCAAAGCAGAGGTGATTCCTGAATCAGTTACAGAAAATTCTGTCAGCAGAACTGTGCCAGAGCCCAAAGAAATGTCTTGCACTGGAAGTGTTTCTGTTACTGCTATTTCCTCAGTCGTGGCTGAAGTTACTGTGATGCTATCTCCAGAGGCTTCCAGAACCATAAAAGAAGCAGCACTCATCTCAGGCTTTGCTGTATGACTTGTTTCCAGAATATTTTCAACAGGGGAATTTGCATTAAGTTTAATAGTTGTTTTATAATTGTCTCCTGGAGCAGAGGTTGCCTCTTCTGAAATAAGATCAGTTACACCTTTGTCTACTGTAGCAGAAATAAAAACTGCCTCCAGAGAAGCAGTTACAGCAGAACTTTCCACAGTAAATGCATCAGGAGAAGATGCTATACCAGAATTTTTTTCATCATCTTCCTTTCTTGACCCTGTCACGGCTTCTAAGACCAAAGCGGACAGATCAGATTCGGTGGAGCCATCTCCAGAGGATTCACTAGAAATCAAAAGCAGGCTTTTGCTATCTTTAGTAGACCTCTCCTCAGTTCCCTTCCATGTCATGGTCTCTCTACTGTTTTGCAGAGACTGCTCGTGTGGAGAAGTGGTGGCTATTGATTTATCTGTTGTAACAACTTCAGACTCCCCACTATAGACCGGTTCTAACATTGCAGCCCCTGAAGTTGGTTGTGTAACCTCAAAAGCCCCTATTACTTCTCCAGCTTTGCTTGGTTGCATAGTACCAGAAGCTTCAGATTCATTTATTATAAATGCGTTTGTCTCATTGATTTGAGAAAAGGTTACATTTTTGGAATGTGCAACGCTTTCAATTTGGTCACTCCTTGCTTCCTCAGCTTTTGTGCTCTTAGGTGCACTCGTAACTTGTTGCTTCCCATTGATGAACTGCAAAGCTGGAGGAGTTGTAACATCAGTAGTATTTTCACAGTCTTCCTCTTCTTCAAACTCTGAATAATTTTGAAAGAAAGGATCCAATATTATATATTCAGATGAATCCTGCACAGAGTCTGAAGTACAGGGTTCAGTCTGAGCTGACTCTGCATCAATGTGGGTTTCATCTATTGCATGAGGAAGCATGTGGCGATTGAACAGATCCAAAAATTCATTCACCGGGTGATCTGCAAGAAAAAAAGAGCTTTTCATAATCCCTAAGTAACAGCAGACACACGAAGTACAAGCAATCCATTGGAGAGGTAAAAAAAAAAAAAAAAAATTCTGAAATTCTATGATTTGTTGTAAATTCAGTGTGTTCTTCTGTTGACACAAAGTTAAACTCTGCCATGGTGTGTGATTTTCTAGTTGTAGCTTCTCTGCATATTGAACATATTGATTATTATTGAGTACTGTAGATTGCCACATGCCCTTGGTCCCAAACCCATGCCTGAGTTACCTTTTCCAACGTTTTCAGCAAAGATGAGGACTGGACAAGATGAATTTTTCAGACCAACCTGCTGCAACTGCTTCCAGGGATTTAGACACTAACTAACCTCTACCAATAACTGAACCTAGACAAAGCTAAGCCGGACAAAGTCTAAAATAAAATAAGGCATAAAAAAGTCCCTCTGCGTCTCCATTTTCCTTTTAGTATAGAGTAATTCAAATGACTAGGAACACCATAGTATCTATATCAATCACTCTTCACTAGATTTGGACCCTAGGTCAATGAATAAGCCTTTACAAAGCTGTTGCTATTTGGAAGCATTATGCAGCAACTAAGAAAAAATACCACAGATTCAAAGGTCAACTCCCTCTCAGAGGGTAACAGAGTCCCTCAGAGGGACTGAAGTCCAGTAATTTTCTTCTGTTTACCACCCACTCCGAATAATTTACACACTCCCACAGGTTGCAAACCTCTCACAATTTATTTTCTAGGTGGCCAGGATGATAAAGAGAAGGAAAGAAGATCTAAGAAGGCAAGATTTTAGCTGCAGAAAAACCTCATTAATTCCTCCAAGATTTATGATGTCAAATTCCATAGACACTTTTTAAACTTGCCCTTTCAGCATATACATTGCTTCAAACCTTCTGTTCCAGACAACGGAAGCTTTTTAATTATAATTAAATTTATAAAAAGAAAGAAAGAAAAGAAAAGAAAAGAAAAGAAAAGAAAGAAAGAAAGAAAGAAAGAAAGAAAGAAAGAAAGAAAGAAAGAAAGAAAGAAAGAAAGAAAGAAAGAAAGAAAGAAAGAAAGAAAGAAAAGGATACAACAAACTCAAGAAAAGCCCTATATTTCAAGCTTAGCCAACTGACTAGAAATTGGAAACCTTGTGCTGAAATCCTATTCCATGAGTGTTTTTTCTTCTGGATCCATGTTTAGAACCATTTTGGCCAGAGAGGATTACTTTCTTGCTGGTACAAACTGGAATGGCCAGTGGAGCTTTGTCCACATCTGCCAGGAGAGGATCTGAACCATTTAACAGGACTCCTGCTTTAGAGCACTGTCAGCAACCATTGCTTCCTGAAAAATATCTGCAGTACGTGACACAGCTCAATTTTCAAATCAAACCTTCCTCGCTAAAACTATCTACAAGTTATAAAACCATGAGAACCCGAGGTAAAGCACTTCATCAATTTGATATAATTCCCCTACCTATGAAGATCATTTAACCTCTGTGACTACTGAGTCCTCAGGTGATCATTCTGGAAAAGAATGTATTCAATCAAATTAAACTGATGCAGGGCACTAAGAAAGGTTTGTGATTCTTTGGCCTGGGCTGGCTTGTGTGTGCAAATTGACTTCAATTTGGTTTTGAAAAGGTCACTGCAGCTCCATTGAGAATTAATGTTCTAATATTTCACGCTGTGTTTACAGCTAAACTCATGAAGTATTACTGGATCTCAGCTTTGCTAAAGCTCCAGCTGAAGAACACAGAGAATAAATCACCTTCAGCATTGTTTATTTCAATTACAATGTCAAGTTTGTACAGCACTAAGCTCAGTGCTCCCAATGAAACAAAGAAAAGGTTGTTTTTAACCTTGTGCCTGCTTGGCTGTTGTACATTGCCCAGAGAAGCCTGGTGTTTACCCTGTGCTATGACAGCTCTATTAGATGGCTAATTGAGATTTCTTCTCTCTCCCTCACATGTGCTTGTTGGGACTTATATTATGCAATGACTGTAAAGAATGAATATTTTTCTCCAGTAAATTAGAAATATTTACAAAGGCTGCCTCATGCCACAGAAGAATAAATTTTCTGCAGTCATTTATTTAAGATTTCCCAGATCTGGCTTTCAAATTTTGCGAAAGGCAGGAATTTGGTAATCTCTCTGAGACTGGCAGTATGACTTTGAGGAGCATGTCTATCCTTTCAGAATTCGTGAATTTCAGCAAAAGGCCATCCTGGACATACTGAGAAACCATGCGTTCATAAAAGCAGAAGTTTCAATTGAGACAGAATTTCTCACCTTCCTTTCAAACCTGTGCATGCAAAAACCCATGGGAATTCAGTCAGTGAGGGAGGAATGTCAAGAGCTGATAGGGAGCTCTGAGAGTTTCTGATTTTTGGTAAATTCACTATGAAATAACTGCACCCACACACAGAACCAGAGAACCACACACAGAAATTTGAGTGGTCATGAAAGATGCCTTATGCTGTGTGAAGGAGGGATGTGCATAAACAACCTGGTGTATAGACTGGTGTGCCATAAAGATTAATTACGTTTTCACACACAGCAATTAAGACCATGAAACAAAGCATGCAGCTCTGCACAGAAATTGTACATTAAAAAAAAAAAAAATTATAAAGCCTGGATGGGACTGGATGGGCTGTAATTTGTAGGAGGGCACAATGACTAACAAGTTCTGACCAACAGTGCAGTATTTTTGCAGCAGTGCACACCTGGGAGTCCCTCAAATTAGTAGCTCACGCTAAGTCATTTATGGCAGGCAATAAATTTAGTGAACTGCATCTGTTTCGAATTCACCTAGAAGACAAATACAAATTCTTATACATGCAGAGATCTCTATCAGACCCTACTTTTACTTTGTTAGCTTTTTCAAGATCCCACATGCTACAACAGTCCACATAAAAGAACCTTAGCAAAAGGTATGATATTCTGATAATAAATTTTCAGGAGGCTCTTTCATTAAATAATAAGTATTTTGCAGATTTTTTGTTTGTTTGTTTGTTTGTTGACTGTTCTGTTTTTTCCAAAGATAAAATAACAAGCTTTTCAGGAGATAGTAAAGAATGCAATTGATTGATTTTTTTTTTTTTTTTTAATTATACATTCTTTTCCTTCCTACAGGTTTGTTTATTCAGTGTTAGCATTCAGGTTGCTCAGGGTTGAGAGCTATGAAAAATGCTCTTAAACTCCTGAGATGGAAAATTGACATAACGATGTGGCTCATATATCCTTTTCAGCTGAGTATAAGACACTGGGATGAAAACCTATCATAAAATATGAATATAGAAGAAAAAGCCTTTATCTGTTGTTAAACCCTGAGGGCAGGGACACAGATTAATTAAACTGTCCAGATGTCACTGACTTATGCTGCCTCTGTTTATTTCACACCCATTCCTGCTGCAGGCAAGCACTTACAGACCAAAGACTACTAAAAAAGAAATTAAACCCGGACTTTAAAGGGAAGGAGTTTGGCTATCAAATATGCTCATCAATAGCTCCTGGAAAACAAGCCATAAAAGAGCCCCTTTTCAAAGAAGTGCTTTGTTATTCTGGCTCCAGGAGAAGGAAAAGTGAAAACAAGTAGCTAAAAAGGAGCAAAGCCAAGGGTTGTCAGCTCAGAGTGCCAACCCAAACAAGTTCTGGGAGAGATTCATCAGCAAAGCCTCTCTTGGAGGAAGGTGATGAGGTATGGACTGAATTGGAGATGGAAAGGATAGGTATATCCAGCCTAGAGTGTTTCTTAATCCATTTAATGCATCTAAATGTTCTAAATGACCTGCAAGGAACAGGCATCTATCTCAGAAGCGGTTCTTACATGTACAAAATGGAAATCCCTCTGGCTACAGGGTGAGTTTAGCCTGCTACTGCACAGAGCCATGGACCCAGGTGTCATTAATTCTCATTACAACCCTCCCAATCCACCACAACTGGTTCCAAAACGACGTCAGTTTTCCACTGCATCAAACAGAAAAGTTGCCTCCCTGTTACTGGTGCACGAGATAATGTCTGCGTACATCCAAAAATGTGTAATGTGCAGCAATATTTCTTTTCTTGAGAAGATTTTCAGTGGTCTACAAAGAGTTTTGCCAAGACCATCTTTGGGGGGGGGGGGTGGGGAAGGCAGTAAAAAGCATTTTCTCTCTCAAAATCCATCAGATAAGCATCTGAAGAAGAATTAATAGGGAACTAAGTAGAAAACATATTATGATGTTTTCCAGATTTTCAAAACACAAAATATTTCATTCAGAAGACTTATGGTTTTGTGAAGTCCCTTTCAAGATGGGGATCTTAACATCTAATCTGGCATCCTGCAGAATAAGGGAATTTCACGCTCCTGCAATTTGCCCACTTATTTCTTCAGAGCCACATGTCAATTTATTTGTGAGCAGTAGTACAATTCAGCCTTTGTAGAAGGACTAGATGTCTGACAAAGCCATGAAATTTATATAAAATGTTCTGTGGGCTTCAAATCAGGCCCTATATTTTGACAAGTGTACAGCTAAATACAGGAAACAAAGACAGGGATTTTAGATAGAGGACTAAAACCATTTTGGACCCTTTCTTTTGAAAGTACTTAATTGCACAATGTGACACTAACGCAAAATCCTGAACATTCACAATCCAGAACCCAGAACCACGAGACAGACTTGCGTGAAAATATCAAAACAGTTTGAATTAGTCAAATTACGTCCAGCACTTGATCATCAGAATTCTTGGGGGCTGGCTTCAAGATTAGAATGTTATTAGCTATTGTTGGAGAGAGCACAGAGCAGGCTCCAGGATGAGCAGAGGGCTGGAGCAGCTCTGCTGGCAGCAAAGGCTGGCACAGCTGCCATTGCTCAGCCTGCACAGGAGAAGCTCTGCCCTGACCTCAGCGTGGCCTTGCAGGGCCTGAAGGAGCTGCAGGAAAGATGGAGAGACACAATTGACAAGGGACAGCACCCAGGGAATGGCTGCCAGTGGCACAGGGCAGGGCTGGATGGCAGATTGGGCAGGAATTGTTCCCTGCCTGCAGGCTGGGCAGGCCCTGGCACAGGGTGCCCAGAGCAGCTGGGGCTGCCCCTGCATCCCTGGCAGTGTCCCAGGCCAGGCTGGACATTGGGAATGGGAGCACCTGGCACACTGGGAGGGGTTCCTGCCAGGGCAGGGGTGGCACTGGATGGGATTTAAGGTCAGTCCCAAGCCATTCATCTTTTTAAGGTTCTATGAAGACATTGATGAAACACATATATAGATGTAAATATTTCTAATGAGCTGTTTCAGAGCCGCAGAAAATTTTTGGGATGCTTCTGGTGATATCTCAAAGGTTGTCCACCAGAGAGAACCTATGGACATATCTATCTAAAATCCAGATTCTGCTTCACCTGGAAAACAATGAGGAGTCCTGAAAGCAGAAGAGAGTGGAAATGGTTCAAACCCTCTGAAAGAACTGTGAAGCCTCACACCCAGGCTTGGGAGAAGATCTAGAATGAGGAGAGACTTAACAACCTTTAAGTCATGCACTGACTCCCCAGCTCTGCCCTGCAGTCTGGGTGGATTTGAGCAGCTTTATGACCATGGCTTGCTGAAACTGTTACAGCAGGAAAAAGAAATTCCAAAACCACAACCAATTCCACAGGAATGTGTCAGTTTCATTGAATATATTCTGTTTTAAAAGCATAGTGAGGAAGTAAAAAAGGGATTTGAAAAGCTGTCCCGAATAAAAAAATATAAAAAAAAATCTAAACCTTTCCATTAAGTAGGGTGTTCATTCCCCTTAAGATATTACATCCAAATTAAAACAAAACCATTCAATGTTATAGAAATTAATCAATCTGATAACATCTCTCAGGCTGTTTTGTTTCACAGAAGAGGTTTGAGGTTCTTTTTATGTATATTGTTCCTTTCATTTAATTAAAAAAAAAAAGAAAGAAAGAAAGAAAATTATTTTGAAATACAGATATTTCCTGCTGAATCAAAATTCCAAGTGTCAGCCTTTGGAATATGCAATTCCTCTAACTTGTGCCATCTTGTAGTATCATTATCCCACCTAAGCACGGTCAAAGTGCAACAGTGCTTCAGGCATACCCCTTCTCCTCTTCATGAAAAAGTAGGAATACTGCCAAAGAGCTGGTCAAAGGCATTAAAGAAACATTGCTACTATTATACACCTAAGTAAAAAAAAAGTGCAGAAATAATTAAAATTTTGATGCTTTTAATCCTTCTACCTCACATTAACATGACTAGTATACACGATGAAGTCTTGTAAAATCCAGCTCTTCATTACTGTTCACTCTAAATAAACAAAAGGCTTTATATATTTCACTTTAAAATATTTCCCAGCTGGACATATATATTTCTAAAATTTTGTTAACTTTGGCTCCCTTTACAAATCCTTAAGGATGTAGTGCAGGTTTCAATAATTTCGGGTTTGGATTGTTTTGGGGCTTTTTTACCTTCTAAGTTTTATCAAAATTTATGTCTTGTTATTGCTCTGAGAGTCAAAAGAGATTATTACATTACACACATATATATAAATTTAACTTGCATAAACGTCTCAATGACCCAAGTGAACTTCTGGAAGAAAGTAAGTAAGGAGTGACTTTTGCACAGCTGGCTGGGTAGGAGTTGAAAGTAATTCAAGGTGGGTGGTCAGTCCTGCCTACTGAAATTCACTTATCCAGTCTGTCTGCTTTACCATATTTGGGTGCTTTCATGCAAAATCTGTGAGTATCAATTTCTTGGCATGTTCTTGCCCTGTAGCCTTTTTACAGCCATGCCAGGACCCCTGGCTGGTGCTGCTGGACACAGCCAGAGGCACCTGTGGAAAGTGGATGTCACTTAGGTGGACATCTGTTCTTCACAGGGCTCTGGGCTCACTCACCCCTGCCAAACTCCAAAGCAGCAGACAGGATGATGCAGAAACCATGTCAGAAAGAAAGGAACTGTTTTATTATAAAGCCATACTGTGGAGCCCTCTGGCAGTCCCCGTTGTTTCCTTTGTTCATCTCCCCCATCCAACAATAAATTTGTTAAAAAGAAGCAGACTGAGTGAAATGTCAAGCTGTTAAAAATGGCAGCTTTGCCGTGTCAAGGCTGAGCCACAGCACGGGCAGGGTACAGCTCCCTGGATAATGCCTGGATATTTGTCATGCAACGTTCTGAGGGCAGTCATTCCCACTTCCTTTCTGCTCCAATATGTCACTAACAAAACATGACTCCAGCCCGTGGTGCCTCCTCCTGAGCAGGCCTGGGCGTGAGCATCCTTCCAATGACAACATTTCACTCACTGCCCACAGAGAAGACAATTCCAAAGCTCTGCAGGGCTAAACAACCCAAACCCAAACAACTGCCTTGCAGTAAATCATTTTTCTCCAGATGGAACCCAAAACACAGCAAGAAGTCAGACTGTATCTGACTTAGCTGGTGTGTCTGGGTGTGTGTAGAGGGAAGTCCAACTCTGCAGGAAAAGCTGGTTGGGAAAGAGCAACTGCTCACCAGAATGACTTCATCCATTATTCCATGTGTGATGTTCCATGATTGAGGTGGAAACACTGAGATATCTATGAATTTTGGGCTTTCGTGTCCCTCTTCATCACCATCCCTGCGTTACTCTTACATCCTGCTCACTGGGAGAGCCTCAAATGCTTCTGCCTTTCTGGCACAAGAAAGGTCCAGTTCTTGCCCTACCAATATAGGGAGAGAATGTCCTCTCCAAGAAGAATCAAAAATTGACCTAACACAACATAAATTTGGGCAAAAGGCAGAATACTACACTTCTCAAAACATATGCCCAACCTTTGACTGCCCTGGGGCTGCTCACGGCTGAAAGGAATATTCTTTCCCCTCTTCCTTTTTCCAGTAATACCGAAACACTTGGCTTCAGGAAAAAAAAAAAAAAAAAATGATAGTACACTCCTTAATGTGGCAGTGTGGGGAAAAAAAAAAGTTGATATATTATTTGAGGAATAATAAAGCTTGGTTTACATACTAGGCATGTACTAAATTTCACTTTCTGGATTTGTCTCATGAGAGGAATTTTATGTGACAAAAATAAACCCAGAAAATATTTTGCAGTTCCAGTTCTAAAACAGGCAGAAGCATTTGCTTATATGAATATATACATATATGTTTATGAGAGGAGAAAGAAAGAGAGAAAAAGAGGAAAAACAGCAAGAAAAGGAGACAAGTAGAGGAAAAGAGGAAGGAAGGAAGGAAAGGAATGAAGGAAGGAAAGAAAAGGAAGGAAAGGAAAGGAAAGGAAGGAAGGGAAGGAAGGGAGGGAGGGAGGCGCGGAAGGAAGTAAGGAAGGAAGGCGCGGAAGGCGCGGAAGGAAGGAAGGCGCGGAAGGAAGGAAGGCAGGCAGGAAGGCAGGCAGGAAGGAAGGCAGGAAGGAAGGCAGGAAGGAAGGAAGGCAGGCAGGAAGGAAGGAAGGCAGGAAGAAAGGCAGGAAGGAAGGCAGGAAGGAAGGCGCGGAAGGCAGGAAGGCAGGAAGGCAGGAAAGGCAGGAAGGCAGGAAGGCAGGAAGGAAGGAAGGAAGGAAGGAAGGAAGGAAGGCAGGAAGGAAGGCAGGCAGGCGCGGAAGGAAGGCGCGGAAGGAAGGCGCGGAAGCAAGGAGGGCGCGGAAGGCGCGGAAAGAAGGAAGGCGCGGAAGGAAGGCGC
>CM031878.1:72487293-72542623 GCA_018697195.1 Certhia americana
GAGGGCGCGGAAGGCGCGGAAAGAAGGAAGGCGCGGAAGGAAGGCGCAGAAGGAAGGAAGGCGCGGAAGGCACGGAAGGAAGGCGCAGAAGGAAGGAAGGCGCGGAAGGCACGGAAGGAAGGCACGGAAGGAAGGCGCGGAAGGAAGGCGCGGAAGGCGCGGAAGGAAGGCACAAAATGTCTTTTTTTTCTAAGAACTGAAGTTATGATTACAATAACCCCAAAATGCTATTTTTATAACTATCTGGAGAAGTTCCACTTATCATGATGGTTTTCTGGCAGGTTATCTCCTAATATTTCTCAAGTATTTTTTCAAGTTCTTCATAAGCACATTTTTAATTTAGTTCCTGCACAAGCCCACTGGTCGTGCAGCAAGCATCCAAATTCACATTCTTTAACTGCAGTCCCTGCTCTTTTGGGGGATTATTTTGACCTATTAGTCATGTGGCAATTCACAATCTTTTTCTCAAGGTGAATATTTTTTAACTTTTCATTTTGCTTCATTGAAATATGACCAAAATTTTGTTTGGGGCAAATCAGTCTTATCCTGGACCCTTCTGCCTGTGCAAAATTACTTCAGTTTCTATAGAATTGGCAGTGATAACTCAAGGTACTGCAGTATCTTCATAACTTTTTAAATGGAAATGAGTTTTAGAACATATATTTAGAGTGAATACATACTTAAATATTGACATAAGTGGCACAAAGACATTTGCATATAAATCTGAGTCTTGTGCTTTGTATCAGAAGATACAGAGTGGATTCTGCAATGGAAACTTTAATGGATTATTCTCAATATCATCCCTCACTTCTGGGGAAAAAAAAAAAAAAAAAAAAAAAGGAGGAAAATGAAAAAATTTATCTACAGGGGGTAATAAAATTGATTTGGTTATAAAACACCCAAAGTAGCCTATGGATAAACCAGAGGTTTCAGACAAATCAGCATAAGTCCATAAGCTTTCCTCTGCTGAAGCTGGAGTGACACAAATGCATCTCTCTACCAGACACAATTTCAAACAGTGCACACAGATCATGAGTGTTTGTTTAACCATAGAATCACATTCTTTTTCTTTCAATAACTTTTTTTTCATCTCAATTTTCTTCTCTGTTTCATTTTGTTTTTCCGTAGTAAAACCGGAAAATTTGTTCCGGAAAAATTTGTTTTTAGAAACACTTGGTTTTTTGGTTTTTTTTTTTTTTTTTTTTTTTTTTTGAAGAGACACTTCTGTTGGACAGTACTTGAGAACAAAGGTTTTAAACCAATTACAGCTAAAAATAGATTCCTTGCTGCGGTAATCTTACTGCACCACTAAAAATCAGTAGAGGGAGACATATTTTTGACTGTAAACTACTGCCACAAAGTCCATCCTGTGCTAACATGGTAATATTGCTGTGGAATTAGTTCACACCTGACAGGCTCTGTATGTTGTCAGGATAAACTTAAAAAAAATAAATTATATATATATATGTCAAGAAGACAAACAATTCAATTAAGGTGTGAACAAATACTTGTCTGAATAACACTTTGGGTTAATCCATGGTCTTGTCAATTGGACCAAGTGTCCACAGCATTTCCCAAGGTCTCCTGAATTTTGCTTCTAATGTTCAATATTTATCTGGACATGTGATTGGAAACTCACTACAACCCAGAGTAGTGAATGTATAAATAAGCCCAGAATCATTTTATTCACCACTTTCAAGCAAAAAAAGCAATGGTTTAGAAAAAAAATACCACAATGAAATATAATCAAAAATCTCAGTGCTACTCTGTGTACATATAGGCACATTCTTTGCTGCTATTTTGGCAAAAACAACAAAAAAATTTACATCAAATATGTGGAAATTCTTTTTCTAATGCCAAAAAACCGCCCACTGAAACTGTGGGACTTCTGCTTGATGAGGTGCTACATGTAAAATCCAAGAGTATGGTTTAAAGTTAAAAATTAATGTTTCTTGTGCACTCTTTGAGTTAATGATGGGTATCAAAAAAGGCAATGAAGTGTAGCAGAGGTAATACCTAGGCAGGCAGGGACTACTGGAAGATGCTCCTGACCAGGAATAAAATTCCAACTGCTTTTCTCTTCCTCAGGAAGTAGAAAGTTTTCATACTGAATTCTCCTTATTTTAGAAAAGCAGTAATACAAGACTTGTCAGAAAAGTCCTAGTGCACTGAGCAGCTTGGAAAAAAAAAATTATTCTATAAAGAAAGATTGATAACTTCAGCAATATGTTCCCAAAGACAACACAAAATATGCAGCAGCCACTCTGCACACATCCTCACTTGTGGCAGGAAAATATTCTGAAGGACATCAGTGGTTATTTTATATATTATTGATTAAAATTATCACTTAGTCACATCAAAAACTGCGGAAGATTTTAAAAGACTGGCTGGATTAGCAAGGATTAATCCTCTCATTAAACTGAAAATGTACAAATACAATTGCAAAAATAGACCACTGAAAATTCCATACCAAGAAAGTTAAGATCTGGACATATTCAGAAAAATTTGGTACAGAAAACCACTGCCCTCAAAAAAAAATTAAGTCATACTGTATCACCATGTAAAAGTCAGCTCATCTTTTCTGCTTTAGGATCTTTCAAGGCTTTTTCTGCATGTAAACAAAACCTCTAAAAGGATTCCTGTTCTTCACACAGAAGTATGAAAAACTACATTGTACCTATGAATAAAATTCCTTCATTTCTCCCATGAATAAACAAAGATCTATAAGAAAGCTGGAAATGTGTAATCCCTATGTCTAGATCTGAGACGTCTCCTTGGATACAATGCAAAAACAGCAGGGAATGTGTAGGCATCCTCTGCACAGTATTTAATGTGAGGGCACTGTTCCTTGTATCTATGGAAGTCTAGAAAGGAATGTGGAAAAAGAAATTATTGTTCTATAATAAGCCTTTCTTCAGGAAGAGCCAGCAATAGTGGCCTGAAGACCATTTGTTAATTCAGTTTTAGCTTCTTGTGAAACTTTCTAAGTATCAAGTATCAGCTCTGTTGGATATGGGGCTGGTGGGGTTGGTTTGGTTCGGTTTGGGTTTTTTTTTTCCTTTGTTTTGAGAAAAAGAGAAGTGCATAAAAAACTTGAGTTTGTTAAAAATACTTGATTATTAGTTTTGCTTTCATACAGGGCACTACTGCTGCTCCATTTTAAATACAATTTATATGGGATGGTGTGCAACCTATTTTAAAAAGCCCTCCACATCACCAGCAAAAAAAAAAAAAAAAAAAAAAAAAAGGAAGTGTTCTAATATAGAAAACCCCCAACTATCTTAGTGAAACAACAGATCTATCACTTTGGATTAAACTCAAACATGTTCTGAAGAAAAATAATCATCTAATGATACAATGACCCAGAAGCTGCAAACTGTTGTGAAGACATTGTGATGCTTACTATCCCCACAAAAGTTTTGCTCTCAATCACTTCAGTGGAATTACTGTGGTGTAATTACACTGGGGAAGATGATATCAGGATCTGGCCACATTACTCAGTGTTTAACACTTCAGTTACTCCAGGCACGGGAAGAACGTGGCCAACTCTGCAGCAGATTTTATGAATAATACAGAGTTTGGATATTCAGGCATGAAAATTACTTCAGTCAGACCTGCTTCCCTGGGAAATGAACTTTAGGATGTTACAATTAATAAGGAGACAAGCCCAGCTGCCCATTAAGGGAAAAAAAATAATAATAAAAGAAGATTTTGCATTTAATAAGATGGGAAATTGGTCCTGCCACTTTTGCTGTTGCTTCAAGATCCCACCAGAAATGAATTCAGGTCAGCCTAGCTGCAAGACAGCATCTTTCCTTACAGTAAAGGTTGGTTTGAAATAGGTTTCTACAAAGAAACCATAGCTTTTAGTAGCATATACCCTTCATTTGGGGGGAAACACAAATGGTGATCTCAGCACACAAGGGGCAATGTCTCTTCCCCTTCAGCAGAAATCTCTCTAATACAATGATTAGCAAAAATTGCACCTAGCACGTGTGTGTGTATACCACAAATAATGATGTCCAGAGAGATTAGTTGCCAGTGGGCACAAATAAAACATCTTAAAAGAGAACAATGTGGGTACAAATGAAGAGAGATGCAAACTTGGACACTGCAAACTTTTAGGCTGTCTCTTGCAATGCCTGGAAGAGACAGTGTGAGGCTTGCTGCTCCTGTCTCTTCTCTGCTCTGGCCATCCCAACACCCCCAGCCCTTGGGGCAGAGCCAGCATCTTCCCTCCCTGCACAGCACCAGCACAATCCCACTCTCCCACGCACACACCCCCCTCAGGAGTTATCAAAAACGAGGGCTGAAAAAAGGGGACGTGGTCATTCTCCGTGACTGAGCAGAGAAATAAAAGTATCAAGGGATAAGTGTCAGGAAGAAAAAAGACCTATTCAGGCTAAAGACAATGCTGGCAAGAATAAACACGGGTATAAACTGGCCAAGGAGCAATTCAGGCTAGATATTAGAATCAGGCTTAAAGAGAGCCATGACGATCTTTGACAGCTCTCCAGAAGGAGCTGTGAAGACAAGAAGATTAAATGAATTTTAAGGCAAGGCCTGAGATGGAACTGAAAAGACTCTATTCTGCCTCCTTTGTTAAGGTTTATGACTATGACTCATTACCATTCTGCATTTCATTCAAATTTCACATGCCCTCTCACACTGCTAAGACAGAAATATGCATGTCAGAGAATTACATGTTGAAACACAAAGGTTTGTTAACCTCTTTCCATAAAATTCCACATCTACAAAGCACAAGTTCCTGCAATTTCGTTCTCTTCAAAGCTGGAGGGGACAAGAAACCAGACAGAGCTGGTGTGAGTCCCAGGGTCCAACAAGCACTTTGAAATATATTCACTAAATACTTTTAAATGTCTCCAAAAAACGCAGGTGTGCAAATTACTCCTGATTCAGACAGGAGTTATGTTTCCAGCACCCCCTCAACCACTGTTAAACAACACCCCCACAAGCATTTTTCAGCTCATAAAAGCTTTATGAGCTGAAAAGTTCCTTCAGGTTTGGTCTCTTTTCTTTCCCAGCTGCTAATCCATGACCTTCCAGCAGCAGCAGCAGCCCCCACCACCAGGCAATATCAGAGCTGAGGGGACACAACAGGGCACAAAGTGGAAAATTCTGAATCTTGCAAGGAAAGATTAAATCCTGTGTCCTTTCTGATGCCATGGGAAGCTGTGGAAGTGGCAGCATCTCACACTGCAGCGGTATTTGGCTCCCTCACTCTCATGATTCTGAGGGAAAAGCTTCACTCCAGTGGATGAAGGTCTCTGGCCCCTTCCTTTCTGAAACATGTGCGTGGTCCTTTTTGAATAAAAAGGGATGTTTCCTTGTGTGCAAGGATATTTTCCTCCTGAATTGAAACACCTCCCCTAGACCTGCCCATGGGCTGTGAGAAAAAACTTATTACTCAGATTAATTTGTGTACCTACCTCACGTTTGCTCACATGGAAGAGTGTGGACTGTTTGTACATTTTCTCAATGGAAACTGCAGTATTCCTACACAAATAAACAGCTTTATTTGTTCAGCTCTGTGTTCTTTTTTATCAGCCCTAGAACATATCCTCCAGAATTTAAATTGAGCTTGACCTTCCTCCAGGCCTCTAAATTACTTCTGTTTTCATGCCTTGTTCTGGTTTTTAAAATCTGAAAGTAAACTTCCTTTGTGAATTTTTTCATTGACTGCAAGCATTTTAAAAGCTAGGAGTAAAGCTATTTACCTCTAGGAGAAGAAAAGAAATCCTCTAGGAGAACCCTTTTTCTGGTCTAATAAATGTAAAGTCTTAGAAATTATAATATTTAATAGCACCTTCCATTTTTAGATATTGTACTACTTGATATTAAGGGGGATATGTGTATGAGACAGAATAATATCCTTGCCATTTTATTTAACTGAATTTAACTCCTTTTGAGTGCAGCTTCAAGCCTGCAATAATAATGAAGAATAATATCGCCCCTATTCCACACATCCATAACACATTCCATATATCAACAGTACATTCCAGCCCAAAGATTTCTGAGCTCTGGACAGAAGCTGGTGCCAATCTGGTGAGGGTTTGAGAAGGAGGAGAAAGGCACAAGGAATCCTTCCTGCTTCTCCTTCCACCCGTGCTTGGCCACAGGTGAGGTCACCTGAGCCAGGGCTGCTCCCACCACCACAGGTTCTCTGTCCTGCTTGATGGAGAATGCTAAAAATAAAAATCTCAAGAATTCACACATTTAGCACAGCCTTTCTCCTCCATGTGGAATGTAAAACACTGCTCCTGCCTAACAAAGCCTAATAGCACCTCCATGGAGCACTTAAACATTATTGTGCCCACAATGTGGATGGCAAATGGAGCTGCAGGGAGCAATATTCAGCTGTGTAATAGCAAGGTTTTTATTGTAATTGAGTGAGAGGAAACAAAACATGGTGCTGAATTTCTGCTGAGCCCTGCCTCACTGTTAAACTGTTGCTTCTGGCAAAAGCTGAATAACAAGGAGGTGAAGAATGAGGGAGAAAGAATAATCTCATAAATAGTTCCAGCACTTCTGCAAACACAAAAAGGAAAATATAGTCGTTTATAGACAATGCCATCTATATATAACCTCTCATTATTGTTCCTACTTGAAACAGTTATTTCTTTAAGGGCTTTGGTAAGCAAGCTGTCCTTTCTTAGGAGGCACTTCTGGACCCTTGACTTGAAAATCAGTGAAGGCCTTTGTTTATAACCCTCACAGATTAACTTTATCTAAAAATTCTGTTACCTTGAAAGCATGCCAAAGGAGGAAAAACCTTTGTTTCATCAGAGATGTAATATGTAAACTGTATTTATAGTTTCCAATCAGCTGAGAATAAAAAAAGCCAGAGGTACAGTTTATATAGTTCTTTATGATAGTAGATTCTCAAATAAGGAGTGATAGAATAAGAAGTTAAACTACATCCTAGTGAAAGGCATATGTTGGTAATATTTGCCAAATTCATCCCTCTTCATTACTCCCTATACGCATTTTCTTCAGCACAAAGAAAAGTTTATGGACTAAGGAACAATGAAGGGAAACTGGGCCTGACAGGATTTTTCAGATGTTGTCTTTCATTTCTGTCGCAATAAGAGAAATCAGGCCAAACCCTCAAAGCGAATAAATCTCTGGCAGTTCTAACTGAATTTGGGGTAAGTAGATAGAGGGTGCCTTTAGTCTGTGGATATCTAAGTGGAGGAATTCCCACTGCCAGGGATGAAAACAGAGAAATAAAGGCAAATCCTTTTTAACCTTGCACTAGACACATTTTGAGGCTCTCTGTGTTTAAACAAAACACAGATAGTGTCATATGAAAAAATTTAATAATACTTCAAGAGAATAAGCTTTTTTTCTCTCCTCACAGACTAAATAATTCTTAAAGGCAGATTTTTAAGG
Organism: Certhia americana; assembly: GCA_018697195.1. NCBI lineage: Eukaryota > Metazoa > Chordata > Aves > Passeriformes > Certhiidae > Certhia > Certhia americana. The sequence goes on from CM031878.1 coordinate 72,494,707, forward strand.
ATTTATAACTTTAAGTCTGCTTACAAACACCCTGACACACATGCACTTCTATACCTGGGAAATGCATGCACAGCTTTGAAAGTTTGTGATGATGAATACAAACCCTGAAGAAAGTTTGTCCTAAAGACCTGACCACCCAAGGCAGAGTAAGAGCAGCTACAAAGAGCATCTGCACACTGATCCAGTGATAATCCACTTTGAACCAAATCCCAAATCAAGAATATAAATAAAATGAAGAATCATAGTACCCACATTATGGGGACAAAAAAAAAAAAAAAAAAAAAAGGGAAAAAGAAAAAAAAAAAAAAGAAAGAAAATTTTTAAAAAAGAGGTGTAAATAAGGCTCTTCTTGATGTATATGCAGAGAAATCCTACATCCACACCCTTCCAAACCATCCTACTTCTTTCCGTCACCTGGAACACGCAGCTGCCCAGCACAACCCATTCTCCTGTATGAAATAAAACTGTAGCATAACTCAAAAAATTATTAGGAAAAATAACGTCACTATTACCTAGCCCAGCTACTCATTATTAAGTCAAATTAAGTGAATTTCCACAGGTACAAAAGGACTTAATATGTGGGTTAAATCTTGTCTTCAGAAATTACCCTTCTGCTCTGACTTACTGGACTTTTATCATTTAATGGAGACTCCCAAGGCACTGCTAAGATATAAAGAAAAAATAATGATAATATACTACAGAAACAAATGTTTCAGAACTGTCATTTTTTGAAATAGAAGACTGCGCTACTATTGATATAACTTGTGCAGATTTGCATCTTGTAAATATAAAGTAGGATAATAAGCATAAAGTGAAAAGATATATCAAGCCAAGGTATGAAATGTCCAACCAGGATATGGTTCATCTCAAGGAAAAAAACACTACCGGTTTTTGATTTTTGAATGGATCCCTACCAAGAACAAACCTGACAAAAACATCCAAAAGACTCCCATAAATTATGAATTCTGCTGGATGAGTTCTTCAGAGGTGTGGAGGTTACAGCCAAGAACCAAAGAGAAAACAGTTTCTGACACAACCATTCAAAAGTCATGCATAGTTAAGGTATATAAGACCAAAAAAAAAATCCATTTTTTACTGTATTCCTTAAAAAAAAATAAAATAATTATTATACAACCATAAGTTAATTAAACACAATAAAACATTGAACCTAATGGAAATTCTCTGCTTTGTACTGCTTGTCAGTTCCTTTACCTTTTGTTTTAAAATATAATGTTTTTCTGTGACATCTTAAATAATAGCCAGTTGACAGGCTTCTTCAATGTAAAACTGCACACCTTTCAACATTCAATATTCATCATCAACCCCAACAGTTCTTTGTTGCTTTAGAAGTTTCTGTTCTGGATACCCATGGAATTGAAGCTACATACACATGTACAGAACCATCAGCTAAAAAATGTGGCAGAATTAAATATTGCTTCAATTTGCACCACATATTCTCTAAGATGGATTTTAAAAATGCTATGATAGTCTATTAAAAAAAAACAATCAAAAAACCCATTCCTCCAAGTCACAGGAGGCAGTAGAGTGCTTTAACCATTTTTTAGCTGACTACACTGTACATGGCATTGTTAATTGCTACAGACCAATGGAATGTTAAAATAATCTAGTGCTTCGTTTAGGACTAGTAATGCATGGAATGGAAGCTGTGAAATTAAAATGCTTGTTTCACAGACAGCTGGAGTTAAATTGGTGACTTGACAACATTAAAAAAGAAAACTTGACTGTAGCCATCATGACTTTTAAAAAGAAATAAAACAGTTTCATATTCAGTCTTACGTAGAAATCATTCTTACCACACAGCATACATAAAATACATTTCTGAGGGGCTTTCTGAGGGACAGAAAAATAGACCTACCAATATTCAGTAAGTTGCTGTCTAGACAAAACTGGGACTTTGCATCCTTCAGCGATCCAAGAAACATCTCCAGCATATTCTAAAGCACACCTGTTTGTCATGACAAACTGTCCACTCTGATGGACTGCGGGTCTAAAAGGCAAAATCTTACCTGTGTCATTGCCTGTGATTTGAATAACATACAATCTTATGTCATTATCAGGGTGTGAAGTAGAAGGAGACACTTCCTGAGGTTGCAAGGCCTCTGTGGCCTCCTTCACTTGGGGTGGAGCAGTAGGTCGTGCCACTGCCGTGGCAGTTGACGCTGTGAAATATTCCTTATCAATTTCTGGCTCTAGCATCTTTCCTGGCAGATCATCCTCAGCAGTGGTTTTGCTGGGAGAAACAGATTCATCAATTATGATGATGTCATGGCTTGTTACCTCCTCTTCTTCCTCAGGAATGATGCGTGGAGACTTTTGAGTGACAAAAGGCTTGGTTGCAGATGTAGGCTGAATTTTGTCTACAGCACCAGTGGAAGGTGTTATGCTACTGAGAATCGTTGCCTTCTCTGTTGCAGTAGCTGCAAAGACAGCTGGCCTGGTTTCCTCAGGTTCTGTAGTCATTCCTGAACCTTCCATAGCATGGCTTGGAGAAGCTCCCAGAGTCAGGTCAGTAATGCTTTCCACAGTGGAATGCCCTGCTGGCATCGTATGGGAGGGTGGCACAGAATCCCAGCTCCCTGCATCATCTTCCTCCCTGGTGGGGGCTCCTGGGCTGTCCTCTGCCTTTGCTTCTGTTCCAGCAGTTATGGGCACCACCTCAGTGACCCCCTCACCCTGGTCAGGAGCAGTTTTAGCTGCCGGAGTCACCGTGAGGTGCAGCCAGGTGCTGGTTTCCTCAGGTCCCAGAACTCCTCTGTGGTCTGTGAATGGCACTGCGGGCACAGGTCCCTCTGTGGCTGGGTATGTCTCATCATAAGCTGAGCCTGTCTCATCCTGCCTCTCCTGAACTGCTGTTTGAGGCCATTCAGGTCCAGGTGACATCTCTGGTTCGTGTGTGTGGGCAGATGTCACAGAAAGCGTGGGCTCTGTGGCAGTTCTTGGTTCCAAACCTTCGTCCAGTGTGAAGAGCTCTGGGAACACCTTGCTATCTTTTGCAGTTGTTTCTGTTGCTTCTGTATGAAAGATATCATCAAAAGGAGTCTGATCAGTAATTGGCATATCTCTAGTGACCTCACTCTCTACAGTAACTGGAACTAGGGAAGCATCATATTCCTTCTGTGGAACTGCAGTATCTACCTTTGTTACATCTGTAAATTTAATAGTTCCCTTTGTCCCTGACGTCTCATCTCCTTCATGCTCAGTTACCTCCACAGCTGTGGGCACAGCACTTGGCAATACAGTTACACTTGGGGAGCTAAAAGACCCTATGGTTGCACTACTTTCTTCCACTGGTATTTTGGATACTGTGCTCATTTCCAAATCCAAAGAGCTGCTCGTGTGAGATACACTTGTAGTGTCTCTACTCTGACCAAAATCAGCTGATACAACTTCTTCATCCCTTGTGGTCTCTGCTGGCTCCCTGCTCATCTCAGTTGCATCTGTAGCTGCTGAAATTGTAGCTTCTGGATGCACTGTGGATTCCACAATTTGCCCTGGAGATGATGTAGGCTCCATTCCAGAGAAGCCGTCCTCTGTAGCAAACTCAGACACTCTTCCAGTGTGAGATGACTCTTCTGTCATATACCCCTCCTCTGTATCTGTTGGCAGCCACGTGCCAGAACTTGGAGGGGCTTGTGTGATCTTCTCCCTTGCAGAACATCCCTCAGACTCTGCTGTAACACAGGGAGGAATGGTGGCTGTGGAATGAGGGACCTTCACATCTGCTGTCCTTGTTTCTGGCTGTTTTGTTTCCTCATGCTCCTCTAAGGCAGCTGATGATTCCGTCTGCTGAGATGAGGGGATAAGAGACATGGTGGCTTCTCCAAAGCTCAGCAGGGAACCAGTGCTTCCTGAGATGGCCTCAGATTCTGTTTGATCTGTTTGATCAACAGAAAAGGATACAGGTATTCCAGATGTCACGGTGGGCTGCACATCCCTCATGTCCTCTCTGCTCCCTTGAGCCGAGGCCTCGCTGTCAAAAGCTGTTGCAGAGCTAAATTTAACCCATGGTGTTGACTCTTTTGTTGCAGAAAACTGTCCCGTGGTTACTGTGTGCTCATCTGGGAGTGTCTCTGATGCAGCAGGCACTTCTGATCCTGGGGCATGACCAGCAGCCTCTTCAGAACCTGTGCCAGGCACAGCAGTGTGTGTGCTCTCACTGCCCTCCCTCTCTGCAGACTCTTCGGTGAGCAAAGCTTTAGGGATCACCACAGTTGTAAGTTTCTCATCAGATTTTGCCTCCATTGATGTTTTTGTGGGTGTATTTGTGAGGTGGGCACCATGAGACACATTCTCTTTCGTAAATGAATCTGAAGTCCCTGTCCTGGCAGCCTCTCTCCGAGAAGTCTGTAAGAAGCCATCTGTAGCTGTCCTCAGGGGACCCACTTCTATTTGTTCAGTCTGATTATCAGCATCATGCTTTTGTGCCTCTCCTGTTTCAGCATCTTCCCAAAAACCAGTGGAACTCTTAGCTACAGCTGTGCTATCCTGAAAAATTACAGAGGTCAAGAAAGCGTCCTCAATGCTTTCAGACCTACCTTGTTCCTCGGGCAACTCTGCTTCAGAGTAAGTGTGATCCAGTTCCAAATCTGGGGACGTGGTGTCTGTTAGCCTGGGTGAGACATCGTATTCAGTCCTTCCCAGGGTGTCATAAGTGAATATTTCGCCATCGGTGACAGTCTGAGGTAGAAGGGTGGTTAATGGAATGTTCTCCATGAGCACCTCCATCTCCCTTTTCTCCTCAGCCACATCAGTAGTCATTTCTGTGTCTTCTTCAGACTCTGGGGTTGTTTCCTCCAAAGAAACTGTTTGGGTGGCAGGCACTTCAGTAAGTGGGGTCTCAGAGATGGGAGGTTCGAGGGGAGCTCCAGCAGGTGACAATATCACGCTGTCAGTTCTCAGGGAGGTCACAGGCTCAACAGTCGTAGGCTCTGTTGTGACTTTTTTAGCTTAAAAAAAAACAAAACAGAAGAAGGCATGGTCAGTACACAAGTTACTTCAATTCATTGGTTTGAATATTTCCGACAAAAAACTAAATGCCACGCTGAAAAATAAGTGATAAGTTCAAAGGCTTTAGGTAGTTCTTTAGAGCATTGAATGACATGCAATAAAACACTGTGAAGGTGCAGAATGCCTAACTTAAAGTCAATGAAGTGGAAAAAGTAGCAATATTCTTCATATTTGTGCCTTATATAATTACCCCTAGAAGTCCTTGTGTTACATGTGTTAACATCAGCCAGCCAGGCACTGATCTGGGGATATAAACGCCATAAAAGCTTATTTCAAGATGTGACAAATGAGCAGAAAGCTGTGGGTTTTCTTCAAAGCTTGATGCAGTGTCCAACTCAGATGTATAAAGGGAGTGAAATAATGCTTTAGTTTATTTTCAGCACATAATTACAAACTGCAAAAAGGAATCCTCACTGCAGTGAGAGTGTGCTCAAGCAGCAGGATCAAGCATGCCACCAACAAATACTGCTGCTGCCCTGCCTTTAAATTATGCTGGGAGAAATTTACTGTGGGGAAAGGTGAGAATGTTGAACTGTAAGATCATAAACTTAATGCTACTAAAATGATGTTGATCTTTGGAAAACGCTTCAAAGATGCACATCTGAAACTCCTCCACACACAGAAATGCCCCCATGGGAGTGCTGAACATGCAAAGGCAAAGTGTTGAACCCTCTGGATGATGGGAAACGTAAGGGAGTTGTTATCCTAGATGAACAGGAGACACAAAGAAAAGTCCTCCCAGTGACCCAAACTGTGATGTTTTAAACAATCTGATGGCCTTGCTGCTTGCCTAGCCCATATTTCCATGCCATATGAGGAGGAAATGTGTGCCAGCACGGGAAGGTGTGTCAGCAGATTTTAAATTCCTGGGAAAAGTAATTGCTCAGAAAAAAAGAGTTTTTCCTTAGGAAAAGCCCAGGTTGGAATGATCTTCCCTTCTGCGAGTTTTTCCAGATCAGTAATCTTCAGAAGGGCAACAGGAGTAGATGGGTGGAAGATGTGAATGTCTTAAACCAATTCTGTTAACTGCTAAGTGACTGAGAGTCAAAATCTTCATAAGGATGCAAATAATGCAAAATACAGCTTTTAAATCACACTAAGTATATGAAGAATGCATTAAACAGTCTGTGCTTATGAGGACTCACTGTTTACCAGACAGTACATCTAGAACTTCTTGCAAAATAAGATCTTGCTTAGCATGGAATAGATCAAATAATTCTCTTCCCCTCACATACAGAAATCAAAAAAAGTTACATTATTTTACAGTTTATACTCAAGAATAAGCAGCATGCATGCACAAATCAGGATTTTTTCATGCACCTTTGGCTAAGTAGGTGCCCCTTTGATACCTGCAGATATGAATTCTGCATGTGCAAGTCAGCATCATTCAAATATTTGTTCAGTTTCACTCAGCTTTGAAAATGCCACCTTTTGCAAGATTCACCCTGAAGCAGGAGGGACTGACTGGTCAGAGGATGACTGCTCAAGATTTCTAGAAGACCATGCAGAGCTACAGAGTAGGAAAATGAGGTGAAAATGTTGATATTTCAGCTTTCCTGAATGAGAAGTGAAAGTGAAAAGGAAATTGTGAGGGCAAGAAAATATGACGTCACTGTGTTTAGAAGTGGTGGTGCTCTTTGCCAGCAGAAAAAAAAAAGGAGCAGATTCTTTTCCCTGCCACACATTAAAACTTTCTGTGGTTTTACAAAAAAGATTTAGCTGCATATATACATACATTATTTTCTTTTTTTTTATAGGTAAAACATTTGGTTGAGCAAGAAGGAGTAAAGTTCTTGAATCCCTGCTAAGCAAATCATCGCCTGAACACAAGAGATTTTTGTGTTTGGGGTTCCACAGCCTGGAGTGGATGTCTGCTGCTTCTTTCAGTCTGTGAGACAGTGCTCACACAATCAAGAACCAATAAATTCCTGCCATTTTTCCCTCCCCTCTCTGCTTGCATGGGGCTGGTAAGAGGATGGACACAAAAGTTTTACTCCACAGCTTGGGAAAAAAAGGATACACACAAGTGGTGTGTGCTGCTGAGTGGTAGCTGTTAAATCTCTACCAAAGAATTTACCAATTCTCCTCAATGGCTATTTTATTTTTTAATTTTTTTTAATGGTGAAATGGAAAGGAGGCAGCAAAGTCTCAATCTCTCCCTTTTAATCACAGGATTGGTTTCCTTAAAGTGGATGGAATTGGCTTTGCAGCCAACACAAACACTCACCCAGGCCCCAGCTGCCATACTTTGAGTGACCATCAGGATCACCCTCTGGACACATAGGAAAATGTTATTACCTTCTAACAGAACTAGGCAGAAATGAGGGCAATGTGGATAAATTTTTTAAATCTGTGGAAAAAAAAAGGTAACTTTACTTCATCACTGCTGGGAAATTGAGTACACTTACTCACAGCTGCTTAGGCAGCTTCCAAATTTCCAAGAAATGCTTGGAAGTCCCAAGAGTTCACATATTTATGCCTGGGATGCAGATATTTATTGTTCATGACTTATTATCTGCTAATGACTTGACAGAATAGGTACACATTTATTATGCCAACCTGAAAAAACACCAAGCGTATTTGGTTTGCTTATATTAATAACTGAATCAATAAATATTACCTTTATAGAGTGTTATAAGTAGAGCCCATATTTTTTAAGAGTTTATCAATAAACAGTCAGATTTTCTCCCATGGAAACTCAATGTGTGCAATTCAGCTCTGGTTAAAATCAACTAGAGGGCCTCTAAAGTCACTTTGTCAAAACAATTACATGTAAGCATTTTCACTCACATCATTCAGGACTGCAAACATATTTGAGCAGATTAAAAAAAAAAAAACTGACAGCTTTTCTTCAATGAGAAATCTATCCATGTTATACTTTTTTTTGTGTGTGAAAAAAAAAAATAAACAAAGGGAAGGTTGCTTTTTTAATAGACAACACCAGTTTGAGCTGTCCTCCACTCCACCCAGATGTTTTGCATTACTGTACTCCTTGCATCATGCGTGCAATATGCTATCTCCTTTGTCCTCCTTCTGGTTCAAGACATGAGGCAGATTTTCCTAATAAAATTCATGAACATATTAGCAGCAAGAAAGCAAATTATCTCACCAACAGCTGCTCATATCAAAGACTATCTTTTTTTTCTTTTTTTTTCTTTTTTTCTTATTTTTTAAATTTATTCCTTCTACATTGAACAACATGAATGAAGTTGATTTTGGAAGGGCTGTATTACTTTGCAGAAATGTTATACTTTTTCACTCTCTATTTATCTATTTTATGCTTTTACCATACAGCATTTTCTTTCTCTTCCTTTCCACCACGATTAAAACAAGTATTCAAAATTATGTAGCAACACTGAAACCTACTATTTTTTTCAAGGAAATCAAACTGCACAACTTCAGACATGGTTTAACTTTGCAATTACCAGATAAGGATTTTAGTATGTTTTATGCTGTTTAATTCGGGATTAGTATTAGTATACTTTATGGAGGAGAAATGCTTATTTTAAAAACTATATCTATTGTAATTTATGGTTTTTCAGTATGTGAATCTAAGATGTACCTATCTTGAACTCCTTGGGCAATTTTTCTGCACTCAGAAATACTATTTATCTGTTTACATTTAAGTATGTACCTAAGAACCTGGAAGGATATAGGCCCTATAGGCAGAGATTGTTTTGAGTCATTGCTAACAGCCAAAACAATAAAAAATTGCTTTAAGTTGGAACAAAAGCTGGAAATAGTGAATTCTTTCTGTGAATTTCAGCCAAAATAAATTATTACAAAATATAAGAAATGTTGAGACACTCAAAATTAATGCTTGAAATCTTTGAGTCCAATTTGAGCACGACACCAATGCAAAGAGCTGCTTTGCTTAATTTTTACATATTTTTTATATCCTGATTTGTTAAGTTTCTTCTTGGTGCCTGTTCTTTCCCTGCTACCAACCCTGGCAGAGCGGACAGCCGTGAATGTTCCCCTGAGTCCAAAATTTTTGCCAGCTGGAGTTTAAATTACTGGCAGAACCTTCCAAGCTGAACAAGTCTAAGATTAAGAACAGATTAAAAAAAAAATTAAAAAAAAAAAAAAGAAAAAAAAAAAAAAAAAAACCATAAATTGGTGCTCTGAGTTACAGACTGAGCAAGAAACCTCTGATCATGGCACTGATCCAGTACCTGCTCGTTCATGCTTTTTCAGAAGCAGTGGTGCACAGGGGATGTGGAATTTTCTTCATAAAGAGTGGGACTTTTGATAGCAGAATTCAAAATCTGACAGTGCAGCTGTAAGAATTTCTCTGTAACTCCAGGTGTATACTCCCACTCACCTACATTGTGTTTTGACATTGAAATCAAAAGCCATAAGTAATGAGAAAAATATGAAAATCTAAATGCAGGATCAGTTCCTGCTCACAAAGCTTGTGCCATATCAGAGAAAACCAAAGAGATTCTTAAAAAAAAAAAAAAAAAAAAAAAAAACAGAAATTTAAAAGCTATCAGTCTGTCTTATTTAAAAGAAAATCTTAAAATGAAAAGTTTTGCATACTCTTCACACCACTGCCCAAGATCTTTTCTTCCAGCTAACAAAACAGCAAAGGCAGCAGCTCTTTTAGCTCTGTGGACACAAACATTCTTAAGTAAAACCACTTGCTATTTCATAACTTCTAAAGTTATGAAAGGTTGAAGGGGAAAAGATACCTTATATTATCTCCTGGATCCCCCACATGCAAGTGCAGTTCTGTGAACAAATTATAACCTGCCAATCTATCCACAAAACAACAATAGCAAAAAGCATTTCTCTTTCCACATTATTTATTATGAAACTGCCAACCAGGACAAAAAACACAAAAAAAATTTTAAAAAAATCAGCAAGCCTCTTTTAGTCAGCTCTTCTTAATTAAATCTGTAGCCCAGCACCAAATAAAAGCAATGATCTTTGTTTTGTGACTGTAAAAAACAACTGAAAACCAAAAAGGGATGAGAGTATGACTTGGATAAGAACTGACAGCAGAATTCTTGGTGCTCTGCTCATCCCACCTGGAGTGAAAGGTGGAAAATCACCCCTGTCTGCTGTGGATGATACCCAGACCCCTCAGCAGTAATGGAGCAAAGGTGACAAACAGCAAAATAAATTCATGTTTTCTGCACTCAAATACTTAAAGAGGTGGACCTTCACTTCTTCACATTGTTGTTCCTGATCCTATTCCTATTACCTGACCCAACCAGTGATCTGAGGCAATGGAAGGAAAACTCCTCCAACTGTGTCTTCTTCTCTTTCCTCTCTCCCTCTGGCCACAATTAGAGGTTGTCCTTAAAGCACTCACTTTTGAATCACTCAGGTAAATGCAAGTTCACTTGCTCAGGCAAAAGCAGCATCTCCTGCCCAGCACTTCATGGTGCTCCAAACAGCTGCTCCTCATACATCAGTCAGGTTGATGAATCTCTGTGCCTACTTTACACAGCATTTAAAAGGCTGAGCTACACCCAGCTACCACATCCTTCCCCTCCTTCTCAGGGTGGGATACTGCTGAGATGTAGATCATGGGCTGGTTTGGAGTGGGCTGAGACCTTCTTGCAGTTTTCAGTGGTCTGACTGAGCCCTGAAACCCCTGAAGCAGAGTGTGGTGAGGAAGCTGCTGGGAGCTGTCAGTGTGCTGGTTACCATGAGCCCAGCAGAGATGCCACTGGGGATCTCTGCAGCTGTGCAGGTGTTGACAAACAGTATATCTGAGAGAAGAACATAAATCTACTTTCCTAGGAAAATGATAAAAGGCTGGAGGCTGTCTGGGGGCAATGTCTTTGCACAGCTTCACCTTCACAGAGAGACAGCCTGAGCAGAGCCAGCAGCCCTGCACACCCTGTGGCCAGTGTCCTGACCTTGGGATCCTCGCCTGCCCAAAGGCATTCTGCTACTGGACTCTGAAATGTTGGAGCACACTGTGTCGTTTATGCCCAGCACTGTACTGTACTTCTGAGATAATATTTTTTTTTTTTTCCCTTCAGATTGGCAATTTTGCTCCTCATGCCTAGCCACACCCTAAGTCTTCGTTATTCTGCATCCGTTCCTAAACTGGTCAGAAATCCACAGATCTCCCATAGCACAGCTCCTGACATCAGGCTGGAAACAGTTCCCTCATCCAGGAAATAGCTGGGACACGCAGCTACCGACGGTTGCTGTGGAGAAGGACAGAGCTGCCCAGCTATTCAAGGTTTTCCAAGCTAAGTCACATGCAGCAGAAGGGAAAGACGGAGTTTCTCCTGCCAGCTTTTGAGCTGTGCCTAAAAGCCTTTATCCTTCCTGCTGCTGGACAAGAGGAGCACTGTGGATGCTTCCTGAGGCTGAGCCTGCCATGGTGGTGGCTTGTGCTGTAGGACACCTCAAAACTCTGTGAAGGTCATAATTTGCTATATTTCTTCTACAAAATCGTGCTCTGATTTTGAGCTTCACATGGATGAAGCATCAAAGCAAGAGGCCCTCAGCCTCAAGCAGTGGCAGGCTTGGATCTGCTCTCAGTGGGACTGTATTGAAACAACCAAAGCAGCGTGGACTCCATTCCTGAAGAACACACATGGCAACACCATCCCAGAACTGGAATTTTCCGATCTCCAGCTGAATTTAAATTGCGATGCCAAACCAAAGTGGTATAACGAAAGAGAAGTAATAAAGGTGCATGAAACAAAGTCAAAATGAGAGAGGAAAATGGGAAAGAGGATGGACAAATCCAGAGAGAAATGGTCAACACGTGTTTTGAGTCAAGTAAAAAATGTTTTGCTGAAAGACCAGCCAAAACCAATACAGGTCTATGAAAGAATTCAGCTTTAATAAATCAGTAAAAAGGGGATTCTCAGCAAAAAGGGGATTTATGTTTCAAAAAATTCAACCACCTCTGTGTACGAAGCTCATCAAGTTCAGCTTTGTTGCAGGTATGTAAGTTAAAAACCTGAATGCATTTTGATTGGTGCATTTCTGGAGTGCAATTTGTTCTACAGGTGCTGTGGGATTAAAAGCCCCATCCAAAGTCATCTGAAGTCTGTGACAAGATTTCTACAAGGTCCAGTGAATTAGGACTGGAGAGACTGGTAGGCTGAAGTATAGGATTAAATAAATCCCCTGTAGCTCTCTGAAATAACTAATTATTAAATATGTATCTATTAAAAGCATTTTCTTAATGATAAAATGTTTTCATCTCTTACAAATTATTATAAGTGCTCAGCAACAGCTGTTCTATTTATATATTTTTCTTCAAATTTAAACATGTTAATATAAGTCCTATATGTTAACATTTGAAAAACTTTCCCTCTGATGATGGCCTCCAAGGAACTGCAAGTACTTAATCATGTGTCTAACTTGAAACCCTTTCGGGCTCCATCAGATACATGATTAGGTATCTCTCAGAGTGAAAAAAAAAAAAAAAAAAAAAAAGAAAAAAAAGAAAGAAAAGGTCTGGCAAAAGCCTTGGAGGCATGAAACGAAACACACAGATAATGTTTCAGAAACTTAGACCCATGTGGTTTTTGAAGAGTGAAAAGCACTTGTGATCAAAGAGGAGAAAGTTTCAGGGGTTTTTAACAAGACTTTTTGATTTTAAATCATGTATTATTAGTCTGGGCCACTATTATTTTCTTAAAGTCAAGACACTTCATACAATGTAATTTTGTACCCATAACACTGCTGAAGTTGAAATCCTGAACTTAACTGTACTTTAAAAGTTGTCCAGGTTGGCTGCTCTGCTGAAACTAGTGAATATCATTTTTAAATTGAATTTACTCCCTGTGTTTTTCATGTGTTTCAATAAATATGATTCCTCTTTAAAAGCAAGCAAAATGCTCAAAATGCGGATTGAGGTTTCTTAAAACCACAGATTACAATTAATATCTTGAGATTTTCCACCAGAGAGACTCATAATCATGGAACAGGAGGAAGGAAGAAGGAGATATTCCCTTGCTCAAATGCACAATTTGTCCTTGTGAGGACTGAAACAGCTGCCTGGTTTGGCACAGATGCACTGTGGTGTGACAGTGTGTCCAGGTGAGGAGGGAGACACACTTATGCAGCGTGAGACACTCAGTGAGAACAGGGGTACACTGAGAGCCCAGGTCCTGGGCAGGACAGTTTTGTTGTCAGACTCTGTGGGAATCACTGTGTGAAAGCTTAATGTCAACCCCAAAGCTGGCAGAGCTGGGGGACAGCGGGTTTTGTGACGGGACTGAAGCTTTGAAACAGAGATAATGGGAAATTTCAGAAGAAACGTCCAGACAAAAGATGATTTGAAACAAAAGGTTTAAATTCAAGCCTTCTGCTCTCATACAGAGCCTTTCTTTTTATTTTTTTTATCTTCTCGCTTTTTCTGCCCCAAAGAAGGGACTGGCTCCAAGGCCCCAGTGGGAGAAGGTGACTCACTCTAAAGCCACTACACCAGGCAGCTGCTTGAGATGTGGAGGACCAACATGCTGGGCAGGGAGTCTCATTACTCACTACTTGCATAAATCTTTTAGCAAAAGCAATGAGGAGTCACAGCTGGTTCCGCTGAGGTCCCAAGCACCTTCTGAGGGGGAGAGAGAGCTTTCAGTAACTTCTGAAATTTGTGGCACCCTGAAGGAGGGTACAGCACTATACCCCTGGATTTCGCTACACAAAGCCAGATGTATCTGGCAAAACCTAAGTCCTCTAGACAGCAGAGTTTAATTAACTGTGATATTCTGTTGTTTGTAATTAAAAGTGCTAGAGAGCCACTCTGTCGCTACCAAATTGTTTTGGTTCTGTTTAGTCTTATTTTCTCTTGTAAAAAGGTTTAATGGTCCTGAACTGTCTATTCCTGGGTTGTAAAGTGATGAAATATTTATTCTTTATATACCACGGGCAAGACTTTGCAGGAAAAGCCTTTATATAAAAGGCAACAACTCAGTACCTATCAAGGTCACTTTTAGAACAAATGGTGTGTTACCACAAACTGTGCTAACTAAAACCTCTGGAACGAACATTGTAAAGGCACATTTTGCTTGAAAGCGGCGAAATTCACAAAAACAAACAGCAGGTTGGAATTTGTCCTAACTAAAGACCAGATTACAGGCAAAATGTTCAGTTCTTACCCCAGTCTTTTAGAGGGACTTATGAAACGCACCCTCATTAAAGTCTTTTTTATCCACAACACTTTAAACAGGTCATAAACAATTTGGAGTAGGAACAGAAGGAGTGATATGACAAAATGCTGCTCTGCAGATTAGAGCACAGACTCCTGAACTTAAGTCCTTTTTCCTGTAAGCAGTTCCATTAGGACTATTTCCACATGCAAAGTTTTGGAACATCATACTCACAAACTATAAAGGAAAATTAAAACAACAAACCAACACTGTCTGAGAACAGCCAGACCATAATGTTGCAGCAGATGTTGGGATTTGTTCTCAAAGAGTAAGATTTGCTCATAAATGGGTCTTCAGTGCCTGAGCTGGAAAGATCTGCAGCTGCAGTAAGTTCATCATCCACAAAAACGGGGACAGTACGAACTGCACATTTCAAGAAGTTCTGAGTTACAGTCACTGGACTGAGTCCAAAAACACCTAAATATTCCTAGCTAATGACCAAGTTCTGAAATTTTAGCTCAACGTTAATGTCAGTTGTGCCATTTGAAACAAGGAACTTTCTTGGACAGAGAGGTCTGCAGGGAAATAGTTGAGCTGTCCAACTTCCCCTGAGCTGAGGCTGCAAGTCTCAGGGAAGCAGGATAGTATCTGGGAAGCTGGTGAACCTCTTGGGACAACAGGAACCCAGTCAAGGAGAGGCTGCACCATAATAGCAGAGCCAGTCAGCTGGCAGTGAAGATAGATGGTGTTACAGGGCAATATTTGACCTCAAAAGAAAGTTGGCAGGTGTGGAGGACATCTGGTTTAGTTTGGTGAAGTCCTGAATGTGGCAAGTGCTTGAAGTGCCTGTGAAAATATCAGGAGGGAAACAAGCAGCAGTAAGAAAGGCAATTTAGACCACCCATGGGCCCATGAAACACTGAGTAAGAAAGAGAAAGAATGGGATGGGATAGCCTGCCTGGGATCCAGAGACAGCTCCCAAATTACTGGCATCTGAGAGATCTGAAAGTGGCCAACCTTGTACACAGACCATGAACAGCTTCTCTTGCCACCAGCATTGGAGACAGAACATCCATTGTTCGCCTTCAGGATATTTATCACAGAACCACAGAACAGATGTGGTTGGAAAAGACCTCTGGAGATCATCTAGTCCCCTGTCAAGGCAGAGTCACCTGGAGGAGGTGACATGCCCAGGAGGACTTTGAATGTCAGCCTTGAATGTGTCCATTGACGAGGTGCAAAGATACCAAGGTGCACTGAGGCACCAAAACATGAAGCACCCACAGACTCAAAACACGGCTCAAGCTGAAATCTTACCTTAAAACTCTGCCCGTCTTCACCTGCCAATGTTACTTGCAACTTCAACTTTACAATGTTACTTTCATTTTCATTTCTAAAGAACCCGCGCTCACCGCAAGAACTGAACCAAAGCGCGCAATAAAGAAACCGCTTCTCATGCCGGAAATCGCGACCATGAAAACAAAAAATAATGAATGCTTACGTTCATAGCAGTAGGCATCAAACTTGCTATCGGGGTAAGGGAAGCCTGTTTGGTTCTCATAGCGATACAGGGTTCTCACCCCAAGTAAACCCCCGCCGCACTGGGGCCGTGCCACGGAGGCCGGGTACCGGACGCTGCCGTCCGCCAGCCACCCGTAGTCACACTGGTCAAAGCCGTTCCTCCAGGCCACGTAGAGGTTCCCCACGGAAGCCAGGACACCGCCTCGCTCCTCACACAGCTCCCTAGCCTCCTCAAATGTGAACTTCTGGGGGGCTGAGACGTGGACCACTTCATCTGGAGGAGGAAAAAAAAAAAACCACAACAAAGGCTGAGTAGCACGTCCCACCATCAATCAACTCCCGCCCTCCTTCACCCCCCAAAGTCCTGCAAGGTTTTTCCCAAAACACAGTTTGGTTTTTTTTTTTCCTTGAGAAGAAAAATAATCAGATAGCTGTAAACCAAAAGTTCAAGGCTTGAATTTGAAAGTTAAATCGCCACAAAGCATGAGCATTTATAAGCAAACTTTATACCATGAAGTACACTGTGGCTGGACACTGAGTCCCTTCCTTGGTCTCTAGCACAAGTAATAGCTGCCCTGACGTTCCTCTGTTGAAACAGATTTTGCAGTTCAACTGAGTTAATTTAATCCATCAGAATTTATTTCTTCCATAAAGCAAATCTACTTCAATCCTCCTACCTGGCCCTTTTAAGCATTGCTTGAATCTCATTTCAAATCCCAAAAAATAGGACGTATTCTTAGCTGGCTGCTCTCAAGCAGCTTCTAATGTCGGATTTCCATCAGTCTTCATCTTGCCCCATGTGGAAACAAATGTGAGGAAATGCACAAGACAGGTTGCATGCACAAAGCCCTCTTTGTGCGGAGAAGCTGAATTAGTCTAGAATGTTGATAGTATAGTTCAGCTTCCAAGGAATAACAGTTTGTAAGTAATAGCCATCCAGCTGGAAAGTAAAACAAAGCAAATAGCATGTCTAATGTTTTGCTTCCAAGGTAAATCACCATTGTGCAGTTGTCTTGGTTTGTCTCATTCAACCAAACACTCTAAAGAAAAGTCAAGCCTCTCATGTTCATGGAGAACGAAGCAGTGAACTGACCCTTTTCCAGCCTTTGCTTAGACTTCAGATGATACCAACCAGCCCTAAAATGAGCGTGTTCAAACCAGTAACGCAAATTCAAAATATTTATTACAAGACAGCAATGCCCTCCCTCAGCCACAGCAGGCCAAGACACAGCAGCCACTGTTGCAGGAAAACACTGCTTTTCCACACCGGCCATGCAATCTGTCTTACTCCTGCATAGGTCTGAAGGGAACACAGAAAAACGCAGACAGAAACTACATCACCCCAAGCAGTTTCATTCACATCAATATTACGCTTGTTTGGGGACTGAAAGGAATGCAAGTGTGAAAGGAGGCAAGGTGCCAGCTTTCTTTTTCCTCCTAGGTAGAGGCTCTGATTTGTTGTTACAGCTGTAGCACCAATCCCTTAGTGCAACTTGCTTGACACACATTGTGTGCAGCTTCCAGCTTGGAGGTAGAGGGGCAGAGTGTGTCTATTGGAGAGGGACAGATAAGGGAAGCAAAGAGCCATTTGTCCTCAGAATGATTCCTTCAGCTCTTCAGACCACACAGACAATGAGCATTTTTTGTTACATCCTTTCTGCATCTGCCTGCCAGCTCTGGTGCCACATCCAGCACAGAGTGATGGATGCGGTTATCCCACAACCCTGTCCCAAAAGCAGCACCATGAAACAGGGAGGCAAAGAAAGGACTCTCCACAGCAGCCCTCTCTGCTCTGAGGACTGTTCACTGATTCTCTCACAGTAGACATGATGTATATGAAAATTAGTAGTTAAAATGAAATTTGATTGCAATTATATAGCAGATATCAGTCCAGTTAGATGAGGAAGTAAGAAAAGTGAAGAAGAACAATGAATGGTCATGACTTCTTAAACAAAAAACTAATTGCAGACAATCCCACAACATTCCTTCTGGGAGAAACTTAAAGAATACACAGGATAATGGGTAAACAGTGCAAAATTACTAGAAAAGCAATTTTTCCATCCAGTGATTTGGATCACTGGCTCCAAATGGAGCTTGTACACAACATCATTAAAGTTAGTGCTATTTATTCCTCTGAGCTGTCATCTGCACTCAGTTAAAGCAGAGAAACTTAGTGAGGGGTTATGTCTTGGTGCAAGATTTCAAAATGCAGGGTTCTTCTTTAAGAGAGCTCACTTTGCAGAGAATTGACTTACCCAAGCTGCACTTTCTAGGCAGAATTCTGCCTCAAATTTGCCTTGGAGTATGCCTGTATCTGCAATAGTGATAACCCTACACACTAAAAGATGGGTGTCACACCTTTCTCTGCATTGAATATATTCCACTGACCCCACAATGGCTTATTTTGTTGTCTCTTAAAATCAGCTGCTGTCAAATAGATACCATCTTTCTCAAGGATTGCTTTACCAAAAAAAAAAAAAAAAAAAAAAAAAAAAAAAAAAAAAAAACAAACCAAAAACCAAAGAAAAGCAAACCAAACCAACATTACTAAAAAAACCCCAAAAATCCAAAAAAGAAACCAAAAAACCCCCACATATTTAAGGAAAAACACATCTTAACCAAACCAATCTAAAAAGTGGAATCCAAAGTATTTGACATCTAATTGGTATGTTCAAGAGTTTGTGACAATAACCTCACAAAGCAGGCAAAATGCAGCAGGACAATCAGCAAAATTCCATCATATACCAAGTAAATGCACATTTATTTCAGGATTGCTAGTGATAAGATAAAGGGAAAAAATGTAAAAACATGTCATCCTGCAACTGCTCTAGTAAGAGAGCATTTTTCTATGATTCCACAATTCTTATTTAAAAAAAAATCGAGTAACAGGCAAAAATCATATTGCAAACAGTAGTAATTTAAGATAGAATTTAAGAAGTAATAGAAGATATGATTCCTCAATTTGTCTCACCAGGTTGAAAAAAGATTAAAATTCTCTATGAATAAATGTGCCCTTAATGTGCTTAATAATTGTTGGGATGAAATATGAAAAACAAAGGAAGAGTTCAATAAAGGCCTTGCTTGATATATGAATCCAGAAATGCTTGCAAGTTTGTTCTGCTTCTGCAGACTTCTCAAACCACCTTACAAAAAAAAAAAAAAAAATTAAAGTGTGAGGGTTTTCCTGATCTCATTTACTTCTAGCATGTGGCTGTAACATCCTGACTCCTTCCAAGTATCTAAGAAAAAAGGACTCAAGCCTTGCATGGAAACTTCTTTTGAAAAGCAAGAAAAGTAATTCTGAAGGTAATGAAACATATTTAATCCATGCAGTCTGTACAATTTACTCCTGTTTTTGAAAGCACAACAGCTTCCATATTTAACTGGAGGACTGATCCCACCACACTCTTACAGTGTTCTTTATTGAGATGACTGGAAGCCCCTCAATTTCCCAGCCAAAACACTGAAAACAAGGAAATTAAGAGGGAAAAGCTGTCTGCTCGACAAACAAATGACATAGCCACCAACACCAGGCAGGGCAAATTCAATTCTGTGTGTGTTAAACAGCCACATGCTTTGTTTTTATAGCTGGAGCACACCCTGAGTAACTCAGCAATACTGTGCAGGCAAAGCCCAGGGCTTAGGCCAGAAGATGAAGAAAAACTGGTTCTGCACTACCAGGGGGTGGGGTGGAGAACGTGACAGTGTTTAGGCTGCAGACAATAATGTAATGTGTGTTATTGCTGGCTCCTGTTCCAAACCAAACTTCAGGCTGATGGAGCAGCCTCAGCAGTCACAGCACTCCAAGAATCCCCAGGATTTTCCTCTTACACGTGTTTGTTTTGCTTGGTCAAAAGAGATACCTGATGAAAGTCAGGCATTTTTCCATCTCTTTCCAAAATATCGGGGCAGACAAAGAAGTCAGATTTTTCTCTTGAAGACAAAAGCTGATTCACCTACAATCCCTCAGGAAAAAGTTTAAGTTCTACAAGAATCAGTTCTGCAAATCTTATCAACTGACTTTATAGCAAGTTTCATTGCTTTGATTCACTTTCTTTCTTCGGGAGATATCTCAGTGAGCTGGGCAGGTTGGTAGGTGTGAATGCCATGAATTACACAGCGTAAAAGCAAGATGGGAAGAAGAGCAGGCTAGAATCAAAGTCAGGGGTCAACACATGGCCTGTGTTGGGTGGTGGTGCTGGGTTGATGGCTGGACTAAATGATCTCAAAAATCTTTTTACCCAGGCCTAATGATTCTGTGATTCTGTGATTATTACTGTCCCATCTGGAATTTGGTGCTCATGAGCTTTACCTTGTGGTCAGGTGCTCAGATTCTACAACCTTCACTGTCACCCAAAGTCAGACATTAGAAAATGCAGAGAGGTATCAATTATATGGAAAGCTAATCATTCCCATGGGAGGAAATGTTTAACTCTCACAATTTAGAAAAACCCACAGACATAAAAACAAAGCCAAGACAAAAACTTTCCAGTGCCTTTGCATTTTAGTTCCTCGCAATAATTTTGTTTGAGGAGAAGAAACACTATCTCCCACTAAGAATTTGGGAGCTCCCATTTTTTTATTTGATTTTTTTTTTTTTAGCATAATATCCCTGTGGTGAACTCCAGACCTATTTATTTGTTTCTGAGAGTTGGAACCCACCAAGTTCATCAAGCAGAGATGTCCTTTGGGGGTGTTAGAGCTCCTGGAATCTACGGCTACAGCTGCAGATCAGGGTGCCCTGGGTCAGAGACAAAAGCTGGCTACCAGTGACAAAATGCCATCTTTTCAGATGCTATATAAAGCATTCTAAGGACATTTTCTCAGCTGCACCTGTAACCTGTGGTTACTGCTCCTCAGCTGGACACTGACAGCAGATCAAAGCCCAGGCCATGAGGCACTGCCATCACAACTTTCTTTTCCTCAGAAACTCGAGGAAAATTGCTAGGACATACCCAAGTGTGCAAAGGAGCAGGAATACCATGAGCACTTTGAGGACTAAAATATTTACCCTTGTGCCTTCATGACTAAGAATTTCCACATCCCCGTCCTCTCTTTCTCTGCTGTTCAGGGCTGGTTCTCTTGACACACCAGGGTAATAATGAGGTGTCCTTAACAGTCACTAATTACCAAAACCACTCTGCAGGGCTGGAAAACCACAAACATCTAAGCAGCTTGGTTCAACTTTAAAGCAGGAGGCTGGAGGAGATGAAGAAGTCTTTTTCTCTTGCATGTCAGAACAAGTCAATTGATTCCTTCTGAAGCACAGCAGCAATGGTTTAACTAAACTTTCCCAAATGTCTTGAGTCTATTCTGTGTAAATCCATTGGCTGAACAGGAATCCTCTTGAGAGCTTAACCCTGCATGATGCCACACAATCCAAGGCTGGATAAGTGTCCAGTATAAGGTTCATAATTCCACCACAGGACTTGAACTAGAGAAAAAAAAATGCTTCTCTCTTTGTCCCACTTTTGAAACATAATCTAGTTGTTGCTCCAGGATCAGAATAGACTCCAGAGAAGATATTTAGCTGCCCAAAACACAGCCGAAATTTCTCACCTGAGGCTACATTTTAAACTAGAGCTCCTTTAATTATGACTATCTTTCTCACAGAAATTTCCATGACAACAGCAAAACCGCATGAGAGTAGGTGGAAAGTATTCCAAGGACATCTGGTTTTGGTTTTTATCCTCCTTCCCTGCACTCTCTGTGGAGGGGAGATGGTACATGGAAGGAAAGCTGTACAATCTTCCACACAGACACCTCAAAATTAACTCTGTTAGCGTGAGTTACATCTGCACATGACTTGATGTGGGTTCTGAGGGGGCCTGACCAGGAGGCAATCCTGATGGGATGGTTTGTGCTTTTGCTTTGGCTCAGCACAAGCCCTCACTCCACCAGTGGGCTTTGGTGGTGGTTCTATCTCCATCTCTGAACCACAGTGGTGCCAAATTAAGCAAACACTACTTGTCCGAAGAATTCAAACTCTTCCTCACCTACCACTCATCTCCACCCAAGGGTCTATACCACAGGAGACACCCCTTAGGCTGGTGGTGCTAAGAGTTCTTCACCCAAACCTTTGCACTTTAAAATCTTAAGTCACAAATCACTTCCTGCACTTAAAAGTGCCCTAAATGTTTCTGTTAGTGCTTGGTACACTGAAATAAGTGATGAAATATGAGGAACGCAAAACAGTTTGTAATAAAACTCCATGCCTAGTACCTTTTTAATGATACTTTGACTCCAGCATCTCATTTTTATCTCCAGGAGCTCAGAAATTTTCAATCCTTCCCACAGTTATTCTTCTGACTGTCGCAGCAAAACTCATACTATTTAAATTAGAATTGTGCAGTCTTTAATCTCTCTGGCTTTCCTCAGAACAAGGAAATGGTAAGAGTTAGCCTAGATAACTGGTTTCAATTTAAGCTAATAGTTGTGATTTAAGGAGAAATCCGTGTCTCTGGCTCACTTCCTGATTCCATAAGGCCAAAAAGGAATAAAATCGAGACGGAGCTGCTCCTACAAATCCTCAGTGCAAATACCCAAATTAGTACTGCAAATTCAATGCACATTTATTTTAAAGTGTATTGCAAGAATTCCCACCACCATTTATGGCCTTCTGGGGTAACACACCAACAGCAGCCAACAGACCAATAAGTGTTCAATGACTTCCATGGTGAGATCCTCGTTATAGCCCAAATTTTGGTATCATTAGTTAGGCTTGTGCCATGAATAGTCATTCCACTGACACAGACCCTCCAAATAAGGATCTCTTTAGTGCAAGCAAGTCTAATAGATTTGGCATTGAATCATGGCAGGGTACACAGATATGAGCTTTAAAATTCACATGGAAAAAGTTGTGTTAAAGCACACCCTAAGTGCCATGGATTTATTTTGCTATGAATTAAGTCATGAGCTAAAAGTCACACCTTGTAGGATCAACCTTTGGTGAACAGGGCCATCAGAAATCTGGCATAATTTTAGCTCTTGAACAGTGAGTTTCCTACTAGCACAGCAATCTAGTTTAGTTCAACTTTCCAATAACTCCATTGACTTTCTGTCTAAATTTCCATCTTCTGCAGGGGAGATGTTCTGAAGTGTAAACTCATAGATGCTGTGTATCTTCTAACAAGCTCCTCCTCACTTGAAATTAACTTCCTAACAGAGGTTAGGAGGTTTCTGTCCTAACAGAAACTGCTCCTGTTACGAAGACAAAGCCACCTCCAGCCCTGCATGAGAAAGGGAGTCTGGCTCAGGGGCTCAGGTTTCAGTGAAGGCACTAAGGAATGATTTATCCTGCACTACAACATGATGTGGCACCGTGTCTTCCTAGCATGTGCCTGTTTCTCCTCACCCAAACACATTAATTTAACTCCTCTGCATGTCAGCAGAGCCTACCTACACTGCTTCTATGCTTCTATACACCATAAACTCCTCCTGGAGGTCACAGAAGTTGTTGTCACACTCCTGATCATTTTGAAACTTCTGAGAGAATGAGGAAATGATAAAATCTCACATACACACAAAAAAAACCAACATCAAACCAACCAACCAACAAATGAACCAACTAATCAAACAAAATTACTCAAAACAAAATAAAACAAACAAAAGAAACCCAAGACAAACAGAAAAAAAGAACCCAACAACTAAAAAAGGAAAAAGTTGGGGAGTGTCTTTGGCTAACTATTATAATAACCTGGCATTAATCTTGTTCAATATAATGAATGAAATATAATGAACCAAATCTCTACAATGTTGTTCTCTAGCTTACATTTTTTTAAAAAATCTGGATGCTTCATATACAAGCAGACCACATCACCACAGTCGAGCTGATAGGACACAACAATGGGACAGAAGTGTAGATTCATCCAGAGAGGGAAACCAGGTCATGAATCTTGACAAATTAAATTTTATAACCAAGAAGAACCAATCAATATCTATGAGAAATTGAGGAAGGACCTGTGCATTTTCATCCATGAGGACTGCAGAGTCACTGCAGCCTCTTTCCACCACACAACAGTCTGGTTCCAGGTTTTTCCAAGCAGAAACCATCAGCCTCAGTGGAAAATGTTTCAGTTTTGACTTAAGTTTTATTTTTAAAAATTTAGTGATAACTTTTGACCCTGAGAAAATGCTGGATCACATGTACCCAGGGCAATCTTCTCTGTATTAGTTACACTTTTCTATTCTTGAAGAGAAAGGAACAAGAGATTATTCTTCTCCCAGGAATTATACAGATTAGGTTTTTGACTAAACCTTCTTTTTGTAAACTGAATTTAGAAGTGTTTAGAGAATGTTCAGAATCCAATCCCATTAAGGACTGATAGAAGATCAAATGTCATGAATTGTAGATGTTCACAGGTGCTGCTCACTGACAGATGTAAATGGGACATAACTAAAACTGAGACAATGAAAAGCACTAACAAAATTCTGTCACTTAATTTTCAAGTTCAAGTTACAAATTCTCAAGCATATGTGTTTTCTGGAGGCTTTGCAATACCTGTGTTGCTTATATTGCCTAAATCTCCAAGTTGCCTAGGACAGATCTTCAGCTACTAAAAATAAAACATTTATTGATTTGAGTAACTCAAATCTCTATAAGTCATCTATAAGTCTCTATAAGTCTATAAGTCATACAAAAAGTTGCATGACCTAATCTATATTTTATCTAAGAGAGATTACAAAGAAACACTGAGCACCTGCATTTTGCAATTGCTTTTTCAAAATAGATGTACACCTATAAAGGCAGGCTTTCTCACAGCCAAGGCTGATTTATTGTTCTGCTGATTTAAGAGCACTAAATCAAATGTGTAACAGCCAAGGATCATCCCTGAAGATGTTTAGTTAGGAATTATCAGGGGTTTTTTTTTTTTTAGAAAGGAGTTGTGGAACTGGCATGGAATAAAAACCTGTCAAACAGAAGCAGTGTGACACACTCAGGACACTGTCATAAGTAGAAAATTTACTTTAGTCCTGGTTACAAAGTATCTCTGTAATAATTTTACTGAACAAGACCCAGAAACTACAGTCTTTTTTTTTCTTGTTTGACTCTTTCTGAACATGAAAGGACCCATTATTAAAGAGATACTATTAAGCATAGATGGCAATTCAATATCTGTCTAATTTTATGCCATCGACTTATAAAAAGACTTAATTACATACTTTATGAACTATAATACAGTTAGCACATATACTAGAACTATCTTTGTGTATACTTATATATAGCATATATAGTTGCTCAAACATTAAATGCATTTCTTTGAATTTCTTTTATATAACATTCAAAAAATAAGATGTTTCAACAGCAACTTTTGTGACATCTCCTGCACTAACTATAGGCAGCTTGAACCCTGACTGCCTCTTTGTAGAATCCACACTGGCCTTTAATTAGGACCTGCAAGACCACAAACTGTATGTTCCCTCCATTCGGCAATTCCCTTCAGATCCAGAGCAGCCAAAACTTATTTTAAATGGAATTTCCTCCTTCTCTGCTCTTCCACGTTAGGCTCCCCAGTCACTTTTTGAGTCTTGCAGTGCACTTCCAGGCTTTACAGACCCATCTCACCTTCCATGCGTTCCACGTAGCAGTAAACATCATAAGTCTCATTAGGGAAGCGGCGCCCGTACGTCCTGACTCCTTTCTTTCCCATCTTATCTCCAAAGCAGCCAACTCTTGGATGCCTAATTGGATACCTGGAAAAGCAGAAAGTTTATCATTATGATGCCTTAGGATTTGAGCCTTTTATATTTTTCAGATCCTATAATGCATTAGTGCTCTGAACTCCATACAGAGTGTTAGTTACTGTCTTCTTTTGCTGTAAGAAAACCTGAAAAACTGCTTCTTAACAAATTAAACTCAGCCTACAAGAGATTACATGATGGAAAGAATGGGGAGAATAACACAGTTTCCTTCTCTGCCTCAAAAAATCTGTCTGGTCAGACAGAACAATCCCTCTGGGCCTGGAACTCAGGGACACACCACAGCCTCAGGACCAAAAAGTACAAACAGAAGTGAATTAGGGGAACAGAAAACTGTGGGTGAATGACTTCATTAGCTGAATCTGTAATTAGAGAATTAGCCCCCATATGCAAATAAACCAAACTTATAATTGTGTGACAAACTCATGACCATCATCCATCTGTGTGTAGCCTCTGCAAAGCTTTTCACTGCCCAAGGTGCATCCCCTGAAGGCCTTCAATAAATACCTCCTTTTATTCTCTCAATCTTGTCTAGCTTCTGTTCCAGCTGGCCACTCCAAGGCATCAATTAAGGCAACACAGCAGTTTAAGTCCACACAGGCAAGGCACACAAATTTTGGGGAAAAGCGTGAAGGGGCATTCTGAAAGCCTCACCTGACAGTCTGGTCGGACACCCAGCCAGCATCACACTGCTCAAACCCATCCTCGTAGGCTGCTTTCAGCTGCTCTGGGCTGGCCATGACAGCACCATTGTCCCGGCAGGTCTGGTGGGCCTGCGTGAAATTCAGGGTGTACCTGCTCGTGGCAGCCCGGTAGTGAAACACAACACCTGAGAAGACAAAACCCCCCCGTTAGTGGCACATTTTGTGTTGTTTCTACAGTCATCACTATTCTGTAACCCAGAAAAACCCCTGCCAGTGGCACATTTTGTGCTGTTCCTGCAGCCATCACTGCTCTGTAACCCAAAAAAACACCGTTAGTGACACATCACACTCTGCAACCCAAAAACCCCCTGCCAGTGTCACATTTTGAGCTGTTTCAGCATCCATCACCACTCTGTAACCTTACTTAGGTATTTTCACAATGCTGAAAAACAGATGGGCAGAATGAAAAATAGTACAAGAAGGTGAGATATTATGGCATAAACTATGTTTCTCCCTCTAGTGGCTGCTACCAGTAATGGCAAAATACCCCCAAAAAATGTGCTTTTTTTTCAGCAGATTCGTTAACCAGCAATGGTTCTGGTGTCTGTTTCTACACACCAAAGATCACTACAAATACATCATTTATCACTATGTGGATTTTGGTCAGTTTTCCATGGCCACATTTTCCTACACGTACCACAAATGGTACCAAGAAAACAAAGCATGACTTTATTTGGGGCTTTTCTGTTTCTGAAAGGGACCTTGACAATTTCAGCAGTTTCTGGAGCATGTCAGACCTTTGGAGAGGGAGGCCTGGTGTGAAGATGGTTTTTTTTAAAGCAGGATGTGTCTAGAAGACAGATTTTGTTTTCTTTACACACACACAAATCCCACTGACTCTGACAACAGCTAGAACAAACTATAAAGGGCACTGAAGTGGCAGAAAACAGCCATTCCACCTTAAAAAATCATTTCCCCCTATTACCACTGTGTTTTACAGTTTAGCATCAAAGGCATGTCCCTTGCAATACCTAACTAATTGCTCTCTGAAACCCTCAGAAGCGTTTCAACACCATAAAACATCCACAGAATGGAAACAAAACAAAACAAAACAAAACAAAACCAAAACCATTAAATGCTCCTCATCTCTGATGGTTTTACTGGAGAACTTCATGATGAGCAAACAACATTACTGTAGTACAGTCTGGGAAAATGGTGATATTGTGGCAATAATTAATTTTACAAGTCTTTGCTATTAGAGCATTGCTGAAAGATAAAGAAAGTCTGCTAGTATACAAACAAATAGAAATACAGGTCACTTAGCAAATTGTTGATGCGAGAATTTCCAACTTATTTAGAAATCTTTTTCTCATGCAGACAAATTCAGAAAAACTTTGCCAGTCATCAAAAATCTGTATATGTCCAATAAGAAGAGCGCACACAATTTTTTCTTCTTGTTTTAATTCACTAGGAAATTAATACAGAAGATATTATCTGAAAACTACTCACATCATTTTTTATTAAAGTCACTTGCAGAGAAACAGGAAATAAAAGAGGAAAGGCTGGGAATCCCTGCATTTCATCATTTAATAGGGAGTCACACACCAGCTGCAGCCACTAACTGGAAGCTTGCAGACCACCAGCATCCCCATAAAATGCCTTTCAGAACTGACAAAACCCATCACAAACAGCTTCTTCCAAGCAAGAGTGTAATTTCAGCTTCAAGTGGATCCAAGTGTTGTTTGGCAACAGTGACAAGTGAAGAATACACCCCGGAAAATTATGGCTGTGTTTGTATCAGTACATAAAACCTTCCAGGTGCCCGAAATTTGGTCATTAAGGGTGTTAAATTGTTAGGTTATTTCACTACATTATTTGGCTCAGGCCCCACAGCACCGTTCCAAACAATTTCTGGGCAGATTTCAAGAACAAGAAGAGAACAGGGACAGCTTCCAAAGGGCATCTTCATCCTGTGCTGGGAGCCAAAGAAGTGCTTCAGTGTGGATGGGGGACACCCTGCTCCCCACAACCTCACTGCCAAACCATCCCAGAGCACAGAGTTTGGCAACATTGGCATTTAAGCCTTAAAATCACAAAAAGTATGATCGTGAGATTTGTAATTTTTTAACATGCGGTATGCATAAAAATATTTATTTTAATCTACTCAGAATTTAGTCGCAGTGGTTGAAACTGTGAGCACTACACCTGCTGGTGTAAATGAGGATGGCTGTATTAGTAGCACAGTAGTTAATAAAAATAGGAGTTCAGGAGGACTGCTTGGTTGTTCTGGATCTAGAATTTTAAAATGGGCAACTTTTACAGAGCTCCCAACAGAAGCAGATAAAATATTTATCCTGTTTCATAACTGTGAATCCATAATAATATTTACAAGCTGTGCATCTGGCTTTACTACATGCTATTTTTTTAACATATACATACATTTTAAAACTCTTTTTTTATAATATTGGAGTTTCTGTAATAAAGCATATTTGATGCTCAGTCAGAAATGCCCAAGTATATGAAGCAATTTGTTAATTCAGTTTGTTGTTTTAATGTTAATTAAAATGCATTTTCCGTGAATTTGGATTAATAGTCCCTTTTTTATAAATTTTTTCCAAGGTTGCTTGAGTGATAGGATATGACTTCAAACTGGCCATAAGAGTTTCTGCTTCTCAGCAGAGCCACCAAAAGGTTTGTTATCTCAGAGGGGATAGCAACATATTTCTCTAAAGCTGTATTTTTTTAAAAAAGCTTCCTGCTGCTTAAACGTATGAGTGCATTTTCCACAACCAGCTATTTCACCTCTCACTCCTTCCTTTTTTTTTTTTTTTTTTCTTCTTTTTTTTATTTTTCTTTCCCCGTTTTGGAAGCACCACTGCCCTTCCCACCCTGGTAGAGCCTTGTGTCACCTGAACAAGGCAGGACTAAAGAGTTAATATCCCAGCCAATTTAAAGTGGATTTCGCTGAGGCAAAGAAGAGCCTTTGGTCATTTGTAAATCCTGGAAAGGAACTCGGGGAATGCTTTGTTCTCCTCGCCCTGATCCACAAGGTAAACTTCACCTATTCTCAGAGCTGGAGGCTCCTCCATTTCCAGTGAGGAGCTAATGGACATGAAAGAGCCTCCGAGATGAATGGGAAGGAGGACTCACTATGCAATAATTAGAAGACCCCTGGGGCTAAGAAGATTAAAGTGCAGGACTTTCATTGTTTCAGTTAGACAGAGAGAGGGGCAAAACCCATTGTCCCGGTCTTTGCACTTTAAAGCATTTGAAAAGGATTTTTTTCTCCCCCCCTTTGTCTATTTCCTCCCCAAAAGAAAAGGCAAGAAAGGAGTTGTCCTAGGAACAAATGAAGCAACTGGAATACAGACTACAGCGGTATAATGTTGTCACTGAACATCTGGCAAACAAAGTCAGTGTAATTACAGGAAGGAGTAGCAGCAAGAGAGAGCGCTCATAGGAAAGCAATTTAAAACATCCAACATTCACTTCTGTCAGAGCAAGGGTGAACGTCTTTTCACCGTTTATCTCATGTCTTAGACCAGAAAATAAAAATGTGAAGTGTTTAGCTTTTAACAAACAAGGGTTTCCATGGGTAAGAGCCTGGTTCTGTGGTTACACCCCTTTGGGTTGCAGCTTTATTGTGCATCATGCATCAAAACCCTGTGGAACTGCAGGGGAAGCTAGTTTATTAGCTCCTGGCATGGCTAATAAATTATAGTTCACTTTCACTAGTGAGCTCACGCTGCTGCCACATGCAGTGCTGGATGTGGCAAGATAAAGCCAGAATCTCAGAAGTTGCCTCACACAGCAAAAACCTAAAGGGAAAAGATTGTGATGGCAGCGCTTGTTATCCTGTTAATTTTTGTCTTCAGACCTTGGACACTGTGGTGCAGATCCCTGAAATAACCCCCGGCCCAGTGCCAGAGCTACCACACAGTTCAGATCACAGTTCAGATCCTCCCTGGCCTTAATGCAGAAGGCAATTTACATTACAAATACACCCCAAAAATACGGGTTACAGGACTGAGCACTGTAGGAAAGGGAGCAATAGAGCGGCATTTTCAGTTCTCTGCATGAACAATTCGTTTGTGTGTCTCTCTCTAGGCTTTGCACCCATCCCCTGACCCCTGTCTTGGGCTTTGGCAACCTGAGAAGAAGAGGCTCGCCTTGCCAAGTGTCTCAGGGAACTCAGGGTGGGGAGGGAATGTGCCTTCCCCCCGCCCTGCCAGGGCTCTCCAGGGACAGGCACTCCTGCACCAGCTCACACTTTGCTCCCTGTGCAGGATGTTTTGTGTCCATCCCCACAGCACACAGGCGGAGGGGCACAAGGACTCCTCCAAGTATCTCCAGATAATGAGAGGAGGGATCAATGTTGAGCTTCACCTGTGGTTTTTATCCTTTATTACAGTCCCACCACAGCTCCTCCATCCAGCCCGAGGCAGAACCACCCTAGCCTGTCCACCCAGAGGTTGCCATGCTCCCAAACTCTACACGAGGACACAATAAATTGGACAGAACATTTCCTCCCCTCCTCCTGGCACGCTTTGCATGTAGACCCTGGGTCTTTATCACCCAGAAATAAATTTCCCTCTGCCAGCAATTGCGCTCTTCCCTTGCCAGGAAGTTTCCTCGGGATCCATCAGGTAGGAAAGTAAAACACAGGGCTGAAAAATGCAGCAGCCCGTGATAATTTACAAGGAAGTTCAACATCAAGAGGTGGTAAGGTTTCAAAGACAGGTAAATCCTAAAGATTAGGTAAAAGCACCTCTTCAAACGCCTACTTAAGAGATAAGGGGATTTCTGCGGCAGAGAGAATAGATCAATTAGGTTGTCAGCACACAATCTCCCAGGGCTAACAGCATCACTGAGTGACAGCGTTCCCACATCGGAAACAACTTTCATCTATTATCATTACAATGCTTGCAGGAAAGACAAGTTTCACATAAAAATGAAAATGTGAATTATCATCTACACTGCTTCCCTAATTATTGTTTCTTTCCATTAACAAGATCAGTATTTTAGGCCTGGGATTGTCTTTACAGGCTTTAAAAAGAAAACACACAAAAGAAAAATTGGGGGGGGGGGGAAGGAGTCTTTCAGATTTGCAGCAGAATCAAACAGAAACAGAAAATGAGGCCCACAAAAAGAGTGAATTCCCAAAATATCAGTTAAGAAAGAATAAAGTGCTCTCACTTTTGGCAAAAAAATATTCAGAGAGAAGTTCTAACAAAAAAGCAAGTAGGATCCCATTTGCCACTTTGATCCCTTTAAATCCAATTATCTCCAAGGAGGAGAACAAGAAATCAGCTCAAATGAATGGTTTGTTCAGACTTCTTAATTTTGACTACATTGGGTCGTACATGTCTTCTTAATTGCCTAATATCTAGCATCACACAAAACAAGTATTTAATTAAATATTCAGAAATGTTCCAGAATGAAAAGTACTGTCATTTTATTTCTAGGTCAGATTGTTACAAGGTAGTTCAAATGTATTTTATAAAAGTAGACTTCATTACAACTAGACAGAAGGAATAAATGTGAACACAGAAAGGCACAGCAATTTTTTTATAAAACCCCTTCTGGAACTGAACTCACCCAAGGTAGCTTTGCCTGAAGGTTACAAGTTGAGTCTAAAAGACTAATTTAGAAATCTTCTCAAATATCCCTGGTGACAAGGGATATTTGAAGGCAGAGAGCTTCCCTCACCCAGGAATATCCAAAAGCCAAGAGGCCAAGGATTCCTAGTGTGAGACAGTTTGAATTGTGGGCTTAGCAACACCAAGAAAGGCTAGCAGAAAAGCACAAAACACTGTAGAGAGATGAAATTACAGAATCTGACAAAGGAAGAGTTGCTCCTGAGACAAGGGGAGGATTTTGGGGAAAAATTTGGAGTAACATTCACAGAAGAAAACACATGGAAGTGAAAATAAGTATGAATGACTTGTTCTGCACATCCAGGATTGGACTTGGGTGTTCCTAGTGGGTCCCTTCCAACTCAAAATATTCTAGGATTCTTCATTCCTCTCCTTTTGAGAAGCTGAAGCATCTAACACTGCCATGCTGTTAGATCCATTTGAACACAAAATATCCCTGTCTGGGAGGCCAGTGTAATTATAGCAGCAACCAGAGTGTCAGGAAAGCATTCTCCATGATTAATAACAGGAAAGGGGGGATCCAGTTCGAGGAGAGTGCCCCTCCAGTGATCCTGCAGAGCTCCCTGCCCCAAGCACAGCCCTGCAGGCATGAATAATGAGTAAGACAGGCACCTGGCTGCCCCAAACTTCCTGCGTGGGCTAAAATTAAGTGTTTCCCTCCTCCCTATTACACCCTCACCAAGTGCAAAACGCAAAACAGTAACCCTGATCTCAGGGGTGAAATGTAGAGAGCACCTGGCCCCTGTGGATGGGTGTTCCCTGGGTTTGGGCACATGGCTCAGCACGTAAGGTGGAGACTTGAAATGCCAAAGGAAAACTGGATCGAGTAACCAACGTGTCATCCTCCTCCTCCTCCTCCACTTGGCTGTGGCTTTCCCAGATCCCCAGGGCTGCGCACACAGAGCCATCCCAGCCAGAACACAACTGCTCACACCCCTAGAATTAAACAAGGCAATTCTGCTTCGAGATGAGCCATTTGAACAGATACTCATTTCAAAATATTTGGTCTTTGTTTGATGCACACGCAGCCAAGAACTGCTCAGCAGATAAAGGATCCCATGTGAGCTCACAGTGTCTTGATGATGTCTCTGAGCCAGAATCATGAAATGGTTTTGGGATGGGAGGGACCTTAAGGATCATCTATTTCCAGATATAAGCAACTATTGATACCCAAGTAGCTGGCATGGTTAATTCCTATAACCAAGGCAAAGGAAGGCCACAGAATTATATCAATTTCCAAAATCCTGTCATTATTTAGAAAACTTCTACCTGTCAAGAAAGGACACAGCAGAAATATGTGTCCCAGCACTGCAGGGACAAAGGCAATGTGTGTGATAAAACGTGGTCTTCCTTGTGAAAGATAACTAAGATAACCAGCTGTGATTAAGTGGTGGCTTAACCAGGAGTCCACCCATGGAAAATGAAAATCTACAGACATTCAAAAAGCAAATGGGGAAAAACAAACCCATATCTGTTCAGGATAGAATAATAAAAGTCTCTGTGCGGGTAATTCCATGGGTGACAGGTCTCTGACAGCAATAGGGTTTAAATGTTTAAGTTTGCTCTTTGGTATCAGCTGCTTTCATTGCAATAGGATTCTGGGACAGGCAGATCTTTGGTCTGAACAGTTTGTTGCTACTAACATATGATTCTGACTTCAGAAGTTCATTTGGCATCTAAACCAGCAAATTAACTGGATATTTGCACACAAGTTATCAAATTTGTCTGTTGTGATAGCTAAATGGGAAAAAAATTAGGTTCACAGCTACAGTTTTTGTACAGTCTTGGGCTTGAGGCCCAGCCAAAAGAAATAATTAGGCAATAGAAGTTCTACTTTCAATGACTAATACCCACTATTCAGCTTAACCTGGGAAAATCTGTATGCTACTGAGAAAATTATTCTTCCTCAGAAATCCCATTTTTCAGCCACAATACATTCCATCCCTGGTAAAGTACATTTATTTGATGCACAGTGTGTTCAATACCAGTTTTGTATTCCCAGCATACCTAAAGGAGAGAAATGGCAATTACAGTAATTTTATTCAAGTTAGCTTGAATTAGCTCTCCCAGCTATCTGTTATGCTACAAAGTTAATTTGAAAAACAAGCAGGCCAGCTGTCTAATCTTATCCTCCTGGCTTCATTGATGCTGCATTATGCTTTTTGTTTGAAAGCTTAAAATTAGGGAGTGTCCATAAAACAAATGGAAACCCTGAAAATACCTAGAACAAAAGTCCTGAATTGGTTTTAAAATACCCAAAGAAGCGTAAAAAAACACTCCCATAAATTCATCATAATGATGAAAGAGGAATTACACCTGTTTCAGCGGAACTCTGCTGAAAAGTTTTGGCCTACTTAATTTGAGCACAAAATGAGCAGAACTGAAGGGGAAAAAAAAAAAAAAAATGATTGGTGATAAATTTACCAGAGCTTCAGCAGCCCCAGCTCCACCCAGGAGAGCTGACCAAAGCACAGTGCTGAACCAGGCTATCCCTCAGCTCTGGAATTAAGTTAACAGAACTCAGTTAACATGGAAATATCTCTCTGCACCAGGCAGTGCAGAATGCACAAAGGGAGAATACAGGGGAATCACATCTCTTCAAATGGTGTCACTTTGAGGTGTAGGCTCGCAAAGAAATGGAAATAATTTGTATTCAGGATTAACTTTTGTTTGTTTGTTTACAAATAAAAGCTGAAATCATAAGAAAACATAAAGAATACTGCAGAAGATTTGAGCAGCAACATTTACATGAAGTTCTTACGAGTCCAATTTGTTTACATAATGGAGGGAACTGAGAATGGACGGCACAAATGACAGTCTAGCAAACCAATTTTCCATTTGGACCAAGACTTAGCTTTTTTCCTCTCCTGAAATTCTGACATTAAAGTAGCCATGGAAAAGAACAGTTGCAGAATGAAAATGGAGCACATGAAATTTTCTTTGAGGTAAAACCATAAATCTAATCAGTTCAACACCTCACAGTGTTTTTGCAGGAGCAGCAACTACAAAAGCTACAGAATCACCATGAATCATCTGATATTTTATTGTCATAAACATCTGCTGCTCCTGGATATAGATCTGTACTCAAGGGAGCACTTGAAAAGGAGTAAGGAATGCCAGGTACACTCGTTATGAAAAGTGATATTCAAACCAGGATTTCTTTTGTTTTTGTCATTAGGATCTAATAGTTTCAGAAGTTATGCAGACATTAATGGCTACATTGATTTATTGTATTTCCAAATTAAGGCCACACCTTCGAATCCTTTCGTCGAATCAATGCCAACAGACTGTTCACATTAGGTTAGGCAGACTGAAAGAACAATACAGTATTAAGCACACCAAAAAAGCCTTAGCCAAAGCCACGATTCCCAGCAGCAGATATTAATGTTAGTTTTGGGACTCATTCACCTGAGTAAGTACTGAACTTCCAAAAAACACCGAGCTGCAAAGGGGTGTGAGAGGCAGGGCCCAAAGCAAGGCTCCTATGAGGAGATCCATCCACAGAGCTCAGTGTTGTTCTAAGCACAGGCAGAAACCTGGGTCCAGAACTTGCCTGTGCATGGCACAGAGCCTGGGTTAATGCCGTGACTTTCAGCACAGCCTGTTAGCTCAGGCTCAATGCCAGCCTCTGTGCCATGCTCCACGAGCGTGCTGTGA
Organism: Certhia americana; assembly: GCA_018697195.1. Taxonomy (NCBI): domain Eukaryota; kingdom Metazoa; phylum Chordata; class Aves; order Passeriformes; family Certhiidae; genus Certhia; species Certhia americana. The sequence goes on from CM031878.1 coordinate 72,529,990, forward strand.
GGGGAGAAACACCCACACAGCACATGCTCACTCTTTTTGTTTTCCTTAAACCCATTGAACTCTCCAGCATGGAGCACAGGGGCTGGAAAGCTGGGAAAGGCCCTGGGGTGACAGTAGCAGGATGTGAGCCCAGGTGTGCACAGGTGAGCAAGAAGCCAAGAAGACACCCAAGTCTCCTGGGCTGTGGCTGTTCCTAGGCTGGCACTGTTGAGGGACAACCTCAGATTCCAGGGGCAGCTCTGGGCAACTCACAATAAGAAGGACATTGAGGGGCTGGAGTGTGTCCAGGGAAGGGAATGGAGCTGGGGAAGGGACTGGAGCCCCAGGAGGGGCTGAGGGAGCTGGAAAAGTGCTCATCCTGGAGTGAAGGAGGCTCAGGGGGGCCCTTGTGGCTCTGCACAACTCCCTGCCAGGAGGGGACAGCCAGGGGGGATTTGGGATCTGCTCCCAGGGAACAGGGACAGGAGGAGAGGGAACGGCCTCGGACTGGGCCAGGGCAGGCTCAGGGGGGACAGCAGGTAACAGAACTTAATTGAAAGGGAGGGCAGACATAGGAACGCACTTCCCAGGGAAGTGGGGGTGTTAACATCCCTGGGAGAGTTCCAAAAATGTTTGAATGTAGCATCTGGGGGCCTGGGTTAATAGTGAACATGGCACTGCTGGGTTAATGTTTGGACTTGATAATCTTAGATGTCTTTTCCAATGTCAACACTTCTGAAACTCCTGTCTTTTCTGTCTCTCCCTCTCAAAATTTTGGAGGCCGTTTCCTAGCAGAGATGGTGAGCAAACTGTTATCACTGCCTGCCTGCATTTAGCAAACACTTCCCTACTTCTTTTCTTGCAGCTTCTCCCAGATGAGTTTTCCTTCTGCCCATCCAAAATTTATTACTGGGCAAAAAAGAAGCCATGATGTTCCCTTCCCAGAAAGTGTCTCCCACTTTTGGTAGGACAATTTGGAACATCAAGACAGGCCAACCACACCTTCAGTGGCTTCTTTTCATCCCAAGTTTTCATCCTTTCCATCTTAAGTTGCTTCTTTTCGCCTTACTCAAAGGGTGAGCCTCTAAAGACGCTCCTTTAAACCCTCTCTAGTTTTGAGTTAATTACTAAGCCTCGCTGCTTTAACTAGAATCCCTGTTGGCTACGAAGGAAATAGACAAATCCTTACCCTCAACAGCCAGAGAGACGATGCCCTGTGTGTCCTCCACGCCATACATGACATCGCAGCGATAGACCCCGGCATCACTGGCACGCAGCTTGGAGAAGGTCAGCGAGGCGTCCCCGGTCTCCTCGGAATGGCTCGGGACAGACACACGGTCCTTGTAGCTCTGGCCAATTTTGATGTTGCCATTTTGGGCCACCAGCACCGTGGTCTCCTTGGCGTCCTTCCCGCTTTTGTCCAGTTCCACCTTGGACCATTTGATCCGGAGGTACTCGGCAGCGTAGCTGGAGGATATGGTGGGTGTGGTTGAAAAGAAGCATGGCAGGACTGAAGTTCCAGAGAGAGAGCCCTTGACCACGGTTTTTTTTTCTGCTTTAACTAGAAAGGGGGGAGAGAGAGAGGAGAGGGCAAGGAGAAATCACATTAGTGTAACAGCAAAATCAGAAACAGATCTATTGCATTGTTAATTAATGATTCACTAATGCAAAGCCTGAAATCCATACACCTTAGCTGATTTGTAACAGGACTGGGGAGTATAAGCAGAAAAAGTTTTTGTATCACTCTTAGTACACCTTAGGCTGATGATGGAGCATGTCTCTCTTTGGGAAAATTTCATTTTTTTCTCCATTTGCTATGGTCACCAAGTAATTAACCTTTGGAGACTGGTCTGAAATTTTAGGTGACAGATGAACTGCAAAATCTGTTTCTTCAATTCACAAGAGGAAGATCACTCTGAGTGAAAAATGATGAGTTACCTCACTGGCCAAAACCCTGAATGGAGGGGAGCTGCTGGAATTCACACCTTGCCTTGCCTCACAGCAGCTGTTCCTATCCTCAGAAGGAAACAGCCCACAGCTTTGCACCCTTGTCACCCCTGACCCCACTGTTCTCTCAGGGGTTAATTCTTTTTATTGCACACATGCTGAAACAAAAGCCTTTCCAGTGAGAGTCTCCCAAATAGTCACTCTTTCAAAGTTGTTTCCTTGTAGCCTCAGGGCCTTTGACACATCGCAGAAATGAAATATTTCAGGATGTAAAAGCAAAAGAGGAAGTAAAGCACACAGAAAGTCCCTACTTAGCTCAGACTTGACATGATCAGGACTTTTATCATTTTTTATGTCATCTCCAGCTGCAAGCATTTCACAGTGAAATGTTTCCATCTGACAATATCCTGAGGGGGAAGTTGACTACTGTTCATCCAAGCTGTACTGCAGCTGAAAAGAGGATTTCTGATGGATTTACCTTTTTTATGTGATGTTACTTCATCACACAAAATGACTTAATGAAGATTAAAAGCTGATGCACAACAGTAACTATTTTACCTCTTTCCTTCACTCTAATGTTTTTGAAAGGTAGAACATAGTCATCATTATTTTGAAGGGAGCTAGGATTTATAAAGTTTAGAAATATCATAACTTAATAATAGCCGTCAACAGAGTGATACATGAAACAGGAGACACCAGCACATGAAAATTATCTGTTTATCTATGACAAAAAAAAAAAAAATATCTCTACAAAAAGTAGAAGATGGAAGAGTAGGACAGAAGGGTGGGCAGAGGGGGAGCATTAAAGAAGAGCAAAAAGAGAAAAAAAAAAAAAGAAAAGGAAGGGGAAAAAAAAACGGAGGAAAACAGATAAAAACAAGGAGGAAAAAAGGAAAAGAGAAGAAAAAAGGGAAGTTGTGCATTAACGTGATTATTTTTAACAGAGACAGATGACTTTCCACAGGACAACATCTTAATGGTATTATCTAAACAGATTCAATACAAGAGTCATCAGCTTAATGCCCAAGAATTTCAACAATAAAGTAGTAGCCAGAAAAAGAAAAAAATGGACTGACAGGGAAGACACAGCATTCTTAGTGGAAGTTCTCAAGTCCTTTGCATCCATACCTACCAAACTGGAATTCCTTGGGCACACAACTCAGACAGAGTCAAGATGATGGTATCAAAACTGATAAAACCAGAGACCTTTTATATCAGCTTCATTGTGTTGAAACTTCACAGAGTTACAGTGGTTATAGATAAAGAAACAGAATTAATTCTCAGTTCTACCAATTGTGATGGAATTACTGCCAAATTGCACAGGTGGGAGATTAAAATCAGTCTCAAAATATTTAGAATTTATTATGATCTCTTGTCATCTATATACCTTACAGGAACTTTCTTCCTAAATGAAGAATGACTAAATTATAACCATACTGACTGACAGAACTTTAATAAACTTTTAAAGAACATTGTTTCTGATTATGGGTGATCTGGAATATCAGTGCTGAACCCTGAGGAAATTTCCTCCCCTTAAAATTCGTGTCTTCACATCAGCCAGCTGGAAGCCTTGGCAAACAACATGTTATCATCCTGATATGCAAACTAGATCCAGCCTAAACTGTGCTACTTCCCAGAACAGAAGATTCTGTGTAGCTGCAGTCCTGTCCAACTTTAGAAAGCATTATATCACACTTAATAAAAAAATATTTGTTGTGGTGAGGGGAAGGAGGAAGGAGGAGAGGACAAGAAGGAAGAGAAAGAGGACAAGGAGGAAGAGGAGGAGAAAGGAGGAGGAGGAAGCTTTTCCCTGCAGAAAAAGAAAATATTTAGCTGACATAATATCTGAAACAGAAGATTAAGTGATGCTCCTGCACCGTTCCAAAAAGCCGAATTTCTCGCAGCGGTCCAGATTACTTAGCCTAGCAGAATTTACTGACCAATGCAGAAGCTACCAGTATCTTGTATTAATCCATAAACCCTTTTTTGTTTTCCATTTAGCATTTTTGCTAAGCTTATATTCCATGTCAGCCCCTATCAAGAGGATGTGATAGACCAATGACACATAGCTGGATGTCTTCCTTTTGAGGTGGGAAGAAAAGAATTCTTGAGAACAAAGTCTCTTTCTCCAAAATGTGTACACTTGTTCTGTGGTAAATGTTTTAAAACTCTTAAAGTAGGAGTCTAGATAATTTTTAAAAGGACAGAATACTGCCCTTCTGTATCACATTTATCACAAAGACCAGGCCAATAGGTCTGCAGTGGACAAGGAGTCTGAAGAAAAGAGTGCCATGCATGATGTGACACTGCTTAGAGGAGTGAATTTGCCACATAATTGAGTTTAACTGAACAGAATGTTGCCACTGACTAGGCAGACAAATCCCACATGCTTAAAGAATAAAATATTCTATTTATTTTTAGCTAAATTTATGAGGAAAAAAAACCCCAGAAAAACGTCGCATCTCATTTTTCAGTTCATCTACAGCCTGCTGGGACATATGGTATATTGCGCTGTCTAGCAGCAGAAATAGAAAGGATCAGTGAAATTGTGTGTTTTGTCAATCCAGTTACTAGCACTGAGCCTAAGTGAAGCCTTTTCATTAACCACAAGTCTTTTTGTAAAGATAGTAATGAATTAAAATGAGTGAAACTTGCAGGAAACACTGACAGGACTGAGATGGACTGAGACCCAACAAAAATCTTCCCTGAGTCCTTTATCTGGTGGTTTGTGGCCTGAGCAAGCAGAATAAGAGAAGGACAGGCAGAGTGATCAAGAACAACTTTAATATAGTTTGCAAGACACTCACAGGGAGCCAGGCAAATGTAAATCTCAGCTGCAGAACTCAACAAAATGCCACAAACTGCCTCCCAAAACAGGTAGGAAAAACACCAGCATTGATTATAACCACAAGGTCCAGCTTGTAAACCACAATAGTGATAAGCTGGGAGTTGGTGTTTCATGAAAGATTTAAAGGCTTCAATTTTGCATCCAAACTAAGGATTTAAAAAGAAAAGGTTGAAACTCAGGGTGCTTATTTTTCAAAATGCTGAGATATATTTTATTTTCAGAGTATTTTTAAACAAAAGCTGTACTTATAAAGATTGTGTGCCGTCTTCTAATACTCATCCTCAAAAATATTATTGCACCAATTGACTTTTCTATAAAACATAAGGACATGAGTTGATCCCACAGATTCTTTGGGATTGTGAATTAGGTCAATTCATGAAAAAGGAAAATTTTTCCATTCTAGTCCTCCTCACCACGGCCATAGTTTGAAAATGGTTAAGACTGTAGGGCAAAAGAATAGCCCGCAACTTAAAAAGGAAACTCCACAAAGTTGCCAGTGTGTTCTAGGAATATCAGGATCTTTCTGAATTTCTCCCAAAAATCTTGGGCAAATAAGGATGGGTCACAACCTGATCTACATTCCAAGGATTGGGACATTCATAAAACACTCCTAAGTAACAAAAAATTTCACTCTGGAGATAAGATGAGCCATTTAAGACGTAATATAAGGTGGAGGAAGTGAGAGGACATGTAAAGATGCCATCCCACATTCTACAACTCCAAGGATCCATGCGACTCCTCCCCATTGTACAATGGTATCCTCACAATCCCTACATCCCTGAATTCTGCATTTGTGAAAGGCAGTGAGTCAGGTCTGTGGTCTGATCCAGATATTTCTTCCATATAGCAAATATAAATCTATTATTTTTTTTTTTTCAGTTGGTTCCACTAATGGACCAGTCCTTCTCTTTATCATTAAGGACTACCTAAAGATGTTACTAGCAACAGTGTTCCAGTTGCCAGGTGGGGAAAAAAGTAGTAAATTTGATTTTCCCAAAGGCTAAAATCAGTTTGAGGAGTTCCTGGAAAGAGGTGGGAGAGAAAATAAAGAAAAATCTTGCTTTGAGACTTGGGAAAGCTGCTTTCCCCGGTTTTGTGAGTCTGCAGCAGCTGTTGGGATATTTTCCTTACAGAAGGCCTGACCCAAACTTTCAAATAACCATGGAAACCACACAGGGACACATACTTCAGTTTTAGCATGTAATCACCAAGAGAGGTAGTAAGGGCTCCTTCCTTTCCACCGAAACCTGCAGCTGCCCTAGCACCTCCTTGCTCCAGACCCCAGCAGCCAAGGGTCCTGCCCCAGCTTAGCTCATAGCAGCCCAAGCACAACAGATATAAATCATTAACACCTTGAGGACACAGAAACAAAATTAGTGACATGGTGCAGTATGGCAGAGGCAAAGAGAGTCAATTTCCTGAGTTTGGGATGTTTCCTGTGAAATGCCCTACCAAACAGACTACTAAATTAATTTTAATTAAATGTTCTATGTGCAGAAGACTTACCTTTAGGTAGCGTATATGTTATAACTAAGGTAGAGTACATCCATAAGATACTTTTTATACTTAACAACATCTTGACCTAGAAATGAAGAACAAAGGAGTAAGTGGTTAGTATTGCACTGTGTCCTTAGCAAATGTTGTAACTCAGAACATCAATATTTGTCACTGGTATCAGAAGCAGTCCTCCCTGCTTTCAGGGCATCTTAATTTAACAATTTATGGTGGAGATTTGCTATAATGACCATGTGCCTCCAGCCTCCACTGAATACAGATTTATAGTGGTTTTCAGGTTGTTGAGTCGTGAGTGATTCTCTCAAATGTCAGTTCCCTTTGGGTTTTGGCTTTTCACTTTCCTTTATAGGCTCCACCTTCCAACAGCTGGAAAGCTCTTCACATGTAGCATCTGTACACACTAATAAATTGCATTTCACACCATCACTTCTCAGTTTTCATTTCAGTTCATAGTTACACAAGTCGCACCTGTAAACATCCCTGAAGTTATAAAAGCACTGCAAGACACAAACACCAACAACTAAAAAGGGTTCATAAATAGTCCCTCATCCATATAGTTACACATATGTGCTATGAACATCCCAACATAAGAAATGGTTTTCAGCAGCAGTTTGTCAAAGCACTGACAATTTGATTTTCCTGATATTGATGCAAAATGTGTTACCTGAGCTCTTCACTTGGATGAGTAACCAAGCTGACATTTTTTTCCTGTTCAAGAGAGCTTGCAGTTGTACTGCCTTAAGGATCAGTGAAGCAGAGATTTAATAGACATTTGCCTGTCTGCAAACGGTTATAACTATGGAACCTGCACTGCACACATGTACAATTTAAAACTTCCACTTTTAAAAACTCCACAGACACACGGAGAGGCAACTTCAGAAAACTCCTGGTGACGCGTTCAACCTCAGGACAGTTCTCTCCACAGCTCACAGCTGCAGCCCAAACTCCACACGAGTCTGTGTGAACTGGCACACATCCTGTAACGTCTGAGCAGCACAGGAAAGAGGCAAAACATCTCCAACCAAGCGTTCCCAGTGAGGCAAGTTAAAAATTCCCACCCAACAGGGCTGAAAACCCCAGAGCCTTTCATTCCCTGTACGTGGATGGCCAGAGCCAGCTGGTTGCACTGGGAAACATGTGCTACAACCTATTCCCAGGGCGTGGAGGGGGAAATGCAGCTGCTTTTCACAGAGCAGGCTGCACGCTGCCAAGGACGCCCCATCTCTGCTGCAGCCATTCAGGACAGCTGAGTGTAGAGTGTGATATCACTTATTTTGCAACGTGAACTTCATGGAATTAAGTTTTTTTTTTTTTCAAATCTGAGTCCTAAACTAGAACCGGGACTTCATTCAATTTAAGACCTACATGCCATAAAACTTCTTCCAAAGACTCCAACACCTATCCCCAACACCACAGCCGGAATTTTCTTTCTTGCTACACTTACGCAAGCCAAGCTGCATGCTTTCTTTGTGAAGAAAAAAAGTGACTATTTATTAGCTAACTTTAGAATTCTATACTGTGCCCTGGTGGAAACTCCCTGTAGAAAATTGTTATGAGGGAGGAGGTTGCACAAGATCAGAGCTGCAGACATCAAAGTCCTTTGAATGCAATGGACCAGCTCTGAAATAGAGTCACGTGCTTGCTTAGATAAACACTTAAATGATCCTCATCATTACACAACAATTAAAAGAAAAAGTGATGTCAGTGTGAGCCTACAGATGTGCAGGAGGACCTTCAAGAAACCCTTGTATCCCAAAAATGCTGGACGCCTCAAGCACCAGAACCACTGCAGTGAAGATCCTATGATAACACAAGAGCTCTGAGGAGAGCATGGAGAAAAGACTGACAGAATTCTCCACCTTCCAAGGTGCTGAGTGAAGGACCTGCCAGCAAGACAAAGTTCTGGCCCCTGTGAGAGCTGAGTGGCTCCAGACTTTTTGATATGTTCTGCCCACATGTGGTCCCATGCGTCACACACTGGCCACATCCACAGGGAAGGCAAGGTCCAGAACAAAATGTTTATAAGTTTAGCTCTCCATGTTTACCCAAAAGTTTTATCTCCCTCCTTCTCCCAAAGGCAACCTTGCCTTTTGGGACCAGAGTCAAGGGAATCAAAGAAACTGGTCAAGAAAAAGAACAAAATGTCTTCTTTTTCCCCGATAATGGGGGTGTTGCATATAAACAGGGATGGTGGCATTTTGTAGCCACCACCTGGCTCACTTCCCTGGCTCTGACCTGGCATACCTGGGTGCCTGGCATGTGTCAGTGGCAGCCTGTTGCCCTTGGAATTTCACTGCACTTGCTGTCATAACACAACTGTTTCCATGTTTGGTAAGAACACAAACCCTGCTGCTACACTTCCAGTCACCAAACAACACACACACACACATCGGGACAGATGAAAACAGAAAGGCAAGTGTGGAAGAGCAGTTTTCAAGGTATCCATGCAAACAGAAGATAAGATTCCTGGCTGCAGTGGCTCCCAGCCTTTTGCTGAGTAAGGCAGGAATTGCACCTGCTTTACCAAGGGCTTGGATAGCTCAAAAAAAACTTCACTGTTTGAGCACAAAGCTTAATATGAGACATTTGCCAAAAATCCCTACTTGACTCTTGGAAAACCAGCTCTTGACTTTTCATAAATCTTTTATGCTCACTCAAGCAATGAAAAACCCTGGGCAAATGGTCTGATTTTCAGCCTCTAGGGTCAGGAGTGTGACTCCCACACAACCCTCCACACCTGAGTGTTGGTTTTCATGCTCCAGGCCTTGGTGGGTTCCCATAAACACTCCTGGGTTGCCGAGTGCTGCTCCACTCCAGCTGCCAAAATTAAACGTGCAATTAACCCCTGCCACACTCTCCAAACATGCAGACCATAACACCAGCACCTTGCTCAACCCCACAGGGCAGCCTGGCTTAGGAGGAGACAGAACTCTGCAGACCTGGTGCCAAAATTCCTCCTCAGGACCCGCAGGTGAGGCGGAGGTTGCTGCTCACACCTCACCCCGATTCCTGCCCACAATTTCAGACTCTTGGATGTGACTGCTCCTGCCCTTCTGCTGGCAGAGGCTGCAGTGGACTGTGCTCTCTTGTGGCCTCCAGAGCTAAATCCCTGCCCTAAAACAAGGATTGTGCTTTCCATTCCTGCACTCTGCATTTCACAGAAGTCTGCTCTCTGACTGCTGTACCGCCCCTAAGACCACTGCAATTAGCCAAAATCCATCTAACTATAACTTTTCCCACAAGATTTTTTTTTTCCCCCCTTGGTGTCACTACAACCATAGTGAACAAAATCCATAACACTACGGACACAGTGAACAAATCTTGCCAACTCAAGCTGCAAGACTTGAGTAAGTGTTTAATTTCCACCTTCTGCTAAAAAAGTACCTCACTTGACGTGACCAAACTTGGGTTGCCTGCTGGCTGATTTCCAACTGGGTTGATCGAGTTTATTAGGAGCTACTACAGGCAGATGGATCTACATTAGGAATTTGTGTTATGTTTTCTAAGTGGGATACAACCCTGAGTGCAGCATCTTTTAACCAATAGATGCCTAAGTCCTGGACAAACTTCACATCTTTAAAAACTAGCAGTAGGGGCTCTCTCTGTGGGGAAAGAGCACAGCTCCTACTTTTGCAGGCGCTGCTACCTTCCCTTACTACAGCAAAAACTCATAAGAGCAGTAAGTTCTGACCAAATTCCAGCTTGTGTTTAGTTTGCAGTGTAAGCTTGATCTCACACCAATGCTATTTTAATTTAACCAGATGAGAGAACATCATGTCTCTCTTTCTGTTTAAAACTCCAGGTTCAGAAAGTGAATTTTCCTGGTGTGGAAGAGAATAAAGCTTACCATCCAAAAATACTCCCAGTTTCTCTGAAGCTGAGACAATGAGGAATTAGCCATACCCATAGAGGTAACAGTGTCTCTAAAACTGCAACTTCTCAAGTCGCACTGAGATTGGTTCTGAACATGCTCTACAGCATTGTGAAATCTGGATTTGTTCCTAAAACATGTAAAAAGCAGCCTCTGCCCATCTGACCCTCATAGTGAAAGTCAGAATGACATAAAAGATAAAAAAAAAAAGAGGGTGGAACCCAACTACTAGAACCCAGTACTAGAGAAGAGAATGAAGGCTGCTCATTCTAATGGGTAAAACCTCACCATCAGCACTGCCTAATTAACTTTGCCAGCTTCACCGCCTCTCTGCCACGTGATTAATTAGCCCACTCTGCTGACACATGGCTCATCAGCCTGCATCCAGTTCATCAGTGGCCCTTGCTTGACCCATTCATTATCCCTTGGAAAGGTCCTTCCAAGGCCTTGGAGAAGGACTTTGGGGTATCTGCATCACCCCTTCCCCATCACCTGCAGCAGGCGTGAGGGCAAACTCCTCCAAGGCTGAGCCCTTGCAGTGCTGCCTGCAGGCTGGAGCACAGACAGGAGCAGTGACCAGAGCACAGCGTGTTCTGGTGTTCCTGGCTGCAGCAGCGGCTGCCTCGGGACATCCCTCACAGCCCCGTGCTTTCATTCCAGGAGCAGCTCCAGGCTCTGGGACAGCCACGCAGAGACACAGTGGAAAACTGCCAGACGCAGCGCGTGGAGGAGCAATGAGCACACCCTGCTCTTTCTGCATCACCCCAGCTCCACCTTCTTGTTCCTGCCTTCCAGAAACATTGACTATCCCAAGCCGGACACACAGGGATCACCAAGTTCAGCTCCTAGCCCTGCACAGGACACTCTGAAAATCCTCCCCTGTGCCTGAGAGCTTTTCCCGAGTGCACTTCCACCTCAGGTCAGGTGCCCTGATGAGCTTCTTCCAGGAGAGTTGAGAGCCTCTCCTGCCCATCTCTCTCAACCATCCACAGTGGTGAAGGGAGCAAGAGATGGAAATGATGTAAAGGCATCACTCATGGTGCCCACAGGCACAGGTGCACAGGTAACCCTGCACTGCCAGCATGGGGTTAGGCACCACGACCCTGTGCGGGCTCCAACAGGGGTTCCTCAGCGTCGCTTGGTGTTCCCCAGTGCCACTGTGGGCACAAGGGTGGCTGTGGGTGTCCTCACATCCCTCTGCCATCCCCACAGCCCCGCTCACATCTCACACCTCCAGCCCCGGCGCTGAGGGGCTGCCCAGAGCCAGTCCCACCCCGCAGTCCAGCATTATCCATCAGGAAACACCTGCTCCTGCGCCACAGAATCCCAGAATCCCAGAATGGTTTTGGTGGGAAGGGACCCCAAACCCCAGCCCTGCCCTGGCAGGGACCCCTCCCAGTGTGCCAGGTGCTCCCAATGTCCAGCCTGGCCTGGGACACTGCCAGGGATGCAGGGGCAGCCCCAGCTGCTCTGGGCACCCTGTGCCAGGGCCTGCCCAGCCTGCAGGCAGGGTACAATTCCTGCCCAATCTGCCATCCAGCCCTGCCCTGTGGCACTGGCAGCCATTCCCTGGGTGCTGTCCCTTGTCAATTGTGTCTCTCCATCTTTCCTGCAGCTCCTTCAGGCCCTGCAAGGCCACCCTGAGGTCAGGGCAGAGCTTCTCCTGTGCAGGCTGAGCAATGGCAGCTGTGCCAGCCTTTGCTGCCAGCAGAGCTGCTCCAGCCCTCTGCTCATCCTGGAGCCTGCTCTGGACCCACTTCTTGCGCAGAAAACTCCCTGGGTTGGATGAGGAGTGCGAGGAACAGCGACGACAGGGGCCTTTGTGGAGCGGATGTTGGGTATTTTGAATTATTTTATGACGGCGGTGATTTGTGTGGGGTTGGCCCTTTTTTTTTTCCCTCACGGTGACGGGCCCGGAGCCCTCTGGCGGGAAACCGGCGGCCGCGGGAGCTGCCATACCGCCGCTCGCCGCCCGGGGGCGCCGCGGGGCCGCCGCGCCCGCCCCGTTCCTCGACAGCGGCCGCGCCCCCGGGCCGGGACCGGGCCCACGGCCTCAAACCGGCACCGGACCCGCGGCTCCGAAACGGTACCGAGCCCGGCACCCCAAAACCGGGACTAAACCCGCCATCCCCCAAGGAGACGCGACACGGAGACCCCCACCCCTCAAAGCCTCCCCCGGCCCCAGCAGCGCGGGACCGCGCCCGCCCCGTCCCGGGCTCGCCCCGCCGAGCTTCGCTCTGTCCTTGTGGGGGGGGAAACTTCCCCTTTCCCTCAGACCGAAAAGCGATTAAAAAAATGTAAAAATCAAGTGAAAACGGCACAGAGATAAAGGCAATCCCTGAACCCACCCAGCATGTACTCTCTTACGTCCTGGGATGGGGTTTTGGGGGGTTTTTTTGCAGCGCGTTTTAACGCTTACGCCTCAATTAACAAAAAGAAAAGAAAAAAAAAAAGAAAAATAAAGGGGGGGGGGG
>CM031878.1:72542723-72569427 GCA_018697195.1 Certhia americana
GGGGGGGGAAGGTGGAGGGAGGAGGAGAAAAAGAGGGGAAAGGGGAAGGAAAGGGGAGGAAAAAAGGAGGGAAAGGGAAAAAAGGGAAAGGGAGGAAAAGGGAGGGACAGGGCAAAAAGGGGAAAGGGGAAGCAAAACCGAGGGGCGGGTGGGGAAAGGGGAGAAAGTGGAGGGGGTAGGAAACAAAAAGAAGGGATAAAAGGAAAAGGGGATAAAGAGAGGGGGAAAGGGAAAAAGGAAAAAAAAGGATGAGAGAGAGGAAAGGGAAAGAAGAAGACGAAGAAGGAAGAGCATGGGGGAAAGGGAGAAGTACCGAGGGAAGGAGGTGATGAGAAGGGAAAGAGAAAAAAAAAAAAAAAAAAAAAAAAAAAAAAAAAAAAAAAAAAAAAACAGGGGGGGGGTTAATCCCTAGAGCCGGGGCAGGGAGGGAGGGAGAGGGGGTGGCCGGGAGGACGTGACCAGGGGGACAATGAGGGCCGGCCCCCGCCCGCTGCCCCTTTGTGTGGGGACGGTGCCGGCGGAGGCTGCCCGCGGTCCCGCTGCCGTCCCCTCACACACACACACACACACCCTGCTCCTTCCCGCCGTCGGAACTCCCTGCTAGCCCTCCACCACCGTGCTCTCACTTTTCCTTTGTAACACAAAGGCGAAATCCCGGGCAGCGGAGGGGGCAGGCAAAGCCCGTGCCCCAGAAACTGGACGTGGGTGTAAGGGGGGGGGCGTTTTGCTCCACTGACCTTGCGATCCTCCTCCTCCTCCTCTTCACCCACTGCCCCCCTTTCCGGAGAGAAAATGTGGTTCGGGGCACGCTGCTCTCCGGCTCCTCCGGAGAGATGCTGAGCACCTCAGAGCCGCTCTGCCCTGCGAGCAGCTTTCCAGGAACATCAGGGGTTGGGATTGGAGGGAAGAAAAAAAAAAAAAAAAAAAAAAAAAAAAAAAGGGGATGTGGGGAGCACTATAGGAGTGGAGGACACGGAACGCACGCTTTTCCCAGCGCTGGAAAACTGGTGGCCGGGGGGAAAGGTCCGTTCTTGTCGCTCCTTGCCACACGGGCTCTTTGTGTACTTAACACCCGTAAGGAACAGCTTCCTCCCGTCTCCCTCCGGAGCCCTGTCGCACGCCAAGGTGCGGCTCTACCTTCCCAGCCATCCAAACCACCAGCACCGAACACTTCTGTCAGGGCTCCCACCCCAAACTCCCTAGTTTTCTTTGTTCTCCTCTTTGCACCGCTTTTTTTTTTTTTTTTTCTTTTTTTCTTTTTTTCTTTTTTTTTTTTTTTTTGGGGGGGGGGGGTGGATTCTTGAGCATCCCTCCTTCTCCTCTTCCCCCGCGTGTCGTTGAACTTACCCCAGGTTGTTTAAATTCTCCAATCATCGCTATTCCCTCCCGCTTAAGATTTGCGGTTCAAACTCTTTGTTGGTACAAGCAGTAAAAGAATTGTTTTAAATCTTAGACTAGGTGTTTTCTGGCAGTCATATATATAGAAAAAGGGGGGAAAAAAAGAAAGAAAGAAAGAAAAAACAAGACTAAAAACCAACCCGCAATAAAAGAGTTATAGTTACCTTAAAAGGTAGCGTATTGCAGAGATCGCAAAAAATCACAACGTGGTGGCTGGGCTAGTCCAGAGATCCCAGTGGCCGCATGAAAGAGTAAATCCCCTCGTTAGTGCTGGAAGGAGCCGGTGGTTCCGGGGTCTCCCCTTGTGCCGGAGCTCGGTCTCCCCTCCTTCGCTCGCTTCCCGCCGGCGAGCACCTGACTCCGAGCTGCGGAGCCGGGACCGAGCTGTGGGCAAAGGCAGCGAGCCCGCAAGTTCAAATGCGAGCCTCAGCCACCCATCATTATTATATCGTTGTACCGTCAGCGCTGCAGAGGAGGGGCGCTGGCTCGGGGAGAGGAGGGTTCACAAGCTCTGCGAGAGCCTCCTTGCAATTTCCAAAGCTCCCGCAGCTGCTGGGCGCAGGAGAGCCCCCAGCGCCTGCCTCCGCGGAGCGGGGCCCCCCCGCCCCCGGCCCCGGCCGCCCCCTCGGGGCTCCCCCCGGCCCCCAGACCCGGAGCGGGGACCCGCAGCCCCGGTGCGGCGGGACGGGTCCCTCCGAGCTCGCCCGGAGCCCTCCGGAGAGGGGCAGGCGGGTTCGAGAGGCGCATTGTTCCCCAATTAGACAATTAACCGGGAAGAGAATGGAGAGACCTCCTCCACCCTGGCTCCCGAAGCCGGTTGAAATGGGGAAAGTGACTGGGACCGAAATGCCTTTTTCCCCTCTGCCTCCCCAGTCTCAGCGGAGGTTGCAATGAAAGAATAAATTGGTGCTGCTTCCAAACTTCCCCTGCCGATGCCAATTCACAGGCAGCCTCGCATCGGCAGCCGCTCGAGCCAAGCTTCTCCACCCATGCATCTCCAGCCACTTTTTTTTTCTTTTTTTTTTTTTTCCCTTTTTTTTAAAAAAAAAAGATTAGACTCTGCATTTGCTGTCCAAACCTCTCAGAGATGAAGTCATAAGCAGAACGCTAAACCACCCTTTTACAAGGGATGGTCACCAGTTAGTAAAGGGTTTGGTGTGCTCTCCAGGCAGCCCCCATCCCAAAATGTACCTATATCAGTATGTGGAAGACATTTAAAGCACCTTCATCAAGCACAAAATGCTGGCAAAGAGCAGTTCCTCTGGCGTGCTCCCTCTCAGAGAACCAGATGCCAGAAGTCCCCCTCCTCCAGGAAGGTGTAAAGCTGGAGCCAGAAAAGAAAAGCCTGGAGAAATAGGTGTGCCTGATTGCACTGCTCTGGGCACGTTTTTGGCAGCCCCAGGTACCACTACTAGGAAGAGGCAGATGGAGTTTTCCTTCATCTCCTCTCATTGTTAACTGTTCCAGCTGCTGTGTCCCCAGAGTTACACTGACAGAGGATTTCAGACAAGCCCAAAGGTCTTGTCTCCAAAGACAGACCTCCGTGCCAAGTTGGAGGGGTGGGAGGTGGAAGACATGACAGCCAACCAGAGAGAAATGGAGACCTGGAGGCTTGAACCAGATCATCTTTGTGTGAGCTGTGGGCCTGGGTGAAAGAGCTGGAACGCTGGACGAAATCCTTATCTCAGCTTGCAGAACTTGTTTGTTTTTCCTCTTTACACGGAGTAAATACACAATTGCTTACTTGGGATGTTGAAGAGAGGCATCTCTCCTACCCCTGGCACCAGTTCCCCCAGTTCCTCGTGCCCAGGTGAGCCCCTGCTCCGTGCATGTGCCTCCTGGATGCTGCCACACCTCAGCACATCGGACCTGCTCCACACTGGGATGAGGTTTCTCAATCCCTGAACCTCGTGCGTCAGAAGAGTTGACAGAAATACAACACCCTGTTTTCAAAAAGGCACTATAAACAGTTGTGGGCACGGTTTTTGAGGGTGTCTGATGCAAATTCACACACAGAGGCTTTGTGGTTCCTGTTTTTGGTAGCCTTGCCCGCCTCGCCGTGTGCAGTGTCACTGCTGAGGCAGCGCACATTTCCTCTGCACAGTGTTGTTATGAAAGGAGAATACTGACGTGGAATCTCTCCAACACTGGTTCAAACAAGCCTCTTCTGCCCACCCAGACAAAAGGGGGCTGGGTGAGACACACGATGAGGGGTATACAACCTCATCCTTCCCAGGCTGCAGACAAACCCCCTGAAGACATACCTGTAAGGGAGGAATCTCTCAGGCCCACTCTCTTCGCTAGGTGAAGAGGTGGCAGACCATCCTGCTGCTATCCCTGTCTCTGGAAAGGAGTGCAGGACATCCCCCATGGCATCGGGTATCTTCCTTTGTCCAGGCCACCCTCCAGGACAAACAGGGAACTTCTAAATGACCAGGCACCACAGTCAAGCTGCCCCTCTAGCCTTGAGTGGCCCCAACTTCCCAGCTTCACTTGTCCCTACTCTGCTCCCTGCCTTGGCTTTAGGCAGGAGGGGTGACACCTAACAGAGCTGGAGCCACTTCTGCAGCCCTGACTTTGCTTCTTCATCACCCCTTGACTCTTGTCTACTGGAGAGTGAACAACTGCTCCTGGCAAAGGATGGGAAGAGAAGAGGGTGGTGACTCTGCTGCCTCTGCCCTGTGGAGATCTTGCTCCGCTGTGGAGCATCCTCTCGCAGCTGTGGCTGCAGCAGCACAGCTCCACGAGGGGAAGCTGCAGGTTTCTGCTCCCACTGGGGCACCCGCTGTGCTCGGGATCCAGCTGGAGCACTGGTCACCCCTCCAGAGGATGGAAAGATCCTGAGTCTGACCAGAAACCTGAGCAGGGAGTAGGGCCGGGGGGTAGCGCTGCTCTCTGCCCTACAAGCACCAACAAGAAGCAACCAGTAGTTATAGCCCGGGGCTTAACCAGCCTCGGGTCGGCTCGCTGCTGGCATCTCTTTTTTCTTTTTCACGGTGAGAAAGAAAAGAGTTTATTATTTTAAAGAGAAAAGACCCTTCCCCCCACTCTCCCCTTTCCTCTCCCACCCCACGATTGCCGGAGCTCTGATGCGAACCGGCCGGCCAAAGCCGCTCAGTCTCGGAGCTGGGAAGAAAGAGGAGGATGCAGAACACACCCCCTTCCCCCTCCTCCCCAGCCCGCTCCCCGCCTTCCTCCTGCTCCTCCTCCTCCTCCTCTTCCTCCTCTCCGCCCGGCGCGGAGCTCCCGGAGCCCCCGCGGAGCCTCGGGGCCCCGGGGCTGGAGGAGCGGAGCCTGCCCTTCCTCATCCTCCCCGCGGCGGGGCCGCAAGCAGAGGAGGCGGGCGGGGGGGTTCCGCTCTCCCCCCAGCCCTTCCCGCCTTGGGATGGAGGTTTCTGGGCGCGGGGGAGGCTTTGGGGCCGGCCAGACAAAGGCAGGGGCGGAGGTGGTCGCAGGGCTTCTGTAGGGCTGGGATGGGAGGGATGAAGAACTCCTCCTGGGCATCCCCAGCCCGCCAGGGAGAGAAGACCCCGGAGGAAGGAGGGTGTGTTACACCAGAGACCCTCGGGGCTTTTCAGGATGACTGGGGAAAGTGAGGAGCAGATCAAGCTGGAAAAACAGAGCGCTGCAACCCCTCGTGTTTCCATCCCACTTTATTTAACCCTCCCCACCTTCCGCGGGAGCCAGGCGTTCTGCACTGAACCAAAAAGCTGTCCCAGAAAGGGGATCTCCTTTCCTCCTTTTGGAGACCTCGCAAACTGCCTCCATGGGTTATGTCAGGGGCCTGAAACATTGTCTGATTTACTGTGAATGTCAGATATTTTTCTTTGTAAATATTTTAGGCAAAGTAGAAACAGTAAACCTTTGCTCAGGCTGCCAAAGTCTCCCATGACAAATCATTGTTTTCAGATGTTCGGATTTGTGTGAGAAAACCCAACAAAAGGGAAAATGTTTAGGCTTTGTCTCCATCCTAAAGCAATATCACTCGAGGAAAAAAAATAATCCTCCCAGCTACATCGTAGTCCAGAGATGAAGAAAAATACTATTTTCATTACACACTTCTTAAGCACAGGTTTTATGTTACTGACTCAACAATGATTATCATTTTAAATGTGAAACACAGGCCCTAAATGGTTCTTTATGAGAAACCATTGTTTTCAAATATCTGAAATTAATTAGACCATGGCTACAGCCAGTGTGCAAATATCAAACTGAACATCTGTGGAAAAAAAAAGCTTCCCGTCACTTGAAAGAATATTGTGGATCTGAAACACAGTCTCTCAAGGAAAAACTAATTTGTCTGGCTTAGGTTCTCTTAAGCCATCTTTTGTGGCATCACAATCACCTTTTCTTTGTCTCTTCTATGCTTTTTTTTTTTTCTCCTGAGCTGCTGTGTGTGAAAAAAACCTTACGTAAAAGTAAAGGAAATTCATGTAATTTTCATGTCAGCAGTACTAAGGTCAGTTCAAGCAAAATCAAAGATCCTTGCAAAGTTATTCTACCTGGTCAGTGGCTCTGAAGGTCCAACTTTTTCCTCCCATCTACTTGTAAAGGGTTGTGCCATGGCAGCTATACTAAAAATGACATTTTTGGCCCAATTTTCCTCTCAAAGGTACAGATATGTAGGCTGCTTCCTTATTCTGCAGTGATTCAGTTATCTAAACCCCAAAGTGTTTCAGAAACCACAAAATCTCCCAAAACAATAGACTTTTTGCAAGTTCTCAGATTCCATGTTTAAGAAAAGCTTTTTTTTTCCCAGTACTTCTCTTTCCTACACTTCAAGTGAAATATGTTTTCAGAGGCAAATTAAAACTCTCCAAAGGAGTCAGGCTTAGCAGCAGTGGTAACCATAGTGTACACAACCACTTTCTCAAACAAAACACTTGATGGCTTATGTCAATGTTTCTTTTGTGGCAAAACCCTTCTCCACCTATTTTTACTCCATATTTCTTCAGTGGAGGGGAGAACACTCAGCCACAAAAAACCATGAATAGAGTGTTTCATTTGGTAGCAGAACAAGCCACAATTGATGGTTAGGTATTATTTCTGCATTAAATGTAATGATGCAGACACGGCACTATCTGCACTGAGATAGTTTGTTTCCAGGACAGGATTTATCAGGAGAAGGTCCAGGCTTTCAGCAGCACTGGATGATGATGGCAAAGGCAAGTGATGTTTTCCTCCTGTGTTCTGATGCTGCTTGCTGTTCTGACTCAGTGTTTCTGCCTTGACTCCAAGGACAAGGGCCTAGACTGGGATGTTTAATGTTTCCACAGCTAATCCCCCCCAAAAGCTGTGTCAGGAAGCTGGTGGTTTTTGGTCCTGGCTGGTGTTAAGTGTCAGGCGGTGTCTCCAGGTCAGGCTGAAAGAGCAGCCTGCTTCCCACAGCCGGGTCCAGCTCCTCAGAGAATGGCTGCTTTGTGATTTTTGGGGAGGAGTGGTCAGTGTGGGCAGGTCACCACCAAGGTCTTTCTCAGGGCTGATCCTTGTGTGGACCAAACGCAGCACAAGACAAGAAAGGGGGAAAGAAACTAAGAAACTTATCAGCACAGGGTGGCCTGAGCCACAGTCAAGTGTTGTGCTAATCCGTGCTGTCCTGGGCTTCCTCTGATAAACTCCATCCTGGGCATGCATTATTTTTGTTTTGATAACTCCATGGCTGCATCATAAGCTTGAGTGCAGAAGTAATCCTGAATAATCAAGTGTGGGTTTGTTCTCTTACTGGACCAGAAGAAATGAGTCTTTCATACTATTTTTTTTTTTTTTTGGTTTGTGGGTTGTTGTTTGTTTTGGGTTTTTTTTTTTTTTTTCTTTATGATACAAAGGTGCCTCCATTGTACAAAGAATAAACTCGCTGGGTCTGGTTCCACACTGATAGGGCAAACTCTTGAAATGGATTAAGAGAGATTTTCTTAACTAATCTCTTCTTCCTGGGCCTTCTCATCCTTGGATAAAGCAATAACAAACATTTGCAATGTGATTAATCCAAAACCTACTGAAGTCACTGGAAAGATCCTGCTGACTCCACAAGTGTCAGTCACCAGTTTCTTCTCCTTGGCTGTGTGTGATGGGGAAGCAGAGAAATTAAACAGATCAGGAACACCCTAAAAAAGTGGAGGACAGAGGGAATTTAGGCTTTTTCATTGTCCCCCCCTGCCACCATGTAGGAAAATCTCTCATTTTCTTTCTCTTTTCTTCTTTGTGTTGATCGAAATAGAAAGGTGGAAGTCTTGGTAGCTGTTAGCAGGCAAGGAAAGATGAAAACATCCATGTCTACAGGAAAAGACATAGCCCACCTTGTGTAAAAGAATGTAAATTTGGGTTGAAAGATCTGGCCCTGTCCTGGCATCTCACAACTTTTGATTGGCTCTCGACACATCCAAGATAATACCTGTTATAATGACATTTAAAACAAATAAACACAATAATTTATTAAAAAAAAAAAAAAAAAAAAAAAGGCAGGGGATGTCTGCAAATATGTCTTGGCACAATTTATAAGACTCTTGGGGCAGCTGTAAACATTTGCCCCCCACAAAATCTTATCACTTCCTTTGAAGGAAATGGTAGTTTTTTGTTCAGTGGGGAAAGAATGGGCATGAAAGCAGAGAGAAAAATTCAGTCCCTCTCTGTTGAAAACTACCCTACTTTGATGGATATTCTCTGATTTTTAAATTGGGGTGGTTTTTTTTAGTTTTTTGAAGGCCTCAACTAAGGAAATGTAGCATTCATTAAGCTCGTTTGAGGTTTACACAGCCCATGAATCGTGGTGGGAGCAGAGAAAAGTTTGGAAAGAGGAAGTAACTTTGCCCTGAAGACCTAAACACCAAATAAAAATAATCAGAGACAGAAAAGCGAAAGAAGAGATTTCTCCAAATAAGATTACTGTTTGTGAGGAAGATGGGCTCAGTATTTTGGGAAGCCCAGGACTGTCAGTAAGTAAGAACTGATTTGTGATGTACACCAAGAGCTTCAAGCTCCACATTCTCCCCACACCATTCCCAAGTCTCTGCTATAATTTGGTCTTGGCTGCCACCAAGGGATTCTCACCAAGTTTTGGTGAGACACATGCCATTTTTATCCTCTGTCTGCTAAAGGAAGGATAAAAAGAAGTGTTTCTGGTATCCAGACATTCAGTGAAAGGTTTTCTCTGTTGCAGCAAGTGGGGTCTCCCAGGATGAGAGGGAGAATGGGAACAATGTTAGCATTCATTGCATTGGCTCTAGGAGCTAAAAGATGCCCTTTTTAGTACAAAATCAGACAGAAATACCAGCAACTTTGTGAGATTTTTCCAAACTAATGGAAGTGGACCTGCCCTTGCTGTAAGTGGTTCTCCCATTACCTGGCTGAGCACAACCCTTCAGCACTACAGTCCCAGAAGCTTTGGATATTTCCATGCCCAAAAGTGCTCAGAGAGCAGCTGCTGCGGTCTCTTTGGGGTGGTGAATCTGCAAATGGGGTAGGTGATGAGCAGATAAGGGGCTCTCACACTGGGGGTACAAGGTCCCCTTGAGAGTCTCCAAAAGCAGCTGCTGTGGAAGTTTTGTGGTGGCTGTTGGTCCTTCCCCATGGTCCAGTGAGACAAGAAACCATAAATATAGATAACACCACCTGCCTGGTGTTTGATTTTGAAGGGTGAGAGGTGGTCCAGGTCTGCTCAGATGGGGAGGTGATCTTTTTCTTGTCTTTGGCCTCGGCTACATCCTTGCACAGCATATTGCAGGAAGGAGCTATTGGATAACCTTCTTATCTTTTTCTTCCCTTGGTTCAGATGCACCAGGGATAGGGGAAGCTGTGGGGTTGAAATGTTTCTATTGAAGCCAGTAGTAATGGTGCCCAGCAGCATCTCCAGTTTCACAGCTTCACCACCACCAGCATTGCAGGATATCTCACTTTTTTTTGTGGAAAAAACAGCTTTGCTATTTGAAGATGGTTATGAGCAAGCTGCTACAACAAAGCTCTTTGAAGCACAACAACCTCCCTCTGTTCCATTCAGCAAGTTTTATCACTGCAGACCCAGGACAGTCCAGGAAGAGAGAGGATCTCCCTGCCAGGCTCCAGGGAAGCAGTATGGGACAGGAGGGTCTTCCTTCCTCTGTGCATGAAAGCAAAACAGGGAATTTGAGGAGCCTTTGGCACAGCAGAGTCAGGGAATGGACCTGGCAGAGGGAGCTGCCCGTGCAGAGGAAAAGGGGGTTGAGGAACAGCAAGATGCCATGAAAACAAGGGAAACTAGGGAACACTACAGCTGAGGGAGGATGAGTGTCAAAACAAACTCCACAGAGCAACAAAAGGCAGGGAGAAAATAAGTGTTTGTTTTTCTCCCTGTTTGCTTTTTAATGAAAGTAGGCAGGCGAGTGTTTGAGGGTTGTTAGCGTTTCTTGCTGACCTGCAGCTGGCACATTTTTCACCCACTTCTGTCAAAATTTATTTGAGTTTGGTACTGAATGCTGATCAGACTTTGCCCCTTGCTTTACTTAGGCTCGGAATTGCTTATACAGCAAACACTCTCTGCTAGGGTTCTCATTAATCCACTTCTTTGTTGAGGTTTCCTGGAGGAATTCCTATTTGGTAAACCAAACAGAATTAAAAGGAATGCATCTGCACCGGGGATATCCATCTTGGGTCTCTGGGACCTATTGTCCTGGATAAATTAGACTAGGAGGCCTCTTGTGTTTGCCCGGAGCCATGATTCCCACTGTCACTTGACAAAACATTAATAGGCTGTGTTAGTCAGGAGGGTTTGGGCAGATTTGGGGCACCCCTGGCAGCGTGGGATGCGGAATGTGGGGTGCAGGATGTGGGATGTAGGATGTGGGGTGTGGGATGCTGGGTACGGGATATGGGGTGTGGGATATGGGATGCAGGATGCAGAGTGTGGGATGCGAGATGCAGGATGCAGGACATGGGATGCGGGATGTGGGATGCAGGGTGTGGGATGCTGGATGCAGGGTGTGGGATGAGTGTGGGATGTGTCATGCGGGATGCAGGGTGTGGGATGTGGGATGTGAGATAAGGGATGTGAGATTTGGGGTGTGGGATGTGGGATGCAGGATGCAGGGTATGGGATGTGAGATTCAGGGTGTGGGATGCGGGATGCAGGATGCGGGATGCAGGATGCGGGGTGTGGGATGCGGGGATGTGGGGTGTGGGATGCGGGTTGTGGAGTGCGGGATGCGGGGATGTGGGGTTTGGAATGTGGGATGTGGAATGTGGGATGCGGGGTGCGGAATATGGGGTGCGGAGTGCAGGATGCGGGATGCGGGATGCGGGATGCGGGATGCGGGATGCGCTCCCGCGGCGGCGCTCTCCTTGCCACTAGGTGGCACTTCCCATCCTACGAATTACAGTAATTAACGCACGTCTGGTGCCGCTAATGAACACCGCCCGCTCTGTTTAATCGGCGGCAGGGCACGGAACCCGGTGCGCAGTATTTTTTTTTAAAGGTGTGACTGACTGGTGAATATTCCCTGTCTCAGTTTCTTATCTCCCCACTTTGGGTTTTTTTTGGGGGTTTTTTTGTTGTTTTTTTTTTAAGATGCTCTAAGCCTCTCAATAATTTCTTTGCCTCTGCTAGAATTTCTTAGCCTCCTACATGTATGTAAAGCTGGGTCCTTTCCTAGAGATAGTGCTTGTTATCGAAAACAGGCGATTTTTGGTCCCATTTCATTCTCTTTGTTGCCTTGGTATCAGACGCCACTGATGTGACATGAAAAAAAAACCAAGGTAGGAAAACAGTCTGGGCCTTCCAGCTACTCCTCTCACAGCAGCCACAGAGAATGTCTAAAAATGAGTGAAAACTTCACAGTTCAGCCTAAGAAAATGTACACTTTCTTTATTAAAAAAAAAATAAAATTAAAAAATAAATAAAATTAAAAAATAAATAGACCCAGGTTTTACTGTGGATTATGTGACACTTCACCTTGCACTTTAGGTTTCTATAAAGCCCAGTTTAGGTCAAACGGATTTTTTGGCAGAAAACCAGGCATAACTAAGAGCTTCATATAGTTTCCATCTGAAAACATAAATCAAGCAGCAGGCTCAAGGACAGCCCAGCCAAGGTTTGCTGAACCCCACAGCCCCAGACAGTGAGTCTTTCAGTGGATGTAGTCTGATATGCAGTTTTGGCTATGATATGTAGATATGTAGCTTGTTTGTTTTGCAAAGCATCTGGGCACGAGGAGGGGAGGAAAGATAACTGAAATGTGGCTTTTTCCAGGCCCAGCAGCCGCCCCTGGTTCCCCAGTTGCTGGTGAACAGTGGGCTCTTTTACACAGCCCCGAGTGGCTCAGCGGAAGCATGTGGGATGCAAATGGGAAAAGGGCACAAGAAGGGATTTTTCCTTTTTTTTTTTTTTCCCCCCTTTGTTTTTTTTTTTTTTTTTTAATGTTTTCCCCTCTTTTTTTATTTTTTATTATTTGCAATGCAACCAGATATCCACTCATACCTGCAACACTCCCATTGCCCCTTTCACTTTTTATCCATCCATCTTTGCTAGTCCATGGGTTTTTTTCTTTTCTTGTTTTATTTCTTTTTTAAATTTTTTTTGGTGAAATTGTAGCTTTCGGCTTTGCAACACTTGAATTTGCCAAGTTTTGCATGCTTTCTGTGCCCAGCCCTTTTCCTCTGTGTTTAGCTGTGTTAGTTATTCCTGTGCTGTCACATGAGGATTGAGACCTTTGTTTTCAGTGTATGTTTTCCTGTTGAGTGCCTTGAGATGCTCATTTTCACAGGGATGTTTGTGTGTTGATTTTCATTTTTTTTTTCTTTTTAATAAAAAAATGGAACAACATAATTTCTCACTTGTGGAATCACTTAATAAATTCTCACAGGCCTAAAGCAACACAAAGAGAGGCTTGAAAAAAAAAATCCCTCTCAGGTTCTGCTCATTTTGTTGCAATTTTGTTTTCCATGCTCTGAAAGTCTGAGTGGTTTCTAGCAAAACCCTCCACGCAGTGTAACCTCTGCTCCCCTGCAATCATTTCACTCCGATTCACAGAGATTGGATTGTTCCTGCCCCTGAGTATCCCCCAGGATTAATGCCTGTTAAAACTTCCTAACATATTCCAGCCCATTCTGCTGCTTTCAGCATCTCACTGAGGACTTTCACTGCACCACTTTGTGCTGCAGGTCCAGTGCCTTATTAGCAAATGCTAATTATGTCATGGCAGCCACACTCAGAAATAATGGCCTCATATTCAACCCAGGTGTGCAAGAAATAATAAAAGAAAAAAAAAAAAAAAAGCTTGGTGCAAAATGCTGGGGGGATACAAGGTGAGGGCATTTTTATACCCTACAGTATTTGAAAGCTGGAGAGAAAAAACAAGTTCCAGATTGTGAATAAGGGGCTGAAACTCAGGGCTGTAACACTGGAGAGCTCCCTGGGAAGGGTCCTGGCTCTGAAGACTTGGATTTGTTTGTGGTTGTGATTTTTCCCTGAGCAGGCAGTGGGATGCTGGATGTAATGATGCAGAACTGCATCAGCAGACCCTCTGGAGAGGTTTGCTTTGGGGCCAGTGAAGGTCCTGGAAAACCTGCTGCCCTCATCAGAAATCTTTCCTTGGAATTTTGCTTCTCCTTGCAGAGTTTGCCCAGCCCCTTCTGTTGGTACAGCTCTTTCTTGACTGTGCAACACCCCTGCTTCCTGCCTTCTTGTGGGCAAACACTCCTATTTTGACTCACAACCTGAGAAAACCCTGGCTTTTGGGCAGTGCCTGATGTCCCACACACTCACACGCTCCTCAACCACGGCAGTATCTGCGGGTGCTGATGGAGAGCAGGATCTGAGGTCTTGTCAACATCTGCTCCCACAGGGTCATTCCCCGAATCCCCAGTGGCTGATTGTGTCCAAGGGGCACTCAGCAGCCCTGACCCTGCCTCTGGAATCATAATCGCTTCCATCAGCACCAGAGGCACTGACTCATGGGTGCTAATACCCCTGCTGCTATCTGCTCCACAATCCTTGTTCCTACTAATTGAATTAAATAACTGTGAAACACAAGAGAGGGGAGGGTTGAGCAGGGCAAGCAGAGGAAGAAGAGGTTTGCACTTTCCTTGCCTGGCGCTAAAACTTTTTTTGTTTTGACACAAGAAGGGGGCGAATTCTGCCTCAGCAAAGAAAGCTGAGCACAATAAAGCTCTTTTTTTAGGTTGAGGAAATCTTTAAACTGTTGCACAGATAATAAAGATAAATTTAGGAGATAGCTTAAAAATTCCCCCTAAGTTATAAAGTAATAATAAAGCTGTTCAATATAGTTTGGGTCACAATTAAAATGCCTGTGGGATATATAAGTGTCATCCATGGGAGCTCTTGTCCTGCTGTTGGAATGTATTAATTACCCAACCATGGATGAACCTGGGATGCTGAAAAGCTACAAAGATACTCATTGACTTTTAGGACTGAAAGTGAACCTTCATAACAGGGATAGAAATCCCTTGCTTGAAAGCCTTGGTCTAATTTTTGCATGGCTGGTGCAGAAAAGCAACAGCAAAGTTTTAGATCAAAAAAAAAAAAAAGGTTATTTCTTATATTCTTCAGTATTCATTGGTTCGTAGGAGGGTGCTCCCTCCAGCTACTGCCAAGTAGCCATCAAAGCCTCAGCTTCAATTTTTCTCATTTCCCAAGAAGCCAAAGGGATTCCTAAGATTTAATCTGGATTTTTTTTTTTGCTTGTGGGATGTGTATATGTAACCACGTAGTTAGAACTTACACTTTTACCACATTCTCACTGTTTTCTTTGCTGCTGTATTACTTATTACTAGATTTTATTATTAGACTGTAGTACTAGACTTCAGTATTAGAACAGCCTAATCCTTCTAAAAGAAGAAACCATTGGAGGTATTTTTATCTCTTGTTTCTTTTTAGAACATATATCTAGGTTTTAATCCAAAGTGTTTTGAATTTTCTCGGGAATCTTACGCTGGCTTTGAAGAGCTGTATGCTCTGCTGTGTTCAGTAAAAAGGTCAGACAAAAGGAGTATGTTGACTCTGCTCAGGCTTCTATAAAAGGAAACCTGAAAGCATTTAAAATAGAAAAATGCTATCTTTCTGAAACTGCTGTTTCCAAGGCCAGGCGTTTTAAGCCTCCCCAGAAGCCAGCAATAAGCTCCTGGTTTAATGTCACAATTAATTAAACAGGCTCAGGTAGGACAGGGGGGGTTTGTCTGAGTTTGTGCACCCAATGCCCACGGAGGCGTTCACCACACACCTGACATTACCCTCGGAAAATACAAAAAAAAGAAATTAAAAAAAAACCCCAACAAAATAAAAACTCTGCATTAACATCCAGTCTAGGGGCTTTAGTTCACAGCTTTGGGTTTGCCAGCTGAAAGCTGAGCCCGGCTCTGACTCGGGCTGGCTTTGAAGGAGGCCGAGATAAGGCAGCATTAATCTAAGTGAGTGGTTCCCTTTGCCTGAAGGGAGGGATCTGGAGCTCCTTTGGGAGGCCCGAGACCACCTGGGCATTCATCCTATCGGGCCACAAATCAGTGTGTTAATAGCTTGTGTACAATAGCCTGTCAGAAGGAGCATGAGGTACCTTTGCTGCTTCTACAAAACGGTCAGAATCTGATTTTTTTCCTTTTTTTTCCTTTTTTTTTTCCTTTTTTTTTCCTTTTTTTTTTTTTCTTTTTTTTTTTTTGTCCCCAGGACAGGAAAATTAGATATTATTTTAAACGCAGAGGAATACAACCCTATTTAATAAAGCCTTGATAATCCCAGTGAGTTTTTGTGGTTAGGGTAGGCATAGGCAACCCTACAAACACACTTCTGCACGTACAGGTGGGATATTTTTGGAGTGGAGGATTTATAGAAGGAAGCTAACAGGAGTGCAGTTTTGTGGGCATTTTGGTGATGAGTGACTCAGGAAAATGGTCGGGTTTGGACTGAAATATCCACACTGGGAGATGGGGCTGTGCATTTCTTTCATCTGGAGAGACACAAGAAGTTCCCACAGCAAACGCCTCACACAGGTGGGATCAAAACTGAGAAGTTGTGGCCACAGCTCCTGCTGATGTTTGGCATAAAAGAGCTTTAGTTCCACCACAGATCACATGTCCTTCAGGAGGATTTGATATTAGAGATTAATATTTGATATTAGAGACCTTCTTCTCACGTTTTGCCCATACAGTAAGATTTTCACTGCTGTACAAGCAAGGCAGCCACTTCCTGACTTCCAGAAGTGCTACCACACGCAGAGCAGTTCCTTTATTGGGTCCCTGATAACAAATGAAAGCTCCTACAGAGAGGGACTCACACAACGACTTATTCAGATTAAAGCCTGTACATCCAAGCCCCCTTCTTTTCAGGGCAACAGACACTCTACCACCAGCCAGCCAAATGAAAAAAAAAGAGCAGATATTTTAATATTACAGCCATTTCCTGGCTTGAGGCATCATCCAATTGATCTTATCATTCATTCCTGAAAGTCTTTCCAGTTAACCACCCCTAGGTTACACCCACAGTGGCACTGAAAGGGTGACCCATCTCCAGGGATGAAACATAAATGCTGAATATTCCGTGTCTTGTAACAAACACAGAGCTGGATATGGTACAAAACGCCTCACCACTCCAAGATGAAGAAATCAAGATCACAACAACTGGAATTTCATTTCTCTAAACTCCTCACAGTGAGGAGGAGCAGGAATGAAATGCAGAGCCAGTGGGAGCATGGACATGGGGCAGAGAACAGAGGCTCAGGTGTGTAGGGATGGGGTCAGGAGAGCCAAGGCACAGGTGGAACAGGACCTGGGAAGGGATGT
The DNA here is from genome assembly GCA_018697195.1 of Certhia americana. Lineage (NCBI taxonomy): Eukaryota > Metazoa > Chordata > Aves > Passeriformes > Certhiidae > Certhia > Certhia americana. The sequence goes on from CM031878.1 coordinate 72,558,879, forward strand.
GAAGAGCAACAAGAGGAGATTCTGCAAGTGCAGAGGCCAGAAAGAAAGGCCAAGGAGAGAGCAGCAAAGCCCCTACCACTGCTAGCAGAGAGAATCTGGGCATCATTGGATGAAACTGAACAGTGGCAACATCTCTGTGGCCTGATGAGATGCATCCCAGCACCCTGAGGGACGATGTTGCCAAGCCACCTTTTGTCATGTCAGAAAAGTCACAGCACTCAGGCAAAGACCCCAGTGGCTGGAAAATGGGAAACATCACTACTGGTTTTGAAAAGGGGGGAAAGGAAGACACAGGGAGCTACAGAGCAGTCAGCCTCACCTCTGTGCCTGGGAAGGACATGGAAAATCCCCCATGGGAGCAATGTTAAAGCACATGCAAGAGAAGGAGGTGACTTGAGACAGCCAGTGTGGCTTCACCACAAGTTCTGTGTCCAAGGGAGCCCTCAGGGCTCTATGCTGGCACTCAACACCTTCACCAAAGGAGAGGAATGGAGCACACCCCCAGCAGGTTTGCAGGTGACAGCCCTGAGGGACAGGATGGCATCCAGAGGGACCTGCACACCTCAACAGTGCCCTGTGGGGATCTCAGGGGGTTTAACCAGGCCAGGGGCTGGTGCTGCCCCAGGTCAGGGATGGCTCCAGGCTGGGGCTGAGCAGATGGAGCAGCTCTGGGGGAGCCCTGGGAGTCCGTGGGGCAGAGCTGGGAGCCCAAAGCCCCTGTGCTGGGCTGAGGGGGATTGTGCCCCTCTGCCCCTCAGCTGAGAGCACACCTGCAGAGCTGCCCCAGCCCTGGGGCCAGCACAGGGAGGAGCTGGAGCTGCTGCAGCCAGCACAGAGCAGGCTCCAGGATGAGCAGAGGGCTGGAGCAGCTCTGCTGGCAGCAAAGGCTGGCACAGCTGCCATTGCTCAGCCTGCACAGGAGAAGCTCTGCCCTGACCTCAGGGTGGCCTTGCAGGGCCTGAAGGAGCTGCAGGAAAGATGGAGAGACACAATTGACAAGGGACAGCACCCAGGGAATGGCTTCCCAGTGCCACAGGGCAGGGCTGGATGGCAGATTGGGCAGGAATTGTTCCCTGCCTGCAGGCTGGGCAGGCCCTGGCTCAGGGTGCCCAGAGCAGCTGGGGCTGCCCCTGCATCCCTGGCAGTGTCCCAGGCCAGGCTGGACCTTGGGGCTGGGAGCACCTGGCACACTGGGAGGGGTCCCTGCCAGGGTAGGGGTGGCACTGGATGGGATTTGGGGTCCTGTATAGCCCAAATCATTCCTCGATTCCACAATTACCACTTTTCAAACCGAAGCATTTGGAGGCTGATGGAGCTCCGTGCATGGTGAGAACTATGTTAAATAATAAACCTTGTGGAGATGCCATTGCCACGGCATGTCTTGGCAAAGAAATCAAAAAGGCTGCCATGAGAAACATGAGGGGAAATAGTTCAGATCCCAATGCCCAAAACCATCCTTTAGTGACCCCATTTCTGCAGGCTTTGGGTGCTGAAACATCAGCACATGGTACCTGCCATTCCTGCTCTCTTCCCTTCACACACACCATGTTATGGGCAAGAATTGAATTCATAACCCTTATCCAGAATGTCAGTGCAAAAAAAAAAAAAAAAAAAGGAGTTTAATGCACAGTGTTCACAGAAATGTTACTGCTGCCTTTTTAACGTGGATCATTTTCCACTAAGTTGCCACGAAAATGCAAAGCAAACTGTTTTATTACATAAAGTGCCGTAGCACCTTCAGTTGCTGAAGAGTCATTTTAAATTTGAAAATGTCAGAGGTTTGCGTGTGTGTGGTGGAGGGGGACACACACACACGTTAAAAATGAACATTTCAGTGTTCTCTTTTCAAACCTGCAGAGGAAAATAAGTTCAGCAATCATAAATTTCCACCTTCTTTTTATCGCCATTAGAAATTTCTCTGCCTACAGCCCAGTCAACAGCAATTCAGCTGTGATTCATGGGTTTGGAGGCTGAATTATGACAAAAGGAGTCATAAATTGCAGGAATTATTTTACTTTAAAGATGATGGAGTATCTACTCTGACCAGAAGACTTTTAATCCATTATATTTCTTAAATAAATATGCCTCGGCAACTAATCACTTGCTATTAGCACTCTCCTATGATCACTTCAACTAACATAACAGTGTATCACTTAAATAAACTGGCAATGTGAACAGGGCAGATTTATGGGCTTTAATTTCTCAGCTCACACTTGTCTCTCTCGCATTTAAAACAAATACCAGAGTGTAGCTGTTGGCCAATGTTTGTAGAATCCATTTGTTCCATGTTCTGAAAGCAACTGTAGTGTTCATCAGCCAGTTTGGGATTGAATTTTTGAGGAAAAAAACCCCCAAAGAAATCCACCAAAACCCCTGAGAAACTCCAAGAAAACCCAACCAACTAACAATGTAACAAAAATGCCTCTGGATTATATGACAGCATTGGAATTTTTTATTTTTTATTTTTTAAAAAAAAAAAATTCCTCTTTTTTTTTTTTTATTTTATTCTTTTTAAATTTTTTTTAAATTTTCATGGTGTTTTTTCTCCAGTGGAAAAAGCAAGGGTAGTGCCAGCAGGTTGCAATAGTTCTGCTCAGTTAAAGAAAGGTATGAAAAGGGGTGTCCCAAAGAGACCCTTACTGCACCAAACTGGCCACCAGACAGAGGTCAAGCACCAAAAACCTCATTTTCTGCCACCAAGAAATGCCCAAGCAGGTCACATTTTACCTTGTGCAACAAGCCATGGCATATCCATCAGCTGGTGTTAGTTAATCCTAGTCCTACTTCAAGACATTTGAAAAAAAACCCCAAAAACCAAAAAAACAAACAAAAAAACCCAAACAAACAAAACAAAAAAAAAAAAAAAAAAACAAAAAAACAAAAAAACAAAAAAACAAAAAAAAAAACAAAAAAACAAAAAACACCCCCAAAAACCACAAAAAAGCCATAAAAAAATCAAAATATAAAAATAAACCTAAGGAAAAAAAAAAAAACCAAACCCAAACTGGTTTCAAGTATAAGAACTATAAATTAAAATTTTACTATGAGAAATCTTATTAAAGCTGGTGGTAAAAGATGTAGCTTTTAAGGCATCTCTTTCTCAAAGATGACCTCACCTCTGCAGCAGTTTTTGTGCTTCATCTTTCCTAAATAAATTCACAAGTCCCCAAGGGCAGGAAAGTCAGGGTGGCTGGGAAGGATGGGGAAAAATCAACTTCTCACTGATCAATTTGGGTAAAATCCCAGCACCCTCTACCAGAGCTGAAGGAAGAACCGACCCTTGGGTACTAACTGATGGTTTGAAACAAAAAAATAAAGGACAAATTAAAAAACAAACAAAACAAAACAAAAAAACTCTAACTAAAAATGACAAAAAACAAAAACTAGCAAAAAAACCCCTCCATTTCAGACTGATCCAAATTCTGGCATTTGTAGCGAACTCAAAAATTACTTTAGGATTAAGCAATATGTTCCCATTCCTAAAAAACGACTTTGCTTTGGATTTAGACTCTAAACTTAAAGGAAATGTGGAACAAAAATCCTGCCTAAATGGAAATCCCCAAAATAATCTGAAGTAATGCTTGGATTTCCGTTTTCTTCCTGCTTCCAGCTTTTCCTGGACTTTCTGGGATTTTTTTTTTTTTTTTTTTTTTTTAAATCCGAGTTTCTGAAATGCTCCGATATCACTACATCTCTGGTGTTTCATAGAAAAAAAAATTAGTCAGTTCTAGCCAACTAATTCATGTTCTGTGGGCAGCTATAGTAAGCACAGCTGAGAAAAGGGGTTATTTCCCATTAATAATGAATCCAGCAGTTGGAAGGACAAATAAAAACAATTTCCCTGTTTGATTGTAGGGCAGCATCTTCTCCAATGCCCAAGACATCTGTCATTTATCAGCCTGTTAACCCATATAAGAAGTTGGTTTGATTTCAGGTTGCTGAGAAGGTGTTTGGGGAGGATCAAAATTTAAAAAAAAAACCCCACACTATTTTTATTAGCTGGAAAAGTATGGATCTGCCCTGTTTTATCACTGATTTAAATTTCCACATATTAACTGCAGGCATCACTAAATTAATTTCTGGTCTCTGCAAGGGAAAACCAGGATTGACTAAAAGGGCAACCACTCACACTTCCTCCTACACAATTGTCTTAAGTGTATATATAAAAACTGATCCAAATCAAGAAAAAAAAAAACAAAAAAAAACCAAAACCCTACCCTCCCCCCAACCCAAAAGAGTCAAGAAAATAAGGATTAGTTCCTGTTTGGTTTCCTTACATGCATTTTTCAGTATTTCCAGACCACTGCTATGCCACTAAGACTTTAAATTATTGAAGGGATTGAAATAGGAGCTTCCTACTCTGTGCGGGTCTGGGCTAGTTTTGTGGAGCCAGAGTTGGAATCTGTCTTTAGGAAGTCCTTGAAGAGTCAGCAGCAGTCAGGGCATCTGCTCTGGGCTCCTTTGAGAGAGTAAAGTTGCTGTTAAAAAAAAAAAAACAAAAACCTAGGAATACTGGAAGGTGTGGTGATTCACCCTGGCAATCCAGGCCATTCCCCATCCCACACATTACCCCCCCAAAATTTATTCATATTCTCGGCGCTGCAGGAAGCATTTTCCCAGAATCTAAATATTCACTTTCATTCAGCTTGCCAGCATTTTCAGGGAAAGCTACACGTTTTCAGGTCAGTGGTCAATGGAATTCTAACGACAGCTGCCTCCACTTGTTCATCTCTGTAAAGTAAACTCTCTTCTGGTGGTTTGGGTGTGGGAGCACCCCACAGCCCCTGTGAGGCAGGGATGGGATGTCCTGAAGGTGTCCCTGACCACGCCACAGGGCTGGAACAGGTGACCTCTAAGGTCCCTTCCCTCCCAGATCACATTCTGTGAGTCTGTGCTTAATTTAAATTTAATTTTGCTCCTTCGCTCAGACCTACAGACCGTGCCAATTTAACACATCTCTTCCCTCAGTCTCTTTGTGTCTGGCTTCCTGCCACTCTCCTGAGCTCTGGTGGTCCAGCATGTCGGAGTCTGGAATTATGAGGAATATTCTTTACATGTTTAAGAGATTTTAAGATCTCTGACAAACAGTGTTTTTAACCTTTGTTCATGGAAAAAGGGCTTTTAAGCTCTGGGATGAAGCAGAGTTTTCAAGAGTGTGTATTAGACAGTAGAATACTGTGTAGTTTTATCCCAGGGTGAGAATTTTAGATAGATGGGGTTTTGAGGATGGTCAGCAGGTGAAGACAAGATGGAGAAGTCCATGTGGCTTTTGGGCTTCCTCCTTCTTCCTCACCTGCTCCATGTTCTGCAGTGAGGTGGCACATTATGGTTGGTTTAGAATAGAGTCTAACCTTCTAACATGGATAATAGTTATTGGAGAAGTATTACAAATACTGATTACATAGATTGTAGTATAAATGTCCACGCCACCCTGAGGGTGGGAGTAGTTAGCATTTTAGTATGGAGCATTTGGAATTTTGTGATTTGAGGATTCAGGGTTTTGTGCCTTGAACTGACCTGCAATGAATAGCTCTGCAGGTCAGGAACAGAATATAATGATAAGAAATAACAAATAATGAAGAAAACACAAGAAGAGAAGCCTCGTGGCCTTTCCTTTTCAAGTCTCTGGCTGGGGAAAACAAAACTTTACATTCTCAGGTCAGTGGTAAACAGCCGATCAGCAGAGACAAACACAAAAATATTTTTTATAAATCCAAGACCAGCACACACAGAGGAATCCCCCTGGAGCCATCTCCATCCCCTCCTGCCCTCCCAGAGCAGGCACACTCACTGGATTTCACCCCTCTCTGAATTTCCCCTCGCCCCTTCAGTGGTCAGGGATTTTGTGTTGCACTGTTCACACATCCCTCAGGTCTCTCCCTTAAACCTCTCCCCTCTGCCTGAAATATATCACCTCACAAAAAAAAAAACACCAAAAAAACCCCACAACTGAAGCAGAATCCTGATGTTCTGGGAGGAAAACAAGCAGCTTACAGCATTTCTGTGCTCCAGTCAGCCTTGCCTTTCCCACTCCATGAGAACAGCATCTCCAAAAGGCTGGATTCCTTCTTTTATTTGGCCATATGCTCTTACTGTAACTATGTTCTTTTCATAACAACCCTACACTAACCATACACTATTAACCCCAGGAGACCCAAACTTCATTTTAGCATTTTCCTGTAAGCACTGTGCAAACCTAGGGTGTAATACTAATGTCTTTTCTTTCCCCCCCTCTGCTTACACTTTAAGTATGAGGAGATGGTAAGTCAGTTAAAAAAAAAAAAAGAAAGAAAAAAAAGAAGAAATAAAAAAGAAACAAAATGTCATTCAGTGTGGAGCATCCAAATCTGAATTATTCTCTGGTAGGAAAGAGTGTGCAGGTGGTAAAACATCTGTTCTCTCTCTGGGCTTTAGGTATCCAGCATTGGCTTGTGCTTTGCATCTCCTCTCCCATATGTGTCTCTCACAGAAGGTTTAACACGTTCTTGTTGGACTCTCTACAGCATTTTTAAAATCAAAACAGCAAAAAAAAAAAAAAAAAAAAATGCTTGAGCAGTGAATGATAATATTACTTCCCAGAGTTTCTGCAATGAAAACTCAGAGTTAGGACTTTGGGTTGCACGAGGTTCTGTGACTTGGCTGGCAGAGAAAACAATTCCCTGGCTAGGGGTGACCCAACACGGTGCTAAAGAACAAACAGAAATCCTTCTGGCCCTTGTTCCTGCACTTTGGGGAAAAAGGTTTTCTATCAAGAGATCTCAGGGAACCCTGTGATGTCTCATGAGTCTCAAGCCGAGGCCTGTCAGGGTATAATTAACAGCTGCAGACAGCCCCTATCTCGGCATGACTAAGCTAGTTTTACACCGAATAAGCCGGGAGTTTTATTTATTTTCATTCCACAACACGTTCATGATTTTAATGAACTCGTGTGAGAAATGAAGGAGGAGAGCAAAGCACCGTGACCAGCCCTCCTCCCTGAGCTGCTGGGTCTGGTGTGTCCGTGGGGGCAGCTCAGAAAAGAACTGCACTGCAAACACCTTCCCCACAGATGGGATGATGTGGAGGGAACGGGGAGCAGGAGTGGGGTGGCAGCAGGAGCAGGGCAGTGACTGTCCCCTGTGCTGGCACTGCTGAGGGACACCTCAAATCCTGGGGCATTCACAAGGAACTGAGGGACTGGAGCATGTCCAGGGAAGGGAATGGAGCTGGGGAAGGGGATGGAGGATCCCTGAAGGAGCTGGAAAGGGGCTGGAGCCCCAGGAGGGGCTGAGGGAGCTGGGAAGGGGCTCAGTCTGGAGCAAAGGAGGCTCAGGGGGGCCCTTGTGGCTCTGCACAAGTCCCTGCCAGGAGGGGACAGCCGGGGGGGATTTGGGATCTGCTGCCAGGGAACAGGGACAGGAGGAGAGGGAATGGCCTCAGGCTGGGCCAGGGCAGGCTCAAGGGGGACAGCAGCAGGAATTTCCCCATGGAAAGGGTGCTCAGGAACTGCCCAGAGAGGGTTGGAGTGCCCATCCCTGGAGGTGTCCCAGGAAGGGCTGGAGGTGGCACTCAGAGCTCTGGGATGGGGACGGGGTGGGCATTGGGCATAGCTGGGACTTCAGGATCTGAGAGGGATTTTCCAGCCTCAGTTATCCTTGGATTCTGTGATTCTGAGAGGGAGCAGGCAGCTAGTGGGGCTGGTTACCCTGGATGGGTAATAGTTATTACCCATCTGTGATGGGTAACACAATAACAGAGTCTCAAGAACGCTGCACTGCAGTCCAAGAGCACTTGGCCACACAAACCAAATACAATTAGAGAATTGTAGTTGTTGTTTCAGTCAATTTTTGTGTTTCAGTCTCTCAGGCTGAAACACAAAAAATGCTTTTTTGCACCAGACCATGAGATGCAGATGTGTAAAAAAGGTAAATGGACACCAAGATGTTTTACAAGACACGCTGGTAGACAGGAGGCTGTAACAGAAGTTAGACTTGTCCAGCTGAAAGGTTGCAGCTTGTGGAATACAAATCACATCTTCCTTCTGCTGACCAACAACTAAAAGCCTAAGGATGCTGTCTGAACCTGCAGCTGTGCCTAACATCACTCTTTTTGGGCTGAAACCTGTCCATGCAGCAGCTGCCCTGGTGTTGTATTGTACAGCAAAGGTTTTTCTGCTGCAGTGGTGGGAAACACACACACACACGTTCTTTGAAAAGGGATTATATGGTCTCCTTAAAATATCACATTTAAATATCTAAATATGAAACTTTATGGCTCTGGCTGGAACACAAACAACAAATCACCTTGTTGTGTCAAATACTTTGTCAGAGCAGTACTTTTGACCTCTGGGGGCTGAAAAGGAGATGATTTGGTGCAGGTGCAGACTCAGCTCTGACCTCAAAGGAAGAACACAGGGATCACATGAAGCAGTGCTGTGTGACCCAGAGAGGACTACACAGGTGAGAGGAGGGCAGGGAGGAGATAACCACCCACCTTCCCATTAATCCACCCAGCAGCATTCCCCAGGAGCATCCCAACACCAGCACATGCAGGAATTTCCCAGTTCTCTTGCAGCTGCTTTCCTGCCCAGGCAGGGCACGCAGTCACCTGTCAGTGACCTGTACCCACAGGGACAGCCACTGCCAGCCCACAGCAGAAAAAAAGGGCAATAAATATGAATATGAATAGAAATACTTCTCCCCCTGTGCTCTCCCAGCCTCCAGACACTGCCAGCCACAGGGACCTCCCAGGGCATCACTTTGTGGCCCATTTTCCAGAGCACTTGGCCCATTCCCTGTGGGAGCTGTGCTGGCCCTCAGCACCCACCCTGCCTGCTAGCAGTGAGCTCCAGGGCTGGCACCCAGAGCTGCTGCCCTGCTGTTTGTTTTGGTTTGCTCAGTTTGTATTTTTTGGTTTGCTCCCCCTCAGCTCTGCCTGAAGCTTTGCTCTCACTCCCTCAAGCACTCCCACTGCCTTTTGCTGCCTTCCAAACCTGTTTTGTCCGTGCCACAGCCCTCTCACACGCCGTGGGGATACCAAAATGGGGCCAAGCATTTCTGCTGCTCATGATTTTGGAGGGTCACAAAATGGTCCATCCAATGTCTTTCTGCTGGGGCAATGCACAGGTCTTCATCCAACCCCACATTAAATTAAATGAATGAATTAATGACATGAATTTAATTAAACCAATGATACTAAGAGGTTAGTTTAACCCAGAAGTCATCCCAAGGCCTTTTTTTGCCACACCTGGGTAAGGTAGAGCATCCCTCAGCAATGAGATCAGGAGGAGAGGGAGGATCTCTAGAACTGCCCCCCATCTCAAGGATTGGGGACACCAACAGTACCACGGGCTGCAGCATGGGCTTTTCCCTCCTATAAATAAAAACATCAGCCTCCTGTTTCCCAAAGATTACCCCAAACCTCCCAAGCACAGCCAAGGGAGATCCCTTTTCACCTAAACATCAGAGCCCTCCTGTCCCTCAAGTGCCTCTGGCCACTTGCCTTCCTAATACAGCAAGAATGAAAACCCTTGAGCACAGTATTGCACATTTTGATATATTTTTAATGACTATTTAAGGTAAGAACTCCTGTGCTTCTCTGTCTCCTTATTGCTTTGCTGCATAAAAGGTCTTTGTGACCTTGAGGTGAGCCCTGCCCTCCACTCATGACAACAGTGGTCATCACCCGACTACCCTCATCTGCCACCTTGGCCAGTTTTATGCACTTTAAAAGTGACATTTTTCTTAAGAAAGCTCACACAACTCACATCCTTGCTCCCCTGAAGTCTCCACAGGGTTTGAGGTTGAATGTGGTGAGGACTTGACTCATTCATCCCCCTCCCCAGCAAAACTCTCTCAAGTAATTTTGTGCCACAGTGGAAAGCAGTTAATTACAAAAGGGTTACAGCAAAAATCTAGCCAGGCAAATAAAATAAAAAACACCCCTGCCAGTAGAATTTATAGAGACATTTTCGAGGGCCTCAAAGGGATTTCATTTTGCAAGACAGTTTTCTATTCAAATTGTAATTTCAGGGCTGGGTGTGGAGCAACTTATTTGGCAACTCAGTGCTGGTGAGGGGCAGGGTGAGGGTGCCACAGTGACAAGCAATAGGGGAACAAAGGGACTTGGGCCAAACCTGTGAGGTGTGAACATCAATTTGAGAATTTTCCCGTGAGCTGAGAAACAGAAATCACTACAAAAAAGCTGGCCAGAATGTGCCCCACCTCTGTTTCAGCCTGACTGTTTAAAATTTCCCTCCAAACCACTTTTGTGCTGAGGAGAAGACTATGATATGGTCAGTGTGACACATGGTTAGGGTCACATAAAGATATTGTTTATCAGAACCTCTAAAAGAGAATAAATAAAGATTTTTGAAAAAGCAGCATTCCTTCTTGAAAAAAACATAGAAAACCACCAGGCATTATCAATTTTACCATATTGAAGACCTCTACAGAATAGAGGTCCTTTATAGAATATATGAATATATTTATTGTGGTGTGCAACCTACATCTGTTTTTTTGTGAAATCAGACTGCAGAATCCTTTTTTTTGTGGTTATTTTTTTGTTGGTT
>CM031878.1:72569827-72583816 GCA_018697195.1 Certhia americana
TTAGAGATCCTGAACTGAGTGATAAAATCAGACAGGGCCATCTTCAAACACCTCATTCTTTTTTTTTTTGAGACCTTGTCAGTGGGTTTTGTGCATCAAACTGTGGTTTGGGCTCTCTAATTTGGGGAGTTTGACTTGAGAGGTTTCCCTCCTGCAGGAGTCCTGAGCAAGTGTGAAGGTTTCATGGAGAGGAACACAGGTCCACAGACACCTCTGGTCAGGTTTAATTCAGCAAATGCAGCTCCTGAAAGATGAAAAAAACCTTACCTGAAGGCAGCTGAACCATAAGTAGGTACAGCCACAGGACAGGCCCTTGCAGCAGCTCCAGTTGGAGAAAGTCACCAGCTTGTTCCTCCATGCAAAACTGAAAGCAAAATCAAGGTTTAAGAAGGAGAGGAAAAAAAAAATTAAAAAATTGCAAAAGAACAGCTTATTCTGGGCTCACAGCAGCTTATTATGGAGCAGTTGCAATAAATCATCATCCAGTTTGGCTGTGGAGCTCAGCTGACGATGAAGTGGAAGACACAACATTCCTGGGAGATGTCATGAGGAGCCCTGTCCCATCTTTCCAAGGCTTGCATGATCAGGAACGAGACAGGCAGCAAGAGGCCAAGTGCTAGGCAGAAATTATTTCACTTCCTCCATGCCTCAGCAGCAAAAGTTATTTCTCACCCTGAATCAGCTCAGAGGTTTGGGGTAAAAATATCTCAATTGGTCTTTTGTTCTTGGGAAGACACTCTTGATTTTTTTTTTAATAGATATTTATTAGCACGGCTCGTAGACAGCTGATTTCATTTCCCATCTCTCTGGGTTTTGGCTCTGTGCTGGGAAGGATGGAGTCACGAGGCTGACAGAAGGAGCAGGATGCAGGGTTTTGTCTCCCCCACCACAGGGAGCTGCTCAGGACCAGCCCCTGGGCTGCCCTTTCTCCACAGCCTGTGAAATGAATGTGGTTCTTTGGAGCATCACTGCACCAAAGCTGAGCCTAGGACAGTGTCATGGGTGTCAGTGCAAAAATGTGACCAAAACTCTGTATTCTGTCACCATCTGATGAAACTGGGGTGTGGGGGTGAGGTAATTGTCTGTCCATGGCCAACTGTCAATAAACCAGCTGGGGCAGTTTTCTTATCTCTGCCACACCCATCCTCCCTCCAGGCACAGATCTGCTGCTGATGGGCCAGGGAGTGTCACTGAGAGAATTCCATCATCCCACTGGGAAATGCTCCAGCCAGGGGGAGGAGACAAGTATTCCTACCTGGATAAAAATCTGGGAGTTGGAACACCAAGGATTCCTACCTGGATAAAAATCTGGGAGCTGGAACACCAAGCAGCCTTTCCACTGGATTCTCAGAGGAACACCAGACCCATCCATCAGCACTGGACCTTCAGTGACAAACTCCACTTTTCTCCATGAGCATCACTTCACCAGAGCCACATCTGCCACTGCAGGAGGGCTGCAGCCACCATGGGATGGCACTGCCACCAACCCCTGACACACAGGGGACAGCTGGGAGCCTGACTCTGGCACTGGGTTGGTTTGTTTATTTGTTTGTCTTACTGCATGTGTTTTTTGTTTTATTGTTTATTTTCGTTCCCCTAATAAAGAACTGTTATTCCTGTCCCCATATCTTTTGCTGAGAGCCCCTGAATTTCAAAATTATAATAAATGGGAGGGCGGGAGGTTAAATTCTCCATTCCAAGGGAGGCTCCTGCCTTCCTCAGCACACACCTGGTGTTCACACTGAGACACACAGGCTGAGGGAAATGGAGTGCAGGGATGCCTCCATCCCACAGGCAGGAAGGATCCATACCATGGTGAATTTTAGCTTTTCCTTTCTCCCGGGGGTTTAGAATCACTCTGCTGCAATTTGCTGGGCAGAGGAGTTGGGGATGGCCTCACCTGAGCAGGTGCTGCTGAGCTTTCTCCACTCTGATGTGAGTAATTCATTGGTAACAGGAGGGTCAAGGGCTCACTCCTCCTCAGGGATATGAGGTGATGGGTTCTGCTTCACCAGGGCCTGCCAGGTTCCATAAAGGTGAAGATGATTTTCTCCCCTCCCCAGAAATGTAAATTACCTGTGTGCTCACCGTGTGGAAATGCTGTCAGGGAGTATTGTCAGTACCTGCCCTCCTGATGCAGAATGCAAAACCTTGAGCTCAGTATTGCACATTTTGGTACATTTTTGATGACTATTTAATGTAAGAATGTCTGTGCTCCTTTGCCTCTTCATTTCTTTGCTGCATAAAAAGGTCTCCCAGTGTCTTTATAAACTTGAATATAAACAGGCCTGTGAACAGTCCTGTAAATATATTTTATTGCCTTTCTCTGCTTTTAGGTGGATGTGAGTCTGGAGGACAGACTTTTCTCCTGCCTTTTCTGCCCAGAACTCTGGCTTTTGGCTAAAATTGAGTTTTAACATCATCTTTCAGTTACCTTGGAAGCCAAAGAGGACCTGGCAACATCTCAGGAAGAAAGGGACACATGAGGATATTGAGGTATGTGATTAAACTGATTAAACCCAGGGCTTAACCCTGGTCTCTCAACCAACAGGACTCAGAACCATGCACTAGAAATGAGATGCAGGACCTCAAAGTCGATATTAAGTAAGCAGGAAATGAAGGACAATGTGGTATTATATCAACTACTCAAGAGCAACATGGGTGCTGCATGGCGTACTGATGATTATGAAAAGAATTTTACAGTAATAGCTGCATAAAAACAGATATTTAAATTCATACCTTCATGCCCTTCACATAGTGGATGTCTAGATGTCTCTGGGGATGAATTTTACCGTCAAATATTCCTCTCAGATGAACATCAAGTCTGTGTGTGAGAGGAAGACAACAAGCACAGCATTTTCCAGCTTCAGCATTAAAGTGGTTTCATGACTTTGTTTCCTACCCAGGAAGGGTATTCCAGCAAGGAGCCACTGATTTCCTTCCTAGAAAGGTGAGGCTCACAAGGAAACCTTTACAGAGATGATCTTCACAGTCCCTTTCCAAAATCACCTGAGTCTGTGAAGCTGCAGGAATGATGGCAACATTTTCCTGGGTTGAATATTTCGGTAGAAAGCAAATAGAGCCATAAAAAAAACAAAACCAAAACAAAACACAAAAACTGAGCTTTGATTCCTTCCCAAGAAGGAACCTTAAAGCAGAATGGTCATCCTTTAAATCCAGGGCATGCACAAACATCACCTTGGATGATATTAGAATTTAGGGGGAAAAAAAAGAAAAAAAAGAAAAAAAAAAATTATTTCTGGTGAGTGTTGTCACTTCTGCCCAGTGGGACAGCATGAAATTCAAGCCCAGACTTCCCAGATCCACATCTTCAAGAGGTTTCACTGAAATTCCTACTTTTTATTCTAATGCCACTGGTGAAAATACCCAATGAGATTGACTCCAGGACTCATCCCTAAGGATGTCCAGGAACAATCTTCCTCCAGATCAGTGTTTTCCATCTTAAAAAGTGCTGGTCTTTAAAAATAGAGCTTCATTTTCCTAAGGGTAACAGATTAATCCTGAAGAGTTTTATGAATTAAATTGATTCTGGAGTGTAATTATAACAGCAGGGAAATCATTTAATGGTCAGAGAAGGATGAAAATTCAGATGTTGACCAACATTACAAGGAAAGAAGAAGATGAGATGGAGGATGACAGATCACCGAAAGGAAATTTAGGAGAAAGATTTTCTGAGAAGGCAGACTTTGTGAAGGGAATTAGAATAAAATGACAGCAGGAAAATATTTAGTAGGAAAGTGGTACCAACCCTTGCTGAGAGGATTGATGGTTGATCGTCTCTCAGCAGCAGATCCTGGGCATTTTTCTCAATTAGGATTGCTCAGAAAAAGTCCCAATGCATCATCCTCAGTCTCTCAGCAGCCTGGACATGCTTTCATTGCCTTGTTTTCCTTCCATTTTCACTTCACCATTCCCATATCTTATTTTCCCCAGAAAAGCAGGGAAAAAACCAGAAGCTTTGCCCTAACCATTCATCAGCACCTGAATACCCAGGTGTAAAGACTTTTTCTTTCCTCAAGCACCTCCAGGCTGATGGCTCAAACTGCAGGAGCTGTCAGAGCCAGCTACACCACACTAAATATTTCCAGAGAATCACATTGATACACACAGTCATTTATACATCACAGACACAAAGAGAGGGAGAGTCTGATGCACACACAGACACACACACGAGTGTCTGCTTTTGGGAATAATAGTGAGAAGGTAGTTAAAATAGTGATACAGATTGTCAAAACATCATCTCAAAATCAAACTAACATTATCATGCCAAAGGCAACACTTTATGCAGCATTTCCTCAAGAATTTATGTTTTTTTTTTTTTTGTTTTTTGTTTTTCTTTTTGATCCAGAGCTTTCTTTTTCCTCTCTTGAAATGTTTTTGAGCTGTGCTTTTCAAAATTGGTTGGATGACCTCAAATAACAAATTGCTTTGCATGACAACATCCATTCTGTTCAAGCAGCTACACTAAAGGTATAAAACTCTAGATGAGTCCAAACCTTTAATGCAAACATGGTTTTTCCCACTGCAAAACAACTGTATGTTTTATTTTCCCCACAAAAAAAAAAAAAAAAAAAAAAAGTTTAAACTGGTGAAAAGAAAAAAACTTACCTGGGAAATCATTTGTAGATCAATATCAGGGAGAAATGTTAATAAAGAATCTTTGGAATTTGATCTGTCATTCTTAAATTTGGTCAAGTTCCTGCCTTGGAAAACTCATTTCTGGGCATTTTCCTCTGCTGTCATTTTGGGGAAGGGGAGAAGCAACTGAGTGATATGACATCTCACTGGCACACCTGGAAAACATGTTCTTATAGACCCTGAGATAGAGACCCCTGTTCACAAAACAAAACAAGTCTAAGTTTGGTAGATCTGCTGAAGAGGAGGGTGAAAGGAGCAAGGATTAAATCCAGAACTCCTCGTGAAGGGATGGCAAAGACTTTGGCATTTCTCAGAAACCACCAAACAGCAGCCAAGGGTTTTATTGATTCAGTAGGTTTTTAAAAATCATATCATGAGGCACTGCCACAGAGCTCCCTTCCCAAAGAACATGAGTTAATTTGAGAGAGAATTTCACCTGCCTTGGTCAATTGGATCATTGGGTCTACCTCCATGCACTGGGAGGGATCAGTTTAAAGATAAAGCAGGTATTCCCACTTCTCTCACAGGCAAATGCACTTCCTGAGGAGATTTCATTAATTTCCTGCAGTTTTTCTGGTGTCACACATTGGAAGATCCACATAGATCTGAAGGGATTTTGAGACTGGTTTTCCCCCCACTTTGACTGGAAAATGGGAATTTATTAAAAAAACAAAAAAAAAAAAAAAAAAACAACCCAAAAAAACCCCCACCCAGTAGTTTTCTCAAATAAATCTTCAGAAAGGAGGATTTCAGCACCACTTCCCACAGGGCTGAGGACACTGAGATGTTGTCAGGAGGCTTCCAGGGGAGGAGAGGTGGCTGTGTGAATGCAAGCAGCCTCAGCTGGGTGGAAATTGGCTCTGCACCAGGGCTCCCCTCCACAGGCAGCACAACTGAGCTCACACAGACCAAGGTGTGTATCCCCATCCACCCCACCATGTAAAGTTCTGCTCAGCTTCTGGCCTGAGCAGAATTTTTAAAAAAATCTAAATTAATTAAAATTAAAATTTAAAATTAAAAAG
The DNA here is from genome assembly GCA_018697195.1 of Certhia americana. NCBI lineage: Eukaryota > Metazoa > Chordata > Aves > Passeriformes > Certhiidae > Certhia > Certhia americana. Next base: position 72,575,509 of record CM031878.1, read on the forward strand.
AATTTAAAAATTAAATTAAATTAATTTAAAATTTAAATTTAAAATTAAATTAATTTTATTGCAAATTAAAATTAAATTAATTTTATTTATTGCAAATTAAAAGAAAAAAAACAAGAAACAAAAAACAAACCCACAAAACCCTAAATAAACAAAAAAACCCAGAAAAAAAACCCCAACCCAAAACTAAACAAAAGAAAGAACAAACAAACAAACAAACAAACACCCCCCAAAAAAAACAACCCTCCAAACCAAAATAGGATAGAAAAGAATAAACACTGATGGACTTTACTACATATGCCAAGGGTGTGTAACATTTCGCACTTGCACGACGACATTTTACTATTAGAAACCCAAGAGTTTCCTGGAAATGGGGAGTTTTGAGAAGTTCAGCTCCATTTACCTCCACTTTCTGCTGCAGGCACAATCAAGCCAAGCTCTGGCACTCCGGGTTAAGTCATGGAACATTTTCACTTTAAAACTGAAACCATATACAAGCTTTTGCTGAAAGCATTGTCAGATCAGCACTGGAAGATTTTAAATCAGGCTGTGCCTGTGAATGGGGGCATGAATGGCTCTTTTGTGGCCCTGTCACTTCCCAGGCACAAAGCCTTTTTAGCAAGCAAAATATTTTGGCCATTCTTATTTTTTTGCTGCGTGATTTATAGCACTGTCCCAAAGACCTTTGTTGAATTTAAAACGCTGTGACCGTGTTTTCTTCAGAGGGGAATGCTCAAATATAATATTCCCAGATCCCCATGTTCTTGCATGAAGCCTGCAAATACTGACAGGGATGCTTTTAATTGAATGTAGGATGGAATTCTGACAGAATCAGAGCCTCTTCAAAAATATTAAGTATTTTACCAAAGAGCTTTGCAACCCATGGAGCACAGATTTCAACAACTGATTTCAGTGGGATTCCTTCTGCAGGAAGAACTGGATCCCAATGTCTCCAACAGGAATGGATTCAGGCTCTTGAAACTGCAAAGGTCCATGTTTAGCTCTTCATTTTGACCTCTGAAGGTAAATGCACGTTAAGTTTGTCTTTTGGGTGAAATCTTAAATCTAAATGAATGCATCAGTTTGGGGCAAGACAAGCATAGGCATTAACACACTTTGGTGACTACTGCCTTTACTCATAATGTCTAACAAACAAAGACAAATTTAGTTTATTTTCCAAGTGCATTTTATTTTCTTTAATTTTTTTTTTTTTTTTTTTTTTTTAAGAAATTTCTTTACAGAAAAAGCTGAAGTATCAAAAAAATCATGATTTTAAACGTTGTGGCTTTCTACAGAAAGTTTAAACAGAGTCAATACCAACTCTGGCAGCACTTCATTCCCAAAAGCAAGAGCACCTTATAATGCACAGTGCCACACAGAACCCTCAAGCAAAAGGACATTTCTTTGTATGCTTTAACTCAGAACAGACCATTCTAAAGTCACAGCTGCACCTCAAATAAATCTGATTTATCCAGACCATGCCTGGGAAAGGCTGAGCATGGTGGTGGTTTGCAATCAGTTTGTGCCTGGTGTCTGGGAAATGCTTGATCCTGGACACAATCAGAGGCTGTGAGGGTGCAAAAACACACCCACAGTGCTTTCCCTTCCCACATACAGGTGATAAAAGAGGCTGAAGTCGACTTTTAGACCCCCTCCACAAACGAGGTGCAGCAGGGTCTGCAGGAACAGAAGCGCAGCGCGGGTGGGTTGAGAGATCAGAGCAAAGATTTTGGCTTTGCTCTTTTAAAAAAAATATAAAAACACCTTTTAGTTTATAGTTCATCCCTTCTGGAAGCACCAGCATCCCCTCTCCCCAGCCCACACGTGGCTACATGTCCTCGAAGAGGTCCTCTGGCTCACAGGAGTTTTCCAGGGTTTCCAGATCCCAATCTGGGCAGCACTGCCCCGGCACCGCCTGTGAGGCTAGGTCAGGCCTGGAAACAAAAAATCAAAGAGATGTGAGACAAATCTGAAGACAGATATAAGGAATTCCAACGTATTTTGTTGTCTTTTGGGGTTTTTTTTTGTTTTTTCCTCCCAGGTTACATCTAAGAGGAAAGTGGTTTCTGTGAGACCTAATCACTCGCTGGGGTGGCAGTAGCAAATGCAGGGGAAATTCAGTTTATAAATGTCACTGCCTCAGCTGCTCTGCCATGAGTGTTTTAGACACACTGAGAATGACCATTTCACCCACAATTTCCACCTGGAGCGCTCAGAGGAGCAGCACTGATGCAGAAATCATGCTAGAAGACCATGTTCCCTATATCTGCTCTCTTTCCAAGACATGGTTCCAAGTAGAAATTGCCTTGTGAAAGTGTTTCCCAAAAAAAAAAAAACCAAAAAAAAAACCCAAAAAAAACCCCCAAAAAAAAAACCCAAACAAACAAACAAACAAAAAAAAAACCCAACAAAAAACCAAAAAGGAATTCACAACAGATTCTGATCCCTGTAAGAATTACTCTTATGTAGGCCGAAAAAAACCCCAAACCCTAAGAAACCCACAAAAAAACCCCCAAAAAACCCTGAATCCTCAGAGAAACCTTTTTTTTTCCTGTGAGTTTAGAGGAGATTTAGCAATCACAGGGATGTGTGCTTCCAGTGACAAGGCATACCAGTGATCAGCATCAGTCACTGCCTTGAAATTTAAGATCTCCTAACCTTGGCTCAGGACCTGGCTGCAGGGAATGGGTGTTCACAAGGGTTGAGGGTTCATGCCCAGGTTTATTACAGTGCTGCAATACTGCCAGAAAGGGTTAAAATTTCATATATTGCACAGGATGGGAAGAATTAGACAGAAGTGGTGGAGAGTTCTACCCTCCAGTGCTGCCCTGAGAGGACTCAGTGAAATGAGGCACATGATGAAATCTTAATTTTCAGCCTCATTCAAGCATCTGCCTTCAACTGCTCCGTGTGGTGAAGTTGATACTGTTGGTCAAATTCAGCAATTTTAAAAAACTATTTTTTTTTCCGTAACTCCTACCTGTGAATCTCTAGGGAGCAGAAGTGTCTATGAAACATGGCAATTTCAAAAGGGAATGAGCTCTCTAACAAACCAGGCACTGCATGACTCCCACTTCAAGTTCCTCAGGCCCCTGGAGGCTCAGAGCTCTGAATATCCTGAGTTTCCTGGATCTGGGGAATGAGTTTCATTTCATCCCTGTTGTGCTCCAGGGCAATCAGCAAAAGCCCAGTAAATGCTGAGTCTTGGATGCTGCCACTTCCTAAGAGCTCTCCAGCATTCAGAAGGGTTTCCTCACCACTCTCTCTCTCTCTGCCACTCCAGTTCTGCAAACCCCTATAAAATTCATATATTGCTATATTCAGATTATGGTAATTACTTTCTCTGGAAGCCTAACGAACTCTCTCTGAGAACTCTTCCAAAATGCTCTTCTTCAGGCCTGAATACATTGTGATAAGCATCTTTTATATTCCTTCTGGCATGCAGTGACACCTAAACAGATATTTGCCTCACCAGAAGTCACTGGGATCAGCTGTGAAACAGACCTGGAGGAATTGGACCCTTCACCAATGACCTCAGAGCATCCCACGCTGCTCTGGTGGCTAGAAATCAACTTATTTAAAAATAAAGGGGCACCAAGCCCTCAGAGAGGATTATCAGGTTCAATCACTGAGGGTGGGCTGTTCTTTTACCTTTGTAGGTCCATCTCCAGTGAGAACAACATATGAGAACCACACAGTGTGGAGCCACACACTGATCATTTAAATTAATTCTGAAAGGTCTCATTAGCAAATAAATTAGGCTGTGGAGGCCCTTGTGCCTCCAGAGGAAATTTCAGGTATGGTTTTTTGTTTGTTTGTTTGTTTGTTTTTAGCATATGCACATATATTATTCAGGCATAAAAGAATTAAAAGACCTCTGGGACCCCACATTTGTTGGCTGTGAGGTTTCAGCTGTTCCAGAGTTTTCTGATTTGGACAAGGAAGCTTGACAGGGCTTAAGCAACATCAACAACGATTCCATCCTCATTGGCTAAAATAACAGTTTTCAACACCATCCATGAGATCACATCTTCAAGCCAAGCCACTGTTGAGTTTTCACATTGCACAGTGAGTATTATTAGGCTTCTGTCCTTGTAACAACATGGTCCTCATTTAATCTCCAAAAACTTCAGCAGTGTGCCTCTGAATAAACCCAAACCCTCTTGCAGCGTGGAGGCATTAGGCTCTTCACACAAAGCTCACCAGCAATTTAATTTTGGTTTTAAGACTTGGTGATTCCCACTTGCATGGCAGTTGCTCACTGAATGCCAACTTTCACAGCCTGCCTTGTGCTGTGAAATTATTGTGGATTTCTCACAGAGGCTCTATTACCATATCCTGATGCATAACTGAGTTAATTTCTTTAAATTGCAGTGACTTGCACAGCCCTCTTTTGCCAAGAAGCCTGTAAGTAAGGCATTCTTTCTGAAAGTTTATTCTTTTGCTGGATCCCTTTTTGAAGTCTTGCCTTTTTGGTAAACTTAAACTCCATTAACACATCTGGAGAACTGCTGACTATAAGAGATCATTTCATATTTCCTGACATTTAGTTCATAAATTAAGACAGAAGACCAGACCCACAGCTGGTGTGAATCACTGGAGCACTAATAATGTCAGTGGAGCTCTGCTGACTTACACCAGCTGAGATTCTGGCCCCAGATCTGGAAGAAAGTGGTTACATGACTTGATATTTCTTTCCAAAGCTGAGAAGGAGCAGAAGACACGCAAAGCTCTCCTCACCCAACAGCCCAGGAACCCAGAGCCACTCAAGACCATGGCTCTGCAGAAGCTGCACCAAAAAAAAAAAAAAAAAAAAAAAAAAAAAAAAAAAAAAAAAAAAAAAAGAAAGAAAACCAACAAAAAAACCCTTTATTGTCTGGAAAGATGAAGTGTCCTTGCACTTTGCTTTGCCTTTAGAGCCAGCCCAGCACACTGTGGTTATGACTTTACCCAAGCTTTTGTCCTTGAGCAACTCTCATGGGATTTGGAAAGATAGAAACCCTTGCAAACCAACGGGGATGGAAAGGTTTCCCAAGAAACTTGAGTAATCCAGGATTGTGCCCCTGAACCACGGAGCTGTTTCCCTCATTTTTTAGCAATTAAAGTAATTGGTTCCAACCATGAGCTGGCATTTTACCAAGCTATCTCAGTGTGTTCATCTTTCTCCCAGCTTGGTTTAATGGTTCCCTGCTTCATTTGGACACGAATCTTGGTGAAGATTTAATAATCTTCATATTCTTTAATTTATTAATAATCTTAATACCATGAGCAGCTACTAACGGAGGACACACAAAATCTGATAACATACTTTCTTCACTATCATAAAAATAGGTGTCAGCAGCAGCTCGTAGACAGAGAATTATCACAGCATTAACACAGGAAACTCAGGTTTTTGATACTCAAACCCTCACTAAAGCTCATGGCTAAGCTAAAATCTTGGCCTTGAATAACCAATGCCCCGTGGTGCTTTCAGGGCTCCTGGGACAAACCCTGACTGCCCGTGGTTATTGGGCAAAAAGAAAAAAGTTAGCCATAAAAAGAAAAAGAAATGGTGTCATGGAGGAGGGGGGGAGAGGCCTCTCACATGAAGTGATGCACTGAGAGCAGTCCTCTTTAAATTGGAATATTAAAAATGTGGCTAAATGGGAGCTACGTGTTTAAATTAAAAATATTTAAAAATATTTAGATTAAAAATACAGTGGTATTCCCCCTTAGAGATATGTTAGAGTGATTATAATATAAGGTAAATTATAGAGGCATTTTTCTTTTTAATTTAATGTAGAATGGAAAAAGAAAATAAAATGTTTTACATTTTGGCAGTAGTAAGAGTATTCAGCTTCCAGATACAGTTTTTGCTGGCATTTATTCCTAGAAATTATATGAAAGCAGGCCCATATACTTCTAAATAATCCTGCAAAATGTAAATCCCATCAAGTCTTGAAGAACTTGCTGGCTACATTCAACTTCATTACTTGAAATTAGAGTTGAGGGACTTTCTCCTAAAGTGAGTGAAGAAATTGAGAATTTTTTTTGGGGGTAGATTTCAGTCATCTGAAGAGAACAGTGCTGTTGGAGATCATCAGAGCCCAATCCATACCTGGCCCCAAGAAAAAATCAGAGAAACTAGAGAAAAATACTCAGGAATCAGCTGAAAAGAACAATTCCTGAGACATCCATGGCTGGCATTTCCCTAAGCTCAGCGTGTCGAGCAAGCACCAGACAATGACAACAACAGTAACAGCAATAATAACAATCATCTTGCTCAATTTCACAGTTAATGAAGAATATTTTCAATGCAGCAACCACAAAGTTAATGTTCAACCAGGGAATCAAGTGCTCCTTAATAAGCTTCCACCTCTGGCTGGAGGCCAATCTGCAACTGCACCTGTGTCCATCACCACCCCTGGCACTGTAGGGCAAGCCTGGAATTCCCTCAATAAAACACAAATTGAAGCAAAACTTCAAAACCCAGGACAATTTAGAATATTGTCTTCAGTTCCTGTGAGCAACGCTCTTTGTTCTCTGGGACTAGAAGCCATCAAATGTGGGATGATTTTGTTTTATGCTTGTACAAATTGTGGGGTTTTTTTGGGTTTATTTTTAGTTCACATATCCTTGGAGTGCTCCAGAGGGAGGAAAGTGGACTTGGAATCCCTCAAATATCCTATAAATTGACACACTGATTGCAGCAAGAGCAAACAAGTCTTCCATCTTGAGAAGATGCTCATATTTATCTCTTAATGACATAAATATTAGTACCTGATATAATTTCGAATCACTGGTCTAGATCAGTTCTCAACATTTCTATTCATCCACTGCATTTACTTCGTCCATCAAAACAGAAACTCTTTTTTTAGGGACTTACATCCTTTGAGTTGCAAATTCCCAATTAACTTCAGCTGGCATTGGTGCAGGTCCTTATGTCAAGAGAACATTTTGGTTTAGCAATATAAATACAGCCTTGGATCTTTCCATCTGATCAAACACGCTTACAGATGCTTACTAACAAAGATCTACTTAAAAATGTAATAATAGATGTCACTTACAAGGGAAAAGCCTAAACCATGTTTGTTTTAGACAAGTGGCACACATTTCTGTGGCTCATTTCCACTTAAACTCCTTCCTGCTTAAATAAACTAGACCACATGCACTTCGAGGAACACACCAGCACCACTGACTTCACTGGGGGAAAAACACAAACCTCTTAATCACAGCTACAAAAGCACAGAGTAAAGGAAAAACTTGGTTTGTTTAGGAATTTTGTCAAGGCCTTCCATAAATCCAGTGCATTGCAAATCTATTGGCAAATGCTGTGAGACATTTCTCATAGTCATTAAGCACTATTTATCACATATACATTTATATAACGCCAGAACTGGCTAAACTGTGTCATAATCCTGCTCCAGGCTGTCATATCCTGGGGCTGCTGGGTCTCCCTAACCCTTTCCTACCCCTCAGGGCAATCACAGAGACCACAGAAGGAAAATAAAACCTCCCTGGTTTGATTTCTTGTGTAGGGAAGGTGTGTCCTGGTGTTCCTCTGTCTGCATCCCTGAAGGGCTCAAGGTGCAGGGATGGGGTTTTCCACCCCAAAATCTGGTGGCTGCACACGGCAGCTACAACTGAAAGCCTTGCTAGAAGAAATAACAAAAGAGGATTTAGGAGAAAAATAAGAGTTAGTTTAAAGTTAAGTCTGAACCACGGGGTTAGCCTGCAGCTCTCTGGGGCCCTCCCTTTGCACTGAGTGCTGAAGAATGAACACACACACACACACACACACACAAAAATTATCAACATTTAAATTATTCTGAAGGAAGAAACGGACTACTTCAGCATCTATGTGATGAAAATTTCCCTCTCAATAGCAGACTGGGGTACTCTGATTTAGGAGAATCACCCCAGCAGACTCAACCCAAAGAATGATCTTTTGAAAGCTCCCAGGACTGAATTAAGCATGTTCTTTCTCCCTGCTGAACAATTTGTACACATACACCTGGGCACCATCAGGAGGAGTCCATTTCTGCCCAGATTACCTATTAGCCACAGATCTGCTCAGCAGGTTTTGGATCATTCACTTTAATCAGCTTATTGCAGAAAACCACTTTAGATCAGTAGAGCATGTGGATATATCACTCATGGAGGTGTTTCCTAATGACAAGATGCACTCAGAAATGCAGAGCAGCAGGGAATTCTTAATAAATCTGGGAGCAGGATTTCAATTTACAAGCTAAGGTGGAGCAGATAAGTATAGCAAGCTCCCCCCCCCCCCCCCCCCCCCCCCCCCCCCCCCCTCCCTGCATAAAAAATCTTT
>CM031878.1:72583916-72607534 GCA_018697195.1 Certhia americana
CCAATAGGTTTCTATTGAATATAAAATTGTTTTTAGAACTCAGACCTGTGCTTTCCTCTCTGCTGCCTCCCAACTCCCATTCAGCCTCTCCCTGGTTCCCTCCTGACCCCTCCCCAGCCACAGAGCTGAATTCATTCATACTTTTCTGAAATGAGATCAAAGCTTTGATAATTAAGATCAAACAATCGCCTACAGTGACACCTGTGAGAGCTGAAACCTGTTCAAACACACAAGAGGGGGAAAAAACCCCACAAAAACAACCCCAAAAACCAAAAAGAGGACACAGCATATTCAGACCAAGCACACAAGCTTATTACACATTGGGAAAATGCTGCAAAAGAGTCTGGAGAATGAGATTTTTAGGAAAGGTTTAGGAAAGGTTCCAAATAAACAACAAAACCCCCAGGATGGGGGGGGGGGGGGGGGAAAAAAAAAAAAGGATGGTACTGGCCCTGCATGTTTCTTTTGTGAAAATTACTACAAAATGAGGGGGTTTCTTCTAAATGAGATGTTTTGCCTTTTATTCCTCTAAATGGTCAAAATCACAGAAACCAGTTGTTGGAACCCAGAATGCAGAGAATATTCCTCTGCATGTTTTGAAGGATCCAAACCCTCTGACAAACACTGCTTTTAACCTTCATCCATGCAAAGGGCTTCCCAGGCTCTGGGATGAAACAGAACTTTCCAGAATGTCAATTAGATAGTAGCATAATATGGAATTTATCTCAGGGTGAGAAATTGAGATTTTTGGGTTTGTTAGCATGGTAAGGAGATGAAGACAAGCTGGAGGATCCTTGTGGTTTTCAGACTTCCTCCTCCTTCATCTCCTCCACATTCTGCAGTGTAGGGGACACAGGAACATTGGGCACAATTTGCCACAGTGTCACATGAACAGAGATTTAGTTAATTATTGGTAGAAAAGTAGAAATAATGTCCATTCTTGGTGCTAATTGGGTGGATTCTCTTGAAGAGAACCTTGATTCTGTGTGTTTGGGTCTTTTTGGTGCCTTTTGTCCCTCAGGCCAAGCTGGTGTAAAGCCTGGTGTGCAGAAATTGCTGCTCAGAAAATAATAAACAACCTGGAGAGCGAGAACAACCCAGAGTCCAGTTTGCTTTTTTAACAAGGACTTGGGAAAAGGCCTCCCTTGTGAGTGGAAGACTCCCACTCCAGTGTCACCCCAGTTGGGATGCCAATCCACCCCCAAAGCTGTGAGAGGAGCCCAGGAGGGCCACCAGGTTCTGCAAGAGCAAGCCGCTTTAGGCAAAGGAACCAAGACAACCCATGGAACCACGAGCCACAAACTAAAAAGGTGGAGTTTTAAACAGAAATTTCTGATTTCCACCTTTCCACAGAACAAGGCACAGCCTTAGGGAGCCCATGTCCCCTCCACCTGACCCTTCTCCTCAGGCTCCAGGCTTTCAGAGAATCAGGAAATTAAGAACAGGTCTTGCATAGAACTTAGGGATTTGAGGAGGAACTATGAGGCTCATCAGGAAGGTGTGACACTGCTGTCCCCACAGCCACTCTGCCCTTCCAGGCTGCTCAGCACCTGCACTGGACACCTGCAGGTTCCACTTGACACCTGGGAAAAAAAAAACCCAAACCACTCAGCGATTTTGGGTGGCGTTGAGGTGGAATCAGCACCTTCCTGGGAGGAGGAAAGAAGCTGTGTCAGAGAGGCTAAAGAAAAAAAAAATAAATGAAGGGGTGACCCACCAGCTGTCCACAATGTGGGAACAGCTGTCCTTGGCTTAACCCAACACTGCCCAGAGCTCCTTTTCCAGGTGCTCTCCCAGCCCTTGGCAACTGGAGGCTCCCTTTGGTGTGTTCAGCAACTTTCAGTGCATTTCTCTTTCCCAGAGGGGCCTTGTGTTCTCTCAAGGCCATGGAAACTTCCCAGAGTCTTGAAGACACCCCACACCTAATGTACAGGAACAGAAAAGCCAGGGCAGAAAGCATAAAACACAAAGAGAATGTGACAGAATTGATTAGATACTGGTGTACAGTAATTTTCTTTATACAGCTGTCTCACTTCCAGCCCAAGCCAGATTTTTTACCTTCAGTTCTGACATTTTAGTACAAACCTAAAGCATGTCCAGATAGTTTTCTTGTACTGCTCTGGCTCAAAGCAGCATCCAAACCACAAACATTATACAGCTTTAATCCACAGAGAGCCTTGAAAACGGTCCCAGTGCTGCACCACCACTGAAAAATTTAGGTAGTTTGCCTTTTTGTTGAGTTTCAGCACGGCCCTGTAAAGGAATTTTTCATCTTACATTAAAGGCATTAAGAGAAAAGGGAACACCATGCAGGTGGGCAACTGGGACTTTATTAGGAGAAGGCAGGTGTCAATCAGAGGAGAATAATCATGGTTCACATATGAAACAGGTGCTGCTGCCTGGGTAAAATGCAGAAATAGCAATGAAAATGGAGCTGCACCTGGATCTGGAGGCACTGCTAAGAGTCCCACTCTGTGGAAACCCACGTGGTTTTATCCACCCTGTGGTGCTGGGGAAAAAGGGTAATGCAGATTTTTCAAGTGCACCTCCTCACCCAATGCCTCAAGTGTTTTCTTTCCAGAGGAAAAGAAATCAGAATCAATAGTAAGTTCATGGCCCAAGAGCACAGGGAATACACTGTCTGCTGTTAATTAAGATTGTGACCGAGCATTCTGAATCCTGATTCTGTCTGAAATGGGTATCTCTGCAAAGGAGGGAGAAGAAAGAAAGGTGAAAGAGCAAGACACAGGAATTCCCATCTAAGAGAGCAGATCACAGCCTAGGATAAAGTCTCACGTTCAGAATAGGCAGTTCAGATACTGTACAGAGTGGTGCAAAAAATTTAAAAGACCTAGTTGTTCAAAGAGCATTTTAAAAATTTATTTGATAAATAAATTATAAATTACAAAAGGAATATTTTTTTATTTCTATTAATAATATTTATTTTAGTATTTCTATTATAGGTAAAAAATGGTTGCTTGAAAAGTTTCCCAATAAATCTGGCAGACCAAAGACACTCCTGGTATCATTAGGCGGGAAAAAAATCAGAATTCAGGCTGAAGCACAGGTTTTCAGTTTGGGCTTAGCTTAAGTTCTTAAATAACCAGCATAATTAAAAAAAAAAAAAAAAAAAGGGTTTATCAGATGGGTTTCCAACCTATTCTACATTTTCTTCCTCGGTATTGCTAATTACAATAAAAAAATTCAGGCAAGGATAAGAGAAGCTCATTCTAAACCTGGTGGGAACCAACAGGAGCCATTATAGTGAGGGTTTGTTGCTGCCAAACTGTGGAGTTTCAAGCTGACCATAATTCTTTGGAGCCTACACTTTCCCTGTCCCAGAAGGAGGAGAATAAGCTGTTTTCTGATGGGAATGGAAAACAAGGGAGAAGACCATTTAACTGCAGATCTCCACAAGACTCTATAAACCACCAATAAAATTATAATTGTGAAGAATAAGTTTGATATAACTGGTGAAAAAGTCTGACAAGGGCCTCGAGGCCCCTGGTGGGGTGAGGATGAGGGAAATTTCTGTGGAGTTGTTCCTGATTTCTGTACCTGCAGAAAAGGAGGCTGTTCAAACCTACTCCTGCCCTTCCCTGACAACACTTTGATGACCAGACAGACACATTTAACTGACTCCTGTTAACAGCAAGAGCTCAAAGGGCAGGAGAAAGAGCTTGAAGACAAGATATTAAAAAAAAAAACAAACAACCTCTTAGTCAACTGCTAAAGCTGTACAAAACCAGAGCAGTAAGCAATGCTCATGCTCCCAGGTGGAATTTGTACAGTAAGGTATTTCTGTCCCTGTAAGCATCCCAGACCTGATCCCAGCATTACAAAAATCAGCAGATTCAGAAGGTTTGGAAGTGGGCTGGGGGCTTACTGAAACCACACCGTTCCCCCCAAGGCTTTAAACAGCAGAAATCCATGAAAGGAAATACCGGCTGTAAGATTTCTCTATTGCTGCTTCCAAGAACGAGAGGGGATAAAAACAGCTGTCCCCCCTTTTGCAGAGGGGGATGAAATATGGGATAGCATAAACATCCAGGAAAATCCCTTTGAAGTTTGGATAAAAAAAAAAAAAAAAAAAAAAAAAAAAAAAAAAAAAAAAAAAAAAAGGAATGAAGCCTTGGGGGCAGGGGAAGGGAAGTTTCTGCTTTATCACATTGAGCCATTCATCTTGAGCACTTCTGTGTGTCTATTTCGTGTCAGCAATCAGAAATTAGGCAGCAGGAGTGTGACAAACCCAGGCATTCCTAGAAAACTTTTCTAGAGAATGATGCTTAATTCAAAGGACTGGGTTTCTTCCCTCCAACAGTTGCCTGAAAACACAAAAACTCCAGTGAAACTGTCTCTGGTGACCAGGCCAGGTCGATATGAGGCGAGCAGCTAGAATTAAATCAATAAAGGGAATAATGAGCCTGAAGACACTTCTCCTGAAAGCAAAAAGCCCAGATGTTCCAAACCCCCTCACAGACACTGTCCTGCCTCACCAGGCCTCCACACAGCTCAAGGCTGACAGGCCACTATGCTGCTGAAAATGCCTTAATGATGATTAAATCACCTGCAGAACAATCAAAAATGGAAGTGCTGCTGATGCCTTCTGAAGGCTGAGCTGGAGCAGAGCCCAGCCAGAGCAGAAAGATAAAGCAGGGATTTATTAAAAGGTCTCACTGGACACACCTGGGCAGTGCCAGAGACTGGCTGGGCTACAGTCAAGATGAAACCAAAACAGTCACAAAATGGATAAACGGACACACTTTGATAAATTCTGGTCCATCAGCATATTGGAGTTAATTGTCCAATTCCAGCTCCAGGTTATGAAGCTCCATCCTCCTTGGTTTTCCTTCTCACTTCAGCCTTGTTTTTGTTCTTGGGCTGAAAGTTGTCCTTGGTATCAAACTACAGGCAGAATTGTTTTGCATCCCTGCTCTGTGAAGAGAGCTCAGAAGCACTGAATATGAAACTCAAAGCTACCCATCAAAACAGCTCAGAATCTAATAAATGTAACAGCTAAAACTTAAGGCATCACTACAAAGCTGTGTGAGGGAGAGGAAGCCATGGGGCTCCTGAGGACCATGCAGAGCAACACAAGCTTGGACAAAAATCCCATTTCTGGAGAGGCTGTTACTGGCAGGATGCAGGTGGCAGCTGGGGAGGGGACAGCAGGTGTCAACACCACACCTCACAAAGTTGCTCCTGGCACAGGCTTGGCCTGGTCACACTGCCCAGGTGTGCCTGTCCCAAAGAAGTGCCAAAAACACCCTTTTCTCCCACCGTGCCTCTCAGTGCTTTTCATTTACTGCTCCCACCCTCATCCCACAGTGGTGGCAAACCCCAACTGCAGCAGCCCCCTGGCAGGAACCCAGTGTGGGTCCAAACTGGGGGCAGCTGGAGCCCTGCCAGGCACAGCACAGGCAGCTTTTAGTGGAAGGAGTGGGATTTTTAAAAGGTTAAGTACACTACACTCCAGCAGAACCTCCAGTGGGTGATGTATTGCTGTCCTTTCCAGATGTGAACCCCCTTAATGGAGAAGTGAGCTCTAGAATCACTGAAGGCTTTGCTGAGTTGGTGTGTTCACAAGTGCTTCGTTGTGCAACAGGAAATGAGGAGAATCTTCTTGGGCGGAGGAGAATGAAAAGGAAAGAAAAAGAAAAAAATTCAATGTGAAAATCAGAATGCTGTGGGTGGATCCCGGCTGGACACCCAAGTGCCCATCAGAGCTGCCCTGTCACCCCAATCCTCAGCTGAGGGGGACAAGGACATCACAGGTGGGCTCTGCTGCTCCTTCTTCCCCAGGGGTTGGGCTCTTCACATGCCTTCCCTGCTCCAGTGTGGGTCCCTTTATCCATGGGGGTCAATCCATCAGGAATTCCCCCAGTCTGAGTCCCCCTCAAGGTCACAACACTCTCCCCAAGCCTGCTCCAGCATGGGCTCCTCTCTCTCCCCACAGCTCCTGCCAGGACCCTGCTCTAGGTGGGGCTCCTCACAAGGTCCCATTCTCCCTCAGGGACCCCCTGCCCCAGAGGGAGGTCCTGTAGTTGGATTTGTGCTCATCAGCCCCCCAGGCACCTCCTGCCCTGACCTGGGGGCTGCAGGGCTGTGCCTTTCACACATTCTCCTCCCCAGCTGCAGCTGCACAGGTCCTTCCCCCCTCACCTGCCATCCCAGAGGTGCTACCACCAAGAAAAATCACACAAAGAGTCCTGGTAAGGCTGCTGTTAATACAAAAAGCACCAGTAAGTAAAACATGCTGTGTTAATGGCTATTTTGCAAGGCCAGATTGCAACCCTACCATCCAAGGGAAAATAAAGCAGCCTTAAGACAAGAGATTTGGAAATGGATTTCTTTTTTCCTCTTGAATTCAGTTTGCCAAGTGGCTGCCTGGCCACCCCTGCAGCTTCTGGGCTCAGGCACTCATCACATCTTGGAGCATCCCATCTCCACCAGAGATCCAAGGAAATAACTGTGGCCCACAGACCTCCTGAGCTTGTCCCTTAAATGAGATATTCAGGGAGTTCTGTAGCACCAAAGGTGCTCCAGGAGCCTGGAAATCTGACTGTACATGAAATGGGAAGCTGTTGAGAAGGAGGAGGAGGAGATGTTCCTGCCAATCCTCCTTGGAATAATCTCTGTCTGAAGCTCTGTAAATAAATATATACATACAATTATGTATAGGCAGCAGGGGATTGCCTGGCTATGCTTTTCAGCCAAATCAAAGGCACACACTAAATATACATCCTTGTTAATTCTAAGAAACATTGGGAAACTAGGGCTTTGGGCACATAAACCAATGACCTAATTACACTCATCCACATACAGCATTTTTCCTACTCCCAACAGATAAAATGCTTAGCAACCCCCCACTGCCCTTCCTGAAATTTGTTGTGCAATGTTCCTGTCCCCAGTGCTGCTCTGGTCTGTCTTAGATGTGACTGCTTCAGAGACTAAACCACACGCATTGCCAGGGAGTCATCGGGTCTCCCTTGACCTTAAATCACAGAGTTTTGGGAAGAGACATGAGAAAAAAAAAAAAAAAAAAAGACTTACAAAATGGAATGTTCAGCGTTACAGGCCTTACATCCAACACGTTATATGAATGAATACTGCAGTGAATACTGCAACACACTCCAACTGAAATGCAGATTGTGCTCCTGTGTGCACCTGAGCTTTTAAAAGTGCCCTCCCCACCACAGGAAAACAGACCTTTTATATTTCCCTCTTAAAGCACACCAGATATACAGCTGGGTTTGGGGATTTGTCTAACACATGATGGAAAGACAGGCATTTAGTTTATATGCTTGCCAGGCAAAATATACAAGTATTAAGCACCAATTTAAATTTGTTTTTGAAGAGTTCTTGTCAGCAAAAGAAGAGTCCTGGGACAGGACAGTGTTTATTTCCAGCTTTTCCAGTTTCTGTCCCAAAGCTCCTTGTTTCTGGGTGAATAAACTAAAAACAGTCTAGGGGTAACTATTAAACCAATAACAGCAAGGTGAAAAAAGAGCATTTTCTCAGACAATCCTTTTCTTAAAGGTAGTTGTTTCTGCACATTGATCACTGTTGGGCTTAAATTTCTGGGCTGATAGAAACTCACTAAAAGAATCTCTTAAAACCAAATGATCAAACATGCCTTTCTCTCTGTACTTGGGTGTCAGAGGTGTATTTAATGAATATTAATTTAGGCAAGTCCTCAGATCTGGACAGCCACGGCTTCAAGTTTAATGGAAATTTCCAACAGGTCTACAGTTACCTCAACAAAAGACATGGAAAAATAACTTCACATACATTTATCATAGCAATTCATCCTTACATGCCATTTTTCAACTCAAACAGTTAATTTTAGAACAGAGATGAGTGTATCTTGCTTTCTGTCAAGATAAACACTTGTGACACACAGTGCACAGAAAATAATCCGAAATGACAGAATTGATTTTGGAAAACGACACTCACCAACACAGCTAATGATGAGTAATTCCAGGTTGGGATTTACCAGATTTTATCTGAACCATAAGCTATTTATTTGTCTAAAGCACTGTGGGATAATACTTTAATGAGACTGTGGCAGATTTCCCCCACAAAAAAAAAACAGAAAAAACAAAACCCTTATTCTAAAGATGTAAGTATTTCCTCAGAGCAGCCAAGAGCCTCATTGCACTGATGGCATGGTAATCAATGCCTATTTTAAATTGAGGGATTATCACTGGAATAAAGACAGATTGCACTTGTAGCTTGGCTGGATTAGTTAATTTTCCATTTTCTTATGGCTTGATTAGCTCTTTTTAACCAATGCATGTCAGGTTTTTTTTTTTTTAAAATTCTTTTTTTTTTTTTTTAATTTTAAATTTAATTAATTAGATTTAAATTTAATTTAAATTTAAAATGCATTCATTTCAATTAATAATTAAAAAAAAAAATTTAATTTAATTTAATTCCTGCCCACAGACAGCCCCTCCACTCCTTCCTTGCCCCACTGTCCTCCCCTTTGATGCTGCTTTCCACATCACAGCCCTGCTCTGTCTGTGCACAAACAGCTGAGCCAGGATTACAAACTCCTCCGACTCCAGGCTCTGCCAAGAGTGTGAGAGCCCAGCATGAAGATGCAATTCAGGGATCCAAGTTCCTGTTGCCTAATCAGTCCTTTCTCCCTGGCCAGGAGGCAGCCGTGCCTCTGCTGTGGTTCTGCAAAAACAAAAAAACCAAAAAAAACCAAAAAAAAAAAGAAAAAAAAAGAAAAACCAAACAAAAGAACCCCAAAAACAAAACATAAAAACCAACCCAAAACACATACCCCATGAATTATATGGTGGCACAATGAGCTATCAATTACTGGCCCAATTTACAATGCTGGGAATCAAATCCCAAAGAATCTGAGTGATCAAAGAGGAGTCATAGGTTGCAAATTTTATTGCTGTATTTTTACTGGAACACAGTTTACTCCTCCTAAAATCTTCCGCATTAACACAATACATAGTCTGGAGCTGTTTAAACAAAACCTCATTCCACAATTCCACATTTCAGGGAAATTAGCCAAGTAATAAGACAAGGCATTTTCTTTAGGGTATTAGCAAAAAATCAGGAAAAGTTTTGAAAGTTTAACTCCCGTCCCTAAAGCCTTAAACTCTGGAAATCAACCACAGAGCATATATTTTCCTAGATAATGAGAAGTATGTGCAACTGATTTTACAATCAAGTGAATGAAAGCTGCCACAGGATCCGTTAGGGATTGTCAAACCACTGTAAAGAATTCACTGTTACGTCAAACCCACCATCAAATTTCTTGTGCACTTAGCCATAAGCTTCAGAGAAGAAACAACATTTTACAGTGAAAGAACCCCCCTCATTCAGAAGATAATGACTTAATTTTAACTTCAAGAGCGAAACGTGAGGTAATAAATCAGTCAAGGGGGTGCATGTGGCACAATGCACACGAGGCTCTGCAAAAGGCACTTGGTTTTCATTGTTAATTTTCCACTCTGCATCCCGTTGATGCATTGTTAAAAGGCACTGGAAAGCAGAAAAGGCACAAACTCGTGCTGGCAGGAGTGATACTGGAATGGATGAATTTATGGAATTTTGCTGCTGCCACCAGCCACAGCTTTCATAGAAGGAGCTTCAGAGAGGAAAGAATCTTTGGGTGTTTTCCAGCAAAGTCAAGTCTCAGGAGGAACTTAGGCAACACCAACCCATGGCTGTAAAGCAGCATCCCCTGGTAAATCTGACAAGGCTGTGCCTTCCAGCATCTCACCAAGCAATGTTGCTGCCCAGTTGCTGGGGGGAGGGATGGAAAAAGACCTGTTCTGAGGAAACCAAAAGAGAATATGAATCAGCAGCAACCCATTTGTTTTCTGGGTTTTTTTTTTTTCCTTTCGTTTCTTTAGGGGGTTTTTTGTTGTTTTGTTTTGTTTCTTTGGGTTTTTTCTCCTGTTCTTCTCTGCCATGGAAAGACAAAATTGTTTCCTCTCTTTCTTCTCTTCTAGTACTTTATTATTCTCATGTGTTGTCAGTGGGGTCCCTCACACTAATAGGTCTCAAGCTTATGAGCCTTTTGTAACAGCACTCATTTCAAGTCAAGACTTTTTCCAGTAATTCTGCAAAACAGGATCTTGTGCATGGAAGAAAAGAAAAAAAAAAAATCATTTTGGAAAAAATCTCATTATTCTTGTCCTGACTTGACTATTCCTAATCCTACTGCAAGAAACACTTCTGGTAGCAGGAAATTGTAGGTTCAAAGAGGTAAAGGCAGTGGGTGTAATACCAAAAAGAGTTGCAAATCCCAGGATATCTGGGGTTGGCAGGGATGTCTGGAGATGCTCCAGTCCAATTCCCCTGCCCAGGTAGGAGCAGTGGCACAGGAAGGTGTCCAGCTGGGGCTGGCATGTCTCCACACAGGGACACTCCAGGCCCTCCCTGGGCAGCTGCTCCAGGGCTCTGCCTCTCCATGCAGAGAAGTTCTTCCTCCTGCTGGGCTGGCACTGGCTGTGCTTTATTTCCTGGGCTCTGCTCCTCAGCCTGGCACTGTCCCCACTGCACAGAGCCCGGCCCCATCCCTGGCACCCCTTGGAGGGCTTTGGATGGCTCTGTGGGATCCAGCTCAGCCTGCCCTTGTGCAGCCTCAGCAGGCACAGCTCCCACAGGCTGTGCCCAGCACAGAGGTGCTGCAGAGCCCAAACCATCTTCTACAGCACATAGGAGCAGGAAATCTGACCCCACAGCAGGTCACAGCCCCAGATACAGCTAAAAATCTGGATGATAAATTAAACAGAATGCTCCAATTCCAAGAAATAAGCTGCCTTCTTTGCAAAATACACTCGGCTGTGCTCTCCTACAGAGATGGTGTGGTTGAAACTAATATATAAAGTCCTGCAGCACATATCCTCCCTGAACTCTGCACTGGGAACACTGCAGGGCTCCTGCTCCACAGCCCAAAGATGAGCTTTTCCATCAGAGCAGGTCTGAAGCTGCTCCTTAACATGGCTGGAGACATCCCTCAGTGAAATAAGTACCCCTTGAACTGGTTGCCTTGGCACCCCTTAATGCAATCCCAACTTTCAAGCATGTTCATCTCAGCTCATCTCAGAACATTAAAGCCTGATTGCAAGAGGCACGGGGAAAATGAGTGGAAAATATGCCTTTTATTCATATAAATAACTCCTGAGGAAACAAGGTGCTCAACAATGAGTCAGGATGCCTTGACAACTAAGAGCACTTTGCCAGAATTCAGTGCTTGCACATCTATCTATACACAGATCTAGAGCTGCACTAGCACTCTTGCATGCACAAAATACTTCTTTTCTCTATGTACATTGGTTTTGCAGACCATAGAATTAGATGAGAGCGTCTTTATTTACCTTACAAAGGACTGTGTGGAGAAACAAGCTCTGTAGAGTTTTTCACTCTGATCAAACTGATCTATTTCCCCCAGAAGTCTTCCTCATTATTAGTACTTCTGCAGCACACTCTTAAATTCAGCCAGAGATGCTGCTTCAGTTTTTCCTCTGGAAACACTACTTTGCAAGCAAATAAATATAACTGACAATTTCTTAATACATTGTCCAAAAGCTCTTTCTCATTTCAAGTCATCTTCCCTAATCCCATTTCTCATATTACGTTCTCTGCTCCGCACTGATACTCTTCAATCCTTATCAAATGTTTCCTTTGTTGTCCTGTAGCCAGCCTGTATGTATTTAACCTAAACCCATCCCTCATAAATCCGGGCTCCAAATTCCTTTCCTGTGCACAGTGTTCTTCCCTCCATCCCTCTAGCTGTCAATACCTCCCTGCTAACGAGACCTCAGCATCCCCAGCGACAGGAGACCTTTGCTTATTAGACTAAAACTGAATTGGTCTTTATTGCTGTCAAATCAGTATTCCAAATTCATGCCTAATTTGCTGTCAGTTACTACTTTTTAAGTCCCTTTTGGCATTGCTGCTTTCCAAGGTTCCCCTCACCCGCAAGGAATCCGTGGCTCAGATTATTTTTCCCTTGATAGCCCGGTGCTAATTAATGTTTCTAAAATGCTTTTAAAGTGGAAAGCGCTGTATAAATATTAAATATCCTTATCTGTGATGGGGAAACGTGCCCCATTACTGTTGTCACATAAACTTCACATCAACACACTCTGTGCACAGCCCTTGGTCATGGGCACTTGATTTCCGACAAAGCACCGCTGACTGGATACAATAATGGGAAATATTTATGTGTGGGCTGTGTACACACAAGTGTTGGGTCCTGCAATGTGAGTGTTGCACACACAAAACATGGCCCAAGCCACTCTGCTGTTTATGTATTGAATGTAAACAGAAACCCTGAACAGTTTGCAGCTTTGCCTGTGCATTTTACACTGATTTTCGCTGTGTAAACACTGTCTCGCTGAGTTATTGGCTGCCCAGCAAGGCCTGGTGCAGGGGGATCGTTCAATACTGAATGAAATGAAGTTTGGTGAGTTCAGGCAGCTTGGGTATTAATCATTCAGAAAAACAAAACGAACAAAAAGGCCTTGTGTTTCCACTGCCTAGCATTTCCTACGCTTGACTTTCACGGGTGTCGTTTCCAATGCTCTTGCTCCACAAAGGGGTGGAACACGTTTCTGTGCACTTCAACGCCTGGAAACCACTGCAGATGATGGTGTGCATCCTCCACTGCCAGCACAGTGCCCTCGGGGACTCACAGCTCATGGCTGGTGGGTTTATGACACAGAGCACAAGCCCGAGGGGATAATGAGCATGAGGGACACAAAGGAAGGAAACCAACCCAGATAATTTGTTAAAGCAGGCATTAAATAGGTTGGCAAGGTTTATTCTTCCAAAAAGCTACATTCTTGGATCTAGTCCAATAAATCACTTCAGAGGAATTACACAGAGATTTCGAGGTTAGATCTCTGTTTACATATTTGTTTTTCATTGCAATCAGCACAATCAGCACATACCAGAATTCACCTTCCACTTAACTCAGGGTTTTTTTTTCTAAATGTACCAATTTTTGACTCAGCAAATTCTGTGATAAATTTTCTGCAAGCTTTGCTCCAGAGCAACGGGGATGGCAGGTCTTCACTTCCACCTGTATTGTTTTCCAACAAGCCTATTTACCACGAGGGCATTTTACCACATCTGAACTAGGGTCCCTCCACAAATTTCAGACCAAAGCAGAAAATTAACCTTCTAAGGACCATGAAAATGCCATTCTATCCAGCCACCTGATGCTTTTGCATGGCATGCTGCATGTGCTGAACTCTCTGTGGTGATGCTGGGCTCCTGGTGCAAGGTGTGTTTCCACTCTCCCGTTCTACAGGTGGAGGAGGGCACACCTGTGCCAGCTTTCCCAAAGGAAAAAACCAGCAGGTTGTTTATTTTGGAGATTGCTTGGGCAGCATAGCACACAGCCAAAGCACCCGTCATGCTAACACAAGACCAGGGAAAAAAAAAATAAGAAAAAAGAAAAAGCTGTGTTTGCCTCCCTTATAAAACAGAGAACAGAGCCCTTAACCTCGTATAAAATGTCTAGACTCTGGATAAACAGTCACCAGTGCTGGTGCTGCTGATGGTTACTGAGTTACCACGGGGACTGAGCTGTACATTAATGCCAGCCACGCTCAGGGATGAGGAACAGGTCTGAGACAATCCCTGGGATAATCTTTGCCCTGCCATGATCCAAATGGTTGCCCCAAGGATGCAGCCACAGGTCCCACTCCACCCTCACACCCAACCTGCAAGTGATCCTCAGCACAGATTCTTTTTCCACTGGGGCATTTCTCACCTCCAAGATGCAGCTGGAGCACTGGGAGGATTTGCAATACCTCTCTCATTACTGCTGTTTTATCTGTGTTTTTTAACACCACCCTCTTCAGCAGCAGGACACAAAGGCAATAAATAATCCACAGAACTCCGCCAGGAATTCAGGACAGTCTTCACAGAAACAAGGGAAACTTAGGTGAATCCACAAAACGTAAAGGGAAAGGGCACATTTGATGCAGGCAGTTTATTTCAGGAGTGCAGTATACTTTGCAGTAGTTCCACTCTATTTTCTTGATTGCACAAATTCAATTTGCTTCATTTTCTACACACTGATACAATGCTTGTAGTAGGCTACCACCCTCCACATGTTTGCTTCAGGTTTTGTTTCCAGGCACTGCATAGACAAACTAATACAGTGCTGTTTGGGGGGGAAAAAAAAGTTTCCTGTGTTCACATGATTAACCAAACAAAAAACATTAGCAATTTTTATTTGTATTACTGCTCCTAGTAAAGGACAACCAGAAAGACAACAAAAAGTGTGCAAGGGATTTTTGTCAAAGACATGTTGGAGGTGATTCCAGCAAACAGGCTGGAAAGGTCCAAGCCATTTTAGAAAATGCCACATAAAATAAATTTGCCTATCAGCAGTGGTTACCTTCCCAGGTGCTTCAGTACTGGGGGAAATATTTATTAAAAAAACCCCAAATCCAGCCTTAACACGAAAGAACAGCACCTGTTGTTGTTTCCACAAGCAGCAGGTTTGAAAGACCCAGAAACTGGGACAGCCTTAAAGGAATTTTCCAAGATTTCATCCAGGAATGCCTCTTCTCTGGCTGAAAACCATCTGGGCTCCTTGCTGAACAATCTTTAATCAAATTGTCTGCGACAGAGAGAAATATAAAGAAGAAGACTACGGGAAAAAAACCAAGTCCATTTCCACCAGGGACCTAAGCAGCAGCCTGAATTGAGATTTAAAGACAGAAAAAACTGGACAAAAGCACTATTTCAACCTCTTATTCCAAGTTACAGAGGCACAAACAGATAAATGTGTCAGTAAAATCAACTTGCTTTTACTGCACAGTAAGCTCTTGTGAATAACCAACTTCTCCCCGACACATTTTTTAAAAGAATAATTTGTTCCTAGTCAAAAAGCCTGTGTGCCAAGTTTCAGCACAGAATAAAATCTTTACAGTGGAGTTATAAATTTTTTTGAAAAGTGGGCTCTGTGTACTCACATACACCTAACCATTACAAGGGCAGCAGGTGTCACTATAACAAATGATGTAAAGTTTAATTTAAACATCAGAGAACACACTGAAATGCTTTGGAAATTGCCACAGGTCACTTAACATTTTATAAGGAAAAAAAAAAAAAAAAAAAAAAAAAAAAAAAGAAAAACCCTAACTCCTCCCCCTAACATTTAATTTTTTTTTTCCCCTACACGGCAAAGTAAAGAAAACACAGACACGGATTCTTTGTAATTAGCAGAACTGTGGTTTTACGGCCAAATGTGGGCCAAGAAGTGAAAATTTAACAAATCATTAGACAACATACATTGCCCTGTATGAGAACCGTGGCAATCTGCAGAATAGCTCAGGATACACGAGCATGAGGTCAACTGTTTTCAGTAGATAATTGTTAAGCATAAGCATCCTTGCCTCACAGACAAGGCATGCAACAACACACAGGGACTCCTGGCACTTTCAAAACAATTATATTTGCCCACCACATTACCTAAACAAATACTAAGGGTGGTCACTAATCACAGATATGATTTAAATATTAAGGGAAGAGAACACAAAAAAAAAAAATAAATTCTATTTTCTTTCCTCCCCTCTTTCCATCTTTCTGTGAATCACCAGTTCCCATAGCAACTACACTGTTTACAACACAATAGCCTCTTCCTCTTATTGCCCAGGCTCCCTGATGTTATAAAGCACTTTAACACCTACTTAACCTTAAAGCTGGGGGACCCCTACAGCAGTGCTGGGGACCAGTGTAGGTGTTCTGCTCAACTCAGGGACAAGCAGGGAAGAAAACACGGAAGGAAAAAGTAAAAAATGCAACCTCTGTTCGTTTAGGGACAGCCCTCCTTTCCCAGACTGTCCTTTTATTTTAAAGGGGTTTGATTTTTCAGCGTTACCTGCAGCTTTGCACACAAGAATCCTGCTCCTCCAGAGCCAAACTCTGCTCAGGGCTGCTCTCAGTTCCTTCAAATATTGGTGATCATTGCTTTGGTGATCAAATATTTGGTGATCTCATCACCACCAAGGCCAGGTGGGACAGGGCTTGGAGCAATCTGGGGTAGTGGAAAAAGTCCCTGCCCATGGCAGGTGGAATGGGATGAGCTTTAAGGTCCTTTCCAACCCAAATTCCAATGAGGAATTCCATGAGTAATTTACCACTGTGGTGCTCTGGCTGCTGCTGGTGTCACTACCTGTCCACAACAACACCACCACCACCAAACAAACCTTAAAATCAGCAATTTTAACTCACACAGACAAACATAATATGCCAAAAAAAAAAAAAAAAAAAAAAGTCTGTGAGAAGGTTTAAGCAGAAGTTTTAATTCTTAGTTTTCTCTGAAGGAAAACATGGTCCCTGGGGAGGCGGGTGTGGGACTGGAAGGGGTCTTTGCTCCTTCCTCAGGACCCAGAGCTTTTCTTTTGTCTGAGGAAGCCTCGCTGTGGTCTCCAGCAGTAGCTGCTGCTCCTGGCAGCCCAACCTCCAGCAAACACTGCTGGCATCATCATTCTCATCCCCTGCCCCTGGAACAGCAACCCAGAGCTGCCAGCAGCTGCCTGCCTCACCTGTGCCTGCAGATAATTGGAGCTCTTCCTCTTCTGCAAATGAACATTTCAATCCCAGGAATAGGAATATTATCTGTTAGACATTTTTTTTTTTTGTGGTTTGGTAGGGTTTTTTTTTTTTCTTTTTTTTCTCTCTTTCTTTTGCTTCAGCATAACAACTCTGGCCCTAATTCAACAATGCACTTAAGCATGTGCTTAGTTTTAAGTAGATGAATAGGCCTGTTGAAAAAATGCTCCAGTTAAGCATAAAATTAATAATGTGCCTCAGTGTTTTGGATTAGGCTTTAATTGCAGGAAAAGTTTAAAGCCATATTGTATAACACTTGAACATCCACCCATAACAAAGTTATGCTTTTCCTCAAAAAAACCCCAAAACCAAAATAAAAACCCCCAAAACCAAAAAAGCTGTAGCAATGCTCCCTGCAAGAACCAAAGTATAGGGCTAAAGATCCCTAAGATGAAACCAATATTATCCTGCAATGTGGTAATAGCACTGTATAAAATGACCTGTGATTTTCATGCTAATCTTTGCTGTCACACACAATGGAGATTTTCTTTTTTCCATTGGTCTCCGTAACTCAAATTATGCAGTTTAGAAATGCCAGTGCAGTTTGGTGTCTTTTTGGCTAACTTGGTTATGTTTTCAAACCCTCAAAACAGTAATTCATGTTATCACAATTCCAGACCACACATGCCAGCATCTCTTTGCAGGCTTTCGAGAAGGCCTTTTTGGTTTTGGTTTTTTTTTTTGTTTTTTTTTTTTTTTTTTAATGGGAAATTGTAATTCCTTGTATTACTACCTTCCCCATCTACCTATAGCAACAGAAACATAATTTAATTTTATTGTAAAATATCCCAAATAAGCATTTTAAATGGTAAATGAGCCAACATGAACATGGAATACACATGGCTTTCTTCCCTCCTTATGAAGGAAGTGTTTATCAGGATGAATTTATTGAGAAGAGAGATTTTTTTGTGGTCATCCCATCCAACCTTAACATCCATCACAGGGAATTTCATCTATCCTTATGAAAGGAAAAGCCTGCCAGAAATCTTGGTCCAAATCTGTAAATCTGAAGAGCTTTATTTAGCATATTAGTGATATGTTGGGGGTTGGGTTGATTTCTTATAGAATTTTTTCCCAGAAGTTGCTAAAGAGCTAATGGCTAGGTGCTTTTCGGTACTTATGGGTGCTCAGGAACAAACAAAGGAAGCAGCTACACAGAGACATTGATTCCACTTCGCTCAGGGCAGTTTTTTTTCTGCTCTAGGGGGACGGCCAGGGCTGCTCGTCTTGGCGAGGCGGAGAGCTCTCACTTTTCCCTTCACCTCGGACTCCGTCGGACCACCGGTCTCTTCGTGTGTCCCCCCCGGGATTTTGGGAACCCGTTTCCTCCCTGCCCTGCACCCACAGTTTCTTCAGTTCTGCTCGAGGTCTCCCCACGCTGTTTCTACAGCCCCTGCCAGCCGGGACACTCTTTTCCAACAGCTCCAGCCACTGTGAACCCTCGGAATTATCTCACCCTCCTAGAGCTGCCGCTAGCCTATTTGCCTGTGACGGTACTGAGGGGAGTGGGGGGGGGGGGGTACCAGAGGGAGAAGAATGACTGAAACTGTTTTTTTGTTTTTTTTTTTTTTTTTTCCTCCTCTAGTTCTGTTTGTTGTCAATATTGTAATCATTGTGAATTTACCTTGTTAGACTAACTAGTAAAGAACTGTTATTCCTACCCTCCTTATCGTTGCCTAAGGCCTCTCTTTAAATTTTGGAATTATAACAAAACCCGAGAGAAGTTCCCCTTTTTCTTTGGTCCCTGTCTTTCCAAAACCAAGACAGATTTTGGCGCCCAACGGTGGGGCCTGAAGACATCGAGAGGAAAAAGGGTAAAAAGGAATAACAGTTCGAGTAATCTAATTTTTTGTGTGCTGAATTTAAGAACTTCATCAAGTAGAACAATGTTGTCTAGTGTACCCAGGTTTGGATGGCACGTGGCCACAGCTATATTTCTTCCATTTGTAGCCCGTTATCTAGACATGGGTCCCATAACTAAAGCTACCGTGGCTGTTATCGAGTTTATTTTGTGGGTTGATAATGTGAGGAATTCCTGGATTTTTAATTTCCCCTGGAAGGCAGGCTCATTGATCCAGAGCTATCGCATACTAACTGAATGTTTTTGGGGTTACTTTAATAATGGCACCTACTGTGAAGAAATGCCACCGGGGGAAATTTTCTCCCAACCCTTCACCTGGCTCTTTGGGTCTACCCCACCAGTTTTCGAAGGGTTCACATTTTCTCTAAATGCTAATGATGTCATGCAGTGGCTGGTGCTGCTGACAGGCCTGCTCTATTTAGCATTCAGAGATAAGGGGAAATTGACTTGGATAACCACCATGATACCTACCCCAGAGAACAGGGACACTGCCACAGAACCTGACCCTGCCCCACAGACCACCTCAGAAACAAACCAGCCGGATTGGGTGGGGGTTCTGCTAAAAAAGATAGGCCAGATGCTGAAGGAGCACACCTCCCCCACTAGTGAGAAGCCCTCCTGCTGCCTCAAAAAGGAAGACTCTTGTGGTGCAGCAGTGGAACCCACAGATGTTACATCTGTCCAGGCTCCAGCTGAACCACAAGGGAAATCACAGCCAGCAGCAGTCGCCCCTGTGGAAACTAGAAAGTCTAAGATGAAATCAGATAAGAAAGGAGGGACCTCACAACATGCAGGGGAGCCAGAGGTAGAGATTGTCACTGAGTCTCTGCCCTATGAAAGTCTCCGTAACCTGCGGAAGGACATTGTACGACGGGGACGTGAGGCTTATACAACCTGGTTACTCCGGGTCTGGGACCTTATGGGTGCAGGTGTGCAGCTGGATGGTACTGAGGCCAGGAATTTGGGACCTTTGACCCAAGACTCAGGTGTGGATCAGGTATTTGTAAGGGAGCCTGGGCCCCTTTCCCTCTGGGAGCGTCTTTTGATGAGTGTAAGAGAACGGTTTGTCCACAGAGAGAGAATGCAGGAGCACCATCATAAGCTGCGCTGGAAAACCCTCGAGGAAGGGATCCAACAGCTGAGAGAAGTGGCGGTGCTAGAAGTACTCTTTGGGAGGGGTGGACAGCACGATAATGACCCCGACAAAGTCAGGTGCACAGGGCAAATGTTGTGGAGTCTGGCAAATCTAGGGCCAGCTCAATACACCACCTTCATTGCAACAATCAATGCAGATAACAACCGAGAGACAGTGGGTTCTGTGGCCAACAAGCTTAGGAATTATGAAAGTATGGTCAATGGCCCGATGCATGCTCATGTCTCTGCTGTGGCTAAAGAACTTAGAGAGGAGATAAGTGAGATAAGGGAGGAGGTGAGGAAGATCAACACAGCACCAGTGCGAGTAACAGGCCCCAAAGTCAGAGTCCAACATTCCCCAGCTAAAGAAAGAGGATACACCCCACGAGCTGACTTGTGGTTCTTTCTGCGTGACCATGGGGAAGACATGGGAAAGTGGGATGGGAAACCCACTTCTGTCCTGGCAGCACGGGTGCGTCAACTCAAGGAGGGAAATAGTAATCGAGGGGGTTCCACAAAAATGAAGGTAGCCTCAACCTCCCAGGACCGATCTGCCGGGTATTACAGAAGAGATGATTTGTCAGACCCCCTTGAAGGAACCTCTACTATGTATGCTCAAGAAGAGAATAATAACCAGGGTTAGAGGGGCCCTGCCTCTAGCCAGGAAGAGGCACGGGAGAACCGGGTCTTTTGGACAGTGTGGGTCAGATGGCCTGGCACATCAGAGCCACAAAAATACAGAGCGTTGGTTGACACTGGTTCACAATGTACACTGATGCCATCGAGGCATGTAGGGACAGAACCTGTTTCTATTGCCGGGGTGACAGGGGGATCACAGGAATTTACTTTGTTGGAAGCTGAGGTGAGCCTGACCAGGAAAGAATGGCAAGAACACCCAATTGTGACTGGCCCAGAGGCCCCGAGTATCCTGGGCATGGACTACCTCCGGAATGGCTATTACAAAGACCCGAAAGGACTCAGGTGGGCTTTTGGAATAGCTGCTGTGGAGACAGAGAGCATTAAGCAGTTGAACACCTTGCCTGGTCTGTCAGAGAACCCATCTGCAGTAGGACTCCTGAAGGTGGAAGAGCAACAGGTGCCAATTGCCACCTCAACAGTGCACCGCCGGCAGTACCGGACGAATCGAGATGCCGTGATCCCCATCCACAAAATGATCCGTGAGCTGGAGAGCCAAGGGGTGGTCAGCAAAGCACACTCACCCTTCAACAGCCCTATTTGGCCTGTGCGCAAATCTGAAGGAGAATGGAGATTGACTGTGGACTATCGTGGCTTGAATGAAGTGACTCCACCACTGAGTGCTGCTGTGCCAGACATGCTGGAACTCCAGTATGAGCTGGAGTCCAAGGCAGCGAAATGGTATGCCACTATTGACATTGCCAATGCGTTTTTCTCCATTCCTTTGGCAGCAGAATGCAGGCCTCAGTTTGCCTTCACATGGAGGGGAGTGCAGTACACCTAGAACCGACTGCCCCAGGGGTGGAAACACAGTCCCACCATCTGCCATGGACTGATCCAGGCTGTACTGGAAAAGGGTGAAGCTCCAGAACACCTGCAATACATTGATGACATCATTGTGTGGGGGAACACGGCAATAGAGGTATTTGAGAAAGGTGAGAAGATCATCCGGATTCTGCTAGAAGCTGGTTTTGCCATCAAGAAGAGCAAAGTCAAAGGGCCCGCTCGAGAAATCCAGTTCCTGGGGGTGAAGTGGCAAGATGGACGGCGTCAAATTCCCACTGAGGTCATCAATAAGATCACTGCGATGTCTCCACCAACCAACAAGAAGGAGACACAAGCTTTCCTAGGCGCCATAGGTTTTTGGAGAATGCACATTCCAGAGTACAGTCAGATCGTGAGCCCTCTCTACCTGGTTACCCGTAAAAAGAATGATTTCCAGTGGGGCCCTGAACAGCAACAAGCCTTCTCCCAAATCAAGCAGGAGATCGCTCATGCAGTAGCCCTTGGCCCAGTCAGGACGGGACCAGAGGTGAGGAATGTGCTTTACTCTGCAGCCGGGAGCCATGGTCTGTCCTGGAGCCTTTGGCAGAAAGTGCCTGGAGAGACTCGAGGACGACCGCTGGGATTCTGGAGCCGAAGCTACAGAGGATCTGAAGCCAACTACACTCCCACAGAGAAGGAGATCTTGGCTGCCTATGAAGGAGTCCAAGCTGCCTCAGAGGTGATTGGGACAGAAGCACAACTCCTCCTGGCACCCCGACTACCAGTGCTGGGGTGGATGTTCAAAGGAAAGGTTCCCTCTACCCACCACGCCACTGATGCCACATGGAGCAAATGGATCGCTCTCATCACGCAGCGCGCCCGTATTGGAAACCCAAATCGCCCTGGGATTTTAGAAATAATTACGAACTGGCCTGAGGGTGAAAAATTTGGTCTCACTGATGAAGAGGAGCAGGAACAGGTGCCACGTGCTGAAGAAGCTCCACCGTACAACCAGCTACCAGCAGAAGAAAAACGCTACGCTCTTTTCACTGATGGTTCCTGTCGCATTGTAGGGATGAACCGGAAGTGGAAAGCAGCTGTGTGGAGCCCCACACGACAGGTAGCAGAGGCTACTGAAGGAGAAGGGGGATCAAGTCAATTTGCCGAGCTCAAAGCCGTTCAACTGGCTCTGGACATTGCTGAGAGAGAGAGGTGGCCCAAGCTCTACCTCTACACTGACTCATGGATGGTAGCCAATGCTCTGTGGGGGTGGCTAGAACGGTGGAGAAAGGCCAGCTGGCAGCGTAGAGGGAAACCAATCTGGGCTGCTGAGGAGTGGAAAGATATTGCCACTCGAGTAGAGAAGCTCCCTGTAAGAGTTCGTCATGTAGATGCCCATGTCCCCAAGAGTCGGGCTAATGAGGAGCACCGACATAATGAGCAGGTGGATCATGCTGCAAAGATAGAAGTGGCAAAAATAGACTTAGATTGGGAACACAAGGGAGAGTTGTTCCTAGCTCGATGGGCCCATGATGCCTCAGGGCATCAGGGTAGGGATGCCACCTATAAGTGGGCACGAGACCGAGGGGTGGATCTAACCATGGACAGTATTTCACAGGTTATCCACGACTGTGAGACGTGTGCTGCCATCAAACAGGCCAAGAGGCTGAAGCCCCTCTGGTACGGTGGGCGGTGGTCCAAGTACAAGTATGGGGAGGCCTGGCAGATTGATTACATCACACTGCCCCAAACCCGCCAAGGCAAGCGCTACGTGCTGACCATGGTGGAGGCCACCACTGGATGGTTGGAGACCTACCCTGTGCCTCATGCTACTGCCCGGAACACCATCCTAGGCCTGGAAAAGCAGGTCCTGTGGAGGCATGGTACCCCTGAGAGGATTGAGTCAGACAATGGGACTCATTTCAAAAACAGCCTTATTAACACCTGGGCTAAAGAACATGGTATTGAGTGGGTGTACCATATTCCTTACCATGCACCAGCAGCTGGGAAAGTTGAACGGTGCAATGGCCTGCTGAAAACCACCTTAAAGGCACTTGGTGGGGGGACTTTCAAGAACTGGGAGATTAATTTAGCAAAGGCTACATGGTTAGTGAACACCCGAGGTTCCACTAACCGAGCAGGCCCTGCCCAGTCTGAAGCCTTGGGAACAACAGATGGAGATAAAGTTCCAGTGGTACACATGAGAGGTATGCTAGGAAAAACGGTTTGGGTTAATTCTGCCTCCAGCAAAGACAAGCCCATCCGTGGAGTGGTCTTTGCTCATGGACCAGGCTGCACCTGGTGGGTCATGCTGAGAGATGGAGAGACTCGATGCATACCTCAAGGGGATCTTGTTTTAGGGTGAGCTACTCATGACACTGTGCCTGTATTTGTAGCTGCATGTATATATGTATATAATTAAGGTATTGCATGTATGTACATAATTTTAAAGTTTAAATTTGATGTAACATATTGGGGTGGGAAAAAATTCGGGGTGGATAATGTTGGGGGTTGGGTTGATTTCTTATAGAATTTTTTCCCAGAAGTT
>CM031878.1:72607934-72673105 GCA_018697195.1 Certhia americana
AATTTACCTTGTTAGACTAACTAGTAAAGAACTGTTATTCCTACCCTCCTTATCGTTGCCTAAGGCCTCTCTTTAAATTTTGGAATTATAACAAAACCCGAGAGAAGTTCCCCTTTTTCTTTGGTCCCTGTCTTTCCAAAACCAAGACATGATATCTGGTGCATAATGAGACAGAGAGAGGTCTGGAAGGAAAGGAACAGACAGGAAGGTGTGGATCAGGGATAAACACAAACTGCTGACAACACAGAATGAACTCTGGCACTAAATATGAACTGGTCATGAAACAGTGACCACATGGCTGAAGCCTGAGCACAGGAAGGACTCTGGAGTCCCTAAATTCAGCAGGAGGATTGGTATTCAGCGACAGCCACCAAATTCTGTGCCTCATTCCTAACGAGGTCCCGGGCCAGGAGCATCCTCCGTGCCAGTTACAGGAAAATATTTATTGGGTAGTTGGGAAAAGCACAGAGCTGGAGCAAGGGATGAAAAGACCACAAGACATTTCTCTCTGCAGCTGTCAGTAGGAGGCTACACACCAAGAAAAAAAACCAAAAAAAAGCTCCAAGAAGTTTTTGTAGTGGTTTTCTTTTTTTTTTTTCCCTCAAGAGACATGGATACAATGATACCTATTCAGTAGCCTGAGCCTCAGAAAAACAGAGAATTATACTTCTCTGCCTCTGTGTGCAGTTCTCTGTTCACATACATTGTCCAACACCAAACGAGACAGAGGCAGAATATAGTTTCTGCAACAAACAAGAACTGTGTCTGTTGGAACACTCGACGTGTAGGAAATACCAAACTTTTATTCATACCATCCATGTAGCAAGGCTTCTCAAAAGATAAAGAAAAATATTTTATCAGACTGAATCAATACTGGACTTTCTCACCAAACACTGCAGTGCTTTATTCCTGCAGGGTTGCCTGAAAGCTATGGTTTGAAACCATCACCATCACAAAAATCGATTTTTTTTATTATTAATTACAAGCATTTTCCTTGCAGTTGTCGTGGGAACAGTGCTCACATATTGATCTCTCCTAAGGCAGTTCCAGAAGTAATCTAGTCAGCTTATTCTGCCATCTCTGCAAAGAAAGTCCCTACAAGTTATTAAAAACCTCATTTCCACTGGGCTCTGCCTCTGAAACCCCTGATTTCTGCCTCAGAGACACTTCAGGATGGGAGAATGGAGCTGTGGCAGTTTTCCTTTATTTGTACCATGGGCTCCTTCCCAGATTCCCAGACTACAAACACTGTCCAGGTTAAGAGAGAGGCAACCTCTGAAGATCTGACAGCCAATGCTGAAGAATTTTTTTCTTTTTTTTTTAAAGTGCAAATCAAATAAAAGATATTGATGGTGATACTGCAGAGCAGCCTCATCCATTGGCAATTTTAAAACCCCTATTTTCCCCTCCAAAATCAGATTACATGGGAGCAAAGACAACAACATGTAACCATCACTTGTGAAAAAAAATAACCCAAGCAGGACATTTCAATACATTTTTGCTTGATGGTTTTTGTCTGATGTTTTGAACCCCACGTGGTTTGATACCAGACATGATTGTGTCAGTATCTTCCTCAGGTGATGCCAAAACAGCAAGCGAGTGCAGAAAAGCAATGAGGAAGAAATCCCTTCATTTCCTGCACTCATGAAGCAGAGTTCAGAAATAGCAAAGGTTTTGATAAATGAGGATGGTTGGTTGGCTGAGATCTGAACCGTGATCAGGTGGGAGAAGGTTGTCTCTGACGCTGCTCCAGGCACAGGCATTGCAGAACAAGAATGAGGATAAAATCAGAGGGTTTGGACAAAGGGAAGCACAATAAATTTCAATGTCGCCATCAGTCACAGTCTTGTATCTCATTAATGTTGTATTTTCATGCAAATAAAAAGCACTAACATCTTAATTTCATCCTGAATAAAACTTTATCTTGCACCGGTGTCCTTCCACCATGCCCTAAAAAGAACTGGGTGCACAATGCTGGGGAAAAGCAACTTTAATACAGGTGGAATCGTGAAATAGAACATTATTTTTCATTATTTTTGATTTAGGCCTGTCAGAATGCACTGTTTAAGAATGCTAACCCTGAAAGCAACAGGAGAGCAGCAGGAATATTCAGCATCAACTGCAAAAAGCTGAGACATTTATATTTAGTTCCTTGCACTGCAACAAAAAAAAAAAGACTTACACCACTCTGATTTTAACAATATTATTTAAAACTGGCTTCAAACTTCCCTTTTCCCCCCTCTACAGAAAAATGGAAATAATAGATGCAGGAGCATAATCATGTCTGGCAATTGGCAAGAGTTTTGAAAACTGTATTTTTTATGCTGTGGTTTGAAAAGCAAATGGATTTTCATGTTTGTGTATCAGCTGGATTGTATTAATGCAGTAAAACCTGTGCAAAATTGTTTCCTTGTCTCTGGGGTTGACAGTGATTTCTGAATTTCCCAGCAAAATGGCTTTTGGTGCACAGTGCAACCTGCAAACTTCTCTTCAACAGCTTCTTTTTGTTAGCTAGGTGACAAAAATTCAAAACAAACAAGCAAAACAAAAAGCCAAACCAACCAACAAAAAAATAAAAAAAAACCCCCAAAACCCCCAAAACCAAAAAAACCCAAAAAACCCAAAAAACAAAACCAAAAAGAAAAAGAAAAAAAAAACAAAACCAAAAACCAAAACCCCAAAAAAACCCCAATTTTTGCCACCTAAGCATTCCCAGCACACATTCAGGCAGGTCTAATTCACTATTTTTCCCCACTTTCGCAATACCTGAAGTGAAATGGAACATGTTTGAAAGAGGAATGCCTTGAATTGAAAGTGTTTTATGAAGCTGAAGTTTACTGGGGTGCCACAATGAGCTGAGTTCCCCCCACGGGACTGCAGTGATATTGAGATGCCTGACTGTGAAAATGGGAAACTGCATGGAAATACTCAAAGATTGATGGTGTTATCTGCTTGGGGGTGAATTTCTCCTTTGTTGTAAATACTTTGCCACGGACATGTAAATGCAACTTGAATTTTTTTCCCACCTCTGGCTCTTCCACTTGTTCAATTCTCATGGCAAATAAACCAACTTTAGTTGCAACACTTCTGTGGCCAGGAGGGCAAGGCTTCATCAAGAGTGAAAATGAATATGTGGTAGCCACAGAAGTTGTTATTCTCACCTCAATTCTCTTTTTTCCCTCAGAAATTTATTGCAGCACTTTTACTGAACAGCAACAACACAAAACTGAGTTTCCAGCATGAAGGAACAAAGCATTTTCATGCATTTTGTTTTCTAATAACACACAAAACCTGTAGAAGCATATTTTATAATTTGCTTAAACCTACTGGGAAAGTGACATTAATATTAAGGTAACAGACGGTAGATTTTTTTATGTCCAGAACATGAATAATTGAGATATCTACACTGAGTTAAGATGGTATTTTTCTGTAAAGTAACTTGGGCAGGATAGATCACAAACCATTTCAAATTCCAAAAGGCATCATTTTCTGTATTACATGAAGAAAAAAAACCATCAAAATTCGAAATAGCCTTTCCTGCACATAATGAAATTCCTCCCTTATAATACCACCTAACTTTTCGAGATGTGAAGTGACTTAAAAATGAGAAAAATACAGTTTCAAAAGGGGCAGTATGACTTCTCTCATCCTTCTCTTTCCTGTGCTGGGGTCAGCACCTCTCTCCACACATCTCAGCCCAAGACCCAGTCCTGCAAATGCTCACTCCCAGGTGCAGTACTACCCTGAGAAGTTCCAGTGAAGCCTGAGGAGACCAAAAAAGGAGCATCCCAGGAGACCAGTTTTGACTCAGGAATGTAGACAGGGTGTCTACATTCAAAATACATTAAAAGATACAAAAAGAGTCTGATGTTTACGCTGGGGTTTGCACTGTCCTGACTGGCAGTGGCAATGGATTTTGTCAGCCAGGAGAGGCAAATTCAGTGGTGGGTTCAAAATGCACCAGCCTCCCTCACAGATCTCAGCTCTGAAGAATCAAACATCAATGCCTGATGTAGTTCTTTTCCCACTAAGTCCACTGCTGACACACTCTTTAATTCAGATCCGCTGCTTATTCAAGTGCTGTTATATTAGTATTTAGAATAAACACCACAATTCTGAAGACAGCCATAGATAAAGGGGGATATTCTCACAGAATTTTAAGCCAGCTTTGCAGCATCCTGCAGCTCAGATTTCAGATGGCTAGGTGAGAAAATACATGGGATTTATTTAGCATCTGCCATAAGCCCAGACCAACACCAGCACAGTAAAAACTCAAAACCACATTTTCAGGTCTCTCTCATTATGGTCTCTAATGAGAATTGCTGCTGTTGACATTTCACTGGATGACAAACTCCATAAAACGGGGTTTTGTTTACAAGTACTGATGTTTTTAAGCAGCTGGCCATGACTCCTCAGCATGGAAATTATTTTAGCAGCACATCTTGCATGACACTCAGTGCTCACTGTGATAGTCAGGAAAACAACAGCAGGGTGGGAACACATTTAAAATGGAAAGGAAATTAAAAGGAAAAAAAAAAAAAAAAAAAAAAGGAAGAACTACCCCAGGAAGTGGTGGAGGAGGAAGGTTTGGGCATGATGGGTGCTCAGAGGCAGCCAAGGCTCCCCACACAGCCACTGATGCCTTTTGGGGCTACCCAAAACCAGAGGCCAGACAAAATTAAGGGAATAAAAAGTGCTTGTAATTATTGAAGGGCGTTCAGGTCCATCTGAGGCAGACAAAGTCCCTCAGGGCCTACACCCAAAATGGAACAGGGATCAGGGGTTTCACACTTTGATAAATTTGGGCCATCTTGGGGGTTAATCTCCCAATCCAGCTGCAGGTAATGAAGTCATTCCCCCCAAGTTTGCTGCCCCCCAAGTGCCTTTTGTTTCCATCTCTCAGGGCCTGAGGCAGTGAGGTGTCCTTGAGTGCCAGGCCTGGAGAGGAATTGCTGTGTCTGCCCCAAATGGGAAAGCAGCAGCTGAACACTGAGTGTGGACTTTGGAGTTCTGCACTAAACAACTGCAATATTTGTATTTACAAATACATGAAACATAGAACAGCTGAAATCCTAAAACAACCCGGCACAGCACAGAAGTTGCAGCATTCGGGTAATGAAACCATTATCCACTTCAGAATAATGAAGAAAAAAAAAAAAAAGCACCTTCCACCTTCCACAAGGTAGTTTCTTTCCCTGCTTTTTGTTTTTCCTCCCCTCCCCCTGGAAATATGTGCAGTCTTCACCCCTTTTATCCTTCCCATTAGCTATTTTAAGGGCTACAGATGATTCTGACATGGAGCAAAATGAAAATAAGAGTATTTCACACAGTGCATCAGAGAACCCAGTTTAAAAATGCATAGCCTCATGCCTTGGGCCTCTAAAAACACTCTTAAAAATCAACCAATTCAATGCTTTTCATGTCAATCATACACAGAGGTCTCCAGTGACTCTGAATTTTATGAGCTGCCACTCATCCCAATCCCAAAGGTGCACCTCCTAAATACAAGCTTAATGACCCTAGAAAGCATGGTTGAATATTTCTATGCTACAAAAATGTCAATTAGAAGCACAACAGTAATTGAAATTAAAGGCAAAAAACCCCCAAACAACAGCAGTGGCAACTTCTCCTTACATACAGTATTTTTATATTGGATATGGGCAGTCTTTGTTCACACTGAAATACACAATTTTGTCTCAGAGGGATGAAAATGATCCCCAAAAACATCTCCAGACAGTAAACGGCATTACCTTGAGACAATGAAGATAACAGAGTAAAAATTCCTTATGGTACAAAATGCCACCTGATTAATTGTATTTCCACTCTTATGAGAAATCAGAAAAATTTCTGTTGCCTGTCACAGTCACTGACCATACTTGAAATTCAAGTTGCATTTTCCCTTTATATCAAAGATGGGGATAATCCATAACTCAAAATTTGGTGCATTGCCCCAAAATTCATCGTGTACCTGAGCTCACTCACTGATGGAAATTTACCACTAAGAAGCCAAGTTAGCTCACAGATATTGAACCACACAGTGAAGAAATACAATTTTAATAATGCTTTGCAGGGTATGATTGAAGAAATAAAACAGTCCAGCAGAAAAAGAGAGGGGATTAATGCCTGTATCTATTCTGCTGGCAAAACTAACTGAACTGACTGCCAGGTGTGTAATATTGTGATTAACTTATCACAGAATTATGGAATGGTTTGGGTTGGAATGGAGTTTTATTCAGGTTATTCAGTCCAAGGCCCTGCCATGAGGGTGTCCATTTGCCATAAATTGTACTGGATTAAAAAATAAATTTAAATGGCCTGGAAGTTGCATTACCTGCTTGCCTCATTAGTCTATTTAAAAAAAAAAAAAAAGTAATTCGAAGATTCAGGTCAGAGCATTCAGTTGATACCAATTAACACACTCATCAGCTTCACTTCTTTACATAAACTGAAGCATCAGATCCAGTGAGGGCATAGAAATAAAACAAGGGGTTTTTTTGGTTTTTTTTTTTTTAATTTAAGTCCTGTGTCCTATTTTTTATAAAATGTTCTGTGTAACCAACACGCAACTCTGAAAATCAAATGACCTGTGCAGACTCACATGAATATTGTTAACACCTTCATTTCACCTTTTCAGGCTGTCCATACTTCTCCTCTTTCAGCAGAAAAATACAAAATATTGGCACGAACCCCCACTTTTACACTAATCCTTAACATTTTACATGTAAAGGCATTGTTATAAAAGGGCAAAGCTATTTTAAATTCTTATACACTCATGAAAAATAAGTTTTTGTCATGAAACTAAGAAGTGACCTACTTTTGCAGACTTTTCAGCTATTAAAAGGTATGAGAAAAAGCAGATATCAGTGATGACAAAAGCAGAACTACAAGCTGCTGATAAAGTTCCTAATATTGATGGGAATACATTCCCTGATGTTGATATTCCCCCTGACAGGTGGAAGGGCCGGATCTGTGAAGAGTCACTTCATAGGAAGGGCAGAAGAGGGAAATTTCTTGCCTGCCAAAAAGTGTAATACAAAGTGCTAACCATGAACCAAACTTTCACCAAAAAACCCTACATTTAGGGGTCCAACAAGCTAATTATACTATATCTATCTATCTATCTTTCTATAGATATATATAAAAACATAAATATATTTAATTAATGTCTATAAATTATTTAATTAACATATAAATATTAAACATATATCTATTATAAATTACATGCTGTAATTTAAATATTATAGACAGCCTTATTAATTGTTAATTACACAGTGGATGTGAAGAAAGCCTGCCCTCTAACAGAGCCACCACAAGTGATATTGCTTTTTTTTTGGTTAGTCTTAGATTGGACTAAGTCCTCCTGATTTCCTAATAAGTAAAGAAAAAACTAAACCAAAATTTTGGGTATTTTTACCCTTTTTATGGACTAGGAAAGCATGTTCTTAACTTCTGAATGTGGAAGTGGGAAACAACCCAGAAAGGAACTGAGAGAAAAGAACTCATGTAAGAATAATATGATATTATACAAGAATAATATAATATTAATAGGGAGATTTTATGGCAACTTTATTGATACCACCATAAAGAATAAGAATACCTCAAGTAAAACATGTCCCCTGAGTGTGCTAAGATAGGTTTTTCTCAGGGTGCTATATTTGTTTCACAAAATTTGGGAACATAAAAATAGTCCTTATCTTCACACTTAAGCTTTACAGGAAAGCATCAAAACACAACCAAATTAGCCTAAATTCAGAAATATGATTCAAACAGCACCCCCAGGCCCTTCTTAACATACAGAATCAACTCCTTGCCAACTTTACGGATATTAAAACTTTGCAATTAATTAATTCTCCAGCATTGATCTCTGTGAGTTATTTCATAAGTACTCAGTGTTTAAAAGAAACAGTAATTTTCCTCACCAAAACTACTGCTGGGGTAACACCTTGGGACACTGAAACAAATGCTATTTATAATATCCAGTAGTAATTCAATATGATCAGGCATTCAAATATATGCCTTCAGCCCCAGCATTTCCCTAAAGCATTCAATCCTTTTAAAGACCCAGTTTTTGTGGCAGTGGTTAAAAAAATGTTCCTTCCACTTGATTAAGGGAACCATTTCATTCCCTAAAGGTATCAGATGTTACCTGTCAGGAACAGAGACAAGAACTGAGCCTTGTTTCACAGAAGAAATATTAAAAACACAGGACAAAATCAGTGTCACTGCAATGAGCTGGTGAATTATGGTGTTTGGAAAGCAGAGCTTTTGGTTAAAAGCTGCTGGGTAAGGTTTAATCCAGGAAACAGCAAAACCAACACACATACACAAAAAGAAAAAAAAAAGAGAAAAAGGAAAAAAAGGGGAAAAAAAAAAAAACAAGCTGCTTGGAAAAGCCTTTAGAAGTTGATAAAGACTATCAGCAAGGGCTTGTGTTCCCTCAAAGTGAAAGAAGGAGACAGGGTGGGAGTTACCCCTCCTAACAGAAGGACTCAGTGTTGATTTTTTGTTTTAAATCTCTGCCATAAGGTGAGGGCGGCAGCAGCAGGGGTTGCTGCAGTCACTGTGGGAAGAAACAAATCTGTTTATAATTATTATTTTTATGGGACCAGTAACTCTAGGCCTGATAAGTAATGAAGAAATAAAATGAATAAGAAAATTAAACAAGAAACAAATGAGGAATTCTGCCTCTCCTGTGCTGTAGGTCTGGGCTTCCTGAGGGGGTGAAGGATGAGTCAGGGTGACTCAAAGCCCCGTCACGCCGGTGCAGGGGGAATTGAGAGGCACCTTCTGTTTTACCCTCAAAGTGGGTGATCTGGTCCCAGCAGTGCTCCAGCATTAGTCATCCCATGGCCATAAACCCGTGGAACATTAAAAAATCTTTGCCACAAAGACAGAAGGCCAAAGAAATAGGGAGGGGGAAAAAAAAAAAAAAATCAACGAGCAAAGAAGGAGGAAAGATGCGGATGTTCTTGAGTGACATTGATCTTTTCCAAAGACTGCTTGGCCCATCCACACAAAAACAGTGGGCAGGGAACACCTCCAAACCTGACCACAGGTCTTGAGCCACGCCTGGAACACCTGGTTGTGAGTACACCAGCCCTAAAACCTCAGAGTTTGTGCTACATTCAGCATCTGGATCCTTGCACCCATGCCAAGAGACAAAGACTTGTCTCTCCTGCATGGATATTTACTGAAATGAAAAACAAGACTGCTTCTGTGACTTCATGTCTTCAGGTAAGGTAAGAATTGCAGGAGGGTGGATGGGGGATATTCCCACCCCTGGAGCACAGCTCCCTGGGAGAGTGGCCAGAAATTCACACATTTGCAGGAAAAAGAGGAGTGAAATGGAGCTTACAAAATGCCCCTTTGCAGGCCAAGGGCTGGTCTGCTGTGAATAATTTCAGGATTTTGGCAGGAATATAGTTTAATTGGCCTCTGAAGAGCCTTGTTTACTTGCATTTCCCTCTCACCAACCAACAAGCTGCCACTTCTAGCATCGTTCAGGCACAGAAACAAACCTGAGAGTCATTTAGTGTACGGATGCTCCACAGTTCCCTCTTGATAATAATATATAACATAAAGACTTTACAGATTATAAATATATCCTATGTGAAATTACAGAGTTTATCTGCCTACCAAAAAAAAAAGAGAAAAAAAAGATAGGAAAACAATGAAACAATGAAATAAATTAAAAGCTTATAACTCCACACCATTACTGTGAGAGGAAAATAGTCCTGAAAATATGTCAGGGCTAAATCATACAAGTGGATTTAAGCTGTATGCAAATGGGTTAGGGATGACCTTGTCAGTTCCAGAGTTATTTGAAACCTTGGGAAAAAAAAACCCTCATGTTTTAAAGGAAAAAAAGAGTACTGGAATGGGTCTCTAAATGGGACAGGAAGACTGGGAACAAATGCACAGCTGCAGAGTGAAACTTACAAATTTAATTATTCATGATTGCTAACTATCAGTTTTATTGCTAAAGTAGTGTCATCACCAATAATAAAGAGAACAATGATTTATCTAATTTTATGGTGCTTGCAATTATGAAGTTCTTTGATGTATGGTATTATGCACGATTCTAACAAAAAAATATTCAATGGGAAAGAAAAAACATGTAGTTTCCAGAATAATTCTTGATTCCAAAAATGTATCCAGCTGAAATTTTCTCTTCCTTCATCCCCACCTGTTTTTTTTTTAAATCAACTGAGATTCACAGGAACTTTCTAACAGTCAAAAGAAATAAAAATAAATGATTAATGGAATAAAATGAAATTACTGAATATTCCATCCGAGATATGCAAGTCATTTCAGCCTAACTGTGTTAGTCAGGAAGGAAAGTAAAAAATAATGTGAGAACACCTTTCATGTTTTTCATTTTAGAAAGGTAAACTTTGTGTCCCATATACATAAAAAACCCCCCCAACCAAAACCAAAAGAAAAAAAAAAAAAAAAAACAAAACCAAAAAACCCCACAAAAAAGCCCGCAACCAAACTAAACAAAATTAATCACCTGGAAAAGATAAGAAAACATCACGACTTCTACTGCCCACAATTTTAGACGGAACTCTATTGAGAGTGCTTAACCAGCAGAAGGAAAGGAAGGGCAATGCAAAAGCCGGAAAAAAGGAAATAGTCTGTTATCAAAGGACTATTAATTGCTCCCAAAGTAAGAGCAAGTGATGATCTTCTTCCTTTATTTACTCGGGACGTTCAGCTGTCTAATCAAAGAAACGTTGTGCTGGCTGGGCTGAAAGAAAACTGTACCTTTTGTTTTGGTGATTGCCCACTAGACCTTAAGGGTTTTCATTGGATCAGTTTTACAGCTCACTGCTGCACTTTAGAGAAGCAAAGGAGCAGCAGGCAGCTCCCAGCCTCCACTTGCACCGCCAGGAAACAGGAACAGGGCTCTGGAGCATCACTCAGCTCGATTTTGTGGTCGTTGCTGCTTGGCTGGTCCTCCCTCCAGAGCTGCAGTTTCTGGTTATGTTCAATTTACTGCATGTGCAAATATGACTTTCTAATTATAATTAGCCGATGATATTCAAAGACAATAGGTAAAAATAAAAGAAAAAATTAAAAAAAGAAAAAGACCTAAAACAAAGTACCTTTCCACAGAGAAGTCAAAGGTTACAGGTTTTGAGTGCTTGCACTCCCAGCAAAGCAGTTTGGCATGAGCCACAATTCCAGTGGCCCTCTTGCAGCTTGTAATGAAGTAAATGAATAATGAAAAAAAAAAAAAATTAAAATTTTCTTACTGCCCTGCAGACCCTCAGAATGTCAAATTTTTGCCTTCAACTCTACAATGTGCAAGAAAAGATGGAAATGCACCTCTTCCTTTGATCCTCCCTGTGTCCCCCCACAATCCATTACCAAAGCCACGAAAGTATAAAAGTGTCAGGTCCTCTTTCTCTTCAGAGCAGCAAGTTTTGTAATTTGCCTGCAGGCAGAATAGGAACAAGCAGCTT
This sequence comes from Certhia americana, assembly GCA_018697195.1. Taxonomy (NCBI): domain Eukaryota; kingdom Metazoa; phylum Chordata; class Aves; order Passeriformes; family Certhiidae; genus Certhia; species Certhia americana. Next base: position 72,619,403 of record CM031878.1, read on the forward strand.
TTCAAGGTTTTTATGGCCTGAAAGAATTCTTACAACAGCAAAATTATTTTGGAAGAAAATTTCTTAACTCCTGCCAGAGAGAGCAAAGATGTTCCAGATGATCTGTACATGATACGTAATGTATGCTTTTTTTTTTTCCCCCTATCTAAATTTGCTCTATTCTGCCTTTTTAAGGGCTTCTCTGTATTGAAAACAGAGCATTTCTAATAATGGATACCATTACAGAACGTGTGTGCAGAGGCTGAAAACGACCCCAGGCACATTTCTCAGGGCATATAAGGCTTTATAGTCATTTCTGTGTGAGACGAGGCCTACAGGAGTGAAGAAAACCTTCACTCCTGATACTTAGCAGCACAACTTTTTTTTTTTTTTTTTTATTCAAGATGTTTATGACTCTGCAGATGTTACAGGTTTATTTCTTCCCTTACAGGCTGAGCAAGCACAGCAAATCGTCCCCCTGGGAACCTGCCAGCCAAGGCACACACAGCTATCCCAGAAAACATCTCCCCTGCATCCACAGGAATAAAACACCACTAAAACCCCAGTCTTAAGGGGCTGGTGAACCTTGTGTTTTACTGGTTTTGACCAGAATTCTGGCATGTCCATGAGATAAACACATAGAAAACGGGCAATTTATGGAAAAGCTTTCAGCAGCCTCAGATCCAGGTGGGACTCTGTTATTCCATGGCCCCCCTCTCACCCCACCTGAGGAGAGGGGCAGTGAGATCAAAGAGGGGTAATCACGCACACTAAAAGCTCTTGGCTGGCAGGGATGGGGCAGGATCACTCAGGAAGCAACAACACGAGCCATTGTATCCCAAACCTGTCCCGACAAAGGCAGCTCTGTCACTCTGTTTACTTTTCCCAGTTTGTCTTGCTTTATGCCTTTGATAGACTGTCAGGACTAGTTCCTCCAAGGACTATATTCCCCACCCAAAAAAAAAAACTCTTTCTGCCAGTCTCACATGTGGTACAGTTTCTTGTGCTTCAGCAGCCTGCAGTTCTCATAAGAACTCTTCATGTTTTCCATAATAATTTCAATACTTTTCACATTATTTTCCAGCTGTGCTGCGTAGGGGCTGAGCAGCACCACAAATCTTGCCCTGTAACATTACCCACTTTTAGCTGGTGCTGCAGTCCTGTGGGTTAAGCTGCAGAAGCATTAGAAAGTGCAGAATTAGATAGCTGAATGCCAAACATAGTAGCAGTTTACGCACAAAACAGATGAATTTACTCACATTACCCAGCCCCTGAAATAAAGCAAAGTTGAAATCAGATTGCTTTGGCTCACAAGAAGAAAAACGATCAAGTTTCTCTGCTCCAGAGACCATTTTTCTCAAAGCTGATCAGGCTGAACTACCCCCCAGAAATTAATAGTATTGGAAAGCTAATAGAGCAGGACATGTATACTGGATAAAATAACATTTTTCTAAGGTCTTGAGACAGTCAGGACTTTTTTTATTTTTCAAACAGCCAGGAAGAGCAACAGGAGAACAATTCCTCAGGTGGAGACTCCTGTGCTAAGGGAGCATCCACAGGGTCTGGGTTTGCCTCCTCTGGAGCTGGGGAGAGCTGGAGGATAAAAAGGGATAATTGTGGAGTCAGACTGTAATTCCTGTAATTCCAGACTGTAATTTTTTTCAGGGACTTGTGCAATACCATTGCTCTTTAAATTCACTGATTAAACAAATAGCTTATTTTGCAATAATTTGCCTATGTAATCAAGCTTATAGCAAAGTCTAGAACACAAGAACTGTTAATACCAGGGTGACTAAGCCATCCACTTGCAAAAGCTAGACAAAAAGGGGACAAAATGCATGTCTGAGGACGGGAAATGTTTCACACTGAGAGCACAGAGTGGCCTTTTTCTGAAGAATGATTAGTGCTCTGCAGCTGCCCTGACCTCATTATATTCACTCTGCTGAAATTCAAACTTCCTATTCCGACAGTTTGTTCGGAAGGTGAAGGAAGAGGGTTTTTTTGGTGTTTTTTTTTTTTTTTTTTTTTTTTTTTTTAAATTTGCCAGTCATGGATGATTACACACCTTCCTTCCACTGATAGCCAAGGGGAGATACATGCCTAAACAGCACTTTTGCCCTCCAGAAACTCCCTCCAAGGAAAGGCAGCAAGCAGGTTTTATGCTGAATAATTCCACCTGCCCATTTTCACTCGCCATCCCTCTGAGCTCCAGCAGCCACTGCTCAGATTGAGAAATCACCTCTGGCAAACCTGAAACAGATTAGTGAAAAATTGCTTCTCCTCCTATTAAGCAATTTTCAGCACTTTATTCTGGTCAATTCAGCAGGTGACCATTCCCCCAGGAGGGCACTGGGACCTGAGGGAGTGAAGATGAAAGCTTTTCCTCCACGGATAAATGTGGTACATTTTTAATTCATTAAGACCCTCATTTAACTCCTCTAAAAACAATAGGCTGCTCACAACGCTTGTTTAATGAGAATTACAGTGGATGACCAGCAAGCACAAATTCAAAGATAATCCATATTTGAGAACTGAGTTGTTCCTCATGGTTGCACCACAAGCTTTGTCTGCCTGTCTTCAGCATTTTTTGTGCATTGCTTGTTCTGTCATTCTGCTTTCACTAACCCAAGGCAGCAATGCAAATATTTAAGCCCAGTTTGGTTCCAGCTGGTGGGTTCAGCAGGGCATCACACAGGTGCTGATGTCCCCACCCTGCCAATCCTCCTGTCCTGGATGTCACCACAACTGCTCCCATCCCACACCAAAAACGCAGACTGCCTCAATACCCTGCCATAAAAAAAACTTTTCCTTGGAAAAGAGACACATTCCCGCACAGTTCAACCTTCTGAGAAGAGGAAGTTTATCAGGAGACAATTTTACAGAGACAGAATCTGAACCACCCCTGGATCCTACAAGGAGGCACAGGGCTTCCCATCTTCCGTTGTTCCCATCCACCTGAATGCACGTCACAGGACAAATCCTAGATTAGGACGAATTTATGTTGTTTGCCACTGCCTTTTGGGCTGGCTTTAAGCTTTTGCAGACTCCCTCTTTACAAAGTTATGTTCTGATGCAAGTCCTAATCATTGCTGTGACCACAGGAAGGGAGATCAGTAATTCCATTTCCCATCATTATTCTTTCATGTTGGAGAGCGAAATGCCTTTGTTAGTTCCCAAACAAAAAAAAGTCATGCTACGCAAAAGACATTCAGAATTCATTTTTGCTTAGAATTTGAACAGGGCAAAAGCTGCCAGAGCTCCAGAAGTGTTTAGACAATGCTCTCAGGCACAAGGTGGGATTGTTGGGGGGTGTGTGCAGGGCCAGGAGGTGGACTGGGTGATGCTGATGGGCCCCTTCCAGCTCAGGATATTCTGTGATTCCTTTTGTAAAGAAGGTGTTTACAAAAACCCTGCAGGTTATCCAAGAACCGCAAACTTACAGTTTTGGTCAGATATTTTCTTAAACAGCAAAGAAACCTGCCAAAAGCAAGCCCTGTGGCATGGACAATGAGAAATTTAAATTTCAACCTGCTAAAGCAGAAATACAGCAGGTCCGTGTTCTTAAGACACTGCCCAACATCAGAGCTGCCTTCTGAAATATCAGGGAATTTAGCCTGATACAATTAGTGCTTTTAGGCTCACCTGCTTTCTGACTGAAATCCTCAGGAAGCCACACACACAATGACAGAGGGTGATTAAAAAAGCAGGAAATTGGAGGCCCTGTGGAAGGATTCTGACAGGTGAGCCCGCTGCTGTAGCTCCTGACTGATGAGTATATAAACAAATCATTCAAAGGCTAAAAAAGTATCCCACTTCCAAATGACTTTTGCAATTGATGAGACTAAGTGAGGAGGTTGGGCCCACACATCTAAAAATATTTATTTCAGACTCTATAGATTTCTCTGCTTGTTCATTTAATCACATTATATTGATCACATGTCCATTACTTTTTTTTCCCCTAATCTAAGTGATCGCCTTTCTACAGAGTCATTCTCTTATCCTTAGAACTCCGTGAAGTATATATTTTATTCAGATAATGAGCTACATGTTTTTGGGTTTTTTTGTTTGGTTGGTTTTTTTTTTAATTACAAACGGAGGCATAAGAAATCTTTCTTTCTGATCAGACCTATAAAGACACTTTTAAAGCAGCCTTCCATCATTTAATATCACAATTAGTTTTACAGAGTACTTGAGTAGATGGTACAGTAAAATCTAAGCTATCTTCAGTGCCTTTCAGGGCAAATATTTGTGTTTTTCTGAATGCTTCTGAATACAAGCAGTTAACGTTCCGTGCTGATAATAAGTCTAGGGAACAAAGGCCATGCATGCAATATTTATTAATCTGTTCTATGTATTTTACAGGTAAGTGTATAAAACACCTGAAACACCACAGAAATTGTCAGACTGGGCCTCAGAGATTAAGCAGAAGGCAACTCCAGTGATGGGAAAGAGACTATAAATAAAAACACACTAAAGATTTCATTGATCAAACGCCCTCTGAATGCATAATTCATCAAGGTGTTTAAGAACATTGAGATGCCTTGTTTGAACAGCAATCCACTTCTGTCAGTAATTTGAAATTTAAATTCTCACATTAGCTTCAGGGGGAAGCAGTGGGCGTACTCAGTAGGCTGGAGGTATGAGGAAGAAGAGATAAGGACTAAAATAGAAAAGCAAGAAAAAAGTGTCTATTTCAAAGTGCGCACTGTTAATTAGTAGATTATAGGGCCAAAAAAAAGAAAATGCATAAATATTCCAGTGACAGTTACACAGTTTAAAAATAAATTTCTAATTCAGAATTACAAAGCACTCTAGCAGACTTCTTTTATTTTCATTTGGATGGATGGAGGGCTCCACTGGCCAAAGTTAAAGACGGAGTGGATTATTTCCCTACAGTTCATAGAATCACAGACCCCTAGAACGGTCTGGGTAGGAAGGGACATGAAAGCCCATGCAATTCCTTTAGGGATGTGTGCTCCATGGGCACCTCCCAGTGTGCCAGGTGCTCCCAGCCCCAATGTCCAGCCTGGCCTGGGACACTGCCAGGGATGCAGGGGCAGCCCCAGCTGCTCTGGGAATTCCATCCCAGCCCCTGCCCACCCTGCCAGAGAACGATTCCTGCCCAATCTGCCATCCAGCCCTGCCCTGTGGCACTGAGAAGCCATTCCCTGGGTGCTGTCCCTCCAGTTCCAGATGAAGAGTTCCCCTCTCCAGCTTCCCTGCAGCCCCTCCAGGCTGGAAGGGGCTGTGAGGTCTCCAGGCAAACTTGTCTTCTCCAGGATAAACAGCCCCGACTTTCTCAGCCCACAGTTGCCACTGACCCCCAAAATCATCCAAGCAGGAAGAAGATCAAGCCATAACTCAGCTCACTCCTCATTTCTTGGTCTCTTTCAACCAGACAGAGCTCATCATCCCTGCCCCATGGCACCAAAGAGCTCCACAGGACAGCCTACAGCTGATACAGGATAGTTTGTACTGCCCAAAACAGCCAGGAAGAAGAAGGAATTCTGCGGGGAAAAGGAGGCTGGGCTAATATTCCTACTTTCTGCACAGCATCAGAAAACATGAGGTTGCACAAAGTGGACACCTCTCACATCCTGTCACAACTTGTGACTTTGGAAACTTCCCAGAGGGGTGGAACACTGACAACCTTGTGTTGGAAGGTGCTCCAGGAACTGGTGGGAATGGAGGGATGGGGAGGTACAGCCAGCAGCCAGACAAAACTGAGCTCTAGGAAAGGAGCAGGAAACCAGCAGGCTCTAAACCTCTGCTTTCCTGACACTTTGCTTAATGCTGTCTCTCAATGGACCAAGAATTTTTCTGTCCCCTACCTATATCCACCCACTGCCTGTGTACAATGAAGTTTTCTCCTGAAGTGCTTTTTAATAAAACCGAAGCTGCTGCCTAAGCCCTTCTCACACATCTGCTCTATCCTTGTGGTGTCAATTCATCTATAATTAAACACCAGAGAGCTTTATCACCTATCAGTCATCATTCATCCAGGAGCTTGTCTTATTTATCCAATTAAAAAGGTATTTATTGTCAACATATTACATTTTTCTTTCTTCAATGCTTGCCCGCTGAGGAAGCCTTGTACTATTTCATTTAATTTGTGTGCAGTAACATCTACTGCGAAATTCTTGTGAAATCAAGGAGTGTTAAAAAACAGTAGCTTTAGAGTTGGCATTATCAAGGAATTCTCATGTGAGCTTCATATACAGATGGAATATGGAATTGCTACTGTATACTTTATTATGGATTACTCATTTGGTTTCTTTTTCAGGTAAATAAATACATTTTATTATAATTTATCTGACAGCTTGGTTACTGGCAGGAAAATTCATTTTGCTGAAAGATGGAAAATGGGAAAATATATATAGCACCACACTGAAAACAAGATAAAATAAGGAAGGAGAATAAACCAGTATATATTAAAATTATCCTGCTGCTGAGAAGAAAAAGACAGAAGTCTGCGGAGGTGTCTTGCTTGCACATTTATAATAAAAGTTTAATTTTTCAATTATCTGCCTGTAATATCCTGTCCTGTAGCACTGATTACTTCCTTGGCTCACTGAAAATTAATTTTGCAGAGTGCAAAACTGTCTTTGGAAAATAAACCCCATCAAAACAAAACAAAACAAAACCCAAAACAATCTGCCCTCTCATCCAAGACTTGCAAATTGTTCTCCATTAATAAATCCACAATAACACAAATGAGGAACTGACATGTTAAAAATGTCTGTAAGAAGTTATTAAAGACTGAGGACCCTAATTATGTCCTGTCACTCTCTTGTCCTCAATTAATTTCTCTTTCACAGATTCTTAAGTATGAAGAGCATCAGGCTTTCAAGACTATAGATCTTGCCATTGCTTATAAATAATCCCCACTATTCATTTGGAATTCTGTAGTTCAGTGCTGTTTGGACACAACCAGCATTGCTGCCAACAACCAATAATTAATGTATGAAATTGTTGAAGTCTCCAGATGAGTTTGGTCTGCCAGTTTTGAGCCCATTGAGGTGTGTCCTGCAGCAGCCTGAGGTTGGTACCTCTGCCAGGAAAGACCAGACCTAAAAAACCCCAATCCTACAGCTGTGGACCTATATTTCTGTTTCCATCAAAGAAATGTTTAGGTGAAATTGCTCAGGAAAACAATCTGATTTCTCTTTTCTTCCTCTTTTCTTCACCTACAGTCACTTCTTGCTCCAGGGGACAATGGAGATTGTGTTACATGAGACAACCTACTTTTGTGACAACATACAATGGAAGAATAATATTTGGAGATGTCAGGTGATGGCAGGTAAACCTCCACACAGGTGCACCTTTATGCAGGCAGCACCACGCTCTACCTTGATTCATTTTATGAATTCCATGTCAAATTGGCTAGGTCTTAACAACTGGAAAGTCTTCAAGATGAAAAGCACTTGTCAACATGACTCAGCCAAGAAATATATGTAAAAGCAGAGAACTCAATTACATTTGGAATGTTGGTGCCCTGCTAAGGAACAGCAATTTCAGGTGTGACAGAAGTTTTGAGGTTAATGATTTGGAAGCCCTAACTGAGACTTAACTTTCTGATGCCTTTAAATAAATACAAATAAATACCAAGAGAATGCTTAAAAATGAACACTAAATACTACTGAAGACAGGGATGCCTGGCTTTAAAAAAAAAAAAAAAAGAAAAAAGTGAAGATGTGAAATAAAAATATGAATAGCCAGCTTAGATTCAGGGTGTTTCAAGTAATTTGAAAGACTTGGATAGGACATGTATACTCACGGTCCAACACCATCCAAGCCTGTTTACTATCTGTCATCTCAGTAATGAACTTTACTAATACAAGTTTCCCTAAAATTAGTTTGGTTTTCTTTTTTTTCCTTTCACTTGCATATTTCTCTTTGGAATAGAAAAATTCCAAATTAAAATACGTATTTTGGTTGATGCGTCGTGAAACTCCATTGGTGTCTGAAAACTACATCTGTCTCCATATTCAGTGGGATTTACTCACTTGAGGGCTGGTTTTGCAAAGGGACCTCAGCAACAGAAAAGTTAGAAGCACTGAATCTGTGTTTTTAGCTTGGCAAAATGAGAACACATTGAGACACAGGAACTGGTGCAGAGCTGGGAGTGGCGTGAACAAAACCATGATGGAAGGGGAGTGTCTGGCTAACGCTGCCTCAGGGTTAACACAAAAAACTTGGTGTTTTTTTCTGAAAATCTAGCTCAAGGGAAGGTTATAACAACATCAGGTATATCTCAGGAGGCTGAGAGGTCTCACACTTTGGAGTGAATAAAGACTCACCTGGGCAACACCATATCCCTCTAAAACTGAATTTCATGTCACCCCTGTTGGAATCTGGAATTATGAGAAATATTTCTTTATATGTTTAAGAGATTTTAAGATCTCTGACAAACAGTGTTTTTAACCTTTGTTCATGGAAAAAGGGCTTTTAGGCTCTGGGATGAAGCAGAGTTTTCAAGAGCGTGTATTAGAGAGTAGAATAGTGTGTAGTTTTATCACAGGGTGAGAATTTTAGATTTATGGGGTTTTAGGATGGAAAGCAGGTAAAGACAAGATGGAGAAGTCCACGTGGCTTTTGGGTTTCCTCCTTCTTCCTCATCTGCTCCATGTTCTGCAGTGAGGTGGCACATTATGGTTGGCTTAGAATAGAGTCTAACATTCTAAAATGGATAATAGTTATTGGAGAAGTATTATAAATACTGATTACGTGGATTGTAGATAAATATCCACACCACCCTGAGGGTGGAAGTATTTGATACTGTGCATTTGGTATTTGGTATTCGGGGGATTTGGGGTTTTGTGCCTTGGACTGACCTGCAATGAAGAGCTCTGATAGTCAGGAACAGAATGTAATGATAAGAAATGATAAACTATGAAGAAAACATAAGAAAGGACGACTCACAGCCTTTCCTTTTCAAGATCTCTGGCTGCGGAAAACAAAATTGTACATTCTCAGGGTCAGAGAAAAACAGCTGGCCAGCAGAGACATACAAAAATATTTCTTATAAACCCGAGAATCCCAAACCCTCCATCCCTGACAATCCCATCCATGCTTATTCCAGTGCCTTGACATGATTTTCCCAAATCTTCTGCTGTGTTATTCCCTATGTTTTAGCCACATCAGCCACCACCTGCTCACAGGCAGGGCTCATTGTCCCAAACAGCGCCTGCTGTTCCCAGATTTGGGAAGGACAACACTCACCCCAAAGGGAAGTTGCACAAAATTCATGTACTATCACAAAAAAAAAAAAAAAAAACAAACCGAAACTTTGCTCTCCTGCCCTTCTGTTCCTTCCCTTGCTTCTCTCCCTCAGCACCATCACTGGCTGGGAGATGCTAGTTTGGACATTCTGTTTGGACATCTTGTTTGGACATTTTGCTCCGGGATGGCTCTCAGTAACATTGATAAAAAATTGATGGTTTTACCTCTTTTTCAAACTGTAGAGCTCACAAAGTATTTTGAATCATTTAAAGAGCCACAGACAACTCATCACATCCTGACAATGTTTTATTTTTATATGGATATTTTCTGGTTTGTGTCTTCAAATCCATTTTTACTTCAGCTGAAACACTTGCTCAGGTTCTGAGCAGTTTTGTCAACACAACTGGGTATAATCTGTTTCTGGTTTTTTGTTTTTTTGGTTTTTTTTTTTTTTTTCACTTAACATTTTTAGTCAATCCTGCAGCTGCACAGATATAGAACTAGAGAGGAGTTTTAATACCAAGATATTCTTTCCTAACCTGGTGTTCCAGAATAGTGTGACACTGACATGGCGATTGAACAGAAAAATAATTTTCTGTTTGTGACAAACAGCAAATCCAGGAGGTTTACTCCTTGTAGAAATGTTTTCCTATTTGGTGGCAAGTTTTAGCCTAAAGGATTGAATGTTTTCTTTATAATTTTTTTTTTTTTTTTTCAGGATAGTTTAATAAAAGTAGAATTTTGTTCAGGTAGTTCAACAGTTACCCAAGGATCAACTCCAGAGGGATTAAAGCAGTAACTCTCTGGATAGTTCTCATCCCCAGAAGAAACCAAATGATTTATCACCACTTTATTCCAGTTTTACACATGTGCAGCTTCAAGGTTTAGCCAGTTGTGGCAGAACATTGAAGTGTTGAGTAATGAACCATTTTCCTCTCTGAAAAAAAAAAAAAAACTGTGAAAACATTTTATAGACTTGCTCAGCAATCTGGGCAGTAGGGAAAATCACAATATGAACTAGGTGTTGATGAAAGTTTATTCCTGTGGCCAAATCATAGTTCAGAACCCAGGAATTTTAATTGCTATGTGGAGACCTTCTCAATACCCAAAAAAAACCCCAGAATTTTTTTTTTCTCATATATATATATAATTTTTTTTTTTTTTTTTTAATACATATAATTTTTTTTTCAGACTCTTGCTAAATTGAGTTAATATTCTGTGCTCTGCAAGGTCTTTAGAAAATGATGTGTCTGTGAGCTTAACATAACACAAAACAAATTTCTTTCAACCTTTTCCTACAATTAGCACCTTCTTCAGCAACCCTCTCATAAATTATTTTCTCCAGCTAAACACCTTCTTTATCTTTTCTAGATAAACACAAGGCCAGAGGTGCCATTTTTAAACTTAACAGACAGGTCTCTTACTTTGATGTCAAATACTCCTTAGGGGATCTATATAAGTGGAATATAAAATATTTATTTCTATGCTCTTGAATAATTAACATCTTTTAAAGAAGCACATGAGAAAACTCATCTCTTTCTGGCATGAGACCTAGAATGAAACTCAGCCTCAGCCAACAGAGGAGTTTTCTTTGTCCCATTTCCTCTGTTTCAGTCATTATTACTGTGTTCATTCTGAATGTACAGGATGAAACACTGTTGCTACACTACCATTAAATTTCAATTTACCTCAGTACTGTGAATCACCAAAATTATTTTATCTCAAAGTAACTTTAATCATAAAAAAATCATCAAAATAACTTTATCTCACTTCTGCTATTTAGGATTCATTACTTTTGACTCTGATGCTGATCATTTTGGAATATTGACAATTCTCCTTCAGTTTTACACCCAGTCCACTTATAACAGCTGACACACAGAAAACCATCTGAGGAAGACACAAGCATGTAATTAGCTTTCAAATTGCTGGTTGTATGTTCAAGCTTGAGTGATGCAACAGCTACATGACAATTGTTATGAATGGTTTGACAGATGAATAAAGTAAGGAATTATTTTAAGTGTTATTAAGCAATCAAGGGATTGTCAGCAATATTCTGTGTTAACAAGGCACATATTAATCTAATTCTGCACCTCCTGCAGCTTCTAATAAGGACGTATTTTATTTATACTTGTGCAGACGGGAAGGTAGTCAAATAATTTTATGACAGACCTGATTTGTGCAACTCTGTCTTTAATTCTCAAAGTTTTTGGTGTGATGCATGAGTATGTGCCATGTGCCCTGCCACAGGTGGCAGAACTCATCAGAAAGGGGTCCTGATTAATGCCACAGGAATTCTGACATGGGCTGACAGAAACAGATGAGTCCCCTCACCCAACCATGAAAGTGCATTTGCTCAGACCGCATGTATTAGTCACAGTGTATAAATTTATGAATATTTATCCACTCTGATCAGATCTGGGGATGCTCTAAATATCATCAGAAATTCATTGCCATGGACGTCAAGGGCTTGATTTACTGCTTTGGGGGAGACATATATACATGGCAAACAGGAAAATAAATGCACCATCAGTGCTTTTGACCACATTCCCTCTCCTTTCTCTGCTCACAGACATGTCCAGTGCCACCTCTCACCCTTTTCTGTGCTCTAGACCTTTTCCTGCTCCTTCTCCAAGGCCCTCTGAGGCAGGATCAGGACTAAAAAACATTCAGTACAAGCCCTTTTCCCTCTTTTCTTCTGCTTTTGCACCAGAATTCAAGCACTCTGGAACAGAAAACCTCTTAATATCTGTATCCTTTTTAGTTTCAGCAGCACCTTTCTGCATCACACACAGGAGATCTAGAAGGACACTAAAACCTCAAAAAATATTTCCCATTGGCTGGACTTAGGTCTTCACAATCAACAGCAATCAGTGAAATTAGGCAGGTGGAGAAAAACAGACAACCTAGACAGAGCCATCACTGCTTGAGGAGTGAAGTCACCACTGGAAAAATAATTCCCATGCATTTAGTTCTGTGGATTTTAAGAAGAGGATTAAGCATTTATTTTAGCATAACGAAATTGGAAAGTCTTGCTGAATCTAAATGGTAGATTTCTTAGCCCTGCTTTGCTGAAGTGGGACATTTCTGGGAGGAAAAAAAACACGGTAAAAAGCTAAGTAAAGAAAAAAGGATGAACAGGAATAAGAATAGAAAGATTAATAGCTTCAAGCAGTGAATCTGAGTTTTGAAAAGTGCACTGAACTGAGCCATCACCTCATCAGAGCAAGCAGGATTTGCAAGAGTTTGTGAAGTCCTTTCCCAGATCATGAGTTCTAGTGTGCTTCTGTGCACAGGATTTTCTCCAGCAGGTTTGCTGAGGTCCATTATGATTTAAGGGATTACTTAAATCATCTGGGCCTTCCCAGACAGTTGTGCTACACAGAATACTCCAAATTTAATGCAGTAAAGAAGACTCCACTTCATGTTCAGTCCAAAAACCAACAGAAACAGGTATTTGAGGCAGCTTTATGTCAGTAATAGAGCCAAGCTTTGCTCTTATTCTCTGCCATGCTTTTTTTAAAAATTTTTGACACCAGGGCTGAGGTGGCAAGCAGGATACTTGGGCTTTCCATCCGCCTAATCTCAAACTCCTGCCAAAATCAAAATCTGAGGCACCTACATTACCTGCTCCTTCCTATTAGAAACAATTTGAAAATAATTCTGTCTGAAAAGCTGCTTAGGGAAAATTGAGGTTTAATGGCACCATCAAGAGCCCTTTGCAGAGGTGTTCACACAGAAAGTGCATGTTTGTTCCTGCGCCCTAATCACCAGGATGCACATGGAATTTCAAATATTGCCTTCTTTGTTGCTTTTAATACAATCTCCTTTTCTTAGCTTCCCACCCTTTACCCTCAAATGCTGAAAATGTTGGCGCATGGTCTACTTCAAAAGCCAACAACTGTTCCAGCTCTGCTGGTTACCTCAACCACACACAATCTTCCCTCCTTCTTAGTGCAATTTACCTCTGAAGAGAAATTCTTTGGCCTCCCACATTAAAATACCCCATCGAGGTTCTCAGTATTTAACAAAACTAAAGCCTACTGTGATAAATTAAACTATTCCAACCCACAGCCTGCCTAAGAGGGGCTTAAAATATGAAGCTCAGGTAGAACACGACTGCAGTTAAAACCTTTGTTGAAAAGGCAAGGGAAAAGCATCAAAAAGTTTACCAGAAAGGTAATGGAGGAGAAAGGTATAATTTCCATTTCTTAAGCTCTTCGCTTGTAATCTCACAGCCTGAAATATGAAATAAATTTTCTGGAAATGTTTCAGTGAAATACATTATAGATGAATCATTGGAGACACATATCTCACCAGATTTGTCACAGCAATAAAACCCTGACCTAAGGAACAAGCCCTGAGACAACAGAGGGTAGAGTCCTGTCAGTCTCACTGAGTAATAACTCCTCCATCAGCAGTCAATTATTGGGCTATTACCAGTGACAAAAACCTGTGAGATGTGCTCCAAACTGGAGAGCTGAGAGATTTTCCCCGGGAGAAATGGCAACCTCTGAGGTCAGCAGACAATGTTCATTTTTTTCCTGCCCTGGCCCTTCAGCCTTCACATTATCCCACCCTTCCCTAGGGAGCCAAGAGAAATGGTAATGGTGGATCCCAGTTCCTTCCACTTCCCATGGAAATAAATCACCCCTTCCCACGTGGATGCTAGAAGCCTAATTATCCACTGCTCATTTAAAAAAAGGCACTGCACAGGTACCACTACCAGGAGAAAAACAGCTGTGCTTTGTCACATTTATTTCTGCCTTTTTCATTCGAGCTGAGTGAAGAATTCCTTTAGATTTTTTGCTACCACTTTTTCTTTCCCCCACAATGATTCATGTCTTATACAGTTTTTGCAACATTGTCATCAAGTGCTTTATGGTTTTATCCCTTTTTTTTTTTTCTTTCTTTCTTTTTCTTTTTGGCTCTGACAGCACCCCATTGTTACACAGGTCACACAGCACAGCTCTCCTTCCCACCCCAGCCTGGAGCAGTCACAGGTGACTGCTCAGGTGATGAGGGTCACTTATCAAAGCTCCCCTCGGGCCACACAAAGGTGCTGTGAGAGTTCTGGTGTTTGCTCAGGTGGGGCAGAACTGTCTGGTGTGACTGATGTCACCCTGCTGCTGCCAGTGCCATGGCAAAGGAGAGGAAAAAGGAGCAAAAATAGATGGAAAAAGGGAGGGAGGAAGGAAGGAAGGTGTGGAAGGCAGGTAGGTGGGAAAGAAAAGAAAGAAAGAAGGAAGGAAAGAAGGAAAGAAGGAAAGAAAGAAAGAAAGAAAGAAAGAAAGAAAGAAAGAAAAGAGAAAGAAAGAAAGAAAGAAAAGAGAAAGAAAGAAAGGAAGAAAGAAAAGAGAAAGAAAGAAAGAAAAGAGAAAGAAAGAAAAAAAGAGAAAGAAAAAAAGAGAAAGAAAGAGAAAGAAAGAAAAAGAAAGAAAGGAAGGAAGGAAGGAGGAAAGAAAGGAAGAAAGGAAGGAGGACTAAAATCACAGATAATGCTGAGCATAATGAATCACAAAGATGGCTTAACTCACAATCTGATTTTTTTTTTGTTTTAATACTCACATTAGAGGCTCATACAACCCAACCACCACTTCTAAGAGATTTCTTAACTTGTTTACATTTCAGCCTGAACAACTAATCATCAAAGACTTTCTAAACATTGCATTCCATAAATTTATGATGGCAGGAATGAGCTTCTCACTGCTGTACACATTCACTGCACTGACTGACTGAAAGATCACAGTGTTTGCCAAACCAGGAAAGTTCTCTCCTATTCTCTCCTATATAGGAAAAAATCTCCTATTCTCTCCAGGAAAGTTCTCCTAAATAAATGCACTTAGGAGAATACAAAAATGACATGTCATCATGAGCTCTTCAGTACATCTTTTCCTAAAAAGGGATAACTGTGGTGTAAACTTCACACCCCCTCTGAAAGGTTCTGGTGTCATTTTCAGCAGAACCCAATTTTTTGCCTGGAAGAAGAAAAATGTGTTTCTGTTGTGTGGGACAGAAAACCCAAAGTCTGGTATGTCACCCTCTGAGAATGCCAGATTCCAGGACAGATCTGTGGTTTCTCCTACCTGAGTCACTGGTGGTGGCAGACCACACTTTAAATAAACCTTGCATTATTGCTTCAAAAATGTGAACCGCAAGCAATGAATTAAACAAATGCAGAGAGAGGATCCCCAGGGAGCCCTGGGCTCACCACAGGCTCCAAGTGCTTTCAAGGGGGTGGAAGTTTATCAAAAGAAAGACAAGTCCAGTTTATTACAGCATTGGGATACAATGCTGAAGGATTTCCTTCCAAATAAATTACATATACCTGCGAAGACTCGAGGAAAGCCTTTTGAAGTTACAGAAAGGGAGGAGAGCATGAACACTGGACAAAAAAAAAAAAAAAAAAAATTAAAAAATCCACATTTATCATTAACAAGTAAAAACCATGCAGCAGCTCATTCTACCCACAATTACACACATGACTAAGTTTAATCAGGCCCTGAAGTCAAGAACAAACAGCAAGTGTGAGCACCATAACAATCGTGTTTAAAGTAAAAATTACATTCCCTGTTTGGCCTCTGGTGGAGCAAGGGGTGGCGACGCAGGTGGCACAAGCCTCCCTCCTGGGACCTTCAAACACACTCAGAAACCTCATTACACTTCCCTGACTTGCTTGGGTGTTTCTGAGAGCTCCTTAGAAATATGCTGGACCCTTTTAGAGCTCTCTGGAAAAGCAGGGTTTATGTGTGAAAAGAGAAAAAACTTAATTATTGGTGGCAAAGAAACCATCGAACTGACCTGCATCTTGAAATTGCAGCAAAGGCAAGCCCAGTGAAGTAAGGGAGGGCATCTCTTTGCATTAATTTAAATTTAGGCCTGATTCTGACACTCAAGCAAGAGTTACCAAGCCAGGAAAAGTCCAATTTCAATTAAAAAAAAAAAAAAAAAAGAAATAAAAAAGGCAGTAATAGTGACATCAAAAACTATCAAATACTAAACTAGACTTAGGAAACTGAAATTTTTGGCATGCAGAACAACTAATAATTCAAGGGCACAGTGCTTGGTGCAAACAGGCAATTCTTCATTAAAAAAAGAAAGAAAGAAAAGACAAGAAAATAATACCTGTTACTTCTTAGTCAGTTGGATTAAGAGTACCTCTTAACACTTGCTTCTCAGAATTATGGAACACTTCCTCTGTAAGAACTTCTTAAAAATTTATCTTTCTAGTCATATTCTCAGAAGAATCCAGAGTATTTGAATCCATAATAATGTTTTTCCTGTATTTAAGATGCCTTTCCCCAAACCACTTCTGTAATTGTACATCCACTCAACAGTAGGCATGCATTAAATAGCACAGAAATTATGAATACCCTCGAGCAGCAGGAATGGATTATATTTTGAAATATACAGAATAACTTATAGAAATTTTGAGCCTTATCCAGCAAAGAATTTCTCCTAGGAAACACATGTGTGAATGAGGACCATAAAAGATCCTTTATTAGCAAAAAAAAATGAAAGACTGAGATAAAAAGGTTTTGTTTTGATAAATCGAAGTGGAAATATGTAAGTTGCTGTAGAAATGGAAGCTTTTCCCTGATTTATTTTCATTTAGTCATAGAGACTTCATCTCTGTTCCACTGCTGTCTGTGACTACAGGTTTTGTTCAATGACTACATTTCATTTTTAAAATTATATTAAATTTTTTGCCATCTTCAGTTGGTGCTATCTGCTCTCAAGTAGGTTCCAACACTTTCAAAGTGAAAATACTATAGAAACATCCAATTATTTACAGGATTCAGGCTGACAGGCCATACAGCTAAGCCTTTATATTGAATGCATATTCCACACAGCTAATAGTGCCATTCATATGCAGCCCCTGAAGAGATTTGGGTAATGCCTCAATAAGCATAACTTCTAACTGTGGATTGGGAATGCTCTTATTAATTTTTTTTTTCCTCCTCCAATTATGAAATGCAAATTGTGAAAAGCAGAATTTGCATCTTAACTTGACTTATATATTATCTCTGCCTTGCACCTTAGGAAGTTGCCAGATATTAAGTTACAGTTAGAGCTGCTCCAAGACCATCACAGTTTACTGGAATCAGAATAATTTTATTTTACTTCCTGGCTCAATTGTGTTTGGAAAAGTAAGACTTACTTTTTGTCTTTACATATTTTTAAAATGTGTAAATTAAGGTCATCTGTTATTGACTAAAATTAACATCTGTCTGCCTGAAGAAGCATTTCCTTTCACTGGGTATCTCTGACTTAAGAACAACCTGCTAGAGAGCTGGATAAACCTCATTCTTGGCAGCTGGCTGACTTACTAATTATTCTAAATTTCTACTTTATCCTAAAGTACATCTTTATTTCAGCAAATAATTAAACAGTTCATTTAGCGACCTTGTTCCACAAATCCTACTGCAGTTCCTTGCTGCTCTCATGGCTACTTTCACTAAGCTTAATATTATCCAAAGCACATTGCCAAGTTTCATTAAAAATGTTGATTTAGCCCTTGAACAAATTGCCACAGTAATACTAGAGGTCTATATGGATAAATACAATTCAACTCCTTTTCCTGCCACTGCACCCACACACAAAGCACGAGAAAGGCAGCACTCATTTTGCTCCAATTTCTGTGTCAAACATATTTTTATTTGCATTCTTCTGCATACTTTTGGTCATATCCAAGAATATATTTTCATTCCAAGGAGCAGAGAATTGCCACACAATTAGCCTCAATGTCCATAAATCTAAAATATTTGCAGAAATAGAATCCTTTAGGTTTTGATGACTTAGTATTTACTGTAGATGCTCTTGAATTTTAGATAATTGCTGCTTTCTTAGCATACCGTGAAGTCTTACAAGAAGTATATGAAAGTTAAGACACAACTTTTCTTAAAAGTTAAGACACAACTTTTCTTATGTGATAACACTGACTGCGTTGAAAAACGCTGTTTAAAAAAAAAAAAAAATTGAAAAGCGAAGGGAAAAAAAAACCTGGGATGCCTTCCTTTGCTAAAGAGGTTATTTTTAATTCATTTTTTTTAAGGATGCAGCAGCTTTAGGGCAGCATCAGGCTTGTGGTGCTGGGTTTGTAGCAGCCCTTCCCTGTCCTGGAGAGCGTGACACGAGCTCTTGGTGATGTCACCAAAAACGCCACATGGGAAATAACTCTAAATAATCTCTATTTGCTAAAGCAAGAACTGTGGGAGAGGGTTTTGTGTGACTTGGCCTCGAAATTTACATTTGTATTTACATTAAGGAGCCAGCTCTGGCTGCAGGTCTGAGCAGGAAAGCCCAGGAACAGGGGAGGACTCGTTGGTGCATTTGCAGACGTGATGGAATTTCCAGGTTAACTTCCCCCACTGCCATCCCTTCACTTGGAAAAATAGTTTTTTAATATTTTTTTTTTATTATTATTATTTTTTTTAAATTTTATT
Source organism: Certhia americana (assembly GCA_018697195.1). Lineage (NCBI taxonomy): Eukaryota > Metazoa > Chordata > Aves > Passeriformes > Certhiidae > Certhia > Certhia americana. Next base: position 72,638,047 of record CM031878.1, read on the forward strand.
TTTGCTCAGTGACTCAATACTGGAAAACATTTTGGGCAAGACCCCAACGTGCTGCCAGCTGAAGATAAAGCCCTCTGCAGCTCCAAGGATCTGGCATTCCATCAGCACAAATTACTGGAGTAATTACAAATCACTCCACAAAAAGAACACCTCTATTTGTGAACTGGATCACTGTGCTAATTCAGCTAATCTCCTCACTTCTGACAGGCTGAAGAGAACTGAAAATTATTAGCCAAGCAAATTGACTGAAAACTTGATTAGCAGCTGGTAGAAGATTTCAGATGAAGCTCAGAAACTTCAGTGAGGTTGAGAAAAATAATAAGCAAAGTGGAAGTTATTTCAGCTCAGCGTTTGTTTCAGGTAAACAGGGATATTTCCTATCTCCTTATCTAATCCAAGAATTACCACAGCCCCATAAAGTGCAAAAAAAGTAAAATGGAAATAGAGACTGATGGAATGGATGTTCCGTATGGCCATTCTCAAAATATAACTAATTACCTTGTAGTCAATAAGAACCACTCTTTAGCTTCAGCCCTGACTCAATCTGTGAGTAGAAATTTTCTGCACATATGAAAATCATAATGCTGGTCTGTTTCTACCAAAATTTGCTGTATTTAGAATAAAAATATCATTATCTTCTTAGCTGTCCCCCTACACACAGGACTCAGTCATAAAGAGACAATTACTCAGCCCAAGGCCTCTGTATATTTGCGATACTTTGCCTCCACAGCTTTTCCTTTAACAATCAATATTAAATAAAATGAACCTGGATATCAGGAAAACACAGACAGGCTATCAAAATCAAACTGGACAAATACAATGGGGAAAGGGAATTTTCCATTGCAATGGACTGGGATGTAAAAGAGCAAAAAAAGCAAGGTCTGACATATTTCTACACCATCCTAAAAAACTGCATTTACTTAAAAAAAACCCCAGCATTGTAAATTCAAACATTCCTAGCTGGCGTCAAACCACACTTTTACGTCAAAATGAGGTAATTCTCCTGCTGATTTAAACAGAAATCTTTTTTCGCTAATCATGGGAAATGTCTTTGTAATCTACTTGTGTCCACAGCTGTTTAAAGAGTTTACAATCCAAATAAAAATGGAAAATATGTATTTTCAAACGCAATTTGCCATATATTTGGAAAAAAAAAAAAAAAGGTTTTTGAAGAAAATATTACCAAATCCCATCACAGCTCTGAGGCAACTGTATGCATAGCTATAAGCACCTCCCAGAACACAAGGAAACATTTCCAGAGGTTGAAATGGACATAAGAAAAATACTTTAAAGTGTTACAAATCCTGATCCCACTCATGTTTCAGGAGAGAATGATTTCTTTCTTCCTGGAGACTTTGTTTTCAGGAAAACCTACTGAGGATGGAATTGAGAGATGCTGGAACCCAGAATGTAGAGAATATTTCTCTGCATGTTTTGAAGGATCCAAACTCTCTGTCAAACACTGCTTTTAACCTTCATCCATGCAAAGGGCTTCCCAGGCTCTGGGATCAAACAGAACTTTCAAGAATGTCAATTAGATAGCAGCAGAATATGGAATTTATAACAGGGTGAGAAATTGAGATTTTTGGGTTTGTTAGCATGGTAAGGAGATGAAGACAAGCTGGAGGATCCTTGTGGTTTTCAGGCTTCTTCCTCCTTCTCCATCTCCTCCACATTCTGCAGTGTTGGGGACACAGGAACATTGGGCACAATTTGCCACAGTGTCACATGAACAGAGATTTAGTTAGTTATTGGTAGAAAAATAGAAATAATGTCTGTTCTTGGTGATAATTGGGTGAATTCTCTTGAAGAGAACCTTGATTCTGTGTGTTGGAGGCTTTTTGGTGCCTTTTGTCCCTCAGGCCAAGCTGGTGTAAAGCCTGGTGTGCAGAAATTGCTGATGAGAAAATAATAAACAACCTGGAGAGCGAGAACAACCAAGAGTCCAGTTTGCCTTTTAACTGAACAAGGACTTGGGAAAAGGCCTCTCCTGTCAGGATAGAGACTTGTGGGAGTGGAAGAACTGCCATAAGAGGTAATTTCTTTCCACTGAGATCCCAAAGACAAAATCTCAGGGTGGCAAGGTTTGAACCTCAACCAGAGGTCAAGCTGGGTTTGGAGCCCCTGGTGAGGTCTGTGAACGTAAAAAAAAATTTCAATATATTTAAAAGCTGCTTACTTTTCCTGGGCTGGCTGCTCTGCCTCGTAAGCAGCCACCTTAGCTCCTGTCCCTGCAGGTTTTGCTGTCCTTTGCCTCCGTTTCCTCCTGGGAGCTGGGTCCACGATGTCTGGGCTGCCCAGGAGGGAGGAATCCCTTCGTTCCAGAGCTGCAGAGAGGAAAACCAATCAAGGTCAAAAGAAATACAACACTTGAAGTGTTTCAAGACAGCCCTTAAAACAGTCCTTTTCTGTGCCTTCCTTATGAAAACCTCCACGTTCTCAAGGTGGCCTCAGAGCTGGGAGAAGTTTGTGACATAAAAGCAAGTTTGAAAAGACTAAATTTAAAAAGGAAGATGATCTTTCTCTCGGTACCTCTTTGTAGTCAGTGGAGAGAAAGGCCAGCAACCCCAAAATAGACAGTCTGTATGGATTTTCACTGCCTCCTTTGCTGAAGTTGAGTGAAGCAGGCTCTCTCCAGGTTCATCTACCCATTTAAATTACCATGTGAATTCATAAAATATGATTTCTCTACACTTAAACAAAAAACCCCTCTCCACTTTGACAATTATCTACTCAAAACTCAAATGTCAAGACAAGCAGACCCTTCCTTAAGCTAAAACCCTCCATAAAGAGAATAAAAACCAACCCTATTAATGCATTCTGGAGTTATGCAGATATTTTTATTCCAGCTAACAACATCCTGTAGTGTATTTTCATTTGGTATGCCTGCTTTCAAAATGAAATCTTTAATTACATGTAATTTCCAAGACAACAATATCCAGAACAGCATGAATTTCAGCTGAAATATATTAAGTAATAATGTGGTGACTGAGGCTGAAGCTGTTAGGGTAACTTCCCTGTTTATTAAGTTTCTGTGCATTTTAGGGTGGTTTAATCCTCTCATGGATGAAAGACGCCATAATTTGAGGTTCAAATTATGAGAATTTTTCACTGAGAATATTCATGAAATATTTTATGAAATTATTCATTGAGAAACATGAATGGTTTATCACAGAAAGCAAATAACAACTGTTTCCCCATTCCTTTCACAATTGTTATCCACCTGCACTGAGAATGAAGGAGGGAGGTAGCACACAGCCCACAAAGTGGCATTTTCACCATTTCTCAAAGAAACATGTGTTTCTGGCCAAGAACAATGATAAATTAATCAGAGGTTCCCTAGACCCTCTGCTGACAGTGAAGCAAATGCTTAACATTTAATAATATTAAATATTCACCATCATGCACCACACTACATCACAGACTTGCAGATATTTGCAGGGTGACAACAGGTATCAGCTGACATATTTCCAAGGCAGAAGCTAATTAACAAGTTCCAAAGTCCAGCACAGACAAAATAAACTCCTGCAATAAATACTGAGAAGGGTTAAACGACAGCCTAAGTCTCCATACTAAACTTTAACCAGATATGCATACTTTTCCAGTGTTAAATGCTGAAAATATGTTTGTGATAGTTACTCTTTACCTGTCTGGGGCAGCGTGTCCAACATTTGCATAAACCCTATTTTATAGTATTTCAGCATCAATATTAAAAGTTGGCCTCTTCATAATGAATACAAACAGAGCAGTTTACTGTCGAGAACCCAACAAACTTGAATAATTTTATTATCATAAGTCCTATCCTTCCTTTTTGCTGTTCTCCTCCCACACCCTCTTATTTTGGCCAAGAAGTAGATCCAGAGGTGAACCTCACACACAAAACCTACATTTTCCTAACATAATAAAAAAACTGTCTGTGTTTTCACCTGTGCAATGTGCACTGGTGATCACATCCCTCATGCTCAGCATTTTTTTGCTTTTTAGACACACAGCAATTTCGAAAAGACCTTTTTTTTTCCTTCTGTTTAAAGAAAAAAAAATATCTGTTTAAAAAAATTACTACTTTTTAAAGTATTTTTATTATTTTTTATTTTTTGAATTTTACTATTATTTTTTAATTATACCAAAAGAAAGACAGTCCAGAATTCAATCATCTCAGATATAGCAGCAGACTAGCTCATGGGTAGGGTTGATCACTGCCAGGCTTGGGTATTTTTGTTGTGTTTGTTTCTTTCTTTTGAGCTAAAACTCTCAGAATTGCTGAAGAAAAGATGGAATACACTTGACTCTCACAGTACCATGCATCACTGCTGGACTTTAAACACACAGCCACTACTGCTACCCAAAAATAATTCCCATTAATGAATTCATTTATAGCGCTTGACTAAAAGCCAAAGAAAGCCAAAAAATATTATTCATTGCTCAACGTAAAAATCTTTTGGAAAAATGAGAGACAGTCTTAGGCACAAGCCTAGCTTTTCATTCTGAAAATATTTTTTGTCTAAATTTAAGCAACGTTTTAAGGAAGGAAAGTTCCTTGACTCCTCCTGAAATTAAATTTCTTACTTTTATATTATGCAATCCAATATGAATGATTGTTATATCTTTGAGAGGATTGGTAGCAATTTAAACACAGACAAGAGCACTGCTGGGTGAAAAAAAAGTAATTAAACCTCCTACACCAAACATTGATTAGGAAAAGAAAATATTCCCCATAGATAACATACTTCCTGCAGGTGAGTAACTGCAAGAAATAAGATTGATAAGAGTGCAAGAAGGGGATCATGGTTCGAGCACTAGTAGAATATTTGTCCCAAGGAGACTCAAGACTTTAAATAAAAAACCCTGCTGGTTGAAGGACTTTTTCTTGTTTTGAGGGGTTCTTTTTTTGTGATTTCGAAGAGTGATATTATTAGGTGGGTTGAGGGAGTTTTCCAATAGGGTATTTTAGAAAATAACTGCAAACTAAAAATAGGTGGTTTGGAAGAGCCAGGATGAAATTAAATCATTGCAGCCCCACAATGCTGGGGACATACAGAAAAATGTCAGGATTCATCCTCAAGACAATTGGAAATACAGCATCAGGATCTCTGAAACAACAGAAATTAATTTCTGCAGCCTAGTTATAGGCAGGCAGTCGTGCTAGATTCTACAACACTATTTTGTATTGCTCTTTTCTGATATACAGAGGTGAATTGTTTAAAAAAAAGTGCCTTCCAATCTTTCAAACCCACCTTTCAGTGTGAGAAAAACCAACTCTGGATCTTCATTTGTGTTTACCATCACTTCTAATGGAAATCCTTCAGTTTTGATCTGTCTTATTATGCATGACAGTGTCACTGAGAAAACAGGATCCAGATCCTCTAAGTACAGCAATAAAGGGCTAAAATCAGCAGCAAAAGTTGTTTTGCCATTAAAAAAATATAAACAGGGACTAAAGTGAGCAAAAAGCAAGCAGAAGTTTTCCAAAATTGAGGAATTTGTTTGCCAACAATGACCTAACTTCACACAGTCAGAACACACAGCCTCGATTTCCAAATTATGAATGATGGACCACAAGCAAGAAAAAGAGCTGCAATTCATCAGATTTTACCTACAGGAGACTCAGTCACAGACATTATTCTCTTCACCTTGCTGTTATATAGTCAGTGGATTAAATGGATTCAAGGAATATTCACATTTTCAGCCTGTACCACTAAATGAAATGTATTTAGTTTGATCACAATAAAGAACTTGCAGTTATTTAAAAAAAAACCCAAACCAAAATACAAAAAGCTTTTCCAGATTGGTATAGAACAGGAAATATCTTAAAAGGACACAGGCATTTATCCTGAAGAAAAGCCTTTATTTAAAATTATCTCCTATCCTGGAGATTTCATCAACAGCAGCACAGAATTCTAACTATTTCAATTTCTCTTCTGAATGAAAATTCAGCTTTTTCATCAGATTTGTTCCGATTTTCAGATATTAACACAATTGTAGCACCCCTAAATCCCTCCCAGAGCCCTCCTGTTAGGCAGAATTCAACCACGGAGTTCTGCTCTGCTGACTCCAGGCAGCATGTGTTGCTCCATGGAATTAACCAACTGAACTTCCATGTCCTGCTCTTTAAGGAAGCTGATGATTTAACATAAAATCAGCACCGATATTAGACAAAAGGGGCTGACAGGAGGCCGAGTGGTCACAAAACCATCACCTGGAGAGCACCAGGACTGCCTGTGGGAGCTGTCCCCCCAGAGCTGCCAGAGAAAGGAAAAAGCAGAGAGGGAGCAGAACCCAATCACTTTAATCCCTGACTGCAGTGTAACTCCAGCAATTTCGTGGTTTCTCAATCCCAGCATAATTCCCCAGGGATCACCCTGGCTGATGACAATTAGCATCTCTTTGACAGTCTCAGCAGAGCCTTCTAAATGAATGGGTTTGGGAATTAACACATCCCAGGGATGCAAAGGCAGTATCTGCACAGCAGGATTAAGTCATTCCTGACAGGCAGCTGAGGAAACACCATTCCTACCCACGCTAAAGCCACCCCGTGTGCAGAGATCCTGGCATATTTTTCATGAGAAATAGATCTATTTAGATCACTCAGAGATATTAAACACTGGCACTTGCAGTCCGTGCATCTGCTTCAGTGAAAGCAACAGGAATATGTCACTGTGTTAATTTCAGGAAAACAGTGACAGCCATTCCCCATTCCCTTTGTCCTGCCCTACTGTATATTTAATTCTTTGTATAAATTTGGGTTTACTGTACTGTAATCCCCTGGGGCCAACAGGCAGCTGAGACTGAGGTTCTATAAATTCTCTGTCAGCTGGTTATTAACGTTTATTTTTACAAAGAATATCTCCATGGGAAGTGTTTATGAAGACACATTTTAAAACAACTCCAGCAAAAAGTTTAGATCCAGATATACAAAATTTATAAATTGTATTCAGCTCAGTAAGGAAGTTTACATTTCAGCCTTCTAGGCTGTATTACCACTGAGTTTTCTATTTGCAAAGCCTATTCTTTTACTGACATCACCCTTTTATAAAAGCTTTTAAAATGTAACACTTAAATTAAAAAAACAAAACAAAACAAAACAAAAACCAAACCAAACAAAAAAAAGTCCCACACAAAACACCCTCATTACAAACATGCAGGGAAAGTAATCAAGTTATGATAAAATCTGTTTGCCATAAGGTTTCCTTCTCAATGCTTATTTATTGGGGATGACTCAGGTGCTCATCTGCTGCCATCTCACATGGTCTGGAAACTACATGGTGAAAAAAACTAGGGAAAATTTCACATACTAAAAATAAGTTTGGCCAGGAAGCCTGAAAAAGTCGCTCTCCATCCATCAAAATACAAGAGGGTTAAAAAAAGAATGCATTTTACACATATCCAAGATACTCATTCATTTTGATCATTGACACCATGATCTGTAATAGAAATCCCTCCTTCAAAAAATACCTTGAGAAAGGAAATTTCAATGAACCATGTAATCAGATGAGAGACATTAATTTTCAATAATCCACATCACTGTGTTTTGGCGAAAATACTTGAGTAGTACTGTAAATCTAAAAAAGTCTCTGCTTACAAGCGTTGCTAAAGGTTATGGTTTTGCTTGAAAATACTACAAATTTATAGTGTCTCTAGCCCCTGAAAGCTAGCACCTCCCTCAGAGCACAAAGAGAAATCTTTGGGATGTGCTCAGACCTTCCCTGATCTGGGTCAGGCAGGTGCTCTGTTGAGGCAGCATTTTGAAATTTCAATTTGGGGCACCTAAAAACCTCCTAACAATTAAGGTTGTTTTCCCTGCTCTATTTTTTTCCATGGGTGCTTGACAAAAGAAGCAACCAAAGCTGGTGGCTCAGATGCTGTGGTGTTTTTTTGTCCAGGGGCTGTCTGGGGACAAGGTTTAGGCAGTTCAGCAACAGCTTTTCAACAGCCCACTGCAATTCCTGATTTAGTGCATGAACCTTTTCTCCCTCTCTGGCTCTGGAATCTCCTCGAACCTCTGCATCAAGGCTAATTTTCTGTCATCCAGCACGCAGGCACTTCCAAATCCCAGCATCAGCCCCAAAAAGGTCGCGGTTTTGAAAAGGTTCGGATGAGCTCAGTGTCCCGGGTGTGACTGTTAGCTGCAGTCATCCTCTGGGCTCCCGGGATGTCCCGTTTGGATCATCTGTACCACCCAGGGTGGAGGTAGGAGGCTTCTGGACATAACTCCCAGGAGGCATGAGGCACCACGCAGGTCCGAGTAAACAAAACAACAAAGCAGACGGACACGAGAGCTGAAATCATGAGGCCACAGAAAGCTTTGGAAAAGATTTCTGGGCTGTGATGTCTCAATTCAACGTGAGGTAGTGGAGCCCAGAGTAATTTCTCACCAGGCTATTCATAAAGCCTCATAACCTTCATGCTGGGAATTCCATCATTTCTGCTCGACTCGGATTTTCTGGTGTCTGAGCTGATGCTGCTCAGCCCACCCAGCAGATCCAGGCCCTGGCACCAGCAGTGCTGGGGCTTCCATCCTCTAAGATGACCCCACATGTCAGAAATCATTACTATCCCTAACCCCTGGCTATGTGGAGCCTGAGGTCAGAAAGCTATTTCTAAAGAAGAAGGTGAATAATCAACATTATTTACCGATTACCAAACCAGTGATTATTTTATTATTAATGCAGCCATAACACCACAGAATTGTGGAATGGGTTGGGTTGGAAGGGAACTTAAAGCTCATGTAGTTCCACCCCTGCCATGTGCAGGGACACCTTCCACGACCTCAAGGTGCTCCAAGCCCTGGCCTTGGAAACTTTTGGGACTCCACAACTTCTCCACAACTTCTCCACAACTTCTCCCCAACTTTAGCAACCTGTGCTGCTATCTGGAATGTGAGGATAAGTAACATACTTGCTCGTGACCACTACTGAAAAAGGGCTTCTAAATTAATACCAACAGTTCAGTCTCAAACCCCTCATGCACGTAGTGAGAGCCGCTGCTATTCCTGTGATGGATTCTTCACTCAGTATGTGTTGAATGGAGAAATACACAACAGCCACTGCAAGATCCATAGAAAATAAAGCCTTTTCACTTTATTTAGCTTTTATTTTGACTTTCTGAGCCAGCAGTGTGCCCAGAAGGCAAATGGCACCTGACCTGTATCAGGAATGGGGTGGTAGCAGGACCAGGACAGTGACTGGGCACTGCTGAGACTCACAATAAGGACATTGAGGGGCTGGAGCGTGTCCAGGGAAGGGAATGGAGCTGGGAAAGAGGCTGGAGCCACAGGAGGGGATGAGGGAGATGGGAAGGAGGCTCAGTCTGGAGCAAAGGAGGCTCAGGGGAGCCCTTGTGGCTCTGCACAACTCCCTGCCTGGAGGGGATAGCCAGGGGGGATTTGGGATCTGCTGCCAGGGAACAGGGAGAGAAGGAGAGGGAATGGCCTCAGGCTGGGCCAGGGCAGGCTCAGGGGGGTCAGCAGCAGGAATTTCCCCATGGAAAGGGTGCTCAGGAAGTGCCCAGGGAGGGTTGGAGTGCCCATCCCTGGAGGTGTCCCAGGAAGGGCTGGAGGTGGCACTCAGAGCTCTGGGATGGGGACAGGGTGGGCATTGGACACAGCTGGGACTGGGAGGGCTTTTCTAATCAAAATAAATGTTTCTGCAATTCCATCACTTGTTAAAATTATTTTCTTATTACTGTGGATAAAGCACTGGGTCACCCTGGTGCTTGAACAGTCCTTGCACTACCTGGTGTCCTGGACGTGCCCATTACAGCTGGTTTGGGGGATCACCATCCTGACACACAGTTCCTTCCCTAAGAACCCCAAAGAAATCACGAGAATAGAGAGATTTCCCCCTGTGTACCAAAGGCAGCCTTAAAAACCACGTGAGAGCTGCACTCAGGACATCCCCCCTCAGTGCCCTGGAGCTCAGACTCCTCTGCCACGAGAATGATTTCCTTCCCCATTAAACAACCTTTGAGGAAATCAATATAACCCAAGGGAGGCCATAACTCCAGAAAATGTATGTTTTCATACTGGTATTTTCATATTGGAAACCTCTACCAATAACTTGATCATGTTGTACTTATAAGCCTGAGATTATTTTCATTTGTATTACACATTCCAGTCTTTTGTGTTGCAGATATTTCTACTCTACGTTGAGAAAACATTTCAGGTGGAAAAATCTAAAATAAAAACTTATTTAAACAGGCGCTTTGCTCACCTGTTTTTCACTATATATTTGTAAAGAAACACAAAAACATTTAAGCAAATAGTACATTCAGAACAGAAGGTATTCTGCTACTTATTTGTACAGCAACATAAATATGTGATGCTATTGTAGAGATAAAATAAATAAATAATAAATAAATAGTGCACCATAACTACGCGGCACTGTATCTTTCAGAAAAAATGACAGATTTAAAGCTTTAAAATAACCTACTCTAAAATCAGTCAGTGACACAAGACCTATGCCCCTTCCATAAAAACACACAGCTTTAACCCTGGAACACAAAGTGGAGCCTCCTTAAAACTGTCCTTACATGTGAACACACAGAACTAATGAAAGCACAGAGCCCAGTCACTCAAAATGTCATTGCCAAAGGACAAAAGTTGAGATGAGTAAAAGGGAAATGGTGATTCCTGGGGTGGGCAGGCACGAGGAGAAGGCCAGTGCTGTTGAGCAAGGCTCAGACACAAGAAAATCTGTGATATGATGGCCCAAGAGCCACTCTGATGGCCAGTGTGATACTTCAGCATTGTGAAAGATTATAAAATGTGTCCATAATCCTTCAGTCAATGCTGATGGAGAACAGCTGGGAGTGAAAAGCCGAATTAATGCCCCAAATAGTGCTTCTGACAGGACCGAAGGAGATGTCGACATTGTGAACTAAATAAGGAAACAAATTTAGACATTAAATGCATTTGGGGCTTCTTAAAAATTTTATTTAAAGTATTTTTAAAGATTAAGCCACTGCCCGAAGTACTCAATGTCTTGAAAAATGAAATGAAAAAATGGGAAGTTTGACATGACAACCTCAGGAAAGCCAAGCTTTGCCTCAGCATCCTCCAAACTTCAGTGATGCTTATCAAAAATTTGGGGTGAAGCCTGTGAGGTTTTGTACTGCCTCCTTTTATATCTATGCTCCTTTTCTTTCCCTGCCTTTAGCAAACTTTGAGACAAACTGAGGAGACTGTGGTGACTAGTAAAAGCAGATCATTGCCCAGAAAGTGACAGAATCCTTTCATACCCCTTCCTTCTCAAAGACTCTTCCATGAGAAGCTTGTGCCCTTTCTACATAACATTTCCTGCAGATTTTTGGAATATTTATATTGTGTTTTTTGTATGTATAGACATTATTTTTCCCCCTGGATTTAACACACTTTAGATCTTTTATTTCCACTATGTATTTTTTAATTTTGCATAACCAGCTGATGCATTTTCAAACCCTGCTTTGCATTTTCCTGTATTTGATGTGAAAAGACCAAGCTGAACTGAAGCCTCACATGTCATTCACTAGGAACAAAGTTCTATTTACGCTATTACCTTTCTGGACCCATTAATTTCTCTTGAAATCAATATAAAACCTCCACTAAATAAAAGACATACCATGAGTATTATCTACAAATTGCTCTCAGCTCTCTGCTATTTCTTTTTTTTTTTTTTTTTTTTTTTGTCAAACCATATTCCTAAAAGGCTTTTCATGCTGTGAATTTAAAGACAGCATTTAAGATGTCATTATGGCACGTCTTTATGTACAGCTGCCATTAAGGTCTTTGTAATGGATTCAGAAATGATGAACATGGAAGGTGCCTCAGTCAGACATGACATTAATGTTTTTATGGCAGATGCACTGGCACAATCTCAATCAACATCACGGGATAATTCTGCTTTGGAAAATGCTACAGGTAATTCTGGTTGCCCTAAGAGGCTCTAGGGGTATATTTAAAGAATTTTAAAGATCTCAGTAAGTATTCTGAGAGCAGCAACACATTAATATTTATCACAACACTTACTGAACAGGGAATGTGAAACCCGCTCACGTGCAAGATGTTGATACAGGGCGAACAAAAAATTATCAATCAGCAGGCCTCAATCAGAGTTGAGAAGCTGGTTTAATCTGTAACAACTTCTCTTTAGGTGCTCTTAAACACTCACACAGCGTGATTTTCAGTCATTGTTTGTTTTTCATTGTGAATGACTCGTGGCAGGACCCCAGACCTGTGTTTGCACTCTGACCTGGGCTGATTTTTTTTTTTATTTCACCAGGTCCTTGGATATCTGCAGGGCTCTCCTGGTCTGGCTGGGCTGTGACCATGAGCAGAATCCAGCACTGTCAGGAAGGAGCTCAGCTTCAGGAGGTGTAACCCGTGGAGAACAGGGTATGGACAATCTGGGACATCCTCAGGGATTTTTGAGAGGGCAGTGGTACTGATGAATGGCAGAGGACCACGGCAAACAGGCAGCCAGACATCACAGGGATGCAGGGCCAGGATGCAGGGCGAGGTCAGTACGTGTGACTCGTTACAGGACTGGCCCTGCTCCCCTGGGACCCACTAACTCTGGGATAGTCTTTCCACATGGCAAAAGCTGTAGCCCTCAGTGAGAAAAAAAAAAAAACAGGATCACGCCCTGAGCTGTGCTCATATTCCACAGATGCTCCCCCAGCCAGCATCCCTGAGAGCCACCAGGGCCAGGAGGCATCAGGAAAATTGTTTATTAAAACAGGAATGACAGGGGCTTGGTCACCCAAACCCCCAAACCCATGTGGAAACACAAACCCCAAATATCCAAGCCCAGAAAACATGGCATTTTCTTCTGATAAAGAGTCCTCCTACTAAGTTTTGCTGATATGCAGAGCATCAGCTGCCTGAGGGATTACTGAAGGGTGAAACACAGCCTGGACTGGCAAAGGTTGATGGAATTCCTCTACTCCTCCATCAGCACACAGTGATCAAAAAAAACTTATTAAAAAAAAAAAGAAAAAAAAGGATATCTATATATAGGGATAATCTAAAGGATATCTATATATAGGGATAATTTATGGTTGCTTAATATTTCATGCAAGCTCAAAATATCTATATGCAAGAAAAAAAAGCTTTTCTATGTTTAATGTATTTTTGTAATTTCATTACACTGGGCAATTCTCATGCCCCTTCACCATCAAAAATTCATTTAAATTATTAAGGCCCTGTAGAAATTTTAAACACTTCCTGACATTTCTCCAAAACAACAGTTACTGTAATGGTAAGGTTTGATTACAAAAAGTAATACAGCCTCCTCCTAACTAAATAAAGCTTAGAGAAAATGGGATTTAAATACAAAGGGTGTATAAACACACACTCCTTTTCCCACCACAACAAAACAGACTGGTTTAGACTGAAAAGAGTTTTTCTTCTGGCACCTTGCTTCAGCAAAAATATCAAGGGATGATCACTGTGATATAAACCACATGCTGAACTCTAGTGATGAAATACTATAAAAACACGATGTTGTGAAAGAAAGAATGTCAGTGGGTTATTTCCAGAGAAATTTGCTGAAGATGTTGGAAACTATGAACAATTTTACAACTTCTTCTAGAGAACCAAGAGAAAAAAAGGTGTTGCAGGTTACAAAGACCCTAAGAATTAAGCTCACTAACAATAAAAGCAGCATTGCAGGTGATTTATGGCATGACAGAAAGCCATCACAAGGTTCTATAAGCAGAAAATATTGCAACATTTGGGGGGTTTTTTAACTCTTTTCAGGAAGAAAAAGAAATGTAAAACAGAGAATCTTGGTATCACATTTTCTCAAGTTAAAGGTTCCATCTTAGAAGTACCCCAGCTATCCTGAGTAGTGATGCATTTGACAGCCTGATCCTTATAAAAAAAACAATGCTGATATTATTTAAAGTTAGAATTTTTAACCAATATTGTTTCTGAGCATCACAATAATTGTCCAAAAAGATGTTTGAGAACCTGCAATTTTCTTTTATTGGGATGGTTATATCAGGATACCTAACTTAAAGAAAAAACGGGGAAAAAAAAAAAAAAAGAAAAAAACAAAAAAGAAAAGAAATCACACAGAGTTCCAAATCAGACATTAAAAAAATATTTTCCTTCCTTTTGTGCTCCAGTTAGAGCTGGGAAGGCTCCACAGTGCTGCCCTCAGTCCCCTGGTTGCTGGTACTGGGTGTTATTTTGGCACCCTGCCTCCCAGGAAGGCCAGTCTGGTCTGACTCCGCGTGGAGGAGAACACTGTGCAGAAGAGTGAAAAACGTCAGAGCAGAGCTCAAAAGCAGAGAAAGATACATCTAATCTTTGCCCATACACACAACACCCTCTTTGTTGACCAACAAAAAACACATTAAAACCTCCAGGACTGGGCACAAAGTGCTGATGTGAATAGCGGCTGCTCAGATGAGTAACACTTTTATTACATATTCAGAACTGAACACGTTGGCCAGGGACGGGGCCAGAATAAACCAGAGCAGCCTCTCTGGAAGTTAATGGAACCATAATGAATTACACCAATTGAGAATTCAGAGTATTATTCTGGGATAGAGCTTGCTGGTGAAATGCACAAAACACAGCAAAAGGCTAATTGCATGCTGGGCATGAACACAGTCACTTCAAATTGTGTTTCCTGAAAAGGCAGCTGAGTAACATCCTTACCTGAGAAACACCTAGAATCCTTCCTGACCATTCCATCTCTTGCAAAACCTGCCCACAGCAGCTTTGTTCTTTTTTTTTGTTAAATTACATGATAGAGCTTAAAGTCCACTGCTGCTTTCTTTCCCCTGAAGTAGCAGGGGAAAAAAGCACTACCATGACTAAAACATCCATTTTTAAACTGCTAACACACCGAACCTACCCTGGGATATGAAATTCCATTTCATACAGCAAATCCTTCCCAGCCTTGGAAAAGCTGAAGGGAGCTGCGTGGCCAGGGCAGTTTTGGGAGAACATTCCCAAATGCTGTGATGGGCTCCCAGTCTAAACATCTTGGATGCCTCTGGACGGTTGCTAGCCTGCATGCTCACACATCAGAGCCTCTTGTTTTGGTGGTTTAAAAAAGGAAAATGCTCTGTGCTTTCAGCATTTACACTCAGGAACCCTCACTACCAAAAATACCTGTTATTTCCTCTAACACTGTTTTCACTAATAACAACTACTCCAGTTGATAACAAGAACTGTGTTGATCTAGTTATCCAAGGATATCTAAAGAAAATAAAGCCACCTCCTGTCTGCCAGACAGGGATTTTAAAGTTCCTCAGGCCCAGGAGCAACAAGGGGATGATTTGTTCCGAGAAGCAGCCATGAATTAAAAATGTCAGTGTTGTCCTGAATGGGGACAGCAACAGCCTGGGCCACTGGGAGAAAATCAGCTCTGAGACACCAGGCTGCTGCAAGGAAAGGTTTTGGGGGCTGTTTTCCCTTCTAGTTCCCTACCCTAGACAAAAGACAGGGTTAATTCACTGCTGCCTCATAAGGGTTACGACTGACTGAGCCACTGTCTGCTGTTCATAAATGCAATGTCATATCTCTCCTGAAGTAACTTTAGCAAGCAACAGTGAGGAGAATGAAGTGGGAAGTAGCTCGATCTCACCAAAATGCATTGCCACTTCTTCCTGCCTGATGTTCCATTTTGCAAAAAAAAATAAGGAAAGATAATTAAATGAAAATGCAACTTGGTTCTGTGCTTTCCTACTACTACTCATAGCTGCAGAAGGAAGGAGCAGCAGAGAGTGAAACAGACATAGTTCCCACCTCAGAGCTGCAAAATCCCTAATCTGTACAATGAATTTCCCACCAGAAGACAGGAATTGTCCCACTAATGCTCAACTTCTGCATCCATTCCTTTCCCTCCAGATCAACAAGGACTGGCACTCTCCTGCCCAGGGGGAACTCACCAGTGATTTATTTTAAGGAAACTTTCCATCATTCATGCAGCAAAAATTCTCCTCAGTAGGCTATAGACACATCTTTAATGGGGTAGGTGCTTTAGGAAACTATTTGATGTCTTTTAGCCATAGAATATAAGTGTCTCCTGAAAGTTCTGGCTTATCTGGATGCTTGGTGCAGCTCTCCAGTGTCTATGACACCTCAGTGACACAGCTGGCCTTTCCCTGCACATAAAATACCACCAGTACACATGAAACTGCCTACAATGCATGTCTTCCATCCTTAGTTTATCCTAAAAAACTCAAAGGTCCAGCATGGGGGTTGATCTCTTCTGCCCCCTCACAAAAGACAGGATAAGAGGAAATTGCCTCAAGTTGCAGCAGGAGAGGATTAGTTTGGGTATTAGGAGTAATTTCTTCAAGTGCTGCCTAGGGCAGTGGTGGAATCATCCCTGAAAGGGTTTAATAAATGTGTGGATGTGGTGTTTAGGGACGTGGCAGTGCTGGCTTCACCACCTGACTCTTTGAATCTACAATTCCATGTCTCTCTGAGGTGGACAAGACCCTCCTTCTCTCAGGGAGCAGTCAGAATGATGCCTGTTTCCAGCATGACTTGTTTTCCCACCTATTATTTCCTCAGATTATCAAAATTCAACTGTGCTATGAAGCTAATTGGGGAGATTCTCAGACATGGAAACAGCTTTTTTATGTCCATATGCCTAGAAAGAGAGTGGATTTTTTCACTTGGCAGCTCCTGAACCAAGTGTTGCAACCCAGGAAAGAATAAGGCATCAGGAAGCAGCACAGTAGCACAGAAATTGACATAATTCACTCACAGCCACACAAACCAAAGGCCAATCACAATTTTGACCTTGCTGATGCTTTCTGAAAATGACTGACATCAATCTCATGATTCAAATATCTTAAGGATAGCTTGAAAGCACTCATAGGCCTCAAAAATCCTCAGTCTGGAATTCTAATTCCTGCCCTGCTTGATGGGGAAGGCTCCTGAGACGTCAGGACTCATGGCAAAAAATCTGATTTTACCCTTGGTGTGATGTGGTCAAGGTCATCAGTCTGCAATAATTGAGGTCAGCTGCTCAGTCTGATGGCTAGCTGTGCAATACCTTTCACTTCTCCCTCTCCCTCTCCCTCAAAAAAAAAAAAAATTAAAAAAAATTTAGTCACAGGGAAGTTGGAAATCGAAAATCACATTTCCATCATTCACAGCCTGCTTCCCTTTCTGATCACAAGGAAAAGACAGATGCATTCATGTCACAAGTGCCAAAAATCTTTATCAAGTCCTTGGTGGGCAGAAGCACTTCTTAACATTTCCCTAAAAGCTATAAGACTCAATCATTTCTGGGAAGTTTAAACTACAAGTTCCAGAAAGAAAATAGTTCTCTCTTCTCCACTTTGATGAAAAGATATGCTAAGTGCACAATAGGAGCTTATCCCTCCTGGGCACACAGAGAAGAGTTGTATTTAAATGTCTTCTGTATCTTGATGGCATTTTGTGCTTGGTTAGTGATTTGTTAATGTCCTCGGAAGTTACAGAAACTTGGCAGAACACATTCCTAAATTTCACTAGTTAATGAAACAGTTTCAAACATGGGAGGGGCAGAAAAAACAGCAAGGTGAAAAAAAAATAGGGCACATCACATGAAAAATGAATGACAGCACAGAGGAATGATTGAAAATCCATTTAACCTAAGAGTCCATCTGCATTTCGCATCAATCCCCAAATTTTCTTTAACGATCAAAGCAGGTGATGATATTGGAATTGACCTTTTTGCTCAACAGACCTGAAATCAAATCAGGTGCCATTTACAAGCAGCTTCCACTGGAGCATCAACATGTTTTGAATCTGCTGCATAAAGGCTCGTTTTGCCTGCAGCAGCCACACAAACAGGCAGCAGTGTTCTGTGGGGAGGTTTATTGGGCACACCTTGAGACGTGGCTGGGAATTGTGACTCAGATTTGTTGTTGTCAAATGAGGGAATCAGGGAACCCTGTCTCCAGGCATGCTGCAAACAGTGCTGGGCTCAGCCAGGGCTGAGCAAGGGACAGACTTTGTGAAGGACAGGTAATGAACCCAGTGCTATGAGAGCTAATTGAACCGAGGAGCAGTGCTGGAGTGAGGATGAGGATTCACTTCTGCACTCAGATGGAAGCTGGTGGCAAGCAGTCAGTGTCTCACAGCAAATGGAGAGGAGGTGGTTCTGGTCAAAGGCAAGGCTTTGCTCTGAAAGCAGCTCTGTTTAGTACAGAGGACTAAACAAAAAAAATAATGAACTG
This sequence comes from Certhia americana, assembly GCA_018697195.1. Taxonomy (NCBI): domain Eukaryota; kingdom Metazoa; phylum Chordata; class Aves; order Passeriformes; family Certhiidae; genus Certhia; species Certhia americana. Next base: position 72,656,215 of record CM031878.1, read on the forward strand.
CTTGTTACGTGCTGTGAAGCAATTCACACCAAAAAAAGCAGCCAGGTGAAAAATATGAGTGCTGTGAGGATGGGCAGGCCTTGGCACAGGGCGCCCAGAGCAGCTAGGGCTGCTCTTGTGTTGGAGTCTGGAATGATGAGAAATATTTCTTTGCATGTTCAAGAAATTTTAAGATCTCTGACAAACAGTGTTTTTAACCTTTGTTCATGGAAGAAGGGCTCTTAGGCTCTGGGATGAAGCAGAGTTTTCAAGAGTGTGTATTAGAGAGTAGAATAGTGTGTAGTGTTATCACAGGGTGAGAATTTTAGATGGGGTTTTTAGGATGGTAAGCAGGTGAAGACAAGATGGAGAAGTCCACGTGGCTTTTGGGCTTCCTCCTTCTTCCTCATCTGCTCCACGTTTAGCAGTGAGGTGGCACATTACGGTTGGTTTAGAATAGAGTCTAACTTTCTAACATAGATAATAGTTATTGCAGAAGTATTATAAATACTGATTATGTGGATTGTAGTATAAATATCCACGCCACCCTGAGGGTGGGAGTATTTCGTATTTGGTATTTGGGAGTCACGGTTTTGTGCCTTGGACTGACCTACAGTGAAGAGCTCTCATGGTCAGGAACAGACTGTAAGAATAAGAAATAATAAGAATAAATAAGAATAAGATAAGAAATATAATAATAAATAAATAAGAATAAGATAAGAAATATAATAATAAATAAATAAGAATAAGATAAGAAATAATAAACTATGAAGAAAATGTAAGAAGAGATGGCCTTTCCTTCGACCTGTTCTTCAAAATCTCTGGCTGGGGAAACAAAATTGTACATTCTCAGGGTCACGGAAAACAGCCAGCCGGCAGAGACACACAAAAATATTTTTTATCAAGCCGAGACCCCTGGATCCCTGGCAGTGTCCCAGGCCAGGCTGGACATTGTGGCTGGGAGCACCTGGCACAGTGGAAGGGGTCCCTGCCAGGGCAGGGATGGCACTGGGTGGGATTTGGGGTCCCATCCAACACAAACCAGTATCTGTGATCTACACACGACCCTGTCTCATGGATTTTGTGGGACTTTGTTACAGACTGGCCAAGAAAATTACTTGCTACCAAATATCCTTGTCATTTTTCGAATCCTATGTATCTTTTCCTTCCCCCACCAAGGGGGGTGTTCCTGCAAATCCCAACCAAAAAATACTGTGAGTCTTCCACGTATGGAAAACAGGAGTCACGGGACAAAGTGTCAAAGGATGAAGTGTTTTACCTTACAGGGAAAATGCAGGAGTTCATAACATGCATTTGCTTTGGAAAAATCAGCCTCTCCAGATTTCCCCAAGGTTGCTTACTGCACCCCATGTAGATGTTAGGGGCTCTGTCATGTTCCTGTCTGCTGTTTCCAACACAAACACACACATTTTGGTATCTGCTTCATTCCCATTCCCATTCCCCTCACTCACACACTGATCAATGACGCAAGAAGCCACTGCCTCAATTTGCAGATATGTGTCCCAAATCTTATCACATATTCCTTCCCTGCCTCCTGGGCCACAGGGCAGCTCCATGCAAGTGACTAGTTTTTGCCTCCTTCTCCTCAGCTCTCAAACAAAACAAAGCAAAAATCAGACCCACTTAAAAAAAAAAAAAAAAAAAAAAAGAGAATTTCACCTTCATCAAAATTCTCCAAGTCTTGTTAGATGCCAAAGATTGCACCCAAAATGTTTTGATGTTTCCTGCAGGAGTAACAAGTTACTGGTGAGCCATTTAGTTAATGATACTGTTCCCAAAGCAGATCAAATTTCATGCCTAGCTGGAGAAGTTAATATTTGTTGAGGTGTAATGAAATAAACAATCAAGCAGGGAGCACTCAACAGCCTGATTTTATATTTAGAACTTCTCTTTTTTTTCTTTTTTTTTTTTTTTTTTTTTTTTTTTTTTTTTTTTTTTTTTTTTTTAAGGTTTGAAGGTTTCAGCATTCACACGAAGTGTAGATGGTGGAACAAAACTCAAATAACCCTACTGGAGAGTACCAAAATGCCAACATCACCCCCCTGAAAGAACCCCTGGGGATTACAGACAGGTTAACCAGGAAAAGGTCTTAAGGAAATTGCTGGCAATCAGATACTCCTGACCTGACCCGTCTCTCCCAGGAACCCAGGTAATGAGTATCCTTGTGAGAATCCAACACCTGGCTATAGATTAAAGAGCTGTTCCTTTCCTGACTGAGACAACAGCTCACAGTATGGCTAATCCCAAATAAACCCTGCTTTTCCTGTATGGAATTGGAGACAGTGGCAGGATCAGCTGAGGGAGATCCGGGGGCTGTACAAGCAGGGACAACATTGCAGCCAGGTGAGCACACCTGGAAGATCCAGCTGAGACAAAGCCCTGCTCCAAGGTGTTCTCCTACAAGCTGAGCTTATTTCTCCAAGCTAAACAACCAGGTTCATTACAGAGACAAAAATTTGGACTTTTGGTCTTGCCTGAACTGGTTTCCTGCAATTTCTTTACACACTGTTGATGGATTAACCCATTAAATTGTGGAAATTACTTTGGTTCACTCTTGAAAGCTGAGGTTTTCAGCTATCAGCAAAGTTACCAAAGAGCTGCCTATTCACTTCTGTGCTGAGGAGGTTTTATATCCCTATGAAATAAAAAAACAACTCTGCACTCAAACTGGACAAAGGAATGGAAGAGAAGTGAGAGTCATTTCACATAGGCAAAGTAAACTGTTTTTCTACCATGCACATCAGCACTGAAGACTAATTTATTTTGGCTGTGGCTTTCAAATGATTGAGGCAGTCACTTGGTTAGGAAAGGCTAAGGAAAACTATCACGAAATCAATGCCAATTTTTAGCTTTCATTATATTCTTAGTATATTCAAAAGTACAGGTCCATACAAATGTGTAGTAATGTACCTTTTTTGTTTCATTTTAATTACCCTGAATTGACAAGGTCTAAATTTTACCCCATATTCTATTAAAAAAAACACAATTAAAGATGGTCACTCTAAAATATAAAATGTATTTAATATATATAATAATATTTTATATATAAAAATAATATAATGTATATATAAAATAATTTATATTTAGATGTCTAGGTTTCTAGAACAATATGTTCTGAACTGCTCACAGAGCATCCAAATTTCTGTTTGCATGAAGCGTGATAAGGTCCCTTTTTACACACTGATGAAATTGGTAATGAGTTATAAATTAGTTATTACATACATTTGTATATATATATACACACACACATATATATACGTATGTATATATATTATGTACATTTTTTTTATTAGCTACAAGGGAAGGAAAGGTGTGCGGCTTGACTACAGGGACACCTTCTCCGGAAAAGTGAATTATTTGGTTTAAATTTGGGAAGAATTTAAAAGAGGGCCCAATGATTTCAGTGTGATTAGTCCCAGGGGATCACAATCACACCTATTAACTCACAGGAACAGGAGCAGAGCTAGGTGAAGACTTGCGAAATAGAGATGAGAACTGCAGGAAGAGGAATCCATCTGTGAGCATCTTTTTGTTTAAATCTACCTTTTTAAAACAAAAGTTAGATATTTAGTTTCTAGGAGAGGAGGGTCATACTCAGGATGCCCAGAGTGGGTTTTGCACCTGTTTTCCTAAATATAAAAGTAAAGGTCTGAACCTCATGAATTTTACTCTCTCTGGAAGGTTAGCAGGTGTCATGTTTTGTGTGTCCTAACAGAGTAAAATTAATCATATATATAAAAGGGTGAATAAATGAAGTATTTGTATGTATGAGGAAATACACACTCTTTGTGTTTCATACATTCTGGGTTCTCTCTCAACCCAATTAAAAAAAAACCAAAACACAGAGTTTACAATACTTTTGCTTCAGCATTATATCCTTTATATTTTTTAAATTATAAAATAAATAAAAAAAAACACAAAAAAAAAAAAAAAAAAAAAAAAAAAAAAATTAAAAAACCCCAACCCTAAAAAGCAAAAAAACCCCATAAAAACCCAAGAGAATATTTCTGCCAGTTCTAGTCTTGAAAACACCTGCCCTGTATCAGATCCCACATGGGAAAGTTCCCTTTTAGAGTGTGTAACTTTGTGTTTGGACACAGGGTGTGTAACTGTGAAACCCGTGCACGTGATGTATGCAACATCACAGATATTGAGGAAAAGGGTCCTTGGCAAGAGCCTTTCATCCTAAAGATGAAAAGGAACCTCTCAGCCTTCCAATACAATGACTGATAAGAAAAAACAAACCCCTGCTTTCCAGGAAGTCTGGCAACATGCCAAGTGATTTATGTGGAATTTGTGTATCAGTTTAGTGCCATCATTTAGGGTTTCTGTTGAGTAAAGCAAATTTTTCCAGTACAATTTTATCACCTCACTCTTAGTGTCTTTTAGATTGATCCATGTGCCACTAAGAATAAAAGCTTAAGGACATATCTTAGGAAGGTGGCTTTAGGACAGTACCTTTTACCTGAGATGGTCATAAATAACAGAAATACCAAGTAAAATAAGTAAGACAGTAGAGAAGAGGAACAGGGAATAAATGGGAAAAAATGTCTATGGGAGCATTAAATTCATGTAATTTTAGATGAAGCAAAGAGATTTCCTTCTTAATCAAAGGTGTTTTATTAAAATAAAACTGTTTTTCTATTCTCGTTTTCAGATAGTGTGATGATTTTGACATTTCCTTAGGTGTAAAATCTGTTACCCATCAAGTTTCCACTGGGCTTAAAGACACAATAAAAGGGCTACAGAAAGCAAAGCCAACCAGGGAAGCCAACTCTCAAATCCAGCCAAAACCCACCAGACTCACAGGGTGCAGCCTGGCTGAGAAAACTTCCAGTTAAAAACAGGGATGTGTGCTTTAACCTGGAAAAGCAATAAATCAAGGGAACAACCACAGGGCTTAGTGCAATCCTGAGCAACCCAGCTTTTAATCAAGATAGGCTGTTTGCTGGGATGAGGCACTGTAATACAGCTGGGAAGTCATTAAGGTAATTATGGCAGTGAGTGTTGCACAGGTGGCCAGAGCAAATGCCCTTCCAAGGGAGAGCCACGCTCCAAATAAAAAATGAACTGGGTGTGTGCCCACCCAAAACACACAGGAAATGTGGAATTTGAGAAGGCAGCCTACAAAATGCTCAGCTCAGCATCAGAAGAACAGCTACAGAATGTGGAACAGCCACAGGTGACAGCACATCCTGCTCCAATGTGCTGTTCCTTGGTGTGCCAGCAGCATCCTGGCTGGCACTGATGGGCAGCCTATCTTCCCAGGCTGAAAAAAAAGGGGGTTTATCCCAATATTCAGGATTACTGCCCTTTTAGGAACCTTTTGTCCTCAACAACCAGTACTTCTCTCTGCTGGAAGGATGCAACTTGCAAAATCCTCCTCCAAGAGCCAACAGTGCTAAACCAAATGTCTATTCTTCTAAAGAACATACATGTTTTCAAGAAGGGAATGCAAATGCACAGTGTTTTCTGCATGCCAATTATCTTGTTTTCACTATACCGTGAAATACACCTAAATATTTTTGATGTTGTTTCTTCCTGTCTGAACTACATTGCCAGAGGGCAGGGCTGGATGGCAGATTGGGCAGGAATTGTTCTCTGCCTGCAGGCTGGGCAGGCCCTGGCACAGGGTGCCCAGAGCAGCTGGGGCTGCCCCTGCATCCCTGACAGCGTCCCAGGGGCTGGGAGCAGCCTGGGACAATGGAAGGAAAAAGTTAAAAATGAAATGGTGTGACCAGAGGTTTCCTGGGCAGGCTTGCATTTCACTGTGCATCGAATTCAGTCATTCCTGTGGTCCATAAGACAAGCACTGAAGAAGAATTTGGTGTAATAAAAATAAGCTCTGCCAGGTTCTCCAATTGCAGCAGATCCCAAAAGGACCATTACCCTGCAGGGACTGTGGATTAAAGGAGAAACAGAAGCTGGAATGGGGATTGCCCCTGGCACTTGGCTGAGGGCTGGCAGGAATTTCCTGCTCACCTGATAAGGAGTGGCTCTTCAGCTGTGGATTGGAGGAGGATGAGGCAGAACAGGGCAGTGGTGGCACAGCTCCAGCACCACTGATGTTGCAGTTTCACAGATGGGGAGTTAAATTCCCTACCAACAGGTGTCAAAATAGGCTTGGGAAATTCATGGAAGGAGATAACATTTATGAAGGCACTTCCTCATTAATGGGTTTAATTTTGATTTAATTACGTAAGACTTTGAACTTTATGCCTTGTATTCTCCTTTGCATGAACATATTAACACACACCGTCCCCACCTCCCCCCCAAAAAATGAAATAATTCCATCTCTGTTCAAAGTGCACATTTCTGAATTGTTGAAATTACCCTGGTTTTTCAGTTGAGGATTAAAAAACTACCCAACACTAGATTCATGGCTGTCCCTCAAGCTTGGCATCACCAGCTTGGTCTGAAAACAATTCTAAAATAAGGGTCTTACAATTTAACTTAAATATAATAGAGACAGTTAATTTAATGATTTACACAGAAATTAAATTGCACTAGAAAAGATTTTACAACTCACCAAGGAAATAAAAGTTCTTTCATGTTAATATTTAGTAGTATGTAGATAATGCAACAGCAAATGTTTTAAAATTTTACATTAATCAATGTTGTTGCACCTAAGTGTACAGTGTGATCATTAAATGCTCTAATTTTTTTGATCAACCACCACACTTTCAACAGCCTTACCAAAGCATAAATCTGACTCTGCCAGTTATATAATTTCACTAAATAATGACTCATTTTGGGGCTACCACATTCAGCTGCATCACTTTATATGCTGAAGCAGGAACAATTAAGGAGGTGTGGAGAGAATATGCAAAGATAAAAGCAATTCTGATAATTTTCATGGAAAAATGAAAATAATTTACTTATTCATATTATTTAATTTTAATTACTTATTAATATAATTTTATTATTACTTTAATAATAAATAGTAATTTACTCTTACTTCAATAATCACAACAGGATTTTTAAAGGGGCTTGGAACATCTTGATACTTGCACTGTAAATGTATTTTAACCATGGTACCAGGTGTAACACAGAGGGAAACTAGTTTGGCAACCACAAGTATTTCAGAGGCATAAAACCATCGGATTATGGGGGGAAAAAAAATCAGTTTTAAGTTTCAGGGGGAAGAAAAAAAAGGTATCTACAGCTTCAAGGGAAAGGGAAACAAGATGATTCCCAAGGAATAATCGTGGGATGAACCATTTTCAATTAGAGTCTGACAAAAAAGAGAAATAATTTAAACCTGAGGTAAATTAAAATGGCTAAGTACTAAAACTCCTTTAAAACAGACTTTTAAAGAGAAACCTTCACAGATGGAACTTTAACTGCACGGCACAGCCGGGTGCTGCTACAACAGGCATTTTTTATTATTATTAACTTTGATCAAAGCTTATTAACCAGCAGCACCAAGCCATCAGAGGATTGGACTACACAAGAGAGCTAATTAAATTTAAAGGGCCACAAAGTCCTGAGGGCATAACACACAAATCCCCAAGGCAGGAGCGCGAATGGAGGGGGTGAGAACATTTTCATGGTGAGGCAGTGGGAGATGGCAAGGTGCTTGCTCTTATTTACTGTGGGCTCTGCAGAGGGTTAAATGCCACCAATTCTGAACCTGTCCTCGTCATCAAACATGCAGAAAAGCAGGCACCGAATGTCTGGGGAAATATGGAATATTTTCACACACCTTGGCAAGAAGCACAGATCGTAAAATTTTCTTTGATCCAACAGGGCAGATCGTGACATCCCTCCTTACCCTAAGGAGAGGTAACTTCTACCAATTATAATGTGAAATATAACTAAAGAATTTAGGGGCTAGAGAAAATAAAACAGGATGCAAGCTGACTGTAAATTGGCGCACAGCAGCCTTGTTTTGTCCAGAGGCAGACACATATAATAGCATTTATAACTGAAAGTAACAACAAATAAACCATAAAACGATTTCTTCCATTGCATACATCCCACCTGCCATGTTATCCTTCGTATCTACAATAGATTATATTAATTAAATCTTTCCCTGCAGTTTTGTCATATGCCTGGGAGCAGGAATAATATTCTTTTTCCTGGTCATTTTCCAGGCACTGTGAAGATTAAACTATTACCCTCCATCTACCTTTCAAGCTCCTGGGAAGGCCGTAGAGAGGGGGAACATTCATCCCATTCTTGCTCATGTTTGAAAAGCCTCCTGGCATGTGGACCACTAAAACATTTTCCACTTAATAAAAGGAGTTGATTTGCAGGACAAAGCCATTATTTCCACCCATGATATCAAATTATGATTTATCAGTCTGATATTGTCATTTGAGGATCCCTAGGAGGAAGGGCTCAGTAGGTGGAGTAAACAAAACCAGTAAAATTCTGTGCAGAGGGGAAGAAAGAGGAATCAATAACAGCTGGGTTGTCCTTAACCAGAATAAGTGTTTCTGTATCCTAAAATGAGAGAAATATCTTGCATCAGCATGGTAGCTTCATGCTGAGTCACCCACTCACTTCTGTGGGCTAAGAGAAACACAGGCTGGCAATTTCTGGGGTTTGTGGTTTGGTTTTTGGTTGGGTTTTTTTGGGTTTTCTCCCTTTAAAGAAGAATTGTGTCCAGTTGGCACCAGCACATGAAAGGAACCACAGCCTTATCCCACTCCACACCTTCTGTGTTATTTCCAGGTCTGCTCCAGATGGGGGAATTTGTTGAAGCACCAGTACAGGAAACAACTTCAACTGGGTTTGGCAACTCACAAAAATCTCACCAACCTTGAAGCAAAAACTCAAACAGCTAAAGCAAAACCAACCCTGTCCTGCTCCCAGGAAACATTCTTGACACTCTACCCATGAAGAACAGCAGCAGGATTTCCTTCATCTCTCTCGGGTTTATAAAAAAATATTTTTGTGTGTCTCTGCTGGCCAGCTGTTTTTCTGACCCTGAGAATGTACAATTTGTTTTCCCCAGCCAGAGATCTTGAAAAGGAAAGGCCGTCCGTCATGAGTTGTCTCTTCTTATATATTCTTCATACTTTATTATTTCTTATCATTACATTCTTCTCCTGACCTGCAGAGCTCTGTGCAGTAGGACACATTCAGGCACTCTCCCGAACACCATATTCCAAATCCCAAATACTCCCACCCTCATGGTGGCATGGATATTTATACTACAATCCATGTAATCAGTATTTGTAATACTTCTCCAATAACTATTATCTATGTTAGAAAGTTATACCCTACTCTAAACCAACCATAATGTGCCACCTCACAGCAGAACATGGAGCAGGTGAGGAAGAAGAAAGAAACCCAAAAGCCACGTGGACTTCTCCATCTTGTCTTCACCTGCTTACCATCCTAAAAACCCCATCTATCTAAAATTCTCACCCTGTGATAAAACTACACACTATTCTACTCTCTAATACACACTCTTGAAAACTCTGCTTCATTCCAGAGCGCAAAAGCCCTTTTACCATGAACAAAGGTTAAAAACACTGTCAGAGATCTTAAAATTTCTTAAACATGCAAAGAAATATTTCTGATAATTCCAGACTCTAACACACCTCCTCCTTCCTCTCTCAAGCAAGAGCTCACAGGCATTTCAGGGACCTGACACATCATCTGTAGCTGCTGCTTCACAATTTATTAAACTGCAATGGAGTTCTGTGCCTCTCTCAATGTCACATTCACAGCCCTAAATAAGATTTCAATTAAACTCCCCCCATGCTCCTGGCATAACGGGCAAAGCTCTTGTGTAGAATCACATGCAGTATTATTTATAAATGTGTTATTATTTATAAATATTGTACTATTTCTAAGGATTGTAATCCTCATCAGCTGTTAATTTTGATTTATTCCTTTACAATACAAAGCATTAACTGCATCAGTGTGTAGGCAAGACAAAAACTGCCATGTTTCAGTTGATCTTTGCTTTAAGCTATGAAACAGAAACTGTTGTGAGAAAGCATACCATAAATCAAACCTACAAATAGTATTGGAAACGCCAAAAAGAGAAGAAATTTTAGATAAACTTTTAGGGTCCAGATCCTGCCCCTTTATAAGGATTGCAATTAATCATTCCTACCCATTTTCTTAGTATTTCTCTTCATTGGGTCTTGTTACAATATTTGCATCAGATCAACACCAGACTGACAACTAAATAAGTCAATTTCCTTTAATAAACATCAGCAGCTTTTAATTCCATATCCACTGAAATACCCTGGCATTTGAAAACCCCAAAAATTCAGGGAGAAGAACAATTATTGGTGTTTAAGAAAAACCTTCAGACAGTTTTAAACTCTTCAGTTCGACAAATCCTGACTTTTTTTTTTTTTTTTTTTTCCCATTTTGCAATGTCTGGATTTCACAGCTTCTGTGTAACATCCCCATGAGCTGCTAGAACAGAATTATGTTCTGAAGGAACCACCCCAAGTTCTCCCCTCCCAACATGAACCCAATCACCTGCTGAGCACTGCTGCTTTTTCAATTAATAGTGAATTATTTGGACGTGCACATATACAAATGCATTTTTACTGTGCATCTATGTGTGAATACACCCATACAGTGTGCCTTCACTTCCCTTCAAAGAAGTTTTTTGACTATTATTTTCCCTCTTGATTGTGGTTTTCACCAATGTCTACTAAAACTACCTCAATGATCATCTAATTCTCATTGACTCCTGCAAGGATATTTAAAGTCCAAAAGGAAAATGAATACAATGATGGACCAGGAGAATGAAAACTAAGATAACCAGGAAAAAAAAAAAGGACCCCAAATATTCTCTGTTTTATGTCTTGCAGTCCTTGATGCATCATGTAGTTTTGAGCTTCATTATCCACTCATCCCTGAATGACTATTTTCTCCATAAAGACATGGTCTGCCTCTTTCTGAGTGTGAAAATTCTAGGACAGACTCCAGACACTCAGCACCGTGCTGTGCCCTCTCCCACTGTTCACTGAAAGAGAAAGCTGTGCACACAGGAGGAGCACTAACTGACCTCAAGGGTACTCATTGTGAGGGCTCAACAGTGCCATTGACTTAAAAAAAACTTGAGCAAAAGCATCAACTTTATGGTCTGCATGTTAGCTGCAAATTTTAAATCTGAAAAATGGACCAGTCAGGACCAAAACCCTGTTTCTTTTGAGGGACTGTGTCCCTCAAAGGCAAAAGAAAGTACATTTTTTTTGTTTGCACCTGAAATAAAAACTCAGTTGGTATTTTCCTGTAACACTGATGAGCCCAGTCCCTCCTGATTGCCTAAGCAAGGCAGTGGGTGTTGTTTTCATTATTAAATACTTTTCTCTCTCTGAGCTAGTTAGGCCACACTGAATTTAGAAGATGACTCTACACCTTCCACTTTTCCTTGCCTTTTCACAAAGCAAACTACTTCTCATCACATTACCTGAACTGACCAATTACCACCTGACAGCAAAGACTTCTGGAGAGCACAGTGCAATATTAAATGATTTTTTTCTGTGATCACAATTTCTTCCACTTGTTTGAAGCTTTGCCTACTTTATATGAAAGCCAGAAATTCTTCAGCCAACAGGCCCAAATGACTGACAAAGCTGTTTGCCACTGGAAACAGGGTCCTGAACACTTCTGGTTCCCAGTGTGCACTGGAAAAAATGCTGTTTTACAGGAATACATTGTTGTCTGGATTGCCTTTACCTATGGTGGAAATAAAAAGCTCCAGTGAGACAGCCCATAGCAAACTTTGCAGACCTAAAGGGATGTTTCGATATGTATTTTTATACACATATGTGTATATATTTGTACATATATATTACCATATTGCAACTATCAATGCAGCTGTGAAACTTTGATAGCATTTGCCCTGTGTATTCCCTCTAGTTTATCACAAATATGACAAAATTCTGATTCACAGTTAAATATCTTGTACTATAGGACGGGCCATCACTGCATCCCACACACTTTACAAGGCTCTAGTCCTGGAAGAATTCATCAGATTAAGTTTCATGAGCATCTCCACAAGGCCAAAAATTCTCTGACAAATTAAAGTGGATTCTGCCATAAATACATTTTCTTTCCATTTATGCACACAGCTCTTTTTATAGCTGTTAAACCTCCTCTCTTTCCCCTTTTTAAACACTATTGAAACTGTCAGGAGCTACCTTTTACACTTTATCAATCATGGCACACGCATCATGATTCCTAGAATTTCAAACGGAATTGTTGATGGTTCAGATACTGTTAGACTGTCATTAGCTCCTCAAAGTGTGTAATTTGTCACTTTGTGAGAAATGACAGTGCCTTCACTCGTGCAACATGCTTTTAAACCTCCCCTCTCTAATTTGAAAATGCCAGTATTGTACTCTGCTTCAGGAGAGGTATTTTTAAGGCTTGCTGGCTTGTCACAGAGCAATCTGTCAGGTAGTATTTTGCCTTCCTTAAGGTTTATTCACACAAAGCCTGTCTGTGATATAACAGGAAGACAATGCTTTCTGTCTTACCTGATGGCAACGAGGCCTGTGTTGGATTTTCACTTTCTTCATCAGTGCTGGCATCATAGTTGTTTTCTCTCTTTATAACCATCTGAGTAGTGGCTATACTATCCCTAAAAACACCAAAAGAAAGGGAAAGAAATTAAGGTATTTTTGTTTCTCAAAGAAATTAAATAATTCAGGGAGAACATGCATGGAATTACCACCTGTGGAAAGGGCAGGGACACAATCTGATTGGAAAATCAATTGCAGCCCAGCAGAAAACAGGACAGATCCATCAAACACACACTTCTTGGCTACAGCACCCACAGCAATATGCTGCTGCTTGCAAGGATGCCAGAAAGAATCCTCCTCTTCCATGACTTCCAGGTTTGGTTTGGATAACCCAGCACTCCGCCAGGAAGAGCTGTCACTCACTTTCAGGGCCAAGGAAATGGAAACTGAGCTAGGCTAAACTCAAACGTGCACCACGTACCACACCAAGAAACTCAGGGAAATTAAATACCTTGCACATTTGGCATCCACTGCAGATTCTTTAGCTTCACTCAACAGCTTCTGCAAGTTTCTTATCTTTGCCTTCTTTTCATTCAGCACCAAAACAAACCTGCTGTAAAGGTCTGCCTCCAGCTCCTCTTTAGCTTCCACGCATTTTTCCAGCCTGCAGCACAAAATTAACTGTTAGACCAATTTTTCTCTCTCCTAAAGACAATTCTGTGGTGAGGCCAGCCAGGAATCCCCACTCCAAGCCACACAAGACTGGTCCAGCACCTTGTGTCTGAACAGGCCATAATAAGCCTTTTTTTTTTTTGCTTTTCCACAAAGAAGTGCAATGAATTCTGCTTCCAAAAGGGAAAAGTTCTCAGATGTGAACCTTTCCCTTCATGTTTTTTTTTTGGTGGGATTCTTGTTTGTTTGTTTGTTTGGTTTGGTTTGGGTTTTTTATGTTCTTGCACACCTCCACACCTCCTTCTGAGATAACTAAAATTTAAAAAGGCAAATGTTTTTTATTTTCAATGCTGAATCACAACAGTGGGCATATCTTAGCAGGATACACATAATGAGATTATAAACAGATATGATTCGCCTTGACAGGTCTCAAATCTGGACCACACACTGGTGTGAAATATATCTGAAGAGGAAAAGAAAATTCCAAAGTATAAAGATTTTTAGAACCTCTTAATACCTTCAGAGGAAAATACGCCTCAGGTTTTTTTAAATTTTTAGTATGCACCTGTGGGTAGATGAATGTCAACAAAATGAAGTACAATGGGAGTATTAAATTAAGAATATGGGTATATTAAGTCTCATAAGCAGAACTGGAATACAAGCAAACTTGAGCACAACAAATCAAGTGATTTGTAGCAAGTGTAATTCTGTATTTAATTCTTATACTTCATAACCCTTCAGTCGCTGGGTTGAACCACAAACATTTTATTAGCTGTGTACACAAGAAGCAAATAAACATCTCAATAATCTTACTAATTGTGGTAAATATAGTAAGTAGTCATAACTTAAAACCATTTTTTTCACCAGCCTGCGCAAGGCTGTAAAAAAGTTTAGAAGGCTTATTATGCCATTCAACCCAGGCATACTTTAAAATTATTAATTTATAAGGGAAGAGATTTCAACAGACTTCCTACATAAATACTAATTATTTTGTTCACAGATCAAAACCATATATGATGTAAGAAGCAAGACAATAGCAAAAAAAAATAAATAAAATCTCATGAAGTATTAAGCCTACTGTTCAATGCTTTAGGGAGATGCTTGATAGTTGATAAATAATTCATCTAATTTAAATGCAAATAGCTGAACATCATTACCATATAGATCAGTTCAATAATTCCTAAATGAAAGATCATAGGTACTAATCAACTACCAGGAGACTTTCCACCTACAAAAGGGAAGTTAACTGTTTAGTGGGGAATAAATAGACAATTCACAAAGAATCATAAACCCTAATGCAGAGCCCAGAAGAGCCTGGACACGCTTGATTCTAATTATTTCTGTATACATAAAAATGGGGGGAAAAAAGGATTTTGCCTAAAATATGCTAATCTTGTCTGTATCAAATCCTGTAGAATAATCCCCTCTCCCACACACAAACCAGGGAAAGTGGTTGCTCTCTGCCTTTACTTTGCCAAAGCACTGGTTTGTGTTGGAGCAGTTGAGGCTGGTTCAAATATTGAGAAACGTGGCTGGCTTGGCCAAAAAAGTGCCATTTAAGATAACTTCAGTGAGGCCCTTGAGTACTGCAAAGACATCCCCTGATGAAAAACCCACGTAAATGGAAACTTCCAGGGCAGTAAAGCTGATGCTGACTGGACTGTGAGTAGCACAGTGGAGAAACCTACTGCAAGACTAGCCAAATTCTTCAGCCTCTGGAGAAAAAAATTAGCATCCTGAATATTAGAATTTGAATATTAACTCTTCCCTCTGGGCAAAACCAATTAGTAGTATGCCATCAGTTAATCTTATATGATTGTTTTCATTTACGTGAACACCTTTTTTTGATTTTTTTCCCCCCTCCTGTTATTCAAAGCTATCCACGTCCAAATACATTCTCCAGACACAGAATGGCATTAATTTGGCAAGAAAACTGTAAAAGCAATGTAAGAGCACTGAATATCACAGAAGCAACACGTTAAAGTTTACTTGCAAGGTGTGAGCCTTTAAAATACACTATTATCTCGCATATCTGGTACTTTACTGACTGGTAAAAGGCAAGGGTCTTGGGGACAGAGATGCATTAATTGTGCAGATGGGGTGGCTCTGTGGAGTTTTCAGGATTCACTGAGCAATTCACCACCTGAGCTTCGCCGGGTTTCATTCCTATACCTCAGCAGCTGCAAACACAAACTTTAATTGCCATTCCTCACATGCTGCTGGCCTGGGTGTGCCCTGTGCCACTCCAACTCCATCTCTGAGGAGCTGCTCTTCTCACAGACAAGCTCTCAGAACGAAGAACACAGATGGGGGTTAGTTGCTGGAGTGGTGCCTCCCAGTTTGTACCATCCTCAGACAGCCCTGCGATGCTTTTCATGCACTAGAATGCACCCAAGGTGGCAGGCATCAAAAATCATGCACAGCCCACTGAAATCAGTCACTGTTAGGGATTATGATAAATAATAAACTGAAAAATTAATAATAAAACCCAAGATTTCAAGTGCTGGCCCAACACAGAGCAATCACATGTGCTACAGAGGTGAACATGAGCTATGAAACCTAATGGCATTTCTTTAATTATTAGTGGTAACCTACATAATCCAACATTATGAAGGAAAGAATTCAGCACCTCTGGTATTCATCCCTGTTCCCAGGGCTCTAAAATAATTCCTGGATCCCACAGCACTGCTCCCTTGCATTTTAGATTTACCCTTCCCCCTGCACTGGCAATGGTATGGAATGTTGATGAGCTAATGCTGAAGACTCAGTTTCAAGTCCAAAGTACCTAGCCTGCATTTTTATAATCTGCTTGTGATTTAAATATACTGTCACAGCAGTTGACCACAACATAAATTGGCAGCTATTTTGCATTTGGCTTGCCTACACAAATTTTAGACACCCGATAACAAAATACATAAGCCACGCCCAAACCAGAAATTGGATTTTTATTGTTCAAGGAATTATTTTGCTACAGATTGTAATTCCTTAAAATTTGCCACCTCCATTATCACTGAATCACAGATTGGTTTGGGTCTGAGGGGCCTCAAAACTCAGTCAGTTCCACCCCCTGCCATGGGCAAGGATGTTTTCCACTTGCTCCAAGCCCCAGTGTCCAACCTGGAACTAATCAGCCTTGAATTCTTCTAAATGAAATAAAGAGAACAGCTCTTCTGCTCTGGTTCTTTAACTCATCCTTCCCTGAGGTGTGCACACACAGACACACATACTCAACCCCAGGCAGACACGTGCTCTCCAAAACCTCCGTGATGGTCATGGAAATCCGAACAGGGAGATGGAAATGGGATGACTGAATAATTCCACACAGTGGCCCACGACTCAGGGGCACAAGAGCAGCTCTCAGAAGTCAGCCTGCTATGTTTTAATTTTAATGAAGTCCTGAGGACAGAGGCTGTGAGCAGAGGGAGCTGCAGGGGCTGGCGTGTCCTGGCCTGGAGCACAATTCTCCACACCACGTGCTGTCGTATTTGATGTTTCACCACTCAGCATCGTGAGTGGGGCAGGATGTAAATCCTGCAATCCTTCCTCCTGAACAAAGACAGGCACAGCTTTGTTCAGCTTGGGACAACTCGCAGAGTTTGGAGCTGAAACAGCAAAGGGAAGCAGCAGGGCTGTGGCCAAAAAATTAAAAAAAAAAAAAAAAAAAAAACAAAAAAAAACCAAAACCAACCAAACAAAAAAACCAAACCAAAAAACACCACACCAAATCAAATTTAAAAAAAAAAAAAACAAAACCAAACCAAAACCCCAAA
>CM031878.1:72673205-72685782 GCA_018697195.1 Certhia americana
AACTCTGATTTTATTTTTTTTTTTAATTTTTTTTTTAATTTTTTTCTTCTTTTTCTTCCTTCCCTTTGGGGTTACTCTGTAAAAAGTGCCACCCCACCATGGAAATTGATACAAGCACTAATGCCTCTTACACATCAGCGTGTAATGCAGTACAGAACACGGGTTACACAATACACTATTGTTCAATTACACTGTTAAGCAGTAAAACACTACTTAGGGAGGCCCTTTCCTTGTCAGGGAGACTGACAGGAGAAACTGTTACTCATTTTAATGAGAGGGAAACAAAACTAACTCCTCCCAAAAGCTGGCTCCCTTTTTCAAGCTAAATTAACGCAAATTAGCTGCATTCTTTCATCAATCTTCCTAGATTGAGTGTTTTTTTTAGGTAAAGCTACAGAAAAGCAAGATAAATCTGACTGCTCTGTGCTAAGAGTTCTATGCTCACTGAAACAAGCATAGTACAGAATGACAGACAAGTCAGATCTTGTAAATGCAACAGCATTTACAAAAATCTCTTGAAAAATAATGGTACTTCTTCCTGTAATACTGCACTCGTTTTTCAAATCTGGCTTCTTCAACAAAGGAAACAGATGAAAGAAATAACAATTTATTCCCCACTCAAAAATGTAAATAATTTACACTACTAGTCCTAAGAATTATAGGAAACAGTATTAATGAAAAGGCTTCCTAAAGAAAGTAAAGGTAATTCCACAGATTTTCTACAGTGTTTTGAGTTTTTTTCCTAACTCATAAGCTAAAACCACCTTTAAATGCCAATTTTTAGTATCAGCTGTATCTTTGTCAAAGGGACGAGATCCACAACCACACGGGCTGTGGGTAACAGACCTTGAAACATGTCTCAAATGCTTAAAAATTTCTGTCCACTGCTGCTGAGCTTCACATGTGTCACCTGTGAATCCACCTGGGAACTCACCTCTTCTCCACCCCGCTCCAGTTGCTGAAAAGCCTTTCATTTTCTCTCTGCAAATGCTCAGTTTTGGCCTGCAGCTTTCCCAGGCTGTCCAGGCAGTAACCAATGAGTTCCCTGACCACGTCTGCTGGGCTTGGGACTTCCTGCAGCTTCAGAGATCCAAGTCTGAACTGGGACAGAAGGAAAAACTGAGTTATTTCAACTATACAAGAAACTTCACTGAGGCTTTGCTCCAGTAAACTCGAATACATCTCTAACAAGCATGAGAAATACCTTACAGTCCTCCAGTTCAAAGGGAGATAATAAATTTGTCATGCGGAGAGTGGAGGAATATGTGGAATAATCTACATGCTAATTATTTCCAGAGGGTCACAATGTTGAGATGGAGTCTGGAGCACCTCTGTGCTGGGCACAGCCTGCAGGAGCTGTGCCTGCTGAGGCTGCACAAGGGCAGGCTGAGCTGGATCCCACAGAGCCATCCAAAGCCCTCCAAGGGGTGCCAGGGATGGGGCCGGGCTCTGTGCAGTGGGGACAGTGCCAGGCTGAGGAGCAGAGCCCAGGAAATAAAGCACAGCCAGTACCAGCCCAGCAGGAGGAAGAACTTCTCTGCATGGAGGGGCAGAGCCCTGGAGCAGCTGCCCAGGGAGGGCCTGGAGTGTCCCTGTGTGGAGACATGCCAGCCCCAGCTGGACACCTTCCTGTGCCACTGCTCCTAGCTGGGCAGGGCATGGACCACAGCAGCTCCACACATCCCTGCCAGCCACAGCTGCTCTGTGCTTCTGGCAAGCTGCAAATTCAGGGTTTCAGTGCAATGCTGTCTGACAAACCTGGAGATATCTGGGTGTGTTCTGGAAAGGCCTTCTTCTCTCTGCATGTCTCCACATCCTTGGCAATGTTCTTCACTCTGGTTTACAACCCTCACACTCTGGTTTGTCCAGTCATGTCTTGCACTTTCCTACAGGGTTTCAACTGATTCCTCATTTTTTTCTTACCCCTCATCCTGTTTCCCTGTTGGGTTTTGTGGGGGAAAGTTTGTGGAGATTTTTTGTCCCTGTGTGGAGACATGCCAGCCCCAGCTGGACACCTTCCTGTGCCACTGCTCCTACCTGGGCAGGGGAATTGGACTGGAGCATCTCCAGACATCCCTGCCAACCCCAGATATCCTGGGATTCGGTGATTCAATGATTTATGCAGCTAATACAAAAAATCTAGCCAGCAAGGTGTCACCTCCAGGGTTCAGACAGCAAGTCCTTAACCATAAAAGAACTCCTTCAATTAAAAGCAGGCTCATCAATTCAGTGAGATTAAAGGATCTGTAATGAACCACTCTGTTTCATCAGCAGTGGGGATGCAGTACAGAATGTACAGGAGGTCTGCACATATTTGTTCTGCCTGGACTGGGACAAACAACAGAAAACTGTTGTTTATGTCATGTTAAGAGAAGAACAACTCAGCCATACATATAAACCAGCTGTGCCATAACCATGCAAACCCGGTTGAAGAACCATTAATATCCAACGCAACAGTTTGAGGTAGTGGAAGGAGAAAGGATCATCCCTCGCATCTTGAGATTATCAGAAAGACTGATGTAAATTTTGTGGCATTTCCCTATGAAGACAAGTATTATTCATCTTTTCAACTTGAATACACGGCCGTAACATCTTATAAAAAGCATAAATGTAAGTGGTATGCACTAGGGAAGAGTTCATTCTGTGCTGAGGCACCTCACCTATTAAAATCAGAAATGTAGTTTGATTCGTTTTTTCCCCCACATTACTTGGGAGGGCATGGAAAATTACATAAAAGACATCTATAAAAAAATGCCCATCGTTTGTTAACTTCTCAAAAATGCAAGTTTCACTAACGCCACACACAGGTTTTTGGCTGGAAAAGGCTTGGTAAAAAACTGCTCACAAAGCCCTCAAAGACACTGTTTGAAACAAGGAACAGTCCTTCCACACGGACCTTTTTATCTGTGGAAGTCTCTGCCACAACGCATGATACCATCCTGACCTCCTTCAGCAAGGTCAGTCTGCCAGAAAATGTGGAAAACCCAAAGGTTTAAGTTCCAATTAGCCACCAAATTCACATGTGCTGTCTCTAAAGCGTTGTTGTCTTTAGCTGGCGTACATCTGATGTCTGCAGATGAAAAGATGCTTTTAATTTATTTTTGGAAATTAGATTACACTATCAGTAGCCCACAGATTGGCGTGCACCCTCTGAATATCACACTTGCTGTCTGACAGCATTAACGAAGATGGACGTTTGTGTAAAGGAAACTGGTTTTCATCACTTGCAAGCCACCACCATGCTATTTGGATAAAGAATTCACAGAGATAGAGAGGCACAGTAGCACAGATAAATAACATCACAACCTTTTCACCACGAAGGAAATAGTAAGGAGAGCCTTAATATACTCAGCTGAGAGTATATTAAGGTATAGACAAATATATTTAATCATGACGGACAAATGACAGTTTTCATGAAGAAAAGAAATAAAAAATACATAACCCTAAAATAGGTTAAAGTGAGCAGCAGTAGAATTATTCTGAGAGCCTGGTACCACTGCACAACCAAAATCACACCAGACACAAAGCAGACACCTCAAAAGCAATGTAATTATTAAAAAAAAACCCCAAAAACCTCAACACTGGTACAGGGACACAGAGTATGTGCCCATTTTTGGAAGGTGTTGAAGTCCAACATTGATGGTTAATCTTTAGTTTAGCCTTTAGTCCTGTCTTTATGCAAAGAAATTGACTATTACCTACTTTCTTACAACAAAAGTCTTCTGCTTTTGTGTCTTAGACACTGAGACATGTGTCATTTCTAGGAGGCCCGTAAAGGAGAGCAGAGCAAGCCCATCACCAGGAGACTTAAATTTATCATGCAGGTGTTGACAAATCAAGAGAAAAAGGGAAAAAAAATAGTAAGGTTTTCTGCAAAACAAGTGTTCTTTGGTATCCTCTCCCAGTCATCTAAACTTAATTTAGGACAGCTGTGGGGGACCACAGTACCCAGCTACCTCCAGGAGGACACAGAATGTTTGGATACAGCCCTAATGTAAACAAAACTAATGTGACAGCCTGGAATAGTGGAAGGTGTCCCTGCCCATGGAAAGGAGTGGAAGGAGCTTTAAGGTGCCTTCCATCCCAAAGCACCCAGTGATTCCCTAACTCTGGATTGTGTGTTCCTCCCTCTCATAGCACGTGTCCACCAAAAACCCTTTTCCCTGAGGCTGTTCCTCCAGCACAGAATTGTTTTACAATTTAACTCACAGAGACGTCAGCACTAACAATAGCAAGGCTGCTATCTCGGCAAATTACAGCTGAGCCGTGTTTGCCCCACCAGCAGCCCGGTGCTGAGAGGCTGATAAACCAAAAAGGCAGCCAGGTCCACTGAATTCCCAAAGCAGGACGAGAACAATCCGAAGATATAAAAATAAAAATAAAGTTATTAAAAAATATATATACACATATAAATAAATAAAAATAAATAAATAAATAGATAAATAAATAAATAAATAAGGAATCTCAAGGCAGTTCTGCCCTGGAGTCCTGCTGGCATCCCAAACTGGAAAGCACCACTGGTGGAGGAGAAGATGGCAAAGTAACACCATTTTACGTCCAAGAACTCTGAATTTGGGACAGGCGTGTAAATTGCAGACAGAATTCCATTAAAATTAAGTGCGGGGGGGGGGGGAAGAAAAAATCTATCGTTAAAAAGGAGATGTTAGTTTTTCCCACACGCTGCTAAGATTTTCCTTGCAACTAAAGCAAGGAACTGTCCCGTTATTTGTCCTTCATTGCCAAAACCACAGTAGGGAAACTCCAAACAGATCTAGGGAGAGATGCAGTGGAAGTGGTTAAAGATCAGGATACCATAACAAACAGTTAACTAGGTGGGATATCAAGATAAACAGCTCTTGCTTACTGCAGGAGTGAAAGAAAACATCATTAACGCCTCACTAAGCTAATTTGACAAGCAACACGTCTTTGGTTTGGATCACGTTTCCTAGGTGATTTTGTAAATTTGTGTCGGTGAATTTTAATTTTTTTTTTTTTTTGTTAGCTTTGTGAATTCCTGCACGTTGCTGGTCCCCAGATGAATTTAAATTTCTCACCATCCTTACAGCTGCTGTAGCTCTCCGGCTCTGCATCACCTGCAGATGTAACTAATGTGCTTTCTACTTCCCCTTTCAGATCATTCAGGAAAACATTATGTAAAACACTGAAGCACTAAACATTTCATTTATACAGAGAAGGAGCAGATCTGGTAGAAGTCCCAGGGGACAACAGACTGACTGTGACTGATAAACTGCTGCCCTTCAATATCTGTTTTATTGTTTCTTGGGATTTTATTTTTTCAACTTTGTATTTTTTTTTTAAAAGGCACAGGAAGATGAACACAGAAGAATTTAGAAAACTGTGTTCCTTTACTCAGAAATCACAGTCATCACATATCCACCAGGCCTGTATTTTGAACTTAAGAAATAAGAGGAAGAATTAGAGGCTTTATGACAAAGGTGTCATTTTCCCCTGATCTCTCACCCTGCACTCTGTTTGTCTTCTAGAGATGAAGAAAGAAGTGATCTCAACCATAAGACACAAAATATTCCAGAAATAACTGAAAAGTTTCTCAATTTTTCTTGTAGACACTTCTGCTCACAAGAAGGAGGAAGATGTATTTCACATACAAAAATAACAGTTATTAGGAAATGAGACAACACATTTTTCACAGGAGATTCCAAAACTGAGAGTTACTTTATTGTATAGGGACAGCGAACTTTAATTTTGCATTAAGTAAAACATATCTGCTATATAATTTTTGTATTACTACACTCCACTAAAAATGAGAGCTATGTTTAAGGCAAGAATTAGAAGAGGTTGTGCACTGAAAGGAGGAGACATTCACACAGCAATGCCTCTCTTCTGAGTCAGAATCTAAAGCTAAACACTAACAGTGAGCTTATTTTCAATAAGAACAATTTTTCACTATGTCTATGAGAAAAGAAAAAATCATGCTCAACTCTCATTACATCTGCTTTGCTGGTTGTGATTTCTGTCTGTACTAGTAAAATCTTCTAGCAGCCCCTTTCTAAAAGTATTTTTTTACCCACAATATATTTAAGGAATTCTATGCTTCCACAAGGTGAAAAAAAAATAAAATTAGATAGGTTCTGTCTTTTGTTGTCCTGCCAGGGTATAGCATAAATATATGTGTATATATATATATGTATGTACATATATACACACATATGTATGCATACATATATATAAATATATAGATATATTTATAGACATATATGTTGTGTGTGTTTGTGAGCTCCTATTAAATCTTAACCCACAGTATTTCAATTTTTCCTTCTGTGTTTTGAAAACTAATTAAGAAATAATTTTTAGAGAGAGCACATTTGACAGGTACTTAGGTCTGATTTCGAAATGAAAATATTCCCAGCATGTGATCTGAATGATAGAGGTTTAAACACACAAGTCAACCTTGTACAGCCTGTTACAGGCTCTAACTCAGCTTCCACTCCTGCAACCCCTGAGACATGGAGAACTTTTCCTACCCCTGGGTGAAACACAGAGATCCTTGTGCTCTGTCCCTAAAACAGCATTTCAGACTGAGCTAGCACACCCAGGAACACCTACATCCTCGCAGATTGATGCTGCCTCCTGCAAAGTATTGCCCAAACAATGTCCTTTCACCAGGGAAATAGTAAAGAAGAATTTGAGGGGGGGAAAAATATAAATTCCAGAGCAGCCCACCAGCACGGAGCAGCTGTGCAGTCCCTGTCTGGCTTCTTGCAGACTCTGTGAAAGCAGCTGTGACCCCTGTGCTGGAGCAGGAAAGCCTTGAAGATCCACACAACAACAATTCCTTTTCTCACTGCCCTGTTCCGAGCACAGAATCACAGAATCAGACAATGTGAAGGGTTGCAAGAGACCCTAAAGTCCATCCAGTGCCATGGTAGGGACCCCTCCCAGTGTGCCAGGTGCTCCCAGCCCCAATGTCCAGCCTGGCCTGGGACACTGCCAGGGATGCAGGGGCAGCCACAGCTGCCCACCCTGCCAGGGAACAATTCCTGCCCAGTATCTCACCCAAATTTTCTCTCTTTTAATTTCTACCCATTCCCCCTTGTCCTGTCACTCCAGTTCCCAGCACAGTCCCTTTTCTGC
Organism: Certhia americana; assembly: GCA_018697195.1. NCBI lineage: Eukaryota > Metazoa > Chordata > Aves > Passeriformes > Certhiidae > Certhia > Certhia americana. The sequence goes on from CM031878.1 coordinate 72,680,319, forward strand.
AGCCCCCTCACCTATGGAGGTGCTCTGAGGTGTCCACACAACCTGCTCCTTCCCAGAGTGAGCAAACCACATTTTCTCAGCCTGTTTTCATAGCAGTCCTCCTTACCAGCCCTGTGGCCACTTAGAAAAATCCTGCTAGGAGGTTATGTTAAAAGTTGTACAGGTGAACTACCCTGAAGTCCCCTACCCATGACCTTCTCTACTGCTGGTGCTGAAAGTAAATTCTTAACTACAGAGTCTGGATGTCTTAATTAAAACAAATTAAATGTGAATTAATTGAATTCTAGAGGAATTATTGCAAAAGGAAGTTGTGCCTTGCATGTCAGATACAGCAACTTTCTTTTTCTCAGCTGAGAGCTGGAGCTCTTCCGAAACAGACAGGCTGTGATTCCCTGTTAAATATCAGCTACCTCTCCTACTCCACAGGCTCTGAAATAAGGTAGAATCAACACTTGGATAAAAATAAGCTTTTGCTATGAAAATACCTAAGAATTTAAAAGAGAAAAATGTTAATGAAAATTCATGTACAGGGTTAAAGAATATGACCTACAAATGAATGATGCTGACACTTACACAAAGAAAGTATTGTTACAAGCTTGAATCTGGAAAGCATTATACCATTTTTATTTCTTAAGTCAATCAGTGAGTGGTCTTGATTTTTTAAAGCTGTGCCACTATTATCTCGAGGGAAATCATTCAGCAGTAACTATGACATCCCTGGGTGTGGTAATAAAACGAGTACACTAGACTTGCACAATACAGTGATGACAACGAGAAAGCAGGAGTTGCTTTTGTAACAGCAAACTCTAGGAAGCTAGAGAAAAATTACACAGCACCATGGAAGCCAAGAAATCTGGAAGGTTACATCAGATGGTGTAAAAATATGATCACCAATTCCAAAAAAACAAGTTTAGCACAAAAAACCCTGCCTGCAAAACTTCCCACTTGATGAAGGCATTACATCTATTCTAGAGCAAAACAGCTGATGTGATTGATATTTCTCTCAGGTTTTTTACCAGGCTGCAGAAACCCTCAGGATTGCCATGCTATTTACTGCAAATAAATAAATTCCTTCTGGCTTCACTGTTTTGCATGGGAGCAGTCCCCAAGTATTTTTTGGAGAGCACTCCACTGTTCCTCACACCCTCAACCCCACACACTCATGGGAACTGTAAGGGCTGTGGTGCAAGGAGGCTTCACCTGTAGAGAAACCACAGAGAAATTGGGAACATCACCAGGTGCTTGAACACCTGAGACCCATCCCTTTATGGACAAGGAAGGCTCTGTGAATTCTTCCACCCCTCATAAAGTTTTATGCTCAGCATGGGCAGCAGGCTCTGATCCTGAAAGCTTTCCATGGAGTTACTGACTGGGAAGGATCTGTACAGGTCTGAACATCATTTCTGTGGGACCTGCAACTGTGTGCAATCACAAGAAACACTGTCACATAAATCCCCTCATACAGGATTTTAACTTATCAAAAGATCTTCTTCATCTCCTTAGTGTAGCTGAGTTATTTTTTCCTAATTTGTCTCCTAAACAGATGCACACACGCAATTTGTATGCATTTTTTCTAGGAGATATTCTGATCCTCTTTTCCCTTTGTCATGTTCAGACTCCATGATATATAGATAAATACATTTCTCAGCCAGAATTTTTTTCTGTTGGACTAAGGCTCCATGTAGTTTTGGCTAGGTAGATGTTTCTTTCTCTATTCCTCATACCACACAACCTTGCTCTCAATTTCAGCTTGCATTCTTGGACTGAATGACCAGGACTGCACATTTAATTTCAAACATAAACCATGTCAAAGTAGACAGTGAAAATCCACAGAAGACAGACACAAACTTTAATACTGATAGCGTTCAAATGTCATATAAATCTCTTTGTGTGTTTCATTTCTTTCCTTTAACCTTGTCACATGTACCCCATGTAAGAATCACCAGGACACAGGAATTACCTACATTTTAGGATGCCTGGTTCTTCAGACAGTTTTGGAACTAAAAATGGTACATGAAAATAATAAGAACATCAGATAATTCTTAAATATCCCCCCCCCCCAAAAAAAAAAAAAAAAAGTTCCATATAAATAGGTTGGAGTGCTCAAAACACCTACTGAGCAAGCAACTACTGGATTTCTTTCAAAAATGGCATTATAGCTATATGTCTTTCCTTAAAGCCTTTGGAAAACTTCTGTGTTTAATCTCTACACTCCTCAGAAACACCATGTTTCACATATCTATACAATCAGCTACTTCTGTGAAGCTTAATCCCACCCAGGCTGAAAGGGTCTTTAGCTACTGAATTTTGACAGCTGTGGCATGGTCTGGTCAGGATCTACCCAGGCTGTGATTCCACTGCCTCAAATTGCTCTGTAACCATTTTTTTCAGACTTATTCTAAAAAATATTTCTCATGAGAGCACTTCCTTCTAACTAACCTTAAACCTATACAAACACACACACACACACACACATATATATATACAAGACCCAAATCATATCTTTGCCATTAAAGGCATGAACTGAGTAAACTTTCAGAGCATTTACAGCACAGAAATGCTCCTCCCTCAATGTGTTAAGCCACAGAAAGTTGCCACTAACTTCCCCCCCACACCAGTGTTTTTCACCATTGTGAAACTGCATCCCTAAAAATTAGAAATACACTAAATACTTAAATGAACTGCAGTGGTAATACTCAGCACCTGTAACATCAGGTATTTCTTCCACTTTTTTCCTTTTTTTTTGTTTTCCCCAATGGTAATCACATAAATTGTTTCACTTCACTAAGGGAAAAAAAAAAAAAAAATCAAAGCAATTGGAGTAAAAAAAAGCCAAAGGCAAAAATCTATAAAAATCAGGTGCACAAGTTACTATTTAGAAGAATAAATATGGAACAGGCTACTATACCTTATAGTTCCACAAACAGTGATGACATGATTATGTGAAGAACCAACAATTCAAGCATTTTGTTGGATTTAGGATGAAATTACTATTTCACCATACAAAAACTGGCAGGTTTGCATTTTTTACATACACCCCAAACGTTTTATTCCTCTTCTACGCTTCCCCTCTTTTTATCATTCCCTTCTGTATTTCAGACAACACATCCATCTAACTCCCTGCTACCCCTCTGAAGTGAGCTTACAAAGAAGACTGAAGCAGGACACCCTTAAAGGACCTTTTTTTTTTTTTTTTTTTTTTTTTTCATCTTTTCCCTCATTAATTTCGTGGCTCCAGGCAGGATGAGATGCGTTCCCACCTCGCTGAGCAGGCAGCAGGTCTGTGAGCAATGGAACTACTGAAGGCTGGTTTCCTATGGCTATGACTCTTGTGCTGGATCCCCTAATGTCTAAAAAAGGTGAGAAACCCAGTCAAAGCTTTTCCCTTATTTAATGCATTCATAACTTCTCTCTCCCGTGAGGATTTGCTAGTGTCTAATAATACAGTTGATCTCATTCCACAGCTTTTTCCAAAGCAGGCACATGAATAGGGTCTCTTTTTCTCCATCCAGGCACCTATTTCCATGAAACCAGTAGGAACCTGATATCTCTGAGACCTTTACTCCTGTCAAATCTGTTTGAAATTGTCCAGGAGTTTCAGAAGTTATTGGGGGGAAAAGGAGGAGGTAAGAGGCAGTCAGCAGACGCACACAGCATGACCACATAAGCTTTGTTTCCTTAGGAAGCAGGGTAAAACACTTGCACTTTTCATTATTTTTAAAACCTGCCCTAAATGAATTAGGAAATGAGCTTTACTTGGAGATCTAAACTTGTTTTCTTCCTTGTTTTTCAAGTAATTTATAGGGTGGCAATAATACAATAGACTCTAGACGTAACATCTGGATTGAGGTCTCAGGGCTTAAATGCATGAACAGTTCACAACTCTGTTAATTTAGATTTCAGGGAGAATATCTTATGAGATAGCTTAAATCAGAATTTATTTTCTAGAGTCTAAGAACAGAACATGGGCCTATTACCATAAAACAACTGGCACACAAACTTATCACACAGCAACTTCCTTAAGTTTGAGCTTGAATCTCCCTGAAAGTATGAAATGACACCTGCCAAGGATTTTTAATTTAATCTGATGGCTTTTTTTTTTTTCCCCCCAAATTTTCTTCATTTGTGTTCAGGTTTCCAACACAAAAATTTTTAGAGAAAAAAGCCACAACTTATTTAAGCAAAATGTTTGAAGAAGCAGAGTGAACAGTCACAAAGCATATGTAGCATGAACACGAAACACTGAAAAAAGCACCATGCTAGCCTTTAAAAACCTCCAGAGAAGTTTCTACAAACGTTATGAAAGGTAGACTTGTACAAACCCTTCTTTCAGCCAAAAATCTCCAAAATAAATGCAAGACTTGCAGGAGTGCTGGTGATATTACTGTCAGTAAAGGTTCTAAGGTAACAAAATATATATGATTAATACCTCCAAGATTAAAAAAAATACCACCACATTATGAGCTGCATAATAGGAGTATTTTAATTCTACCTGTCAACTGATCCTATTCCTACATGTGAAGCCCAGACTGCAGCTTTCCTTTAAAAGCTGTAATAAAGCACAACTGAAATGTCTGGAGTAATAACTGTCAGATATGAAGACAACTTGTCTTGGGAGCTACTTCCCTTCAAACACTTGACCTTTAGGCTTTGGGAAGTAATGGAAACTATAAAGTGCTGGGTGAATACACCCTTGGAGCTGACGTGCCAACATTTTGCAGTAATCTGGGTCTGATTCCCCCTGAATATGCTGGCAGAAAACAGATCCAGGATTGCACACGACTTTTTTTTTTTTTTTTCTTTTCCTCCCTTCTTTGGAAAGTAAACGTGTAACCACGTGAATAAGCATGAGATAATGCCTAGACCGAGGCAAAATATAAAAGTGTTCCCAGCTAAGCACTACAAGCAATTTTCCAGTGTGACTAATAACACTGCACTCATTTAGAACAACCACGGACTGTTTTCAGGATGGTATTTTACCCTTTGTTTGAATTAAAAAAAATAAAAAGAAAATCCCTTCAGGATGTTGATAGCCATGTGCTGAAGCCTTCAAGATCCAAACATCCAATTACTTAATAAACAATTCATTGAATGGAGTTATTCTGTCCCATTAAAAAAAAAAAAATTTAAAAAAAAGCAACAGATTGAAGATTGTTCACCTAATCTGAGCAATCTGAACATCTGTGTATGCTGTGCCCCCCCCACAAACATGGAAATAACTCAATGCATCATGTGATATATGTACTGAATACGAAAAACTCCAGTAAAGCCAAAATTCCAAGCAGTGCTGAGTTCACAGAAGGACATACACACTTCTATAAATTGCCAAGACATGAATAGAAGATTTATTTCCATCCAAGATCCTAAACAAACAAACAAACAAAAAAATAAAACCTAAAAGCAAAACAAAACAAACCACAAAAAAATCAAACCAAAAAAACAAACAAACAAAAAAAAAAAAAAA
>CM031878.1:72685882-72724629 GCA_018697195.1 Certhia americana
AAAAAAAAACCAAAAAAAAAAAAAAAAAAAAAAAAAAAAAAAACAAATCAAAAAACAAAAAAACCCCACCCCAAACCAACCAACCAAAAACCAAAACAAAATCTTATTTTCACATAGAAAGAAACCAGTGCAAGTTCAAGTTTAGGAATGCAGTGCAGGTGAAAAAAACTTTACTGATTTCTCTCTCCCTACAGTTACATCCCTGTTCTTATTATTCAATTTCACCAGGAGGAAAAGATCCCCCACCCCTTAGGATACTCTTTAATTAAGCTTTAAGAAAAATAAGAATGAAAGGAGAATTTTTGTAAATCAAGCAGCACTTCACTTTGTTTCCTTGTAAAACACTGTCAAGAGAGGTAGAAATTTGACCAAACCAACGTTTGTTCTGGACTGCACACTCTGGGAATAGCAGGATGGAAATTTTTAGAGCTAACAGAGATTCTCACTTGGTTGGAGGTGGGTTGAGGGGTGCATTTTCTTCCTTCTTTTGTCTGAAGAATAACCCCTTTAACAAGAGTGAGGTGTTTGTGACCACAGTGATCCCAGCACAGCCCCACGAGGCAAACCCAGCTCTGACATAAAATTAATGACACAGGGGGGCAGCTCAAACTTGAGCCATTTCCAGGTTCAGCAGGAGCAGTAGCACATCTTGAACTCCAGACTGATGGTTCTTGGGGCCATTTTCCCCAAAAATGACTGGAGGAATCATTGTGTGACTCCGGTCAGAACTACATGTTCTATCACATAAGAACATAATTAAAATATGACATTTTTATTCCATAAGTAAAGGCTATTTCAGGGCATTAACTCATCATAGGTCATTCCTGAGTGATCAAATGTCACTTCAAACTCACTGACAAAAGGTGGTTATTAAGTTCTATGTCAGATCCATTCATGGGCACTACAAATTCAATTCCAACAAGTAATTTTTCTATATGGATTATTATAATGATAAAAGGCATCAAAATCTTTGCATTCAAGAAACTTGTATTAAGGTCTAATAATAGTTCTAATAAAAATAGGTTTTCTGAAAATTCAAATCACCTGGATCTATCTGAAGACAAAAAAATTCCCCTGTCTTAAATCCTTTACCTAATCCTTAAAATGAACGCAATTATAATACGTCTTTTCACAATGTGAGTTTTAACTCACATCAGAAGCTGGAATGGATTCAATTAGAAAATATTTTTCCCTGAAATCTTATAAATTCTCATCTGCAAAAGAAATATAGTTCATAGATAAAAAAGTTAGACTAAACTGGTTGCTAGCAACACAAACAAAACATTTATTTTTTTCTCCGCATAATACCGTTTTCAAAAGTTTTTGTGACGAAGTATTTAGAGAATTAATGTTTTCTTAAGCCAAGCCAACCCTGGATGAAGGAAAGCATTTTTTTCTCACAATGAGGATCCTATGGAGCACAACTGGAGACTTCATGGGGTCGTGTTTTAGAACATGAGATGCTCCAATGAGGCACCAATGAGACACATCAGGGCATTTTATTCACAGAACAAAAACCAGAGGAAAAAATTTCCAACTGAAACAAGTGAAGTCTCCTTAATTTTGCTACTCTCCCAACACTGAGACAGGGACAGGCTCCCTCTGGATGGCCCCAGTCAGAGACCAAGAGCAGAGCACTTAACTTATCACAGAAGTGGCTCAATGTGGCAAAGAACCTCAGAATTTAATTTCATCATTGCAGTAGTTTCAGTGGAGGGAAAACATCGTTTTTCAGGCCTGTTTTATTTTATCTTCTTCATCTCTGCTTGCCAGCCAACCAGCAAAAGGGAGAATATGTGGATTTTCTGAAATCCGTAGCAGTAGAACTAAAGGTTTCTTATGAACCAAGGAAATGCTAGGATTTTCTGGTTTTGTTTGGCTTTGGTTTTTGCTTTGTGCTTGTTTGATTTTTATGCACTCATATTATTTAATCAGGACAATAGGGCAGTATCTTATTAGGATAATAATATAACATTAAGATAATAACATTGTTATCTTATTTACTACAGAATAACAAAATACTAGCAGTTTGAGCACCTTAAAGATCATCTGGTTGACCTAGTGCTGTTCAACATGATCAGTGAGAAGAAAAAACCCACCAACCAGCCAACCAAAAAAAAAAAAAAAAACCCACACAAAAACCTGAAAAGCACACAAACAACCAAAAAAAATAACCAAACAAAACCCCACCACTCCAAAAAACCAACAGCCACAGAACAATGCATTCACTGAGGTGATAAAAAAGGCAAAACTCTATAAACACATATATTTCAGTCAGCAACAAGTTGGAAAAGAAGATACACAGCAGCAAATGCAAGGTGAAGATGGAGAGGTAATTTTTCTTTTAAGGAACAAAACGTCTCAGTGCCACATGTCAACCACCAGTTATCAGCTCTTCTAAAATTGCATTGTGTCTGTCAAGATCTCAATTTTAAGAGCAGGTTGTGGTTCTGGTGACTTGGGGAAGCCCTGCCCAGGAAGCTGTGAGGGAAGATCTGACTGGAAGATCACCCTAGACAGAGCTCTGCACACAGAGAGAGTAGTAAGAAGTTTAATTTTACAATTTTTCTTATTTTGTATCATTATTTCACTGTCAAACAGACAGTGCTCAGTGAGGCAATGGCAGCTCCAGAGCTAAACTGGCCTGACATGTTCATTTAGGTTCTTTTTCGACGAGGATAAAACAAGTACTTGCATGGTCTGAGCGGTCCTGAGGCAAGCAGTTATCTCCACTTTGTTAAATATAACTTCACTGAGGTTTTCAGCAGCCCCCTGCACTGCATGCTCAGCCACAGACCTGCAGAAACCTGGCCCCAAACAACACCTAAAACCTAAAACCCCACAGGGAAACACACCAGGAGACTTTTGAAAAGGGGACAGCTGGTTTAAACACAGGAGATGTGATTATTTATCCTGAGATGTAAGCTGGGGGAAGTGGTGCTTTCAGCTGCAGTGACACTGGTAGCATGAAACAGCCCAGGCTGGGAAGCAGAAATTGTGTCAGTGGCTACACCAGCCCACACAAACACGAGCCAGAAATGAACCAGAGCAGCACTGGAATAGCTCCTTGCTGCCAAAACCCCGAAGAACTCACTAAAAAAAAAAAAACAAACAAAAAAAAAGAGACAGGAGATATCCCTATCCTGAGCCTGAAGACTGCACTTCTGCAGAATGTAGAATATTATTTCATGTTTTGCAAGACCAGAGTCCTACTGTAGCAAGTAGCCAACACCACTCAGAGCTTGCTGGATTTTTTTTGGTCTGGTTAACATTTAAACAATCACTAAAATAAACAGAAGTGAGGATGCTCAAGACTGCTAAACCATTTTTTTTCCCTTTATTTTGAGCGTTTGGAAAGTGATGATGGTAATTACAGCAAATGTTGCTTGAAAATAGTACCAAGGAACAAAAGAAAATAGGTAACTGATATCCAAATTTCTGTTAACATCAATTATACCAGAGCACACTGAAATTTGCAAAAACAGTGTGTTTATTGTCTCTACATTTTGCTTTATCTACTGGAGTGTAGCAATTCAAATGTGCTGGAAATTAAAAAAATGATGCTATGCTAACTGAACGTGGGATGAAATTTTCTACGAAGCAAAAGAGATCTGATAATAATAATTTCATCACCTTTGTGTGTTGAAATCTACCTGAACACAGCCTTCCATAGGAAATGAAGGAAGCTCCATTGTTAAGCCTTTTTAAATAAACTGGAATTTCTTGGGTGTTCAAAATCTAGAAGTTTATCTTCAAAAACAAGTGTAATTTGTGCACTGTCTGCTCATCCCAACTTCCAGGATGTTGGAGTTCCTCAGAGATAGTGAGTGGACTAACCAAAATACAGAATTCCTGCTACTTTCAAAATGCATGGAATGCCTAAAGGGTGTTAAAAAGGTTACTAGAAACTGCACCAAAGTGCAAAATGGACATTGCCTCTCCAAGTTTTCACCAAGTTTTCACACTCTTACCAGAAAGGTTATACCTCACATATCTGAGCAACTTCTATTTGGAAGATCATAAGGGGACAAGAGAAAGAACAGCAAATGAATCTATTTCACCTCTCTCCAAATAAATTTGAGCAGAATCCTACTGAGACAGGAGGAATCTTATCAGGTATCTCAAGAACCAACATTCATGTGCACAGAATTATCTACTGTGTGCGGAATTAAGTAGCTACAGTTCACAGCAATCATGATTTCTCTTTCTTAAACCTGAAGTTAGAGGTAGTTTACCATGAAAGATCACAGCCATGACCACCTGTGTCATGTCTGAATGAGATTCAGAGACGCCCTTCCAGAAAAGAACACATACCACCAACTGAATAAACCCTCTGTGGCTCGACAGATAACAGAGTATAACAAACATATCCAGAAAATCAGGCTTCTGCTTTCGTCTAAATAAAGTCTCAGGAATAAACTGTTATCCTACCTTCATGCAAATTTCAAAAATTAATAATTTAGGGTAGCATTTCTGTAACAATAATGAACTGATATCTTACTTTCATGCCAGTTTCACAGATTAATAATTTAGGGCAGCATTCTATACAAATAATAGGACTGCACCTAAAACTGTGCAATTGCAAAACTGTTTTTAGGGACATTACTCTCTTCCCCCCACACGTGGAGAGGCAGATCTCGTCAATGGAGAACAAAACACTTTTGTCATGCCCCTCCCAAGAGGACAGACAGCTCTCTGCAGAACTGCAAGATAATTCACGTCAAAAAAGGAGGAATCCTAACTACTATGAAAACAAATACAGTATTTCAAAACCCACTGGGAGGAGCCCATTGTGCAAGAGGTCAGGATAGTTAGTGCTCCTCTACTTCAGTTCATTAATTGTAGCTAAGGATGGATTTATTTATAAATATGAGATAAGTTCTCTATCATGCCATGATTATTGCCTCTCTTCTCTAAACCAGTAACATAAGTCTTGTACACAAGCTTCCTTTTCCTTTCCACTGGTTCTCAAGTTAAAAAATAGCAACTGAAAAGCAAAATCCAAACAGGATGACTCCTCTCACTTTTCTCCTTGATAAATTGGGAGCAACATTTAAATATAACATTATATTTAAATAAGCTGTAAGTAAAACAAACAGTAACACAAATCAACTGTGATAGCTGACTTGTCCAGAAAGCTTTTTCTGCTTCCTGGCAGAAAAGCTGGGAAGTTGCAGTGTTGGAGAAGTGGATGAAACAATCCCTCCTAGCATGAGAACTTCAGCATACTGAAAAAGAAAACACTTCTCAGTTCAGGGGAAGAGTTTCCACTTCTGCTGTTCTAAACCGGGTTCATACTATTTCAGACAGTGATTTTGCAAAGGACATTTGGACGTGGTGATGCTTGGAGAGCTGAAAGGTGGAATCTCACTGGATTATCAGCAGTAGTTCACACTGCTCTGAACAGACAGGGCTCCTTCCACACACCCTTCAGGGTGGAATCAGACTTTGGATGGATTGTGGAGGTCTGGAGAGCTCAGCACAAGAAAAACATGGAGCAGCTGGAGCAGATCCAGAGGAAACCACCGAGCAGCTGCAGGGCTGGAGTGCCTCTGCTCTGGAGCCAGGCTGGGAGAGCTGAAGGTGCTCCTGGAGAAGCTCCAGGGAGAGCTCAGAGCCCCTTCCAGGGCTTGAAGGGGCTCCAGGATAGGTGGAGAGGATTGGGGATAAGGCATGGAGGGACAGCACATAGGGAATGGCTTCCCAGTACCACAGGGCAGGGCTGGATGGCAGATTGAGCAGGAATTGTTCCCTGCCTGCAGGCTGGGCAGGCCCTGGCACAGGGTGCCCAGAGCAGCTGGGGCTGCCCCTGCATCCCTGGCAGTGTCCCAGGCCAGGCTGGACATTGGGGCTGGGAGCACCTGGCACACTGGGAGGGGTCCCTGCCAGGCAGGGGTGGCACTGGGTGGAATTTGGGGTCCCTTCCAGCCCAAACCATTCCACAATTCCGTGACTTTGAAGTGATTCAATCAAGTAGTACAAAGCAATGATACACAAAACCTCAGAGCAATTGAATCCCCCAGAGTGATGAAATATAACATATTTAGGCCCTACTCAACTTGTTAGAATGCAAGGGGATTACAGTTTGCTAGCATTAATATTTTCAGGCATGGCAACACCATGATTTCAGGAAAGGTATCTCTTATAACTCCTGTGGAATTATTCCATTACCACAAAAACGTTCTCTGCCACTCTCTCATCTTATAGAATATTGAGGCAACAATCCCTTCCACTCAAAACCAACAAAAATCAAATCATACTAAACCAATCAACCAACAAACCAACCAAACAAAAAAAAAACCCCAAAAAACCCCAAAAAACCACCAAAAACCCCCATCAACAACAACAACAACAACAACAAAAAAAAAAAAACCCAAAAAACAAAAAAACTCAAAGAAAACACTAAAAACACACACACACAAAGATCTCCCGAACAAACAAAACTAAACCACCAATAAACCCCAAACAAACAAAGAAAAATTAACCAAACGATTAATGCAAGTTTGTTTAGCATTAATTATATTCTAGAGCATAATGGGTTTAGAGTTCCATTTACCACAGCATCAACCAGTTAGTAGTTTTGATGGAATCAGCCCTCTTTCAGAACAAAGGCATGTTTACAAAGACTTACAATAATATGCCAGCCTTGGAAGAGTTTTTTGATGTCAAGGACTCCATTATATGTTTGGGTGCAAGTTCAACAACAGCTGCTCCAGATTTAATGAAGGTAGTACTCAAGGGACCGACATTTCCTGGATTTATTTATGGGAGCTTACAGAAAATGTTCAATATGTAGGAAAATATACATTGTTCAGAGACTTTCATGCTTGAGAGTGAAACTCTCAATGTTTGATTCATAACGGCTATTTCACAAGGGCTTACAGGAAATAAAACTGTTTATTTTAATTGCATACAGCAAAAATGTTAGAAAAGAAAGATTTATGTTCTCTAGTGACAGTGAATGTTTTGGGCTAATTTGTCATGGTCACCATGGACAGAAAATAAAGGAATACTATTCAAGCACTACTCCAATTCAAGCACTACTTCAATTCACAGACAACTTAAAGTATCAGTAAATACTCAGGTCCTGTGGACTCTCTTTTTAATCATTCATGTAAGCTTACTGCACCTTTTAAATACAGCATAACTACCTGTGCAAACCCAACATTTAACATTTATTTTTCTTTTCCATTAGCAGGGTTGTTTGTTCATATTTCCTGTTAATGGAAACTAAAAAATAAACCTGTGAATTTAAGAGGGTTTTAACAGCAATTAGACAATACTCAGAAGACTAGATAGCAGTGATGTCTAATTGTGTCAAGATGAATTTTCCCTCCAGCTCAGGATTTCTATTCCTGTTTGACTGTCACTTGACAATTTCTTTAAAACAAACAAACAAAACAAAAAAAGTGTTTTCCCTTTTCAATTGTATATTGTCCAACAAAAAAGACTGTGAAGAAACAAATGGAAAAAGATGCATCTGCCTATATTTATTGCAAGGTTAAGGAAATTAGTAGTATGAGGAGAATTTTGATAAAGATGAACACTGGAAATTTGATTACAAATCAATGTCCTCTGAAAACATAAATCAAAATGCAAATTTAAAAAATATTGTTCATTTCACCTTTTCTTTTCTTTGGATATTCCAACATCTGTGTTGGCCAATGATTTGAAAAGCAGAACCACTGCCTACAGGTTCACACCTAGCCTGTGGAAATTTTAACTTTTCACTGGTTTGTCTCTGCTTTCCTGAATTTGTGACCAGACAATGATCTAGTCACACATGGACAGTTGTGATTGTGTTTCCTTGCACTGTTTCAGCTGTTAGGGTGTTAACTGGTAAGATGAGTGAGCAGAAATTAATGTCAGAGCATTACAAATGCATTTTGTCTGGTTGTTGAAATACTTCATTTTCAGCAACATAGCACCTATCCCAAAATCATTTCCTCTTGTATTCTGAGCTGCCAACTGTGCCTTCAGGAAAAAGAAAGCAGAAAACAGCAAAGGACAAATTTCAGCACAATTTCAGGGGGTTTAATTATCTTGAAACAGATAAAACTCTTATCCTTACCCATTTCTTAGACCTCACATAGCATTAGAAAATTCAAATACCCTTCTGCAAGTGTGAGCTTCATTGTGCCTTTTTGCTACAAATCACTTTCACTGAGAACTGAGACACAAAAATGAGAAGTCTGCCTTCCATTTTTCTTTCCACTATTCCACTGTTTTTCTCCTTTCCTTCAAAACTCGACTGATTTTGCCACAGACTATTTCCCTCCCATCAATTTTTCACACTTGTTTATCAGTACAGATGAACGTGTCCAAGGCTGAGAGTAGTTCTTTTGACTCAGATTATTTGTTTGAAGTATTGTTAAAATCGAAGCCACTTCACTGTTTTTTGAGAAAAATGAACAGAGAAAATAGAATTTCATTAAAAACCAAGTGTTGTTCACAACTTCTGTTTGTTCTTTTTTAAGACCTGCATTAAAAAAGTGACAGTACACAAGAACAATTCTATTTCAGCCTGAAGCTAAACATTTTTTTTCAGTATACAGTCCAGTGACAAATCTGTTATTTACACCATTTCCTCTCCAGAGCTATAGAAATCATAATTATTTGATATTACCTGATCAAGTATCTCCTGAGAGCAGACGGCCCAGAATTCACATGCCTTCAAATTTTCCTCCAATAACACAAAATTGGATTAGACAATCTCAGCCCCTGCTGAAAAGGGATATTAACAAAGCACAGCATCCACTTTTTCTTGCCTTTGGCAGTGCTAATAAGCACTTCTCCAGCTTTCACTCACATTCTCCACAGGTTGGACTCTAAAGTCCTCGACCTCTTTTCTTAAGGATTTGTCGTTAAGATTTGTCCTTTCTCATTTAAACATTTCAAACCATTGTCACTCAGAGGGAAATGTGAAGGAAGGGGTCAGTAATGGCACCAAGAGAACAAATACTCATTTGCTTTTTTCCCAGTAAACTCCAACACTAATGATCCAGCAAAAATATCTTAAGAAATATTTTTTTCATTGTCCCAAAATCATAATATAGGGTTGAAATTTAAATGTTTTGAAAGTAAGTGTTAACTTTAATTAACTCCTGTCTTTTTTTCTATATGGTTTTTGATATTTTTGAGCTTTTAAACTGTGCATATTTAAGCCTTTCCCCTAAAGTTCACTATGGGGACTACAAAAACCTGAGTTAAAAAGCTAAAATTCTTACTCAGCTAGGCAACTGTGGTAGGCAGACTTCAAATAAAAAATAATTTTTAAAAGAATCAGTTAAATGTATCCATTTTGCCTTCAAATCTTGTATATTATTGTTTAGTTTGGATGATTCCCATACCAATACTTCTTTTTCTTTAAGACATGACCTAAAGGGGTGTAGATGCCACTCTTATATACAGAAACTCCATGCAAAAAAAAGTGAAATGTAATTAAAATTATATTTTATGAACAAATACAGGAAGTTGACTATAACCTCAAGGAAGCTAAGCTCTACAATTAGGATTATTTTTCACAGTTTTCTCCTTCTCTGTAGTATTTAATTCCAGAATGATTTTCCCCACCAAAAATCCTACGCTAGCCCAGTAAAGCTAATGCCATCCCCTCAGTCCTTAGAACAGCCTGAAACCTATTTTTCATGTATAATAATCCAGTTACCAACATCAGAAAGCTTGTCCTAAGTCCATTAATTGCCTTTCCATCACAACATGGTGGCAGCGAGCAGCTTTAATCCAATTTGTAAATAGCGTCGGCCAAAAGGAAAAACCCAAAATTAATTAACTTTTCCTCCATATTACTGCTCAGCCTGCATTATTCCCTGTGTTTAGTAGGGATGAATGAAAAGTGAGAGCTATTAACAGCTTTCTTTTTAGTAGCAATTGGCTAATTAATGGGCTTTTATGGGGCTGGCTCGTGTCACCACCCTCTCCAGCTCTGGCTGCAGTGACTCAGGTCACCAGGCAGCGCCAGTGAATCACTGCATTTGTAAAAGTGGGACTTTTATGATGCAGCTGAGACCTTCCCTTCAGCTTTTTCTGCCCCTCTCAGTGGGTCAGCTCCTTCCTGATGAGGCAGAATGACTCTTCTCAGAAATTATCTGCTGCCCAGTAGGGTTGGGGAAGAAGCCCTCAGCAAGTCCAGACTTGTAATTACTCAGAGGGCCTCTGTTATTTTTATCTCACCTTTCCATTTGCCTACAGCTATTGAGATGGTTCTCCTTGCAAGGCTGAACTGGAAAACAATTGTTGACCTAAAATAAGAGGTACCTGTATAAAAGCCATCAACTTTTCAATCTCAACCAGCACACCTGAAATGAGCTCAGGGGATGTGCATTTGTGTTATCAAGCCATATAAAACCATTCCTTTGATGTTTCCCCTGACAAAAATGGTGCTCCTGTGTATGTTTGTTGGGGTTTTTGTTTTTTTTGGCTGCTGTTTTAAAATTGATGTAAGTACACAATGCTTCCATTGTTCTCTCAGAAGCAGCAATTGCTTTATATTGGATTTGTTATTTACAGCAGTCAGGTTTCAGGAGTTACACCCCATTTCAGCCCCACTGAGGCTCAGAGCACAGTCCTGTCTCTGTGGTTCTCCAGTCGAGCCAAAAAAGAAATAAAATGTAAGTTTATATGAGCCTTAGCACCAGAGTCAAAAGAAACTTCTTTCAAGGGAAGACTGGAACTTTTATTCACTCAGACCACCGACCTGCTGGAGGGCAAGGCCTTAAAGCAATTCCAATCTGGACCAACCACGTCAAGATTTTTAATACTTAAAACAGTTGCTTTCCCACAGCTCGTAAGCTTGTGCACTTGTCCTACAATTCAGGAGAGAGAAAACAGTCTGGGCATGGAGCTGAGACTACTTTTTAATTAATTCAGTGGCCCAAAACTCCTAAATTAACTGCATGCTTACAGCAAGGGGCTTGAGAGGGCTATCACATCTGGGACTTTATTAGGATCATGGAATATCCTGAGTTTGATGATCCTGATGGGGTCCTTGCAAGTCCTGGACAGCACCAACAATCCCACCCTGTTCCTGGGAGTGCTGAGGAAACACCACATCTGAACACCTACAGCACAGGGCTGTGTGTTTATTTATAAATAAATAAAGCTGGTGCAGATACGACCCATTTCTGGTTTTCTCTTCATTACCCAGATCAACAGGAACAGACTCAGGCAGGTTCATGAAAATAGCCTGGATATAACCAATTTGTAACCAGTTTTGAAAAGTTATATTTAACCTCTTACGTGACCTTTTTGAAGGAACAAAAAGAGAATTGAAGTGAATACACGTCCACTTCTCTTTTTGAGAAGCAAATATAGTTTTTACTTTATAAAACAAGACGCCAACAAAATTATCATGGAATGATATTGATCTAATAGTCCTGATTCCATGATAAAGTTCAACAAGTTACAAACTGAAGTGCGCTCATCTATGTAATATCTTCCTTAGTAACTAATGGATATTCGTTACACACAAATATTTTTGCTTTTCAAATTGAGGAGATGGATCAGTCTCAGCTGTCTGAAGATTTGCTAGAAGACTTATAAATACTGAGGAAATTATTGTAAAGATTGGCACGGAGAATTTCCAAACAGTCTGCATTAGACCCGCTACAGTAACTGCAACCCACCAACGCGAGCTCTGAAAGACTCTTCCAAAAACAAATGAGATACAATAAAAGTGATGGCCTGCAACCAGGGCTGAACAGAAGCCCTTCATAACTCAGGAACTTGGTGAAAAGAGCAGTGCTGCAAGCTTTTCCAGCACATTGTCCAGTGGGTGAGTAACCAGCAGGAACCACCCTGTCCTGGACCGGCGCTGCCTCCCCGCCTGCCAGCTGAGGCTTCACAGCAGATCCAAAATCCACTGCTAAGGTACATAGGCAGGGACTAAATACTGAGCTTAACTCCTTTTGTTTGCTTGTTTGTGAACCCAGAGTGATATCTGGAGGGGGAAAAAAAAATTAACAAAAATGAAACAAGACACCGTTCTCTGTTCGGTTTCTAAGACCATCACAGCCAACCTCGTGCCGTGTTTTTATTTTATTTATGCAATCGTCCTAAATATTCACACAGTATTTCTTAGCTTTATTGAGATATAAACTTGTGGGGATAAAAAGCAGGCTGAGAAATATCAGACATGTTATACAGATACTCAGTGTTGCTACAATGTGGTGATCACAGGCTACAGAAGATAATCTTATTAAATGAACTGACTGCTCGCACACTGTGAATTTAAGGGAGATTGTCCTTTTCTTTGCTTGTTTATTGTCTGGTTGCCACAGCAATACACTGCCTGTTTGTTTTGAACATGACATGGAGAGCACATTTGTTCAAGGCACTATTTTCTCAGCTTTATACTGTACGTACACCGATGGTCTCGGCCAAAGGAGACGCAGAACTCTGGACAAAACCCGAAAGGATCCAAAATGAACTTTGGCCAATCCCAGTTTTAGAGCACCAAAATGTCAAGTTACAGCTGTTCTGCCTTAATGAAGACATGTACTGCCCAGCTTAACCCAGTCCTTCTCCCCATCTGCCCCCTGTCAGTTTATCTCACCAAAAGTATGTATCTCTCACCCAGAGGTTTCCTGCTTTGCATCTTTGTTTTCTCACTTCCATCTCCAACCTCCTCACAGGCACAAAACACTTCACAAAAAACAACATTTCACACAATTTTACAACCCCAGAGCTACTCCTATTCATTCACAGAACTGCCACCGCCAAGAGCTTTGCAGGGAGAGAACAATAATTTGCTTTTCCCAGTCTCAAAAAGCATCCACTAAACTCAAGCACCAAGACATGAAACATATTCATTTCACTTCCAGTATCTAAGGCTTGACCCTTTGCTCAAAACTCTCCAAAATGGAAATTGCTGGCAAAAGCTGCAAGCCCAAACTCCCCTCAAACCCTTTCAACTGGGTTCCTTTAAAAAATTTTTTAAATATTTATCCAATTTTAAACAGCTCTTTCTGATAAATTTTAAGTTTCTAAGGTGGCCTCACATTTTTTTATTTGAACAGATCACATCTTTCGCCTCGCTTTCATTATACCAATCAAGAAGATGCCTGATTTCCTCATGATAACCATTTTTACCATTGGAAAATGCATTCAGACACCTTTTCTAGCTCTCCATCTCACAGTCTTCTTCACTCTGCAAATATAAGCTTAAAAACAGATACATGAGTCAAGGGTCACACCACTGCACTGGCACTTCTGAAAATCTTGGCTTTCTGACATACCTTTCATCCCTGGACTTTATTCTGCTTTACCTAATTCACCAAAAAGGGGCATGAAATGCAGAACTTGCATTGCAGATTCTCATTTCAAAGCAATGCAAGGATAAAGACGAAGAGTAATACGAGATATGAAAAACTAATGTGGGAATTTGCTGGCATTTTATTTTCTGAACACATGAAAAAACACAGTAGTGACACCTCAAAGACACAACCTACAGGGATGTCCTCAGATTTTATAGAGACTTTCTATCTCCAGTAGGCATGAAACATGTACCACATGTATTTTAGGCTTGAACAACAGTACAAACCTAAGAACCACAGCCATTACTTATTTCACCGAGTCTCAAATCCTCAGACATTTCATGGGAAATAATTAAATCCAGCTTTCGTGTAGAATATGGAAACCTCTGAAACGCTACCTCAAAAAAAATCTACTGTGATATTCTTCACCCACAGATTTCCTTAACAATCGCTCCTTTTTTTTTTTTTTTCCACCTTTAGGTCAGCCTAAGTGATCTTGACATTCTCTTCTTTAGACATGAGTAACTATAGGGATGTAAACCTTGATCCTGTCCTGCAGAGGGATTTTTTTTTTTTTTTTTGTAAAGGAAACTTACCAGCCAGAATTACATTTTCATTCTGTAATCCCTTTAGTATTTTAGCAGACTTGCCTATTACTTTAATTCCAGACTGACTACAGCACAGGCAGCTTCAGATTTCAACACCAACAAGTGGGATAGGATACCCACTGCATGCTGACAGAACAGTAGCACATTTTCAAGTCTTCCATAACTTCCCATGGATTTAGCATTAAAACCAGACTTGAGCAAGCCAGAAATCAGTTCAGCCAATTCTCTTGGACACCATTTATTTCAGGAGAATGGTAATTTAAACGTTTTCATCTATGTAATATCTTCCCTAGTAACTAATGGATTGTCTTTGTGACACACAAATATTTTTTGCTTCTCAGATTCAGAGGAGAAATACTAATGGAACATCTTGGTCTGCTCTGAAGTGATGGCAACTTTTTTCAGCATTATTCAGAAACCAAACAAGCACAACAAGAATATAAGCCTAGCACAAAAAAACAAAAAAAAAATTCTTCTAATAATTCTATCAGTTGCAGGTTTTTTCATTATATTAATTTTATTCTGATTATCTTTTGTAAATCCACTTTTTTCTGACTAGCTGACTGTACTTTTACACTCCCACCTAAGCAGGAAAAGCCTCATTTAAATGTGCTTTCTTAAGCAAGAAACAGTGAGACTTTTGATCCTTTAAATGTTTTAAATCTTGTTGATATAGATCTATGTACTTGATTCAAACATCTGTATGGTCTTTATTACCTTTTCTAAAGGCAAGGCAGCATAAATCAAATTAATCAAACAAGAATCAATCACCCTTTATATCTGTATATAGGAAATCCACCATAATCTGAACACAGAGAACACACAGCTAAAGAAATTAAATCAAAGATATTGGCTTTGTTATTAATAAAAAAAAAACCCAACCCAACCAACCCAACCCCAAACCTACATTCCCATTATTAACTCGCAGCATTATTAATTCCATCTCATGTTTCTGTAGTATTTTAATATCCCACTTCAGGGCAGCCATGAGGAATTTTCATAACTCCCAGAGTGATGGGAAGACAGATATGAGGTTAGCTCTGAACTCCAAAAACTCCCATGCAGCAGCCCAGGCTGCTGCCAAAAGACCACAGATGGATGCCATATGAGCAGCTGAGACAGTGATGCTGAAGGGGAGCCATGGAAATTCTTTCCTTGTAATGTACTCGTGCATTTCCAACATGTAACATGCACCAAAACTCAACGCTTTAGCAGTTTTAATCTTCAGATTGATAGTTTTATAGCTAGGCTCAGCAATAAGATTCGGGGATGGGACTCAAAAAAGCAGGATGACAAAAAATTGAAGTGAAAACAATGCAAAGAAGATGAATGTTACAAATAGACCAAGAGAGACAGAACCAGTTTTGAATTTTTTTTCCAGCTGATTTTTTGTGCTAATAGAATTTAGTGTAATAATTACATTTTTCTTCACAAATCCAGATACTGATTTTATCACAATTACTTTTTGTTTTTTTAAAAGGAAAGGAACAGGCTTTCACTTCCATTCAGAATGAGGTCTCCAAGTTACAAGCTATCTGTGAATTAAGTCCTTCTGTCTTTTGATAATCAAAACTATCTGCAGAGAGAGCCCAGAAACGGCTTCTCTAATACTCCTAAATTGCATATGACTAATCCAGGGGAGTGGGGTGGAAAAGGGAGATGGAAATCTGCCTGGGCTGAGTCACTGTGAAGGCACAGTAAAGAATGACTGCTGTACAAGTCCAAAGCTATTGAGACATAAATTGGCTGACCTAGTAGCCAGTTTTTAAGGCTTAGCACAAATATGAGAAGCGAGCCCTCCCTTGACATCTCACACTTCCCCTTTCAACAAATGAAACTTCTGAGCTGCACTGAGAAATAATTTTCAACTTATGAGGACACCACATAGCTGAAATGATCAAAATTTAGAGGCTTCAAACTGAAAAGCTGCTGCTTCAGCTGCGTTTGATTGTTTGCTCCAACAGTATCCAGCTAATGGACTGAACAATAAATACTATTCCTGAAACCCAAACTCGCTTGTAATTGTGTTTGACAAGCAAGTTAAAAAGTCCCAGGTTCCTTTTTTTGGCTATCTGTTCTACTGCTGACTTCAGTACTGCACATCACTCTCTCTCATCAGTGTGAACTTCCTTGTTGTAACACTTGGAAAAGGTAAAAAAACAAAAAAAAAGACAGGCTGAAATTCTTCAGAGAATATGTACATAAAATCTCCCTAAGTATGAGAAGGCCAACAGTCAGATAGATCAGCTTTTAAAGTCAACATTCAGGGAGGACTGTGAAAAAATGATTTCAGGAAAAAAAAAAAGTATTCTCATAGTGTTAATCCCAGTGGAACTTCCAGCAAAAAGATATTTTTTTGGACAAAACTGTCCAAATTGAAATACCTACAACAGCACTACTATAAAACTATCTACTGCCTGTGCCATTGGCTGCAACTGCTGCCATTCCCACCATTGTGCACACAGTAAAATAAAGGTATTGTATGACCTAAAATGCTCTGAAACAATCGTTGGAAGGGTTTATCTACAGAGTGTTTTAAAATTAGCTTCCAGACCCATGGGAAAGACCTGGTGGAAACTCAAGATCTTGCCTATCTTCCACAGGTGTCAAGTTGATAATGAATGGAAAATTTAGGACCTTTGAAACAGCTGGGCATCTTCTGCAACCAAAAGATAATCCTTGGAAAACAAACACTGAAGGAAACCAGATCCTATCTCCTTAGCCCATGGCTATGAATACTCAGCTCTTCTTCACTGAGGAGAGCAGCTGGGACCTGTAACAGGGTGAGCTCCCAACTTAAATGCCTAACTTCAGGGCAAACCAAGGGTCCTTTCAGACATCATTTGGGAAATCCTTAATTAGAGGGAAAAAAAAAACCAAAACCCTATGGGCTCAAACGTGTCTTAGCTACAACTTCAGCTTTTATTGGCACCTTCTTTTCCTCAAGTAAAAACACACATTAACTTCTCAAAAGGCATGGTCCTTCAGCAAAGGCCACATAAGTCAACTAACAAGGAAAATGCACTTTTTCAAAACTTGATGTAAGTTTCCAGTGGGGTTTCTGCAGAAATATCAGAACAATTTCAGTTAATAAGGTCATTGTGCAATCCAAGCTGTATTAATGTAAGGGACAGGGTTAGTTCCTAAACTACCAAAAGTCTGTAGTTTGGGTGTCAGCAGCACCCAATCTATGCTATTTGTCAGCAATAAGCTGGTTTTGAGCACTATCCAGAAGTTTTTAGAACAAGTACAGTCTCCATCTTGTCACACAGTACTCAGAAAACAGTAATTATACAACACTCACAATGGACTCAAGGATCCATCGCAGACTGACACCACATAAATATTACCTCTACACTCTAAATTTACTATTTTGAATTCGAAGAAATAGGAAAAAAAATGCCTTCCCACAATTTCTCATGCATTTCCCACAGCATATCCCAATGTTCAAAAACCAATTTCAGAATATTTCTTCCTTAGCTGCTGCTTTAGGCCTTAGAGCAAAATAAAGATTTCTTTCTCAAATCAATGCATACCACCCTGATCTGAGGCTGCAGAGAGCTCAATATAGCCTGGAGAACCTGGGGTTACCATCACATACCAGTAAGTTGTAAAGTTTCATCTCTGTTTTTAAAAAAGAGTGCCTATGATAAAGACCACTTTCCCTTGATTGCCATTTTCCCTTCAAAGGCACTAAAACAATAAGGCACAGAGGGTTTATGTCACCCACCAGACTACTGAAGCATTAACAGCTTTATGGAGAAACCCACATGAATTTTTCAACAAATATGACTACATTTCTTTTACCATATGGAAATGTATTTCTTTCCAATGTCATGGTCTGGATCAGGTTTACAGTTGCAGCTGGAAGGAAAACACTCCTGTGTCATGGAATCAATGTTATTTTCCTAAAGCATGTGACCTGACATCTAGGGACTTTCTTTAATTTCTTTTTTAATTAAAGTAGCTGCCCATTTGTTGAATGACATCATTTTCCATGCTCAAGTACATAAAATACCCAGTTTTGTAACTGTCACTGAGCACAACCTGCAGAGTCACTCACACACCATGAAACACAAGAGTTTCAGGTAAAAGTAACAGAGAACTAAAAATTAATTGACAAATATCCCAGTCTGGCAGATAACTGAGAAACATTTGACTGCACCCAGTTTTGATGAATCCAAACCAAGTATGTCAGATGCAGTAAATTTAACAAAAAGCAGTAGCAGAATTTTTTTGACCTCTGAATTAGCTGTGCAATCAGAGAGCCTCCACTACAAAATGATGGTGTCATGAAATTTTAACCTATGAAAGACAGACAGACACATTACTGACTCAGTTTTAAGCTTCTCTTTTTCAACAAAGAAACTATAACACTGCTGAAGGAGCAGTATGATATACTCTGAGCTTAGACAAACAGATTTTGTCCAAAACTAGCCTAAAGCCTTAAAATTGCAATTAAAAAAAAAAAAAAGGCAATATTAAAAAATGCATAAAAATCTTTTCTTAGGAGAGAATTGATTTGAGATGGAAGAAAGGTCCAGTATAGTTGTCTCACCAGCGTGAAGGATACTGGGATTAACTGGGTCAGCTTTATCAAGCACTGCAGCACTGTCAGAGAAGAGACATTTCCTCCAACCACACTACTGACTTTCACAAGAAAAAGAAACCACAAACAAACCCACAACAAAACATTATGCTGTCAATGGAAGACAAGTTATTGTTAAAGTAAAACACCTGTAACAACTGTCATTAAAAATTTACTCAAAATTAACAGTTGTCTTTAAGGTCCCTGACCAACTCTAACTATTCTATTATTCTGCAAGAAATGGAAAAGATAAAACTGAGTGTATTATGAATATATGTCATTATACACATTTGATATAGATGTAAATCATTCAAATATCATGACTATCATCTCTGAACACACACATTCTCAGAATACTGCCTGGCACACTTCACCTCCTGGCTCTTACCAAGGGAATTAATGCCACCTCAAGCACATTTGCATTCTCTAAGAGCTCTTTTAGTACCCAGCAAAAAGAACCAGCAAGAAGTTAGGGGAGCTTTAACACAATGAAGAAATTGTTCAGAAAAATACATGGAACAAAAAGCTCACGCTTTTGTGATATGAAGATGTGAAATGATTTAGTGGATGTTTCTATTTAGACAGACCTGGAAAATGGTGTCTCCTAACAAATAAAAGATAGCAGGCAATTCCTATAGGTTTAACAATTCTCCAGGATGACTCTTGATTTGTTATTATTACCACGAAGCTCTTTAAACAACTTGGACTTGGAATAATATACACAGAAGTACAAGAGATTATGGATAAAGGTAGTAATTCTAGAGAAGTGGCACCCTCTGGAAGCTGGCTACACCGAGCTGTCGTGGTGGGGCTAGGCAGAACGCACGTGTAAATCTAATTTTGGCATCCTGCTGCTGATGTACACTGCTCCTGCTAGCCTCTCCACAACAGTGGTCTTGATTAAAGAGCATTGTTCAGGACGGGGAGCACATGCATTTGCAGATGGCATAAACATGCTGCAGTGACTAAACAACGTTTGATGACCACATGCAGCCCTGGCAGAGCCCCAGGGAGGAACTGCTGCACTCTGCAAGCCCTGCCTGACAAACTTGAGATAAACCACACAGCTCGGCCACGAGGGGCAAAGGCAGCAGCTCCCCACTCCCAGGCTTAAAAACAGTTGGTAATAAAGGTGTGTAAATAGATATCACACCCTCAGGCAGTAGGTATTTTAAGGTATTATAAAATATTATATGAGGTATATTATTTTAGCTACTAGCCTATCCCACATTAGTTAAATCCAAAATGAGTTAAGTATCTGGTGTCTTTCATCTTGTGTTTGGGTTTTTCAGAGGCGGAGTGCCCAGTTTTTACAAGACCCTGATGCAAAAAATACTACTCTTAGTCTCTCCACATTTTATCTGCCCTGATTATTTACCTCAAATCAAGACCCTTAGTGATAGTGGATAAGGTCAGCCTTATCCTGTGGTAAATACTGCGTAAGTTTACATCTTGGCATCCAAATAAAACAGCTGTTTTAGAAAAACTGATTTAAAGAAGTTCTTGAGGACCACATTCAAGAAGGAAAAATTAAAGGACTGGTACCTGAATGTTCTTTTCCAGAGAAATAATGTCCTTTTTGCAGTCACGCTGGTTTTTATCCCTAGATTACATCACTGAAATATGAACTGTTAATCTATAATTATGTCAGGTAACTAATACAGTTAACAGCCCCCAATCCACTGGTTAGCACAGCCTTTCTGTTACCACGTAAGGGCCCTATTAAAACCCCTTTCCCAAACATCTTTAGTGATTCACCCACATCCTGCAAGGATTTTTGGGAACAAAACATCTTAGTTATGAAGTTTACAGGTTTTTCAAGCTAGCATACATACATATAATAATAATGATTATTTCTCTGATCTTTTGAACAAGAGACAACTCATATTTAGTTATTTATTTAGTAAAAAAAAAAACCCATGGGGGGTTGGCCCTCATCACGGCTAACAAAACCTCAGAAATGCAACAGATTTGTTGCATACAAATCAGCACATATAAAACCGAAATAAAAACTATTTATATTAATGCAATTCTTATTTGAATTCCTTAGTATGGACCCATGCCCTAGGCAATGTCTCACTAGTTCTCGTTCTTCACTAGTTCTCTAATGTATGTCAGTACACCAGGTCAGTAACACTGGCAACACCAAAACTGCAGTGGTGAATGGCTGATTTAGAAAATCACAGCAGGTCACAGGACTACAGTTTTAATTCTTTTGTGATACCAGGGAAGTAAAAGATGACAGTAAATCCTTCTATTTTCAACTATTAGCAAAAAAAACAAACAAAAAACCAATAAAAAACCCCCCAAAAAACCCTCACCAAAATTGCAAATAAAACAGCACTTGTAAAGGCTAGGCAAGCTCACATTTTTTCTTAAACTGTGCATCTTCCCCACATCACTTCAGGCTTAGACCTCTCACCTAAATCAGAACTCACTGATCAGTAGCTCAAGTTAGTCTCTAAAAACTACATTAGGTAAACCCTTTTCTTTTTTTTTTTTTTTTTTTTTTTTTTTTTTTTTTTTTTAATTTTTCCTGAGAGTGATTCAGCTGAGAGGAGAAGCAGATGGACTCAGGATAGACTGAAAGAGCAGAGTCAGGTTCATTCCAACTAAGTAGCAGAATTCATCCTTGTGATGTTCCTGGGATGTATTAGCTATACAGAACAACAAATACTCATTCCAGCTGGAGTTGAACAGGTACAAAACATAACTGCAAGGCAATAAGTTCAATGTGAATTAATGGAAATAAACCTGCCATTGTTTTGCAAGATGTACAGCCATCAATTAATGAGCAAAGAACCAGTATTAAAAAAAAACCTGACTGCTTCCAAATTCCAGTTTTTGGCACCTCTGCAGCCCCTAAGAGTATTCAGAATGTTCTGTTACAAATCTGTGTTAAGCTAATAACCTACAGGTATTATTCACACACTGAAAAGACAATGTGCTTTTATGAACAGAATAAAAAACTGTACTTCAAACTCTTAAAAATCCTCAAAGCTTAAGAATTGTCTGAGAAAAACACATGCAGAAAGACTAGGATTTTTTTTTTCTTGTTAAAAATAAGGAAAAAAACCCAGTTACACTATGTATCCAAAAAAGCAGGTGACATCTAATTTTAAATGAAATGTCAGGCACTATTTGCAGAGGTACTTGACTCTCAAGAACAAGAAAAGATAATTAAACAAATAATCTTCAATGGAAGAGCTTTTTTCCTGGAATGATACTACTCAAAAACCTATTCTTGAAATTGTGTGCTGTACCTGCCTTCCTGGGAAAATATATTTTTGCAGAAGAATCATATTCAAGATGTGGACACAAAAAAAATCTACCTGCCAAGGAATTTTACAGTGAGACTAAAATATTTCAGAACTATTCCAACTGAGTATTTTACTCATCAATTCCAAATACGTGTGCAATTTGGCTTCAAATTTTATGACTCAAAGACTCTTAGGCTTTGTCCTCTTGATAAAAAACACTCATTCCACATACTGACATGTAACAGGCAGTAATTAGCATTCTGTCAAATCCTATGGGCAGCACAACACCTCATGGGGTTTTTAGGGAACCAGCAAATTTATGGTAAAGCTGTTCCACCAGAAAAGAAGAGCTCTGCTCACTGGACACAGAAATTAGAGACTTGGGTTCACTGTTCAAAGAAAATTTAGCTTTTATGTGTGGACTACTAGTACAATTGACTTCATAGTAGAAAATCAAATATATTTGTATTTTAGATCACTGCAGCTTAAGGAAAGAAATCAACAGGCAGTGTAAACTTTACTCACTGCACATTCTGCAGTTTCTTATATAACTTATTCCCTAATAAGGGAATATAACCTTAATAAATCTTACTTCTTCATCCCATCATCCCGCAATATTTCCATATTTTTCACTTTTTAAAAAATACGGGACATCTTGAATTTGCCATTTTCTTACATTTCAAGGCATTTTCTGTAACTCCAGCAAAAGCAGCAGAGGTGTTGAAGTTGCTCTGGGTTTTTAAACATATCCATTCAATATTTAATACTGGAAAAGGTGCTAAACGTTCTGAAGACAAACCACAAGTGAGATTCAAGATGGTTTTCAGGCTCTAGCTGCTGTTCATCCTCACAAAGAATACAGGACTGGGGTGTTGCAGTGGAGGTTTAGAGCCCACACACAGTAATCTCTTTTCCAGAGCACCTACTGTCCTCTGTAATTTGCGTTTGGGAAACTAAAGCTTGTCAATATGCCATGATTTAAAGATTTCTGCCTCCTAAAAGGAAAGCATTTGTATCCCGTTCTGCAGATGAAAGCAAGCCTTGATGTCCACACAGGGATTTGAAATGCACAGCAGGTATTCCAAAAAGGGAAAACCTGAAAGAATCAAGAGGAAAGGAGGGGAGACAACACAATAACACCAAGAGGGAGAAAGGAAAACTGAGAATTTTTCTTGCACAAATCCAAATCCCGTTATTTTATGAACACGTTACGTACACTTGAGATGTATTTAGACTCTCATTGTACTCAAGAAGAAAGAAGATGCCCTTTATTGTGTAATTTACTGTGGGCCTTAAGACAATTAAACTAGCATTTTTGTCCAGCTGGAGAGGGGCAATGAAATACATAGTTCTTAAGAGGTTGGGAAAAAATGAAGAGAATTTATTCATGGCAGTGTTTGATTCCTCTTTTTTTCAACAATAACAGTTCTAAAGGCATAATTTACCATTTTAATTATTATTATTATTATTATTTTATTTATTTATTTAATATATTTATTTTATTATTATTATTATTATTATTTTAAATAAATTTCACCAAACCACTACTTATCAGAAGCAGCAGTTTAATACATACTCTAACAGCTAAGCAAGGAAAATAGCAGAACTTAGTTACTTAATTCACCAGGACTTCTGTCACACCTTGTACACCTACACCTTGTAGGTGTATTGTACACTACAAATACGGTGGGGAATCATTCTTTCAGAAATGGTTTTCCTTACCTCAAGGCTACAGAAGTGATGTACTGCATTTCCAGTGCACCTGAAATACCTGAAGGTACAACTCCGAGGTGAGAGGGTTGAAAATCACGGGGCACTGAGAATTCTGAGATTATTTACAAGATAACACATAATGTTCCCATTACATAAGGCACATTAGAAGCCAGCTACTTCTAAAATGGGCTTCCAAGAAACCCATTCAAGTGTCCACTCTCAGGTCCTGAAGTACATAGACATTTAAGTGATATAAGTGATATGAGAGTCATTACTTTCACACAGACCTAAGGATTAATCATTTCATCTTCCTCTCTCCTCAGCTGGTGGAATTGCCTGGGAAACAACCTGAACTCCCCGTGACCTTTGCTAACCAAACAACACATCCTCAGTGGTTTGAAGCAAAGTAACTATTCAGACCTTGAACCAAGACAGTTTGGACAGCACAAGGAGCTCTACCAATTACATTTCTCTCATTTAGTGCACTGTGAAAAGTTTTGGTTAGCACGACCTTCTCCAGCCTTTTTTTTCAACTTTTAGTAAACTTATAATGAACTCACAGGCCCGACCAGGGAAAAGCAGCCACAGGAAATGGGGGAGACAAATAACAGCATCTCTTCCATCATCCTAAATTAGCAACAGTGCTGCATCTAAGGTGGAATTTGTTAGCTCTTACCCTCCCTGTTTACAAACTTTAGCAAAAGGCAAGAAAAGAAACCCAAAACCCAAGAGCCTGTCACATTACTGTACAAAACAGAGACTGCTAACACTCGAATAATTGTTTATCAAAGGCTATTCAGTCTATTTAATTGCCAGCCCTGAAAAAAAAGGGAAAAAAAAAAAAAAGAAAGAGCTTGCCGGATTTCCATTATTTATTATATGTGGAGTGACTCGCTGAAGCACTTGGAAAGATTTACTTCCCCGTGGTCACCTACTTAGATCAAGCACTAAATCACTGCCTCTGTGGCTGGTGTTTGTTTAGGTGGCAGCAGTTTGAGCTGGACCAGCCTCCCCGGCCCCTCGCTGGGGTCTCCGTGTGTGTGTGGCCCATCCAGGGCTGCAGCTGGATCCGCACACAATTCCCACTGTGCTCCACAGACATTGTTATTCCAGGGTCCTTCCCGACACCCCAGGCACCCCAGACACGGCTCCCGAAGGCAGAGCCACCTGTCCTGAGGGAGGCAGATGGCAAACACGCCGGGGTTTTCACCGAACACGTCGGAATCCTCACAGAAACATGTCGGGATTTTCGCCAGACCCATTGGGATTTGCACCAAACGCATCGGGATTTTTAAAGGCACGATTTCTTAGGCTCAGCTGCACGTCCTGAAGCACAGCCAGAAACCAGTGTTTCTAAAGCCCAGACACCATTATCTGTCCCAACCAACATTTCGAGATAAATAAAACCCTTATGAGCATGCCTTAAATTAGATTATTTTTCTTCTTCTGTTACTTCTAAGCATTGCAGGCAACCAGGGCACTGCAAAAAAAAAAAAAAAAAACAAACATGCTACACTCCGCTCCCTCTAAATCAAGACGGGAATTCTTCCTGACTTGGGGAAGTTTTCCATCCATTCAAAACCCAAACCACCAGCACTCATCCATGACAAAGACCTTACACACATCATTGCTGTACACTGACGATTATTAACACTTTTTAAATTGTATGAAGGCACAGGTTTGGGGTTTTTTCCATCAAAGCAGTGCAGGAGTAGGTGTAAGCACATCCTTTTAAACACCTAGACATCAGTCCATGGGAGGGAACCTATTTGTTCATTGAATGCAGATAATAACAATATATTTTTCATTCCAGTCCCTTTGAAAGCAAGAGCCTTTGGGGTTGCCACCACTTCCTCCAGAAAACACCTGGGCAGTAGAACAAATTTCCATATCAGAAAGCATTTCCCAATAATATGCCTATGTTTTCCTTTGCTTAACATCACCCCACTATTTTTATTTGCACTCCTGCAGACCACCCAACACAGTTTTGGCACGTAATTAGACTTAATGGAAGCAGAGGTTTAGCAAGATGCTGCAAAGAAGGTAAAACTTATTTCAAATACCCACGGTTTGGTACAGCCATGAAAAATAACAAATCAGTATCTAGCTCAGAGATTTGCCAGTCACTAGTCCCAAGTGGGATGGAGAAATATGACAGAGCTCAGCTCTGGAAATCACTGGACACACGTGACTGCTGGTGATCAGCACCACATTCTAGGCAGGTCCCATTAACAGTTAATAAAAAAATGGAATTTGTGTATATATAAGCATACATATATTTCTAAAAAATAAGGCAAGGCATATTATTGATTTTCCAAGACTACAAAATTTACACTCAGGCACCCACGTACCAATTGCATGAAAAGATTTTGCAATAATTTTTGCTTATGAATTCGTAAGTGTTTTATAGCTCAAAGTGTAACAATGCATTTCAGAAGTTCAGGAATATTTTTTACTAAAACCTGTTGATTATTGAACTGATAAGAGATGATAAAACACTGAATTTAAGTCATGTTTAAGCTGCAGAATAGTTTCTCCAGGCTTCCTCTGCACTAAATTTACATTTAGCTGAATATCAGCCCTCTGGATGTACAGAGCGCAGGAAGATTAATTTCCTAATGTGATGCTGAAAGAGAGAGATCCAAAAACTTGCACTGAGAGTTTGCAAAACATTTGGAATGTATTCTATTACACACCTGAAGGCTATTTCCAATACCTAATTCTATTATTTAATTCTACATAATTGCTTTGGCAATTTTATTTGCAGGCATCAGTTTAGTACTAGTTTTTTAGGAGGAAAAAAAAAAAAGTGCATTTTCACCCAAGAAATCCTATCATATCTAAAAACATTCTTTCAACAGCCAAAGTTTAAAGCATACATAGGAATCAAAGTTCTTTGTATTTTCAGTTTCTTGGCCAGATAATTATTTTCCCAAATTGACATAAAGTTGTTTTCATACAAATCAAATTTCTCATGAGCCTTAATTGATGGAAACATGTATTAAGTGACCCCACAAACACAAGGATGTTTTCACTTAATAAAAATATAGCATGTATTTAATCTGGCCTGTATTTAGAACATGTGTGAGACAGAGCAGAAACAAAAAAAAAAGGATTCTTAACCATACTGCTCTCAATTTCTCAGTACAGTTTGGTCCCAAACTTGCAATATCTCTGTGACCAATTAAACAGCTCACAAGGTTTAGGGTCAATATGCCCTTGGGTAAATTCACAAAAATACTTATAATGCAGACTGGTAGACTCACATGCCCTAACTTTTGGCTCCTCAAGAGCCAAACAGGGCTGAATTTTCCTGTACTACACAAGGGAAAAGGCATGTAAAAGAATTTTAAAATAAATAAATAAATAAAATACAAACTGGAAGATTCACCTTAAGTTAGCTCCCTCCTCAGAAAAAGTTTAACACAGTAAAGCACAACCTGAAATATCCAGAAGTGTCTATAGACACAGATTATATTGGCTTTTTTTCTGTTTTAAGAGGGTCATTCCCTTTGCAGACAAGCAAGCAGAATGGAACCACCTTCCCATTTGCAATTTAATGCAATAATTTCAGCCTTAGCTTACAAAATATTCATAGTAGAAAAGCTAATTTTAATACTATGTTTTAGCATTTGAAAGTAATTGTGCCTGAATTTTGTTTGTTTCTAATATAGGTGAGTAGTACAGAGAGAGGATGAATAAAAAAGGAAGAATAGAAGTGCACAGGAGGCTACAATTTGAAAAGGACAGCATCCCTCCCAAACTGCCCACTTTCTTTCTAGCTTGGCCCATTCAAGAGCTCACACCACTCATTCAGGCTGGCATGAGTACCACACGTCTGTCTGATTTTTAAAGACCATAATAAAATACAGAAATGTGTCTCATTCTCATCATTTAACAGTTAAATTTAAACATTTATCTACTTACAGAGCCATCTTTCAGGTTCCTTTCATAGGAGAAGTGACAGGCCTTATTCTGCTCATCCCTTGAAATCAGAAAGTTGTATTTGCCAGCTGACTCTTCTCCAGCTATCAGTGCTTTCCTCAGCTCTTCCACATATTTTTCTCTGTCCATTTCTATGTCACCAGCCTCCCTAGAAATGTCTGCTTCAGACACTACCAGAAAGAGACATACAAAGAATAAATATTCTTATCTGTGTGAACAAGTATATGCATTATAAATTACATATAAAGCATATATTAATATACATTAATATAGAAAATATATATCTTATTTATATATATATTATATATAAGAATAGTAAACATTTTATATATATATTTACTATATATATCTTAAAATATATATATTCTCATATATAATTATATATGAATAATTATATTAAAAATAATAAATATATGTATTTATATACAGACACACACTGAGTAGATGTCCTTTAAGGTCCCTTCCAACCCAAGGCATTCTGTAACTCTGTGATCCTATGAAATATTAGGAGATTATTCTTCCATTGAACACACACTGGTGTGCAGGAGTACTGTGTTTTTCAGAAGTTCTCTCCCCTTTTCTCCCTGTCTGAAAATGGGTTATTTCACTATTGCTACTCATCCACAATTCCAGCTGCCTAAAGTGACCCAAAACAGTACAGAGAGAAATGTGGAATCCCTTGCAGCATGAGGCAGAGGGGGGAGAAAAAGGTAAGTTTGAAATACTTACAAAGGAAGTGTTGGTCTGGAACAGTGATTTCAATACTGAGAAGATAAATGTTTAATAACAGTAAGAAAGTCATGAAAAGAAAGACACTAAAATACTGCAATAGGGTACTATGGGTGGTTTTTTTTTTTCCCTGTATATGCTGCATGTTCTGTTATGATAAAAAACCAGCAGAACTGATCAATCATTAGGGAAATATGATAATGCAAAAATCCTCATAATCACATTATCATCATATGATAATGTATAAATCCTCCTTTAACCCAACACCAAGGTAACACTCTAGATCACGCTGCATATTAGTGTGCTTCTCCTCCCCTCCAACATTCACTGTTTTCCCTCTCTCCTTAAACAGGACTCCTAACACATTTCATCATCACGTTAAACATACAAACCCCATAAAAGACAAGTCCATCAGCAACTCTCACTCTCTTCCTGGTAGGTCTTGCCAAGGAAAATAATCCACAGCAGGAGAAACCCAAGAGGGATTTCCCACAGCAAGGATATTCTAACCGTTGCTTTCCCTCCCTCCAGATTTTGAATTTAAAATGGAAACAAGTCTCAAAAATGATGCAGTAACTTTAGAAAGTGATCAAAACCAATGTTTTGTTGAATGAAAACACAGATCAGTGCAGTAGGAAAGCCACACGCACAAGGACATCAAATGAATGAATTTGATGAAATTATTCAAGGGACTAGAAATTCAGTAAGAATTTCAGTAAGAAAGGGATCAGATTCATCCAGAACAGAAAAAACTCTCCTTTGGATGAGCACCCAATGCTCATGGCTGAACTGCTGTGGGTTTCTATCTTTCTTTTTTAATGAAGTGAGGTCATCCTGCTTTCACTGCCCCTCTGTTTTGGGAAACCATTACCCCCCCATTCTACCAGATACAGGAACTCAACAAAATGAGAACTGTGTCTACCTATTTTGTCTATACACTCCCAGGTATAGCGGCACAGCCTCGACTTGGAAAAATAAGAATCATCTTTTTGTGAATTCTAAACTGGGGATTTTGAAGTTGCCTCAGAACGAGAAGATTCTTCAAACAGAAAATACAGTTTTTTGTCAGTGTTGACACCCTTCCTTGTTATTTTCAAAATAACCTGACTTTACTGTTGTCAAGCCAAGAAAAAAAAAAACTTTCACTACTGGGAATCAGGGTTGGAACACATGTATTTGCTTTGTGCAGGGACTCCCTGATAGATGGAGTGTTTGAAACGTTAAAAGGAATATGGAAGAGCAGATTTCATTTATGTGTTGATTTTAAGTTACATATATCTCATCTCAGACCTATATGAAAGCTTGGGTTATGTAGGAACTGAGGAGAAACAACATCCACTGGGCAGAGAGAAGGAAAGAAGAAAGGAACTACATGGATACTTCTTATGATTCAGACAAAGAGTCCAGAAAATGGTTTTGCCTACAGTTTGCTGAAAATACATAATTCCCTCCACTCTTTGAAATATTTTTGCTACTGAGAGAAGTAGCAAAATAAAAAGAAAAAAAATAAAAACCCTTTTGATCAAGTACTTAACATTTTTCAAGGAACGCATAAATCTAACTTTTTTTCACTGGGCATGAATGAGAGAAGCACACACATATGCAAAGACCCATCCTCTTACTGAGGTTTCAGAGAGAGGAAAAAAATCCTACAGGCTAAGTTTTTCCTACTGATAATATTGTCCCTTTCCCATCCCAAAAATTCAGTTCAGTATGAAGCACCTTTGGCTATTAAAATTTCATGAAAACATTTAAAAAAACACCTGCAATTAAAAGCTTCATGGACTCCAATTTGCAAGTGGAACTTGCATACACATTTGTTCAAGAATCTGGATAAGACACAGAAGTGTTACTTCAGGATCACTCCAAGAAATTATGCATTCTCAAGAAGAAACAAAACATTGCATATCCATGTGCTGAAAATGAGTTAGTTCTAGCTTTGACACACAATCTCTCCAGATTTCAAAGTTCTCTGGTCACATCCCAGAGGACCATGAACCCCACCTCCTCCATCAATGGGGACAAAATGCCCCAGAAATTTCCAAACAAGTTGTGGGTCACAGTTTAGACAGTGTTTAAGAACAAGCAATCAAGAGCAGCAATAATTTAAATTAATGTATTTTTCTTTCCCTTACCTTTCCCAGTCCAGGCACACTGACAATCACTAAGAAGTAAACCAAAGCCAGTGCCTAAATCCTTTTCCCATGACACCTGTAGAAAATAGGTTGCTTCTGGATCAGAAACTGGATGAATCCTGTTCAAAGTCTTCTCCATCTTCCCAACAGCTGTTGAAAAAGCAAGATAATCTCGTTATAACCACTGGGGTGCTTAACAGCTTTACATAACTAGCTTGGGAGTTTTGTGTGGGGAACACACAAATACAAGCATAGTTGTAATTTTATTCTACTTTCCTCCCCAAATTCAGTCTGTCAGAGAACTGGTGATACTTGCAAAGAGGAAACTGGATTATAATAAGTAAGGTTTCAGTGCCAATAATTAAACATATTTGAACAGTCTTAAATTAAGAAGCTGTCAAGAAGCTGGGGGACAGGAAATTACTACACACAAGCTCTTCCCCATGGCTCTGTTTTTAACTCACTGTCTGCTATCACCCAAAGTACAGAACATTTAACATAATTCAAATTAATCAATATCCATCTGGAAGAATGCCACGTGAAAGCTGTTACAAAGCTTCACAGCAATGCAGAAGGTGTAGCAAATGCCAGAAACCCAAAGGAAATATTTTAAGCACTGGATTCTGCAGAGAACAAAATATATGATGTTACAGTGAATATTTTTGCTCTATGGCAAAGCAACTTGGCAATCTGTGCTTGACCTAAGACCTCCTCAAGAATCCCATGTATTTATACACAACTGAAGTGACTGAGAAAAGGCTACATGCTCACTCACAGACTAAAAGTAGAATATAAAAGGAGGAAAAACATAGATTAGGGGTGCTTGGGCAGGGATTAAATGCTCTATCGAGGTGTCCATCTGAAGTGCAGCAGTAAATAATCACAACCAGGATCAATTGAGGCCCTGATGGGACTCTGTTCTCCAAGGAGGAGTAGAAGGAAGCTATTTCTTTGCTCCTGGACATTGAGAAACAAATCTGGATACGGATTTAACTACCTTGGCTTCCCCAAAAATTGGCATTTCCAGGTTAGGAGGAGAAGCTTTAGCTGCAGTTGACTGAACTGTTCCTGATCCTTGCTCAACTCTGCACCCAACAACATTTCAAAATGCCTCTCCCTTGCCCAGACAAGTGCACAGCATTCAAAAGCAGCAAAATATATTAATTTAAGCATTGGTTTTCAAGCATAAAGCTTTAGTATTTACATCTCTAAACCACCACTGTGTTTACTATTACAGACGTTGTACTCCACGCCTTTCTATTCCCTGAAAATGCAAGAGAAACTAAAAAGTTACCAAAACATAAACTGAAAAATTAATCTGAGTTTAAAAAAAAAAAAAAAAAAAGAAAAGAAAAATTTTAAAAAACCAACCAAACAAACAAACAAAAAAAACCAACAAAAAACCCAATCTTCTAGTTCCATCACTAACCACCTGGCCATTGTAGAAAATCTACAGCGTGTCCGTGCACCTGTAAGCAAGAACAAGAAAATTAAATATTTGGGGGCAAACAGCTGGAACAATGCCTTTTGCAATTAGTGTCTCCAGAAATAAAGGCATTTTTAAAGATTTGTGGGGCACTAACTGCCTGGCCATGGGTCAGTAACAAGCACGGGGCAGGAAACACAAGCAATGCATGCTCAAGCACACACTCATGCACTCTCCTTTGCCTGCCAGATTCACTTTTGCTTCTTGTTAATTATGGAAAAATAAAGTCTCTGGTGAAATATAAGTTCTCCTCTGAACGACAATTTTAAAAAAAAATTTCAGTTAAAGACTGTAAAACAGTAGCAGGCAACCCTGACAGCACAGAGGGTACTGAAGCATGGATGTGTAGTCCAACAGGAAAGTTTTGCTTGTTTTATGTGATTTTTATCACAAAGGATAGCAGTATTCAGTGATAAACACCTGCAATAGAGTCTTTCTTATCAATCCAGACTATTTATAACAAAAAAAAAAGCAAGAGAATTGATTTTCTATTTATATAGTGATAAAGCAAATGAAGTGTCAGTCAGAAAAAGTGAGGTCAAGAGCACCAGAGCAAATAAGCCTGTTTATTTATTTAAAGATGCACTAACAAGGTCTCTGAGGCCTGAGACGAAATTAATTTGATACAGTGATACTGGTTTCCCACGCACACTTCAGTATTTCATTTCAGTGATGTGGAACAGATAAAAATTAAAGTTATGTTTGGTACGGTCCTGGTACCCCTGTGGCAAAACACAACCTCAGCAGAACGAGGAGACACAACCAGGAACAATACCCTGAACTTCAAAAAAAAAATGCAAAATAGAGTATTCCTGTTTTTTCCACATTTCATTGTGCATCTCTGAAAAAAGGTTTTTTCCAAGAAAGCGTAAAATGAGGATACTTTTTCCCCCAGCTTTCATCTCCTCCACAGTGCTCAGTGGCCTTTTGAAAGGAGTATATTACTTATTATTCCATGTTCAGGAGCTGCCTCTCTAAGGAGAGCTCAGCCAGACTCCATCTCCAAGCACTCAACTGTTCCAACCCATCAGCAAAAGCTCAAGGACTCCTGGCTGTATACAAAGCCTATTATGTACTTCCCTTCAAGAGGAGGAAAAAGCCTCCTTCAGGAAAATTAGTCTGACCTACACAGCACATAAAAACATCACTGCAAGCAGAAATATTGTACCTTCCTGCTTTTTTTTTGAAAACAAAACAATTACAACAACAAACTAAAAATCAAAATCCCTTTTCCCCTTATCCCTTTTATGTCCTGTCACAGAGTCGAGTGCAGTGTTCAGTAAATGGATGAACCACGCACAGATTAATCATGAATACAGCAAAAAACAGCAAAGTAGCTCCCTACTTATTAAACAACTAGCAGTTAGCACGAAAGAAATTAAAAATACAGACAATAAATAAGGGCATAGTCCTTATTTGTTTCACTATAAGGTGACTGCATGGATTTCATTCACTCTTAATAACAGATGTGGAGCACTGTACTTCCAAAATAAGATGTATTGCTCTGTATATCAAGAGGTGAAATAAAACAACCTCCTCATAACTAACCTGCCCCAATGCACCCACCTGCTCACTAAATTCATCACCCCATTAGCTACCAATGTGTCAAGATTACGTGACCCTTCACAGACCAAATACCTCCACCAGGTCAAAATTTCATTATGAAAGAAAGACACAAATATAAAGGAGAGGTGAATCCTTGAGAGTTATTTGCTCTTTCACATCTTTGGGGTGGAAAGGTAGGAACTGTGTTAATGCTCAGAAAGGTTAAAACAGGCCCCCGAGTTTTTGGAGTGTCACTATTTAGCAGTCCAGCTGTTGGTGCAGCCTGTTAAAACAGAACAAAATAAAATAAAATCGTGTAAAAGCAGATTGTATTTACCCCATTTCATAATGGGTAAATTAATGTTTCATATCCAAATTACTGGAGCCAGCCTCTCATTGTGGCAGCCTGAAAAGCCCCTCTGAGTCCATCAGACCAGAGGAGCACCCTCAAGTGCCATTCAGCATCCAACCCCTCCCCTGGGCTCTTTCCCATTGACCAGCTCCATAAATCCAGAGCTGTTGGTTCTTTTTTCCTTCCCTAGCTATGACAAAACAAAGCTGCAGAGAAGCTTTGGGGCTGGGGCCACGGAAAGGCAGTGTCTCATCCCTGGGGGGCACAGGGGGTGATAGACACCAGCACCTCACCCCAGCCTGCAGGTGGGGACAGCAAAGTCCCACCCCAAATGTGTAAATCAGAGGCTTTATTGAGACCTTTGAACAGTCGGGGATTGAGCTGTTTATCTTTAGCACTTTGTCCCCGTGGTCTTTGGCTCCTGCCATCACCATTAGGCAATGTTTCCCTCTGAGGAGGAATCAGCTGTTGGCTGGTGCCTCTGCCCTCGGAACAAACAGAGCACACAGGCCCTTCTGAATGAACAAGACACTCTTAAAATGGGCCCACAAAGAATTTTAGATGTTGTTTTGGATAGCACCAGGCATAGACCAAAAGCCAAATCTTTCAGGCTGCTCCAACACAGCATCATTGATAATATTCAGAATTTCAGCACTTCATTTTTTCTTTTTTTTTTTTTTTTTTCCCCCCAGAGAACAATAAGTTTTTTTTTTTTTTTTTCCCCAAATTGGTTGGGCTGCAGGTGTTCCAAACCTCAGCAGCTATGCTTGGAAGGCTACTTACAGACCAGAAAGAGCTACTATGTCTTTGAAATGGAGCAATTAGCGTAAGTGCTTTCTTGCTGAGGAAAAATGGGAGCCATCCACAGGGAGTTCAGAATAGAAGACCACACACTGCAATTGAAATCTACAGTTTGGTTCCTTCTGACACTGCCCAAACTACAGGTCATAACCTAATAATCAGAAGAAAGTTAATGTTAAATTCATAATCAGAGAAGAGGTACTATTCAGGAGATGCTACATGTACTCCTAAGTGGATAATTGGGGATTTAAACCAGTCAAGAAAAGCTCAAGATTGCTTTTAAAGATTAAAACTAGCTATTACCACATTTTCTAACAGAAGGAAATAAGATAATGCCTATATTTATGCATATTTCCAGTGATGTATTTCATACAAATTGATATTCTCTTGTGTTAATTTAAAATTCCATTAACTCCAATACTTCAGGACTAAGAACATTAAAAATACCTGACAGAAACCTCAACTCCCACTCCATTAGTCTTAGAACTAGTACTGATCCAATAGGGACTTCCTCTTTTCTCACTTCTTTTTGGAAGAACATGACTGGGCCCGCAAACATGAAGACAAATAACACAGCATCTTTCCTGTTCCATCTCACAATAATCCTCCCACTCCTCTGGCCACAATACTTGTTTGACATTGAAGAATGATTCAATAATAACCTTCATGTGGAACTTACAGATAAATCTGAAAGCTAAAGAAGAGAAAAAAATAGAAGCATTGTTCCCTAATGCAATTTAAGGGGCAAAAACATTTTTTTATTATATGCATCCTAAATACTATTTAGCCACTCTTTTGTTTAACTTTGCTCTGCATTAAAAGCACACAGGTTACAATATTGCCAATAATGCGCCTTTGTCTTGAAAGAAATGAACCAAAAATTAGCACTGGGATATGAAGAGGAGTCTGAACGATTTTTTTACTTGGTGCAGATGGGTAAGTGGGCCATTTCAGAAATTCAGTGGCATCATTTATCAGGAGATTGTGGGCCCAACTGCAGAGTCGAGGCTCACATGGCTCACATTTGCAGTGCTGCCTTCCCACTGCTTTGTGGCAGCCACAGAACGATTGGAAACATGCACATGCTTTTTTGTGCAATTGCGTGTGCCCCACCACCACCCCCCAAAAAAAAAAATAAAATAAACCCAAACAAAAAAAAAAAAAAAAAAAAAAAAAAAACCAAAAAAACAAAAACCAAATTAGTTCTGAGCTTGTCAGGCTCCATGGGGCACTAGGAAGATTTGCCACAGAAGATGTGGAATCCACGATAAGGAACAACCCTTGTCAGGCTTATTTACTACAGTCACCAGCTGAAAAATGAGGAGAAACAGAAGGAAGCAGACAGTCAACAACCTTTATAGTAGGAATCTTACTAACAAGCCTTGATCTTAATTGCAGCCTGGAGGCAAAGCCCACCCTGGTGTCTTTCATCCCCTTGAAGTCTCAGGCCTAACCCACTACCCACTGCAGGCATCCAGCCTTGCCAAACTCACTTACAACCATCTACATTAAGCTATAATAAGGTTAAAAAAAAAAAAAAAAAGGCCTTCAGTGTATTAAAATAAACACCAAAGTGGGCCCATTATACTAGTATATACTGGCAAATAATGGAGCATGCAGACAGATTTATAAGAAGGGCAGACCCTTCTTTCTCACCCTTTTTTTAACAACTCTTCCCA
Source organism: Certhia americana (assembly GCA_018697195.1). Classification (NCBI taxonomy): domain Eukaryota; kingdom Metazoa; phylum Chordata; class Aves; order Passeriformes; family Certhiidae; genus Certhia; species Certhia americana. The sequence continues at coordinate 72,721,995 of CM031878.1, forward strand.
AAACTAACAGTCATGCTGTCAAATCCTCACTATCCAAGATGCATGGATAAGCCACGTTACACTAACTGAACGTCAATAAACCTTAAAAAAAATAAAATAAAAATAAAAATAAGTCATGCAACTGCCATGTTTCTTGATGAGAAAGTGAATTTTATTAGTGAAGTTACTAGAAAGTGAGTATGGAAGAGAGCAAAGATCAAAGGCAGCAACCAGCCCAGCCTCCAGAGGATAGATCTGGGATGAAAAGTCAGCAAGGCGTGTCTCAGAGACCCAGACTCCATTTCTCTGCTGCTTGTGGAAGATGCAAGTCCCAACAAATGCTTTATAACTCTAACTTGGCAGCAGGACACCCCGGCTTTCCAAGGTCCTACCAACACCAGTGGTGGCACAGTGCCTTCGCTTGAAAACCACAGGATATTTATTAAGAAAAATTATTAAGAAAAGTAATTCACTTCCTCATCATTTTTTTTAAGTTACACACGTTCTAAATATATATGTTTTCCACAGAATTTCCCTGAAAAGGCAGCACTGAAATTGCTGTGTGTTCCACAGATAAAAAACAGAAAAAGGAATTGTGCCAGACACAACCTTTGAGCCCAGTGTATACAGACAGTAAGAACAAAGATTTGGGAATTCCAGGTCTCTTAGTCATATTTTTAAAAGCATCTCTGCAGTTTTCAGTACCTTAGTATCATCCATTTGAGGATAGTAAAGTTGAGGAAAGTTTTGGGGGGAGGAAAACAAAAAAAAAGCAGCATGTTTTAATCACCCTTCGTCCATCCAAAAATACCCCAATACATATGTCTTTTTGATGTATATTTAGATAACAACGTAGTCTGGCTGAGGTATCATCTGTTTTCCAAAACACTGCCTTCTTTAGGATTAAATATTATCAGGATATTCAACACAAATCTGTCGCACAGATTTCCTTTGTTTTCTACTTTTTAGTCCCCACACAGCCCTATTTCAATTCCACTCAGTCCGATGTGTTTCTCTAAATCCGACTTAACATCACTGAGCAATGGATTCCACTAAAATCCGTTTTTTGCTCTTCTCCCCCTCTTTTTTCTTTTTAAATTTTAAAGTCAAATAAACTCAGAACTGTCAAATCCACAAGACAGCCACAGGCAAGAGCACCCAGTCTGAAACAAAGATAAATAAAACAAAGAAATCAGGGACAGGTAGATATGGATGGATTTAATTCTGTACATAGGATTTTCTGAGGAGTTTTGAAAAATTGAGCCCAGTAACCTGGAAAAACACATTTCACCAAATGTTGCCACTTCAGTGGGACAGGGGCAGGTATAAATATGAAGGCTTACATATCTTTCTCTCCTCCCACCTCTACACCCAAGACTTTTCAAAGAGATGGATTATTTTAATTTCCTGTCCTTGTCAAATTAATAATAAAAAATAGGCCCAGGCTCCAAATTGCTTTATCTTACTAAACAGTCTCCTCAGGCACTTTCTTTGAAGAAAATTCCTGCTTTACCTAGTCTTCACTTAACCAAAGTATTATTATGTTTTTTCTTTCCATCTGCTATTTATCTAAAATGCAACACTAAACTCCCCGAAAACAAAGAGCTTGCATGGCTTAAATTTATTAATTTTAAAACTGTAATTCATTTTGCTTTGCCTGATCCTCAGAGAAAAATAATTCACAAGACATTCACAAGGAACTAAGACATTCACTTTCAACGCAGCTAAATTTCAAATTTTGCTCGGCTTCTTCATCCAGCTGTGTTTATCGCTTGGCATTGAACATTTACTACTCTGCTGATGGATTAGGCTGGGTTTGAAGATAAGGCAAAAAAAAAATACATATTGAGCAGCAATTTCAGCTGTTTCCACACATGGGCACAGGTTTAGCACAGGTTTAGCTCAGGCTTTGTGGTAATTCATAAATTGTGACAAACCAAAGCAGGACAGAAGCACCAGTCCTTGTCATGACATGTGTTTTAGCACGGAGGGGACATGGGGACACAAATCCCACCACCTCACCAAGCTCTGAGCAAACAAGCAGATTTGATTAAAAAAAAAAAAAAAAAAAAAATCTAAAATAAGAAAGGACACAGTTCCACCAAAAATTCCGAAGCCACTCTCACTCTACACCCTCAGCCAGCACTTACAAATCTACTGGTTTGTGCTCAATCACCACCATGTCTACAAACCACATTTGGACAGGAAGAAGGGCACAAAGAGCTTCACGGGAGTCATCTGTACTTCTAACATCACAAGTTCTGAACATAAAAAAATAAGGAAGCCTCTCAAAACTCATCAGCTCGTGACTATTCGAAGCACCTTTCATTACACTTTCACTTTATCATTCATCTGGGGTTTTTTTGGGTTTGTTTTTTGGTTTTGTTTCATTTTTTTCGGGGGGGGGGAGGGTTGTGGAGATTTTTCAGGTTTTTTTGTTTGGTTTGGTTGTTTGTTGGATTTTTTTTTTCTTTTTTGTGGGATTTTTTGTTTTTTGTGGGGGGATTGTTTGTTTTTGTTTGGCAGGTTTTTTTTGGGTGGTGGATTTCGGTTTTTCTTACTATGGACCAGGGAAAAAAAAGGAAAAAAGGGGAAAAAAAAGGGGAAAAAAGAGGAAAAGAAGAGGAAAAGAAGAGGAAAAGAAGAGGAAAAGAAG
>CM031878.1:72742651-72825609 GCA_018697195.1 Certhia americana
ACAGCAAGTGCCCCTGCAGAGGCAGCAGCAGTTTTACACACCAGGAGCACATATCACGGAGTGGCTAATACTGGCTTTAACAAACCAACGTGCAGCAAAAAAACCCTTAATTATCTCACCGTGCGAAATGTGGTTTTGGTCAAGCGTAGCATTGTAGATATTCCATTGCTGCTGCCACCAGCAGCAGGGAATTGGTCTGTGTCAGGAAAGCACTGTGGTCCCTCTGTGAGGACACATCACTGTTTCTACAGCAAGCCACACACCTCGGGTTTTGTGTTTACAACCTGGGGTGCCTTGCTAAGTGATGAATACTTGCATCAGCCGATCGTGTTATAACCATGAACCTGCCACAAAAGACAGAAATTTCAGTGCTGGAATTCCCTCTCTGTAGGAACCTCTACCAGTAACTTTCTATTCAATGTGTGGTAAAACATCGGCTAAGCCCTCCTGGACTTGAGAATGGAGGTTCATTCCTGCTCGGAGCAACTGCAAGCTCCGAGTCCATTTCACAGCTATTGTGATCCATCCTACTACGAATATCTTGTAGGTGCCAGGCAGAGCAGAGAGATGAGAGAAAGAGGAGCCAAACTAATTAGATGTTTAGGTTGTTTTTTGGAGCTGTTTTTAACTTTTTTTTTTTTTTTTTTTCTCCTTCAAACAGTGTTAGCAAACGAAGATACCACTCTCTATATTATCACTGCAGCACACAGAACACCAACCTCCCAGTTTTGCCTGCAAAATGCCACCCCTCCCATTCCCCTCCGCCTCTTTACTCCAGAAGGACAACAGAGCAAATTTGTAGCAATATCAAAAATGCAAATTAATTTATAACATTTATGCCTGTCTTTGAAGATACTGGAACAACAGATGTGGGCAACCATCTAAATCAAGAAAAGCAGTATCATCTTTTGCAGTCACTCAAACCCATTTCTCAAAAAACACCCCAACTGAGTGCATTTAGATAGTTTATTTTGAATGTTTTTTTTTCCACCTCTATACACACACGGATGTGTTAGGACAGAAAATTATTTCTACAGATGTACCTGTCACGTCAGTCCACTGCCACCCTGTGATATTTTTAAAACTATTTCCTCCAATCCTGAGCCTCTCTTCCTCCTGATGAAAGGTAAAAACACAGAAGATAAAACCAGGCTTCCACATGCAATAGTCATTTGATTTGTGGTAATTCTTCCTGCATCTGGAAACAGCCCTGGAAGTTAAACCTTTTTTACCCTCATTCTAGAACCGATTCTTGGTGTGCTCTACCCACTCTTCTAGAACATTGTGTAAGCTGTCACCACTAAATTTTGTCAAACCAGGAAACACTGCCATGACCATGAACCCTCCTCTTAGAGATCAAACAGCAGCAAAGAAACAGTATCATCCTAGAGTTTTTAATTAAGTACCTGGAATATTGGCTAGTTAGATCAGTGTGTATGTGTTTTAAACTACGATTTAATTTTCTGATTTTTCCACAAGACAACGTGCCTGCCCAGACCATTCCCTGCAGACAACACCAAGCAAGCTGGCCAAGCTCCTCAAGCGCTTTTCCAATGAAAAGATACTAATTAGGAGGGTAAAAAAAAGCACAAGGGAAACTGGAACTCACATCTGAAAGCTGATATTCCAGTCACTAACCTATCCTATCAACAGCTGTATCCCCCAAAGCACTTCCAGGTGAGGTGACCATTCTTGAAAATTATGCAACCAAGCTCCACAAATCTTTAAATGCCATTTTTCCCACAGCAGCAAATTATTCCCTGAAATCATTTAACACAACACATGATCAGGAAAAATTCCCTTTTGAACGCTGAGACTGTTGAAACTGCACTTGGAAAATCAATGTTCTAGGGTAAAAACGGGCGATTTTTTGCAAAAAAATCGCATGGTTTTCAGTGGGAGCTCGCCAGAACTATCAAGTAGAAAAAAAAATTAATAAATCTGTCATAAAGGGCTATGTTTGTAAACAAAACTACACTAGAAGAAGTGAGAATGACACCTGAAAGCGCTTGGCTACAGTGTGACAAGGACTATAGCTGGAGTCTCCCGACATTTCAGAGTATTTTTAATTTGCGTTCTAATTCACATTGAGCGGTCCAACAGTGAGTCCAAGCAGGAAAAACACCACAATTTTATGCTTTCTATCTCTGGGCCTACCCTAAAAAGAATTCAAACAAGTATTTTGCCTTCCCAAGTCTTCATTTATGGCTGACCAGCGCATAGGCTGTACTGTCAGTGATTATACTAGACAACTTATTTCTCTTTACGATCATACGTTAACGTAACATCATTCAAACACTTCAAAGTGAAATTATTCTGGCCATTTTTAGAACTGTCTTTACGCACTTATTGATTTTTTTTTTTTAATCCGAAAACTTACGATGTGATGGAAAGAAACCAATCCGATAATATAATTCAATTAATGAATGTATGAACGTGGTTGAGAAAATGAGGACCAGCAAGATGCTGACTCCTGTTCGACAAATGTATCAATCTGCACTGAATGAATCTTATATTCACTAGAGCAATGCAGAGAAAAAACTCAGAAAAATCCAGATCAACACAGTGTCTGAAGTCCACAGGACAGTAAAAACAGGCTGCACAAGAGGGAACACCCCACTCAAACTCATACCTCCTCACCCTGATAGACATCCCAGCAACATTTTGGTGATTTATGGATCTGAAACCACAATTTCACGAGGATCTATCAAGATACTAATCAATCACTACTGCTAAGGAGAGTTTTCTCTGTAACATCATGAACAACACTGTAAGTGGAACTGTGTAGTCTCACTCATCTAGTCTATCTCCTCCAGTAATCAACACCTCAATTCCCATGGGATAAATGGATTTTATACATGTCCGTCAACCCCCATGCCTCCCACACAGGCACCTGCACAAGCCAAATATTACCTCAAAAAGTCTTTAGAGAGGAAAAAAAACCTTCCTCCCCTTCGACCAAGGAAAAAGCAAAATCTGTCCCCCTCGTCAGATGAGCATGAATTTTGTGCTGAACACGCAAATAACACGCAAACCCCTGGGTAATGGGGAAGCTTTTAAAACCCCGTTTATAAGGAGGAACGGTTCCTCATCAACTCTCAGAAGTAGTTATGACAGCAACACTCGGGCATCCTAAAGCACAAAGTAATCACTGTGAAGTTCTTCCACAGACCTCACTTTACTGATCTCTGACAGCATAGCAAGGTTATTCCGTAAAAAAAACAACCAAACAAATGCACAAAAAATGACGATGATGATAATAATGAATAGTAATAATAATAATAATGAACCAAACTGCAACTCTTTCTCCTTGTGAAAAGCAAAGTTAGAAATTCTGGGCAGGTGCAGCTATAGTAAAGATGATAACAAGAGCTCCAAAAGGAACAGTTGGCAGCAGGAGCCAAATACACAGACTAAGATTGGATTCTCCCTATACAAACAACAGAAGTAAACAGTAAGAGCACCCTAATTAATTACAGCCTCATTAAGGTCGTCCTTATGTTATTAAGGCTTCATATCGGTCAGTGGACGTGAGGGTACACCCCCAACTCGCCTCAGCCACCCGCTGAAGAACAACCCAAAATAGACAACTAAAAACACACCAAGATAGCTATTTCGGGGGGGTTTATTCTGTTTTGGTTTTTTTGTTTGCGTTTTTGGATGTTTTCTGTTAGGTTTTTTCTTTTTTTTTTTTGGGGGGGGGTGTGGTTGGGGGGTATTTTTTGCGCCTCACTAAGACACGGGCTTCCCCACGGCCTCGCTGCGGGTCACTGAAAGGATTGATCCCGTGATGCCGGCTGTTCCCAAACTGGACAGGATTCCAGCTCCCCTCGGTCCCGGTGTAGTGTCACTGAAGGGATTGATCCCGTGATCACCAGCAGTTCCTCACACGTGACCCCCGAACCTCCCCCTCTCCCCCCACGCTCCCCGTCGCGTCCCCTCATCCCCAGCCCGTGCCGGGCCCCAGGCCGCGCAGGGACGGTCCGGCCCCGACCTACCGACCTGCCTCTCGCGCCGCCACTTCCGCGCTGCGCCGCGCCGCCCAATCAGCGACGCGTCCGCCCGTTTGTCCCGCCCCACACCCGCCGCGACGACCAATCGCGGCGCCCCGCGGCGCCGCCAGCCAATGGCGGCCGTGCCCGCGCTGCGGCGCGCTGAGGGAGGGCGGTGCGCGCTTCCGCCCGTCGCGGCGGCCGGAAGGTGATGTGGCGGAGCGCGGCGCGATGGTAAGCGCGGGGCTGGGCCGGCCCTGCCCGCTCCGGCACCGGGCCCGTCCCGCTCCCCTGCCCCTCCGCGGCACCGCACGGTCCACAGCCGCGCCTCACGGTCGGGCGGCGCCCCCAGAAGTCGCTGAGGCCATAGGCCGCGGCCCGCGGGAGCGGCGCTGCTCCATGGCTTTGGTGGGAGAAGCGCGGGGCGGGTTCGCGTCAGGGGGTTGGTGACTGGAAAAAGACCCGATTCTGTGTCTGTGCGGGGTATTAGTGGCCAGTGAGAGGTCGGTCAGGTGTTTTGTGTGTCTTTTAGGGCCTTCCGACGTCATTTATGTGTTGTGACGTCATGGTGACGTCATATGACGTCATGCTCATAAAGCAGTGCGCTGGGCCGCGACATTGGGTGATTTTCAGGGGTGGCATCAGAGGCCCAGAGCCATTTACTCATAAAACCTGCATTGACTATATACACAACCACATATTTTATATATTTTTTTCAAGATATTTATATCTTTATATTTTTGTGTATATGTATTTTTATATATATTTATTTATATATATCATGTATACATATATATTTCTTATATATATGTGTATATATGACTTCTATTTTGTATTCATTAAAAATTTATATGCCTGCAGCATGTATTATTTCTTTAAGAATACAGAAGTAAATGTAATGCAGCTTAATACATAAATACATATTTTTCAACTTATATAAATAGCTAAAACGTGTAAATACACACAAAACAGGCAAGCACATCTGGAACAGAATATCTGTGCTTAGATGCAAGAATATTATGTGTATATCAAATATATGTGGGTGTAAACATGCTTATATAGATATTTATAGGTGTATGGAAATGGAAATTTAATGTTTTAAAAATTATGTATTACTTATATAGCTTTTTCTATAAACCACACACATAAAGAGTGTGGGTGTATGTGTGTTTATATATATATACATATATATATATACACACAGATGTATATATATACATACACAGATTATATATATATATGTACACATTTGTCTTTATATGTATATACCTATATAAATGCATGTATGTATATATATACAAATATATATAGGGTATATAAATATACAAATATATATAAATATATATATATATAAAAAAATGTGACTAAATGTATACATTCTTTCTATACAGTTAGTCTGGAGGCACATTGGTATTAATTTTTTTTTGTTGTTTTCTGCCCATTTTTCCAGTCTCTGTGCAGGTAATATAAAAGAAGGGTTTGCATTTCTGCCTGAGTTAAATCTGATCAGTGCAATACTTTTCCTTAGTCATTATCCATTTAAAGTTTATCCATTAAAAGTTTACATATCAGCGATGTTTGCATGAGCAGAGCAGATACATGAATTTAAAATCAAGGGGAAAACCAGAGGAATAACTGAGTTAACATAATTTTTTTCCGTACACAATACATGCTTGTCCATAACTTCAGCACAAAGTTTGTTTCACAGTGGGAATTTTTGATATTTTTCTAATAATCAGAACATGGTTTGGGTTGAAAGGGACCTTTAAAGATCTCTTGGTCCCCCCCTCCCACAAGCATTGACAGGTTACCCCTCAATGTATGGATGCTGTGCAACCTAATGGCATATTGCTGTATTTCCTGTGTATTTACAGAAAACATCAATATCACTTGAAGTTGCTTGTGGCTCAGCTCAAAAAAGGGTTCCCAGATCTTGTCACCAGCAGGAAATTGCTGGGAGTTGCTCACCTGAGCATTCCTTGGCAGATCTTTTAGATGAACCTGCTCAAGTCTGGGGCTCCAAGCAGAAAACAAAGGAGGTTTTTTTTATGATGAGAGGCATAAATTACTTCAGGAGCTCTAAAACACACATGCAGAAAGCAAGAGACCTCTAATAAGCACTGTGGAAAGGTGAATATAGAGGATTACAGCAGCACCTCACTCTTCTTTATTGTACTTAAAAGGGTTTGAGGTGTTGGAAAAAGAAAAGAGAACATGGTGTTGCTCAGTGTAATGATTAAAGACAATTTTTTAATATTTTATTATTATGTCATCTATAACTTCCATGTTTTGTGAGTGATATATAAGAAATAGATAACAGTGACTTAAAAACAAAGGTAATGTTTAAATCTAAGAGGATTATGGCAAGTGATTGAGATTCTTTTAGGATTATCTTCTCCACTTGTCCCTGCTGCTTGCTAGAGATTAGTTACTCTGTGTGCCTCAAGGACCCTGCAGCAAGAAACTCTTCTAAGGATGGTTTGCTTATGATTTAATGTTGAAAAAAAGTTTTTTCAGCATTATTGTGGTGCTTGAATTTCTTCAAGAGAGCAGCAACACTCCAGGGTGTTGGGTCGTCCACAATGCAAACTCTGGTATCAAGGCATATTAGGGAAAAAAAAAATATATAATTTTTGAGCTCAGATTTGTCAGTGAAAGGGAAAACTGCTGTGTGTCATGAAATGGAAGAGATTAGAGCTACATCTCCAGTTTATTCTCCTTGTCCAAAGTGTAAAAACTGCAGTTCTGGCAAACCAGCAGCACTCTGAATAGCACAATTTTCTGAAGCATGATTTCCAAAGGACTTTATCCCTTGGAAACTTCTCATGCCATTGTTTTCCAGGCTTCCTTATCACAGCCTTCCTTGCTAGGCAGGTGAAAAGGTGTGCTGAGTGAATGGCCAGCTGTTGCCAAACAGAAGAAAAAAAAACTTAAAAAATATATTGATACACGCACATACATATATGTGTGTGTGTGTGTGTGTGTGTGTTAGCAGAATTATACCTGTCTTTTCTTATGTGTGAAAGCAGAAATTGTGGGACTTTTTCTTCTTCTTTCTTTCCTCTTCCTTTCTTTCTTCTTCTTCTTTTTTTATTTTTCCTCTTCACTGCCAGTGGATAGGGAAAAAAACTCACCATTTTGACTTAAAGTAAAACTTTCACTATTTTAACTTAAAGCAGCTAAGGCAGCCAGTGGAAGCTTCTCAGTGGATTCCGAACTTGCTGGAAATGGAAGGGATGCACCAGGGATGCACAGCTCCCTCATTTATTTAGGAGCAGAATGTACATCATTTGCTGGTTTCCACAAATCAGTTTGTCCTGACAGATTTTGGGATTTTACATCTGGAAGCTCAACAGTTTTCCTGTTGGGCTTGAAAAGTTTGCCACGTCCATGGAAAAAAGGAAGAAGCCAAAGGTAACATTACAATTAATGAGGAGCCTCTTACCTCCTGAAGGGTGGTCTTCACTTTCCTTCCTAGCAGAAATGTGAATTTACACTCAGACAAAATTTGGTGATGGAGAAAATTGAAAAGAAGTGGAGAAAACCTGACAAAAACAGCTTCTTCCCCGTCACCCTCTGGTTGGGGCTGATCCTGGCCCCACATTACTGCCCAAAAATTGATTTGGGAACTTTCCACGAGGACAAACATTTCTGTCACAGTCTTTGTTGCTCTCTTAGCGTGGTGTTTATAGAAGGAAGGGGAATTGCTCATAGAGCCAATTGTAAAAACATTCATTAGTAAATATTATTTCAAACCAAGCTGTTGGATATAAACACACCAGAACCCAAGACACTGCTCTGAAAAAAAGAGCTTTCAGGAGTCTTGAAGTACAAAGTTTTGAGTTTGTCTTACTCATAATTACAAGAAGGAATCAATCCTGATTCAGATTTGCTAACAGCTCTGTTTTTTACATGAGCTAAAGGCACGTAGGTTTAAAAATGTCTTCTAGGTCATCTTACAGTCTTAAAGCATCTTCGTATTGTGAATTTATTTCACCTGAAGTGTTCAGTGTAGATATTTGTGTCATCTTAGAGGAGGGTGTGAAAATGTATTGTCAGTGTTTTATTGCTGTGGTTACTGAACTGAGGAAATTATTCTGTCAATGTAAAATGGTCTCTCTTTGGAAGAGTAGGATACAGTGATTTTAACAGATTCAGGTAATTTTTTACAGTAGGAGGCAGATAGTTTAACAGATTTACCCATAATGACACTGGTTGTGAGGAACCATTCCTTTGCTGAGTGCCATAAAAAAGTGAATGTCACAATTTAATTTTTTGGGTGCCTGCAGCATTAGGCACTACACACATTCATTGTAACAGATGCAGCACTGAATATGTTGTTCTGCTAAAGCACAGAGCTGGGCAAACTCAACAAAAGTTTATGATTTTTCAGCCTTGTGACTGCAGAAACAAGGTGAGAACAGCTGGGAAAAATATTACCTGTCTTCCAGATGTTAAATATTCAAACCATGCACGTGAACCTCTGCCAAACAGGAGACTTGCAGAGGTGCTGTGGACCTGCCCGGGGCCAAGGGATATGACAGATTTGGCAGAACCCATCATTATTTCATGACTAAGTATATTTTTTCCTGATATTTGTTCTTCATGTTTGAAAGAGATGGTTTGACTATGAACAAAACAAAGCAAAAAAAAATTGGTAAATAGTACACATAAAATATTTGTGGTTCTGTTTTTTAATTCTTAGGTAAATTAAAATAGATATTTTTTGAGAACTTCTGCTTTTTCCCATGGCCATGTTCACATTCCTGTAGCACCTTTTGTTACAAACTCCTGATTTTTTTATGCTGCTTCTATTACAGTAGGGCTGTCACCTGATTTAAAGTGTGCTTTAGTATGCCTCTTACCTATTCCATTCACACACTTTTTACTGGGTTTTCAGTTTCATTACTAAATATGTGGTGAACTAAACAGTGTGGTGTGCAACTTCAGAAGGGAGAGTTACTTAAAAAGAAGGGGTTATTTAAAATACTCCTTTTATCTAATGGGAGAAGACAGCAGAGGAAAAATATCTATAAAATCTAACACTGTATAATCTACAGAGAAGACCTGGAGGAAGATGTATTATAAGATTTTACTGACATATTCCCCAAAATTCTGATTGTTTAGTAAACTTGTGATTGGTCAGACCTTTTTGTTACAGTGACCCTGGTAAAGAACTTTAATAGTCACTTTTTTTTTTTTTTTTTTTTTTTTTTTATAGTAAGGTGTTTTGATGAACTGCTTGCATTTGCTGGCTGCTTGCAGCTAAAGTTCAGTTTTCAAACTAGATATTGGGGCAAAGAGGGAGGAATTCAAGCAAGTGTGAAATTTCAGCACCATCCCCTTGAGGTGTCTTCACTGCTGGTCTATGGATTTGAATTACGGTAAAAATACTAAATGTGTTAAAGTCAAATGAGCTTTTTATAGGAGAGGGCAACTGTCCATATGTGTCCATATGTTTAATTAATTGTTTGAGGAGATTGGTTATGTTTCAAATAGATGTATTAGTCGTCAGTTGACTGGAAAGTGTGCATGTTACTGAACTTGCCATTTACACTTCAGAGTGTGCTTCTTCAGGAAATGGCTAGGAAAAAAATTCCCTATTTCCCTAATGAAGCCTTAGCTTACATTCCATGGGTGCATAAAAATACATATTTTAGACAGAAATCTGAGTGAACATTAAATATTGTACTTAAATTCTTTGGAAAATTAAATACTAAGGAGAACATGCTGTAAATCCAAAGTGAAAAACCCTATTTATGCTGGAACAACTGCATCTGGCTGGTATTTAGATACTTATTAACACCCCGTGTTTAGTTTTGTTTTGTGTTTTTGCCAATAATTGCTTCAAACTTAACTAATTTGCACATTTTTGTAATTTTTTTTATAGATCTAATTAGCATGCCTCTTTTACAAATGCTTGTTTTCAATTCGTTTTGATCAGATTGCATTTGGCAGCAGTGGGAAGAATAATTATATTTTTAATAGATTGGAAAATAATACGATTAGATGCATGTTTTAATTGGTTTTTAGCAATTGCTTTGGCTTTCAGGTTGGAAGTAGTACTACATGATTTATATGCTATTATTTTTCTCAATATTATACTCCTAAAAATTAGATTTTTACTGATGAAATAAGAATTGCAGGGCCTAATGGAAACCCTAGATAATAAGTATGTTCTCTTTCAGCTTTGTAAGGACCTCTCCACTAAAATTTCATAGCTTGATTTAACTTTTTTGTGATGAAATTTTTATCAGCTCTTGCTTAACTAAAGTTTAACTGCAGTATCTAAGTTGTTGTTCATATTCCAGTATGAGAAAGGCAGCTGAATTATTTGGTATCCATATTTGTTTCTTTGGCTCCAGAAAACGTAATCATTTATCAATCTTATTATATTGGGGAGGAAAGAAAAAAGAAAAGAAAACCATTCTAGAAAGACTGAATATTCTCCGGTGTGTTGCATAAGGATTATAATTTCTTTAAAATATTCCAGTTATTTATCTGTGTTTGCCCACATAAACTCGTTGATATAATGATAACCACAGGGCAAAGTTTTGCAACTTGCTGGCGCTACGATGGCCTCTGCTTTTAGAGCACAGATGGATGAAATCATCATGGTCATGCTGCAATCAGAGATAAAACAATCATTTTGTAAATACTTAAAGTCTAGGGAAGGTTAGGCTTTGGTTTCAGTGCTGAGATAAAACTCAGAGAGCATTTTGTGTTAGGCATTCTACCAACCCAGAACGACAACAATATAGGGTTTAAATTCTCCTCCTGCATGTTTGATTTCTCCATGATACCAGGTGGTTTATTTTAAACAAAATTGTGTGAGGCAAGGGGAAAAATCAGCATGTCCTTTTGTGACACGGGGAGCTGCATCAAAACCTAGGGTGTGATTTATTGCTGTGCTACCCAAGGGTTGCATCACTAAGTGGTTTTGTGAGTGTGATGCTGTCTGCAAGGACAGGGAACAAAACCATGTCTGAAGCAGAGCATATTGGGGTAACAGTGAGTGAATCCTGCAGAGGTGGGTAAATTACAGTGTCTCATCTATGTCTGTTGTTGCCAGTAGGCAAAAAAATATTTAGAATTAGTGCATTCATTGTGCTGTTGAATTAAATACTGAATTTAATTCAATGCATATTGAATTAAATACACTTGTGAAGTGCCAGACCTGTTGATAACCATGACTCTGAGCTGCCACTGTTATTCTTTTTCTTCTGCCCAAGGGCAGTAAATTTAATGCTGAGGGGCAGCATTGTCTGTAATGAGGTTTACAGAGGCTATGCAGTTGTTGTCATGATTCCCTGTCACAGCCACATATATAACTTTAACTTTCAATCAACACTGAAGTACATTAAACCTCAAATTTATGCTCAGATGGGAGTACATTCAGACATCCCTAGCTGTACCACTTGATTTCCAACTACTGTATAATCCCATGAGTATTTATTCTAATACAAGCCACCGCTGTTAATCCCAACACAATAAAACTTTCAGGAGTATTAATTCTTTATGGTTTATTATACGGAGTTTTTACTGAGGTACGTTATGATCAGGAAATAATATTGAGGCCTTTTTTAAAAGCCTGGTTTTGGGAAGGATTTAAAACAGCCTTTGGGCATGTACCTCTCAAAGCTGAAGTCTATGGTCTTATATTTCCAAAGACATTGGAAAAAACTTGGCTCGTGCAAGTTCAGGTGGATACAATACCTGGTTATTGCTGCAGGTGATATGGTGGTGCTGCACACAAGAGGGGGCATGAGAGGAATGGCACAGAATGGAGCAACTGAGGTGTTCCCACTGTGACAAAAATGCACCAAATGCAGGTGCAGAAAATTTCAGCCTGTGGAATTACAGCTTCCACCGTCTAAAACCAGAATAAAACACCAGTGCTGGTAATTCCTGGAGTTGCAGCCATGACTCCTAGGAAGTTAAGTGGTCATTTCACCACTAACATTTCACCATTTCACATTTCATGGGGACACCATCTAAAAGACAGCACCAGTTTCTCCATGTGCTGAGATCTCTTTGTAGTGGGAATGACGCTCACAGGACCTACCATATGCCAGTCAACACAAGTCAAAAATTGCAATTAATGTGTTTTCATCAGAGGATCCCAGTCTAAGCAAATGAACAGCAATGCAGCTGCATTGTCCAAGTAGCTTGGTATGTGAATGCAGAGTTTCTTAAAAAGATTCTGAGCAATGTATAACTCCTGCAGCAGCTTTTAATTACATCAGTTGGAGCAGCCAGATGTGGGTTGCTGCTTTCTGTGAATTCAGCCGGGCCATGAGAATTACTTCAATGTGAAGAGTGAAGCCGTCTAATTCAGGAATAAATTCTCATTTCCAGAAACTGTAAGCAAATCTTGCAACGCTCACATCTGTCCTTTCATGCAGATAAACGTGTCATTCAGAGCACGTTTCAGTGGAAGGGCAGATGTGAT
The DNA here is from genome assembly GCA_018697195.1 of Certhia americana. Taxonomy (NCBI): domain Eukaryota; kingdom Metazoa; phylum Chordata; class Aves; order Passeriformes; family Certhiidae; genus Certhia; species Certhia americana. The sequence goes on from CM031878.1 coordinate 72,755,096, forward strand.
TACGTATCTGGGGAAACACGTGGAGACCCCAACAAAGAACAATTATAGACGATTATATACTGCCCCAGTTGGTTGACTGATAGCACATTTCATGAGTATACGTTTACAGACCCTGCTTAGGAGGAAAGGAAGCAAGTGTGTCCTTCTGCCGTTCTGCAGTGTCTCAGTGCCCGGTGCTGCCTCGGGAAGCAGCTGCAGGAATTCATGGGGATGGGTGGCTGGCAGGCACGGGGCTGTGAGCTGTCAGAGCAGCTGTCTGTCCCACAGGACTGATGGAATTAATCAGTTGATAGGCAGTATCTGGCTGTGCTGAGAGGCAGCCGCTCCTGGATCCGGCCCTGCCGCCTTCCTAGACCCACAGGAGCCGGTGGGAATTGAGACTTCCCTGGTTTCTGGAGCTGGCAGAGACTTGTGCTGAGCACAAAGCTCCAGAGGCTGCTGCTGGGGATAGCAAGGTCTTGTCCTTTGTGAAGAGTGTGTCCTTTATTTATGACATGATGGGGCAGAAGGGGTGGTTAGCTGAGCTAAAACAGTGAATTAAGCAGGATTTAGCAAAGGCTGTGGCACAGGAGAAAACCAAGCAGCCTCATGTTTGGGACAGGAGATCTGGCTTTGGGTGTGGGATCACTGATCCTTCATCACAGAAAGGGATGCTGATATCTCTTCTGTACAGAGTGCAGAGTCAAGAGCATCTCTGTGGTGATGATTCATAACAGACTGGCCTGTTGGACCCCATTAAGTTAGATATTGAAATTCTTTTAGATAGCTAACCCTGCCTAAAGCATGTATTCAGACAGGCAGCTCTGTGAAGGTCACAGAGTTTGTGTGATTTATGGAGACTTCTAAAAAGGCTAAAGTTTTTTGTTTTGTTTTGCTGTTGTTGATTTTGGTCACCAGGTTTTTCATCTCTGCATCAGAACACTTGTGTGTGTTCCAGTGGCTTTCCTTCTACTACAGCTTCTTATTTTTTTTTCCCTGATTTTCTGCTAGTGCCATACTGAGATAGAATATCGTGATTTTCTTTTATAATTCTCATTAGCTAGATAAATTTGATTTTTATCAGAGCTTCAAAACATTATGATTTTGTGACATAGGAAGAGTGCATGTACACATCAAGAGAGATATGCCTCAGGCTGCATGAAAATGAAGGCTCTGATGTGCCCTAAAATATGCTTGCAGAAGGAAATGCCAGTGTAATATCCCTTCCTAAGTGCTAAATATTTACCTTTAATTAAATACCACTACTCGGCCAGCTGGCTTGAGCAATATGAACACAGGAGACAGAAGTTCATTAGAATTCCAGAATGAAGAGTGAATTTATTGCGTTTGCTTTGACTTTTTTTTTTTTTTTTTTTTTTGGAGCTCACACTAAGTCACATTTGCAAATGAGCTTAGCAGAGTGAAGGTAAAATAAAGCTTTTTGAAGTAAGCAATCGCCTCTTACACCACCTGGTGCTGTTACACTGTTATGTAGAATGTCAGTTGAGACACTTAGCCAAAACAGTAAAAAAAAAAAAAAGGTTAAAAAAAGGCTTTATGGGATGTACTTTCTGCCTATTACTGATACTTTGCACTTCAGTAGATTGCCAAATATTGCAGGAGTTTCTCAAGAATTGTCTCTTCTTAGTGCCACTAGGCTTTTTGCTATCAACAATAGGACTCTGCTTCTCAATCCTAAGGCAATTTCATCCACTTCCTCAGGATTTACCCTGTTACCATGTAACTAGCACTTCTGAAACTGAATTTACAATGAAGATGTTTTCAATTTAAAATCAAAACATTATTTGAAAATAAAAGTAATCAGTTATCATAGTTCAAGTGGGCTTAACTTTGTATACTTATACAAATCTGTTAAATTTGGACTGTAGCCTTTTAAAAGGGGTAAATTAACACACCTCCTGCACATTTTGTGTTATTTTTTTCTTGGCTATGACTGGTTTGCTTGCCCGTCAGTCCTCACCTCTAGTTTCACTACCACCAGTATATTCCGTTGATGCACAGGTTTTCTGGCCCGTGGCCACTGTAGGTTTCATTTTCGGTGCTAAGAGGTCACCCATTTTTTTCCTTGGAGAGAAGCTCTGCACTGCAGAGATGTAATTCTTTATTTTCCCGATTCTCTTCCACAGTCTGCCATCTTCAACTTCCAGAGTCTGCTGACTGTGATCCTGCTGCTCATATGTACCTGTGCCTACATCAGATCCTTGGCTCCCAGCTTACTGGACAAAAATAAAACCGGGTATGTGGCCTGATCATTTCAAACATCCTGCTGTGTGGTTTCAACTGCAGCCTCTCAGCATCCCCCGATGAAATGTGTGATAATGCAGACCCTGCTTTGAAAATTTTCTCTCTTTAAAGATAAAAATCTTAATTTTGTTCCTCACAACAGAGTGCAGTAAGGTATTGGCAAGCACTTAGTTGCAGTTTTTATTGAGAGAATTTATTAGCTCGCTAACCTTGCTAATACTGCATTATTCATCTCCTAGATTTGTAGCTTTGTTGTTGGATGCTTATTAGAGATACAGAAATTAGAGGCAGAAATACAACATTCTGCTACATGTGGCTATTGTTACGATGATTTATTTTTGATTCCTAGGGTGGGTAAGAAACCCCTTGCTTTTTATTTGTTTTCAAGATAGGTGTTTTGCAGATACAAGTGTGAAATGCATCTTTAGCAATAATGTGTAACTAAAAACTAAAATTATTTTTTAAAATAAGCAACACAGTCCTCTTGTGTGGTCTGTTCAAATCACAGTTTTGTATTCTCTGAGGTGAAAGAATTTCTAGAAGAGTTTTCCAAAGCTTCTACAAACCTAACCTTTTTTTTTTAATCATATGGATGCTAACTAGTGACCAGCAGAACTGTGATTTAAATGTCATGGTTTCAAGTAACCATTGGGCAGTTGTGACACAGAAACCTCTGGGGCTGTCCATAGAACTTGAGTAATTCTGTCACCTAAGGTTAGTGCAAAGAAGATGATATTTGTAGAAGCAGGAGGTGTAATTCTAGGTGGAAAAACAGACAGGCTTTTGGATGCTGAGTGTTTTGAGTTCTCCACTTTTTCCATTAGATTATTTCCTGTTAAATAAAATGTTCTTCTTCACTGAGTGTCTGCCATCACTTTTGCATTTAAATTCAGAAGTGTCCAGTACTGTTGTGACCAAGAACTCTGAGTGTTTGTCTTCTGAAAACCTTTGTTGTAATTAACCTCTGTTTTATTATCCGGGCTTGTTTTTAATTTTAGCAGTGTAAGATACCCAGAGTACGTCAGCTTTTTTTTTTTTTTAATTTGCAGTTCTAACATGAAAACACTTGTGTCCTTTTATATGAGGCCATGAAATTACCACTGACATGAGAGGTTTTTTTGGATGGAAGTAAAGATGGAAGAAAGGATGACTTCATGAAGGGCAGGGAGAGGGGGGACAAGGGGAATTTGGGTGTCTGCTGGTGGAAGATAACACAATAGTCAATGAGGTATACACAGTAAGAAGTAAGACTGTTTATTTTACTGATTAAAAATTTTAGTGCTGTTCTTGGCAAGGAGTATTTCCTTTAATCTGGAGCTACTCTGTTTATTCTTGAGGCAAATCTGTCTGGAGTACAATAGAACTCCTCTTGGTAAAACGTTTCCAAAGGGTGCTGACACTGTGGAGGAGTTGAGTGTTTGATGTGTAGGTTTGTATTTATGTAGATGTAGGACATACCATTGTGTTTTACATATATATATTTTTTTTATTTTTTTTTGACTACTTTGTACTGGAGAATAAAACCTTGGAAGCAATGAAGTTTGTTTCCTGTATGGTAGATGTTTACATGGAGCTCATATGGTGCTAAACCCCTGTCCCTCTCTTCCATGCTCCAGTGGAAATGTCTGGACATGTGGGATAAAACAAATTCTAGTGATATTTCAGTTTACCACAGAGATGCTCTTACCTCATCATTCCTGCTCCTAATTAAAGGCATAAAAAAGCAGCAATAAAATTACTAAAGTGACGGAGAGGGGGAATGTTGATAGTTATTCACTGTATTTCTAAGTGAGTGGTAACTTTGCTGAGGATTTAGGTTTTGATAGTAAGTGAAGAAACACACTTCTGTTGGTTGAGAGACACTATTGCACAGTGATGTCACCCATCCTCATAACCCTGTATTTCCTCCCCCTCATTTCTGCCAAAGTGTGTCTTTTCCTACCAAGCCAAACAGAACCTTAAACCTTCATTTTCCCTGAATGTTTCCATGTGCTCGGTCATGAGCAGCAGTGTTAAAGGCTGGGAAAGCAAGTGGAGATTTACTGTTTCATGCTAACTAGAGGAGGATGTGCACCACAACATAATTCTCTCCTCCCTGCTAACCAGAAAGATGTGTTAGCTCATGTCAGCAGAGATCCCCTTTGATTTTCCATCAGCATTGCAGTGGGGATGGCTCACACTCACTGCTGCAGTGGCACTGGGCTTTTCCTGGTGAACACATGGCATTTTGCAACACACCCAGCCTTAGCAGTCATGGTCTAAGGCTCTACCAACTCCTCCTCAGCTTAAGAGGTTCCATTTATTTGGGTTTTTTATTCTTCAGATAACCCACCACCACTTTTCATGAAGAGTGCATTCAACATTTAACACTGAGAGGATTATGCAGCATGTCCTGCACATTTGGGCTGTGGCTGCCAGAAAGCAGCAGTGATACCAGCCAGACCCACACCTTCACCTGCATCCAAACAAGGATGGAGCAGAAGACAGAGGGCTGAGAAGGAATAGTGCAGTTACACTGAGGAGTTGCTGCTGCAGGAATTGTTTTGGAGCAGAGTTATTCAAGGCAGCATCACTTCTATAATAAGCAGGCGGGTTTTGACTTGAGGTTTTTGCTGTGGACCTGGGATGAGCCCTAATGGAAAAACCAGGGGAGCAGGAGGTCTATACAGGCTTTTCCTGCAGTGGGAGCTCCCCAGTTCTTCCAGAGGGTATAATGTCAGGAGGTCTAGAATTCAATCTCCTTCTGCTCAGCAGCAGCTCGTATGGACAAACAGAGGTACTGAGCTGTTAAAGTAGCACAGAAGTCTCTTAAAATGTTCTGTTTTCATCATGGTCAGTTCTCATGTCAGTGTCTTCAGGTTCATAAATCATTTCTTGCAGTTAAGGGCAGCTGGTGAAACCCATCCTGGCACAAAATTTCTGTTTCTACCAAGGGGGCTTTGTAGGGCCAATGTGCAGTAGTGGTTTCACATTAATCAGTGTGAAGAGAAAACAATGAGAAGACAAAACACACCCATGCTGAGATTGTGAGGCAAATTCAGCAGACTTCCAGACTGCCTGAAAGGGTTAATATTCTTTTTCCCTTGCAGGATTCTTCAAAAGTATATGAACAGAATGGTAATGTTTTATTTCTTTGAGCTCCTGGGCAAGCTTTTGAGGGATTGCATGAGAGAAGCAGGGCTGTGGAAGTTTTCCTGTTGGTTTTGCAGCATGTAATCAGTAAATTCTAATTTTACGGAGAATGAACAACAGTTTTGAGAACCTAAGGTGCTGTCAATGGAGCACTTCAGGGCTGTGTATTTTGCTCTATAAGATTTACACATGAATGCCTTTCTACCTGCACACATCTTCAAAAAGTGCATAGATGTCTTCAGGTTACTTTATTGTATGACCTCTTAGCCTGGAAAAGTGTGGTGGTCTATATGCAGGGATCATTACTTCTGCTTCTGGAGCTACATAAAAGCAAAAGAAAAGAGCTTTGGCTGTGCAGAAATATGATCAACCCCAAATATGTATGTGTGTGTGTATATATATATTTTTGTTTTTTGGCTTGAGGTAAAACTAAAATGTAAAGCACAGACGAAAAAGCTTGTTTTCTAAAAATGGAAATGGAATGCTGTTCATGATGAATTGGTCAGCAAGGGGTATGTAAGTCAAAAAGCATTTTACTTTGAGTTTGAACACCTCAGTCACTTGCTGCCACACTTGATCTTCACCTGCCCAACACTGAATCTTTGTCTCAGAAATAGAGGAGGCTGCTAAATGAACAATGAGGTGCTGAAGTAAACCAAGACCATAAAAGAGGACATAAAATGGAAATAGCAGAGAAATAGCAATGTATGATATGTTGGCTGCTGCAGCATGCAGAAGCAAGTGGCCCAAGCCTACCTGTCTGCATTTAAATATGTTAGAAGTTGACAAGTCTCACAGCCCAAAAAAAGACAAGGACAATCAAACCTTTGTGGCTGTGAGTTCAGAACATTATTTGTGGGGTTGTATCTACTACCTGCTTTACCTGGCAGTTCTCCAAGTGCTTCCCCATAGTGTTCTGTGCCAAATTAGAAAGGAAATCTTCCTGCAGACTCTGCAGAGAAGCTCTGAAGGGCTGAAATCTGTCTTCTTACACAGGACGCCTCAGTTTTTTTCCCCTTGTCTTCCTCAGATCCTAAAGCAGTCCCTGCTCCTCTGGAGTGGTCAGTATGAGATTGTTTTAGTTACTAGAGAAATTGTAGGTTTGTGACATTCCTTTGGGTGTGCCCTGTGTTGAATTCTGCTTTTCTCTGTTGTTGTTCCACTTGAGAGATGTAACATCCTGGGCAAGCAGCACAGGAGAGATATGAGCAAGGTGAACGTTGGTAAAGAAATAAGAAGGAACCAAAATTGGGAAGATTTTGTTCTGCACAAAATGTTCTGTCTGGAGTACCTTATTGTAGACAAATAGAGGGTTCTGATGAAATCTTTAGGTCTGGGTCCTAATGAGTTAAATGCATCTTTGCATGCAGAAGGACTCCTGCTAGATTGAAAACTTTGCCACTTCTGTAATTCATAGTCTGTACCCTTATATGCAGGTATTTGCTGTTTTCTGGTGTTTTCTTCTTTCAGAAGAGTCAGGTTGACAAATTACTCTCAATTGAGATTGTTAACATAAAAGAAAGAGAATCAGTTGACTTGGATGTATTAAATCAAGAGCCTAATGAATTTATTTTATCTTTACAGACTGTTGGGGCTATTTTGGAAATGCGCCAGGATTGGTAATTTTTTTTTTTATTTTTTTCAACATCCTTAAGATCAGTCCTATTTCTAGCATAATTTATTAGGATAATGTTGCCATGTAGCAATGAAAACCATACACATCCTCTGTCTTCAAAAATGCAGCTTTTAACCTCCATGAAATAAAGGAGCAGGATATTGCTTTCTTAGATTAGCATCATGGAAATCCTGCATCTTTTGATGTCAGTTCATGTATCTGGTGTTACATTTTCAAAAGTCTTTTGCACTCTTTGCCATGACCAAGGGTGTATTTCAAACATGCAAAGAAATCAGTGATTTCTTACAAATCCTCAGTCTATTTGAAATTGCAATGGACTGTTGGAAAAAGCCAGATATTTACCTTTTAGTAACAGAACAACATGGAGTTTGTAATGCATTGAGGTTCTCTCTAAGCATAAATGTGGTTTTTTTCTCTCTCCTTCCTTTACTCAGCTTCTGTGCACTTTTGAATTACACAAAGCTGTTCGTGTCAAGTGACATCTGCACACAGGCTGATCAGCTCTATCTGATTCTTGACATTTTCCCATAACATTGGTTTTATATTTATTTTAATCCAAATCCTGAATTTATTTTGAGAAAGAGATTGGAATATGCAACAGAAGTTTAGTCTTAACATTAAGGTATATCCACGATGTAGGGGAAAAAAGAAAAAAACAAACTACAAACCCATCATCAGTGTTGAAATTGCATTGTTAATTCAGAGCAGAAACTTTGAACGTGTAATTCCAGATCTTCCTGGTTGTCATTGAACTAAAGAAAGCCTGTATGATTCCCTTCCAGCATTCCCAGGCAGAACATTTTACAGGATGTCAAAAAAGCATTGACACAAAAAATAGGGTTTTGGTGAAGACCGGTTGTTAAAATGATGGCAGATATTGTCTTATTTAGATAATAGACTTAGCAGAACCAATTTTAGTGCTGTAATTGAAAGATACTGGGAAGGTGGCAGCTGTCAGAAATGAATTCTAAGCTGTACCAGTGAAAACAAATGTAAAAATTAACTGTATTAGGGTTTGTTCAGGGTTGAAGAGAACACCTCACCTTACCTTCCCCTTGCTATCTTCTTTGTAGTTAATTAAGTGCAAGGTTATTTTTTTCAATTAGCTATGTTGCTTTTGCAACTTGCATCTATAGTGGACCACTTTGACTTTCTTTTAGACTGAGAAGTGAAAATGGCCTTTCGGAGATGATTCCTATCATTTTATGTGTGTTAATCACAAAGGAAAGTAGAAAGTATAGGTTTTAAAAATGAAAATGTCTACTGGCTTCCTTTACATTTCACATCCCTGGTATGTTTAAACAACCTTTTCACATGTACATAAGATCTTAATCACAGGCAAGTGGTTACATATTTACAAAGTTGTGCAAAATAATGTTTAATCCTGCCACATGATGATTTCTCTTTTAAGAAAATTAAGAGCAGAAAAGCATAACCCATATGAAAATTGTAATACCCTGAACCGTAGGAGTTGGACTTCCTCAAAACTTATTTTAAACAGATGTGAAACCGCAGACATTAATTCGTTCAGTTATTTGAAGTTTAATTAAATATATGCCAGATCATGACAGCATCTTGTAATGTCACCGGGCAGTCAATCCTGTATATGGGAGGTGCCACTGCAAGTATTTTGGTTTTTTCTTCTACTGTGGAAGGTTTGTTTGCTCTGTGTGTAAAGGTCCTGCTGGTAAAAGAAAAGGCTTTTTTTTTTCTTAAAATTGCACCATGCTAGACTTGTGAGCCTTGGTGGGTTTTTTCCTTTAATGTTTCTCTGGAAACTGTGTCTCTGATAAGGTGGTTTGTAAAGACAAAAGACCTCACACAGCAAAGGGAAATTGAACTTTGGTAAAAGCAAACAGCCCCAGTTCTGTTTTTATACTCCTGAGTGTGTAAAAACAGGCATCTTCTCAGTTTAAAGACACATCTCAGTATTAACACTCCCTGGCAGTTCTTTGGGCTGGAGGTACCATCCACTGTTGGTTTCTCCAAGGAGAATTCAGTGGAACCATAAAGAATAAAGTTAAAAACATCCTGCTTATTAATGGAGAAGGTGCTCATGTAAGTAGGTACCTGGCTGATTTACAGTACTGATGTTCCCCTGGTGGTGTTTCAGTTCCCCCACCTAAGAATCTTTTCTTTCTTGGTGAAAAAGAGACCTCTGTAACGTTCTGGACAGAATAGGTGGGAATAGATCTTTCACGATTGCTTTTCCCACCAGATAAAACTCTGTTATTGGAGTAAACTTAACTTCCATCCACAGTTTGCCCTGGGAAACTGCAGCACCAGTTTGAAAGAGTCAGAAAATAGAGGTGTCTGCACAGCTTCTGCGATCTGCTGACCGCTTTTATCACAGAAATCTGTGCACCAGACCCTCACCACATGCTAACAGTGTTATGTCTTCTTAGCAGAGCAGAAAAAGACAGGCATCTGGCCCTGTCTGGGCAGCTGTGAGCTCACAGCTCTTGCTGTTGCATGACACCCTGCACAAAAGATTCACACTGCAGGTGACAGGTACCAGGCTCAGACAGCACCAGCTGCCCCTCAGCTGGCACAGAACAGCTCCTGAGCAGCCACAGAGGAGCAGAGCCAGCAAAAATGGGGTGTCCTGGGCAACTTTCCCTGACTCTGGCACTAGGAGGTAGCAGCAACATAAAACTGCCCCTCAGAAAAGGTGGTTTGTAGTGAGATGGAAGCCCTTGCATGGACCTTTGACAGAGACCCAGAATCACCCAGTGCCACCCCTGCCCTGGTAGGGACCCCTCCCAGTGTGCCAGGTGCTCCCAATGTCCAGCCTGGCCTGGGACACTGCCAGGGATGCAGGGGCAGCCCCAGCTGCTCTGGGCACCCTGTGCCAGGGCCTGCCCAGCCTGCAGGCAGGGAACAATTCCTGCCCAATATCTCAACCAAATTTCCCCTCTTTTAATTTCTACCCGCTCCCCCTTGTCCTGTCACTCCATGTCCTTGTTTACAACTCCCTCCCTTAAAGCAGAGAGCTCCAGCTCTGTTCTATGTAGCAAAATAACCTGTCCCACCTCCAAGTTTCCCCACTGCCTGTTCTTTGTCAATACACAGCTGTATCTCTGTCTGCCTTTCTCCAGCTAGAAATGTTGAATATCAGTTTGCACGTGCTGTGGCACAATTGCAGCGTTAGACTAAGAGCAAGTGGGTCTGTTTAGCCATGCCTGAATTTTTGTTTGTCCTGGGTTCTCTCCCCCACTGCCAGGTGAGCGGAAGAGCCCCTACGTGGCCGTGTGCTGCGTGGTGATGGCCTTCAGCATCCTGTTCATCCAGTAGCAGCTGAGGAGTTTCCCCAAGTACCCAGCAGCACATCTTGAGTCAAGAAAGGATGGGAAGCTTCACCAAGTCTCCTCTCACACGATGGATAACCTGTCTCCTGGTGGACACCCCTGCAGATGGACCAGCATTAGTGATAATAACCCAGATGAGATGTGCTTGTTATTAATGTCAGGTCAGCACTGACACTCCTGCTGTAACTCGTGGAAGGGTGTCTTGTATGTTATGTGTGAGTTTCAGGGGAGCTTTTTTATTTTTTTTTTTTTTAATTACACCATGTATTTGAAAAGGCTTGCTGTTTTTAATTCTTTAAAATTTCTTGTCCAGTTGTTGAATGAAACCTTAAAATGGTAAATCTGCCATAGCAATAAGACCACCCTTTGAAGAATAAAGAGCATTTTGACTGTAGGGGATGTTTATCAAAGTATTGCTGCCTGAACAATTCCTCTCAATTTGTAAGTGATGGCTCCACTCTCATCCTGAATATCTGACCTCATGACTTAAGTTACAGTCACCTGTTCATTTCTAAACTTGAATTTCCCAAATAATATATCAATATTTCTGTTGTTAAGATTTAAGATGTGAAATAAAGGCAGGGACCATAATTGTGGTGATGTCTGATTAGCTGCTAAGAAGGCATAGATGGGGGATCTCAGTCACCTGGACTGCTCTCTGTAAAATGCCACATGTACTCATTTTTAGAGCTTTATGTCTCTCAGGTATGTCATTTCCCAGCTTCTTCCATAATGTTGAGAAAAGGGTTCAAACAGCTGCTGCTGTTGCATGTATGGAAAGGTTTCTAAATCAGCATCAAGGAACAGTCAGCTGCAGATAAGGAAGTTGCGTGTCATAATATAAAAGTTGAAGCAACTAAGTTGCACTCACCTATAGTAAAGATGAGATTACTTCTAAGGATACCTTCCATTAGCACTTATTTCTTAATTTTGCACACTTTTAAGTAATCTACTGGCTTCTTTAATAATGCCTGACAGGTGTGTGTTAGATCAGACAACTGTGTGACTTCGTGCTGTCTGCATTGGGGAGAGTTCTGTATTTGCAGTATTTGTTGTTCTGGAAAGGCTTGTGATCAGAAGGAGCAAAGCTAAAAAGTAAAACACACTGAAAGGTATGTTAAACTGTTGTCATTCTTGTTTGAAAACTTTATTTTCATCAATCTCAATTATCCCAAAACCAGGAAAAAAACTGATTTTGAGTTACGACCTTTGTGTTGGCTCATATGTACCTGCAAATCTAAAATCACCATCAGACGCAGCCATCCAAAACTTTCCTGGGCTCAGGAAAAACAGGTTTCTCCAATTTGGCCCAAATAAATACTCCTGGCTGTGAACCAGAGCAGTGCAGAGCTGTAGGACTGTAACCATACACATACAGAAGCCTGGGACTGGGCAGAAGATGTGGGGAGTGCAAAATCTGCTCCTGTAACTTTAAATGTGGATGTTGCTCCAAACAGGGCATCAAAGCAGCTCAGGTTTAGATTTCAAAGTAGGGAGATTCCTAAGGAGTCTTGGGTTTTATCTGTCAGGTGTAAACATGTTCAAAATATGCAGAGAATCATCTGGCAACTTTTTATGTTGAGCACTTGTATTCTATTTAATTTTTTTAATATATATATTTTTATATATATATATAATTAAATACATTAGAAATATATTTAATTAATATATATATATAAATATATTTAATTCTATTATGTTTAATAAATAATGGCATTTTATTATATTCACACATTTCCTAGTCATCCAAGCTGTTCTAATTACCAGATTAATTCTTAATAATTTAAGTTAATAATTTAGTTTAGGTGCAAGTAGGAATACCAGAGAAATAACCCAATGAAGTATTTTCTTCTGAGTGTCTGAAAACTGCTAACATGGAGGAACTGTGTTGCAAAAATCTTCTTAAGGTTAAGGTTTTGTCATCTAAGAAGCTCAGACAGGCCTCTTCCTGCTTGTTATTTGTTGTTCAGACTTTGTTATATGGCAGTTCATCCTTTTGGCCTAAATGTGGGCAGTGGATACTTCCTAGTTGGGATTTTTAAAAAAATTTTATTTTCCCCCTTAAATGACATTTTCAGGGTATCCATTATGTGCTAACTGCGTGGCTGCTCAGCAAAACTATCTGGAAACAAGATCTTTAAACTGACAAACTGCAGTTGTTCTGAAATTGCTGCTTCAGGCAGGTGTTTGCCTCAGGAGTAGTTCTTTGGTTTCCAGAATTCTGGCTTTGAAGAGATTGATACCTCATCTCTTTTTAGTAAGATTCAGAGAAAATACTGGTTTCCCATGTTAGAATCCAAAATTACATCTTGCTTTCTTGGCTTTCTTTTTGTCATGCAGAAGAGTTTGCACTCACAGCAAGTCTGTTACACCTTTCCCTGTGCAAAAGTGATTAAATGTGACTAAAGCCGTAGTTGTGCCTGTTAGTGTGGAAGAATATTTCCACATTGGGACTTCATCCTTTTTTCCTAAACAGCATCATGGATGTTGTTGATGCCCAGACTTCTGAAACACAACGTGTTGCTCTTGGAACACACTGAGTATTTTATAGCCTTGCATGTCCTTGGTATGGATTAATAATACATTAATTTCCATCCACATCTGCACTTTGAATGACCTCAAATTCAAAGCAGGGATTTAGGAAGGCTGAATTGAACAGCAGTAATTGCCATGTTGGGAAATGAGTAAAGCATGAGTAAGAGATGGGATCACAGTGAAGGTCTGATGTTCTGGAGGGACTGATAAGCAGCTGGGCAGACGTGGCTGGTGGAGGAGGAAAGACAAAGTGGAGTCCAAGGCTGACAGGAAGATTTCCTGTTCTTGGAACAATGTCCCTGTTCTGTGAATGCCCTTTCTGCCTCTATAACCACAGCAGTGAGCAGTGGAAATACACTGTCACCAGGAGGTGAAGCTGTGCTGTGATGGAGGGAGTAAATGCTGTGTTAGTAGTGCTCTTATTAGAGGCTTTTATTATTTCAGTTTGTCTCCAGTTCTGTCTCACTGGCATCAGGGCCAGAGCCCTCTCTAATGCCTAGGAAGGCTCACCATGGTTGAGTGATTCCTTCCCCACTTCTCCCTTTTATAATCACCTCAAGAGAAGAGAACAAAACCAACATCTTCCTAACAGTTTAAAATGCTGAACTTGGTGAGACCCACCAGAAGCCAGGAAAGTGTGATCTAAACCTTCTCATTCTTATACTTTACATTATCTAGTCCAAACATTCCCAGATAAGGAAGGCTTTCCAGCCAGGTTTCTTTTCCCTCCTTTTTCTCTTGTTTTACTTGAGCATTATTACTCATTCCAGACACATTTGGGGAGTGCTCCCAGCATCCATTACCAGGCCCAGGTAGGTTCCACATGTATTTGATGGCACTTGGCTACCTAGAGAAGTAGTTTTCCCTTAGCTCCTGTACTGCAGTGTAATCAGGATGCTGGGCATGAGAGATTCATGCTGAAAAACAGGCGTTGAGCATGGGGCTTGAATTGTTTTCGTGTCTGTTTGATAAACAGCACCTCTTTTTCTTGATGCCCCTAGGCCATAATGCAAAAGGTGTGGAGGAGCAGTAATTCTGCAGGATCTAGTAGCTGGGGACAGTCCTCCATCCTCACGTGCAGCACGACCAGTGTCACACAGCTAACCTGTGCTCAGTGTTAAATGTCCACACTCCATTTCAAACCTGAAGGGCTGGTGTGGCCAAAGGCACACCTGTGTTTTTCAGGCAGTCATTGTCTGACAGGATATGACCCATCTCCAGAGGTTTTGCCCAAATTCCATGAGCTGTTCCCTGTCTCACGTGGCCCAGGTATTTTACCCAAGCCTGACCTGTCTCTTCACAGGGTGCCCCTCCATTTGGCTGTGTGACAGATTGGAGCCCAGGCTCCCCTGAGGAAACATCAGCCAAGCTTCAAAGACCTCAGAAACAGAATCACCTTTGGCACTGCAGCTGTTTTGTCTCTTCCTGCTTCACCAGTAGCTGCAGGAAGATTGGCCAGCACTGCCTTAATCTGAATGAAAACAACCTTGAGAAGAGTGTGTTACTAACTCCTGTAATCCCCACTGGTGTGGGAGGGATTTGCCAACATTTCCTCAAGGACCTGGGTATAAACATTTCCAGGGACACAACTGCTGCTGCCAGCTCGTGGGACATCAGATAATTACCTAATTAAGGATGTGAGGAAGTTCCTTGCTGGTCTATCACATTCAGAACTTTCTTATGAGAGCATCTCATTGCCATCTGTGTTGTTTGAAAGGGTTCTTTGGAAGCTGTGCCATAGGAAAAGAGGTTTTTCCTCCAGCCCAGCTCTCAATGAGTGGGAAGCAGGCAGTGCCCATCCCCAGCTGCCACAACATTTCAGTAACTGGCCACATCTGTGCAGACTGCTTCAGCTGAGGACCAACCCTCCAGTTTGTGCAGGCACAGATAACCTTTATCATCTCTTTTTCAAAATAGCACCAACACGTGATCTAAACACTGGGCTTCCTGATACCCCTGCATCACCTATTTACATAGTCAGAGAAGCCTATCACATCATTCACACCACATAACAACCCTTACCTTTAATAAAATCAGTGGTTAAAATATTGTATTTTCCCCGAGAGGAAAACAAGGAGATTTTAAAAGGGTAAAATTAAATATGGCTTCATTTATTCCAGGGAAGAAAAAAAAAAAAAACAAAAAAAAAAAAAAGGGGGGGGGGGGGGGCTTGTTTTAAAACACAAAAGACTTGTTTTAAAGCGAAGATGTCAAGTCAGGTCAAAATGTAAAAATACCCTTTTCAATTCTAAAATCTCCACAGCTGGTCATTCCCACATGCAAAAACTTAAGTAACCTTTCAGAGCCATAGTAGGGCTAACAAAATCTCTGACCAAATGATAGATGTATTTGGACATTTGGATGTATAAATGTCACACCCAGTGGAATTAAGAGGAAATAAATAGTAATTTGACAGCATTGGCAAGCTGTGTTTTTTGACTGTGTAGCACCACCAGCATATTTTACATGTGTATCACAGTCATGAATAACCCAGACCAGACACACATTCACAGACCAGCTTTGATTTCCAATTAAGCTACATGCTCATTCTCTTTCCCCCACCCTTTCCAGCTAATAAAGAGCCAAGGGAACGCACTGATCCTTGTCTCTTTGGAACAAATTACCTCCAAATTCTCACAACTGATTCACACAGGCTGGTAAAACTCCAAGAGATGGGGGAGGAAAAAAAAAAAAAAAATCCCAGCGATAAGGTATTCTTGACATTTGAATTGTTTGTCATTTACTAAGGACATAAAACCCTGATACCAAAGATGGCACTTGAAATTATCATCATCACTGGAGCCCTGCCTGGGGCTGGGGCTCCCTGCTCCAGAGGGGTTTCTGAGCACACTCAAAGACTCAGGGAGTTCTCCCCCACCCCTGCCCTGCACAGAACGTGCTGCTGCCTGCCCAGGGACACGTTCTGGCATCAATCTGATCTCTTAATGATACCCCTCCTGCACAGACCGGAGGCATGGAAAAGATTTTCATCTCTGAATTCACCCTGGCTTCTGGAAGCAATAAAAACTGCTTCCTCCTCTTCTCACAGGGAAGAGCAAATCCTTTGAAATCCAGCTGCTTTCAGGTCAGAACTTGGTTGGTTGGGTTGGCCTCCTTCACATTTTTATAATAACAGTCTGGTTTGGGTTGGAAGCGGCCTTAAAACCCATCCAGTGCCACGAGCAGGGACCCCTCCCAGTGTGCCAGGTGCTCCCATTCCCAAGGTCCAGCCTGGCCTGGGACACTGCCAGGGATGCAGGGGCAGCCCCAGCTGCTCTGGGCACCCTGTGCCAGGGCCTGCCCAGCCTGCAGGCAGGGAACAATTCCAGCCCTGCCCTGTGGCACTGGCAGCCATTCCCTGGGTGCTGTCCCTTGTCAATTGTGTCTCTCCATCTTTTCTGCAGCTCATTCAGGCCCTGGAAGTAACATATTGATGATAAGAAACATCCCAATCTCCTCTGGGAAAGCAGCAGGGTGCCATCCCCATTCCACACAAATTCTTCCCTGGAGCGCTTTCATCTCTAACATTGGATGAGGTGTCTGACACCTGAGGAAATTCCTGTGCCAGACAGCAGTACAGGGCTGGAGAGGCTGCCCAGGCCACAGGTTTGGGCCAGGGAGAGTGAAATCCACTCAGACAGTGCTGAACCAGCACAGACACGCAGCAGCAAGCTTCAGAGCTTAGCAGCAGTCATACTTAGGTTTTTCCTTTATCCCTCTAAATCCAGCTCCAGAAGCTGCATTAGAGCATCTGATCCATGGAAGTGTCCAAGCACTTTCTCTTGCAGTCCCTCCTGTGTTTAAACAGATTGCGGATTTTAACCTTTTTTTATGAAAAATTCAATCTCAAGCATTTTGAAGATAGAATAATTTATCCTAAAATGAACCATGCTGTTTATAGGGAAACTGGCAGAGAGACAATTAGAGACCTCATCAAAGCAAGTGGAGTTCCCAACAGATGGGTTTGCTGTTAAGCAATTCCACAGTCCCATTACGAATCCTGAGGCATCTTTACTGGAAGCTTTTAGGAATCAGAGAGAAAACTGCACCAAGTTAAGTGTGATCCTGCTCTGCTCTAGAAGATTTCCTGAGCTCTTGTGCAGCAATGAATTCCTGCAGTTAAACTCCAGAACATGTCTGTTTCCAGGGAATATGCTGTGTTTCCAGCCAGTGCATCTCCCTCAGCTGTGCTCTGGTGCCTGCAGGTATTTGGGCAGTTCAGCTGTTCATTAATGGAGCTGTGGACATGTCCTAGAGGAGGGGACAGACCTTTCCTCATTCCACCACGTCAGAACACCCACCAGTTTTGTGGGGAGCAAAACTCAGCCTGTGAGAAAGAGCTCAGGGCAGGAAAGGAGAAACCTTAACCAGTTAGTGTTCTGAGAGAACCAAGACTATTGATGTGTGGGAAATAAAAAAAAAGCCATAAAGCTCCTAGAAAGCTGTGGGAAAGCAAACCTCAGAATGAAGAAATGTAAGAAAGTTAAAGGAAGCAAGATCAGGAAAATAATTGAGCTACATGCAATAAATATCAAGTGAGGCCTAGATAATATGCTAAGAGAGATAGTAGAAATATGTATGTTTAATAATGAGCTTTTATCCATTGTTCTAGACCATTACAAGAAAGCATTGTTAAAAGAAAGTGTACATGAGCTTTTAATAATTGGCTAAACCAGCTGCCTATAAAACTTTGGCAATGTGCAGTTGGCTGGAAAGTTTTTTAAATGCCCCGTAACCAGGATATCTTGGGCTGCTCTTGCAGTGGTTGAAGCTGCTTCCATTTCCCTTGACTAATTTTGTCAAATTAAACTAATAATTATAATGGAACAAAATTTTCAAGAAAGCCACTCCAGCTGTCCTCATCTCATTCGTGAACATTAACACCAACACATTGATGAACTATTAATTATCACTAAATAATGTGAAAGGTGTTCCCCAAATTGTATGTAGAGGCAGAAAGAGTGGGACCTACTCAAGATTTTAAATCACCCAAGTGATTTAAACTGTAATACAGATCTCAGACATTTCAACAGCCATAACTCCAACATCTCTAAGAAGATGTTTTATCAATTTATCACAAATTATAACTGAAGTTCTCAGGCCTGTGCTATTCTGCTGTGCTGTTGCAACAGATTTTGGCCATTTCCACCTTCCAAACTCTTTATTTCTCTATTGCTGGCCCACCTGGAACAAACTCATTTAGGATGACTAAATAAGCTGTACTTCCAAAACCCTCTGTTCCAACAGACTGCTGTGTTATTCTCTTGAAAGCTTTATTCTTAGAACTAAGACCCTTATCAAAACTTTCTATCTCAGGAAAGACATTATTAGCCCCCATTTCAACATAAAATGTCCTTGTTTTGGAGGGGAAAGAAAGATTTCGATGTAAATGTAAAGAAAAATGCCTCAAAATGTCTACAAAATTTACAATTCAGTAATGTGTATGATGCTACCAGATGATACTCATAGGGGATGACAATAGGAACGTGTCCAACTGGATATTATCCCTGTTCCAAAAGTGCAAACTAATCTTAGCTGTCCTTGTGATTTACAGCATCACTAATGGAAGCAGTTTAGCAACATTTTCTGGCAAGCAAGAGCATGTGCACCAGGGAGAGGGAGAAATATCCTGCACTGGAGGGAGAGGATGTGTTTGCTGAAGGGGAGAAGGATCCTGTCAATGTAAAACATACAAATAGAATTAAAACATTCTGGGTTTTCCTCTGTGTTTCTGTATATCCATTAGTGATTTCATAAATTAAATTCACTGGCAACTGATCTAAAAAATGTTGATAAGGTAAAGACCCAAACAGGGACAAAATTATTTTAACTCATATCTCGGTGGTTTTCAACTCATCCAAGATTGTCCCAACATCACTCATGTGAGGCAAAGATGCCTCCAGAATCCATTTAGCCCCATTTCTGCTATTTTGTGACCACAGTGCTCTATTTTGTGATAGTAATTCTCCATTGTGTTTATGCTTGCAAGTCTCTCTTCCCTTACAATTTATTTTTCACATACAATTCCTTTTTCCTCAGACATTGGTTTATCACCATTTGTTCCTGCAGGATAAAGTCTAAAAGAAAAATACCACCTCACCTGGAATTGTCACACCTGCCAGGTGATTTGCCCATTGTTTTTTTCCGCCCCTTCTGAGGCAAAACCAGTCAGATATTGAAATGTACAAAGCAGATAGGTATTCGAGCTCTTCGGTTCTCTGGCTGTATCACTGAAGAAAGGAGACTGGTTCTGCTTTCTCAGAAAACTGGTTCCGTTCCTCTGTTTTTTTGACTGTTGTTTCTTTTTCTCCTGGCTCCTGCTTGGTGGCTCCTTTCCACAGGCAGCCTGGAAGAAAGAGTCAAGGAAAGCTGCGGGGCCACCAGGGAAATCAAATGGCATCATGACAAGTGACACAAAACTGTAAATAAAAGTCTTCCCTTCCTCAGGCTGTTTAAATTTCTAAAGGCTTCGGTGACTGAAATGCTAGGATTAATTAAGTCTAGCACCAGTCAATTCTGCAGAAGTTAAGTGGATCTGTTTCATAATGGTAAGAAAAGTGAAGGGACTAGAAGCAGGAGGATATTTCTCTTTCCTGCAGGATCTGGATGAAAAAGAGAATGTTTTTCTAGTTCTGGGCAAGCATGAAAACGTAGATGAAAGAGGCATTTTCCACTAAAAAAAAGAAGGCAAAAGAAAAGCCGGTTGATTATGATTGTGGAAGTGGTAGGAAATGAATCACACCAGGAAAAGCTGCTGCCAACCTGCACAAATCTTATGGCTGATTGTCAAAATTCAGTCACGTAGGTGTAGAAACACCAGGCTGTTTGTCTCTGATCAGAGTCTGCAGCACGGGGTGGGTGACAGGGCCACACTCATCCATCTGGAGTGAGCAGCTTCTCCTTCCCTGGGGAATCCAGAGAACCATGGGATCTCAGGCTTGGAAAAGACCTCCATGGTCACCAAGCTCAAACAAGAGGGCAATGCTGCCAAGCCCAGCACTAAACTGTGTCCCCAGGTGCCACCTCTGCTCATCTTCCTCACCCACAAAACCTCCCTGGTGCTGCACAGCAGCAGGAATCAATTAAAACAGCCAAATTTCAGTGGCACAGATATTTTCCCAGGAAAAATGCCTCGTTCCTGCTGCTCCCTTCTATCTAACATCACTTTGAGAGAGAGAAAATGTGGCTCCCCCTGGTTCTCTAACCCCAGGCTCTTTCCAAAGGCCAAATTGGCTGCCACAATATGCATAATGAGGGAAAAAATGTTAGATTTGCTCTCCATGCAAAAGCCATCTCACCTTTATTTTTGCCACGTCCTTTTTTTTCCTGGAAGCTTTCACCACCTGCACCTGGGATAATGAAGAATGTGCAAACAGAGATATAGCCTCACCAGTCTATTCTCATGGAAAGCTCAAAAGGCAATTCCCCAGCTGTCCCTCAGGGGAAGACATGAATTGTCATCTTAGAGATGCCTCAATCCTCACATTTTTAAGTTAAAACATTCCTTGATGTTTTCCAGGCCAGGTTGGACAGGGCTTGGAGCAGCCTGGGAAAGTGGGAGGTGTCCCTGCCCACGGCAGGGGGGGATGACCTTCAAGGTCCCTTCCAACCCAAACCATTCTGTCATTCTATGATTCATATAATTTTTACTTACTTTAGGCATTTTTCAGGATGTCTGAGCATTAAGACAAATAATTTCAGACATAGGAGTTGATACAGATTTACAAAGAACACAATTCTTAAGCCATTAGATCTTCTGGTTGCAATTATACCCAAAATTTGGATTAAGTGTCTTTGCAGACTGTGAACTTCAAAACCCAGCATCTTCATCAAACTATCATGGACCTCAGCAAAGGCAAGACTCTGCCCTTCTTTAGGGTTTCTCACCAGCGCAGAACTGACATAAACCCTCCACAAATTTTGTATCTGAGAAATATTTTTTAAACCTGAAGCATTTCCTCCGAAATTGCTGATGCTGCATTCCACAGGGAACCATTCCCATCCCTGGATGGGAACCATCCAAGGTCAGGTTGGACAGGGCTTGGAGCAACCCAGAATAGTGGAAATGTTAAAATTTTTTTAAGAAAATGCTAATTAGACCATCTGGAAAACACATATCAACATAAACTGCAAAAGATACAGAGGAAGTCTCCAGCAGAAGAGGTTTCCATGGAAGGGGAGCAATTAATCCCATTGCCACATAATAAACCTGGGGCAAAAACATGGAATTTGGGTGACACAAACCACACAAGGTGTCTCCAACCAGGTGAGGTGCTGATAAAACACTATTTATGGCTAAGGTGACAAGAACCACCTTTCTTCCTTTTCCTGTGGAAAAAGTTTCATTCCAAAGTGTATTTTGTTCTGAAGTAGAGCAACAGTTTGGGAAAAAGACAGTAATAACAGCAGTTTAAAAACACCTGTTTATAATTGTTAGTTTATTGGAATTGTTAGTTTATTGGAATAATCTGGAAAAAAAATCTGAGCAGCTGGAGAGACAGACAAAGTCAGAGACCTGAAATCCTTGGGTGGAGAGTGAATAAGCATGGGGAAGTCTCACAGAGTCAGTGTTTCATGGGGGAAATGTAATTTTAGTGGAAAAGCCACTTCTGTTTTGGTGAGGTAGCAGTCAGCAAAAATAATCCGACTGAAATTCAGCCTTAGTTTCACTTTCGATTAAGCAAGGCAGAGTGTCGTGATGAGGAATGTGGTGAGGAACAAGGTCCAGGTGCTCAGCAGAGGGAGAGGAACAGCAGGAAGGCACATCTGTGCTTTACCTTGGTACATGATGAAGTCTGAAGAGAACTTCCAGAAAACTTACAAGGAACTCCCAGACACCTTTCACGCATTTGAGAGCAGTTTTTCTCATAAATGCTATTGCCCAAAGTCTGGGGACTGCAGGAAAATCGAGGTCAGACTTTTTGCCCCAGCTGCATAATGCAGCCTGGCGAGGGAAAACAACAGGAATGAGAGTGACAGCTAAAATTCCAGGTTTTCTTGGGACAGAAAATCCATACAGGAGCACAAAGAAAGCTGATTTATGCTGCTGACTCTGTCCCACAAGGGCTGCTGACATAAAAGACTCCTCACCTAAGAGTGCCTAACAGCCCTTTTACTCCCTGCAGCATGGAGCTGGCAGGAAATTCCAGATATCCACGGAGCTGAGTTCCTGAAATGAAAGCTGCCATTCAGAGCCAGCCTGGGGAAGGCAGCAGCACCTGAAATTCAGCATCTAAGCCATACCTGCATCCTAAAAGCTTTTCAGTTTTATCGTGGTGGGATTTTGGCACTGGACAACTGAAGTTCAGCCCTGAGCTGCTGACGTATTAAATCCAAATGTACCAATAATTGTGGTGTGAAACCACAGTTTTGGTTCCAATTCCAATTCTGTTGTGCCTAGCAGAGGCTTTCCTGATGCAGGGAAATAAGGTAGGATTGGGATCACACTGTGCTTGAAGAAAAAAAAGAAAGTTCTAGAACACTTCCTGCTTATTTTTTTCTTTTCTTTCCTTTTGTTTTAAAGCCAGACATCCCATGACAAGATGCCTGTTGTAATGATTTATGGATATTCACACAGCAAGACTGGAAAAAAACCCAAAAATCCCATGTGTAACAAACCTTCAGATAATCCCAAGCTGTAGAATTTAAGATTGTTGTGTTGCCATGATTTTCATGGCCATTTTTATAACAGTGGGTTGTTTTCTCAATTATTTTCCTACAGTAAATCCTATTTCAAACAATAGGCAGGGAAAAGCATTCTGGAGTGTAAATCACTATAGTAAGCTTCAGGATATGGAGCTTCAGAGTGAACTCACCACAGAACTGCTGCCTGGGGAAAAGTCTGAGGAGATCTTTTTCAGCCTCGTGTGAGGCAAAGTGAAAAATTGTGTGAAGCCACCATTAGGACACATTACCAGAGGTTTATGTGTCCAAAAATATTTCTTTTCTTTATTTTTTTTTAAGCTTTCCCAACAGAATGTAAGTTCATGCCAATGGTAATGTCAGATGACAAAGGGGGCAGTCTCATATACCAGCACTGAAAGTCTATTTACAGTGTAGATGAACCTTTATTCACACACTATTTAGTTGTTCCTATCTATCAGGAAATCCACATGCACCTACTCTTTTTTTACTCTTATCAAGTTCATCAGCCCCCCTCAGCTTTGAAAGCACAAAAGATGGCTTTTGTTCTTATTCCAGGGCCTTACTAAAACTGCAACCTATCTCTACTTTCTTGCTGCCTCTGTCTCTCTTATGAAAGTGTTTGCCATGCTGCCTCAAAAAATAAAGTGGCAAAAATGTACAGAGCAATGAATCAGATGTAAACAAAAATATCTGCAGCCTGAACCTGCTTTATGATGTTCTTGGGCTGTCTATTATGAAGCACATTTCCTGGTGAAGAAAACAGATAACCCCTCTATCTAAAAGACAATTTGGGAGCAGGGACAGGGAGTTTAATCACGATTATTGCAGCCTGCTTTCAATGCAAGCTCTTAGCATGTGCACAGTGATCCTCTGAATCAGTGAATAAACTGATTTTTAATATTTTTTTTAGATGGTATGAGCTGGAAAAAATAATACTTTGGGCAATTTCATGTACAGAATATTTAAATTACTACAGTGTACAGTCAAATGTTGATGGCATGAGTTAAGACTTTGGCTCGTGAGCTAATTCTTGGATTTCTCAGCAGTGACACAGCTTTCTCAGTCATGTATTGAGCATTTATTAATTAATGACAAGGAAACAATTAGCTCCAAACTCCCTACTGAGTGTTTTCCAAGCAATAGATTTTTTTAGCATCTCATGGGAGAAAGATGTCTCAGCAACATTGCATTACTGTTGTGGCCATCATGTCAACTGCTCTCATGAGGGGGTTTGGGAAAAGGTTATTCCAGGCCTAAGTCAGAGTCAAATCTAAGTCCAGATCTAACTTTTTTCCTACGCAAGACCTAATACATACCCTTAAATCAAACTGTTAAGGGAAAACAAAAATTATATTTTATGAAGATTTGCTATCTTAACTCCGATACCCACAATGTCACACTAGCAACAGACAATTGCATGGCTTTCCTCACTTGAAATACGTGACTCAGCTTTAGATTTTTTTTTTTTTTTTTTTTTTAATGTCTGAAATTAAATCATAATGTGCCAGGACTTACCTTATTGCTGCAAGCAACTTGAAATAGCACTTGAAACATGCCAATATTCCAAACATAACATAACAGCAAGCAAAAAAAACCAAACCCAAAAATCCTGTCTTTAAAGGGGAAACTTCTTTTCTCATGTGCAGAAGTCTTAAAGGAGTTTGAACTGGGTTGTTTTTTTTTTTTTTTTTCTTTTCTGGACTGTCAGAAGCTCTTTCACAGGACCTCTCATAAGAGTTCTGATAAGAGCCCCGTGGGCAGGAGGGGAAGGGCACAGCAGGGCAGTGGGTCAGGGATGGAGGCGCGCGAGCATCCGCAGCCACGAGCGATAAGTCTTGACAAGGTCAGCTCCCCTGGTGCTGCAAAAGCCAGGGAGGAGGTAAAACACACTGATTTACCTTAACTCAGAGCTCCTGCTGCCTGCAGAAAGGCTCAGGAGGACCAAATGCACAGGCAGTAAAAGTTGTGCTGGGAGGCCTGACCTGAGCTGCTCGCAGACCTCGCCAGGAAATTCAGAGATGGAGGAGACTGAGCCCCTGCAGAGCTTCTTTTGCCACAGGAAATAACATCCATAGCATCAATCCCTCCCTCAATCCTGAGCTCTTACAAGGCACCAAACCCTGCAGGTGAACAGTGGCACGCACCTGGTAAAAGAAGTTAAACCTTGGCTGTCAGTTCCTGGCACACTTGGGTAAATCCCAGGCAGCTCTGACTTGATTCTCACCCAGCAATAAAAGGTATTTATATCTTCCTTTTCTCAGTCTAAATAACTTGCTTGTTTGGACCAGTTATTTTTTCCTGTTCTTGGCTCCAGCCCTCCCATTAGTGAGTATTATAATGTTCAGGAAAAGAAATCCAGCTGGTGGAGTGAAGGCTCTGCACAAGTTAAATGGGAAGCTTGCACATGCCTGTTTTTCATCTAAGCAGCATGTGCATTTAAGCCAGGGTTACAAAAAGCTCCTGTGTCTTCAAGATTTCATTTTTAGGCACATCTTGCAAAAGAGAGTGAAAAAAAATTATGTTAATTAAAATTTTCAGTTTAATTTCATCTATTTTATCTCAAAGCAGCCTAAAAATGTGCAAGCTTAAAATTATCATCTTCTCGTCAGGGTCAGCCATACTTTACAGTAGAGGTCAAGAAATTTCTTGCCCATAAACAAGTCCCACAAGTCCTCTTTGGGTCTTCAAACAGTTTATGGTCATGAAAAAATCACAGAATCACAGACTGTCCTGGGTTGGAATGGGCCTTAAATCCCACCCAGTGCCACCCCTGCCATGGGCAGGGACCCCTCCCACTGTGCCAGGTGCTCCCAGCCCCAGAGCTTCTTAGTATTTTATGCAATGCATAATACCCAAGAGGTAATTTCCAAAAATTATTCCCTGAACAGAAGCTTCGTTTCATCTTTTATCAAGGTTTTAAATTATATATAAAAGGGTTTCTTGAAGGGCTTTGTTTTGGTGTTTTTTTGTTTTTTTTGTTTTTTTTTTTTTTATTTTTTGTCTTCTTTTTCTTCCTTAGCATAATAATGCATGACAAGAAAGCTGGAGACAAAACTAGAATTACATTATATCTTCTTTATCTTCATTTTGTATTGTACTGGAATAGAGCAGAGCACTACAAAGTGTCTTGAAATCAGGTTTTAGAAAGTTAAAAATAAAGGATTGTGATGGAATTAGAAGACTCCCACAGAAATTTTATAGGAAGTAGTGCCAGTCACACAGACATTGTGTGCTTGGAAAATCCCTGCCTCCTCATCAAATTATACTGTACAATTTCTTGTCACTAAAATGCAGTAGAAAAATGAAGAGGTGAGCTATCAGAGTAACTGTTGCTGATGTGCAGGAGGCCAGCTTTTTATCCCAGCTGTTTCTGAATATTAATTGCTTTCTGTAAAACCCTTCTGGTTTTAGAGCTGTATTCATGGATTTTGGAGATTCATTCCAGTGCCACAATCCAGAATCCAGGTTCTGCTCTCTGCCACTGCCAGTGAGTGATGCCCTCATTGGTTGATGAGTCAAGATAAGTTAAATTTCTTTCTCATCCACGGTTACCCTCCACAACATTTGAACATTCAAAAATTAAATTAAATCAAAAATTCAATAATCACCCTTATTCCTAAGGTGTGAAATCCTGGACTGGGCAAAGGAGAGGCATTTTCATGGAAAGAATCAGGGTTTCACCCAAAGTGTGTGATACTTTTCAGAAGGTATGCATTGTTTGGAATTTCTTTATGACATTTCTTCCCCCCTTCCAGCTGCCCACTGGGATTCCTGTCAGCTCACTGTCCTTGGTGGTAGATAGCCCTGCTGTGAGTTAATTGTGATCAGTGAGTTCACACATGAGGAATTTTGTTCTGATTCAGTCAGCATGAAAACACTTCGTGGAACAAATTTTACTGACAGTGAAAGTGGGAATTTTATTTTCTGTTAATCCTCTGTTGGTGAATTTTGGACTGAGAAATGCAAGAATAAATGGGATAGTAGCCTGACTGGAACAAAGCAACTAAAACTGAGCAAAAATGAGTCAGCTTTCATCCGACACTTCTCCTATAAGGGCTGAGGTTTTTATATTGCATATATGGTATTTTTTTATTCATATCTATGCAAATAAATAGGCTCAACTTTGACACAGAGCATTTCACTGCTTCCATGAAACCTTCATGGCATGACAGGCATTACCTCCACAGGTATCAGCCACACACTGGTGTCTCCTACAGACTTCTAGACAAATGCCAGGTAATTTAATTCAGGGAGAATTCTTAGTTTCTGACAGGTCCAAGTGGTCCCTGAAAGGGGAGATGCTTCGTTTCAGGTCCCAGTGCAGCTCCCAAGCTCCTCAGCACTTCCCAGTTTTTCCCAGTATTTCCCTGTTCTGGGAATATCTAACACGTCTTATGTGACAAGAGGTGACCTTGGCAACTCACTCCCATTTCCCAACACCATCTCTCATGGAGCCCTGGGATTCTTGGAACAGCTGGGAGTGGGAAAGGCTCTCTGGGCAAGGAAGGATGTCAAGGAAGGAGCTGGAAGAAATGGGAAAGCTTGAGGAAGATGAGCTAATCACCAGTCAGAGGCAGAAAATATTCCAGGATAAATATCAGGTCCTCTTGTTCCAAAGAAAACTTCTTGTTCAGAGTCAGAGTCTTTCCCAACATCAGATAAGATCTTGGCAGGAGGAAGCTCCAAGAACACCTAAAGGACATCAATTCTGAACAGTTTGGAGATTTGGTATTTGTGCAGAGCAAGGCTGATGATGTCTAAAAAATAATTTAAAAAAAAAAGAAAATAAAAATGTCCCCACACAAACAGAAATCCCCCTGACTTTAAAAAGAAAAAAATAAGTAAGTTCCAAATCCTTTCAGGAAGAGCACATCAGTATTACATAGCTTTTCTATTTACCCTATTTATTTGAGAAGCTGTAGCACAGAGAAGAAGAATCATTCTTTTTCCTTCTTACAGGGAGCACTGATACTCGTTAGAGTAATTGTTCTCATTAGAGACTCACTCATTAAGCAGAGTAAAGCCGTGTGTGTGTCATCTTTCCCATTCCCAGCTGTTGGTGTGTGAAGAGACCCAGCCCTGGAAGGAGGGAGGGCTGGAAATGTTAACTGCCACGCTGACACTCACAGCCATGTAATTTCTGCAGGATATAGGAAATCATGATTTATCTCTATTCCAGGCTTATCACAGAAAATTGATTCTTTCCTCAGTTTATCCAGAAGGAGATACAGACAAAGGCATACATTCGCCGAGAAAATAAAGAAATAAATTAACATACTTTTCATTTTGGTTTTTGGAGGAACTGAAACAAGGGCTTCCCTGTTTGCAGGCAATAATCATGTCGCTGTAAAGCCATATCTGGTCCTAATTCCCCTCCCAGCACCAGATGTTCCCAAGGCACATCCCCTTGGAAGAAGCAGCGTGGGGATTTCAGCACCTGACCACAGCTGTCAGGATGGGGACAGGGATTTCAGGGCTGTCACCCTGCCAGGGAGGCTGTGCTGGCCAAGGGAGGGGGTCACAGCAGGCCCAGGGTCAGCGTGTCCCACTGGCAGAGCACCCCTGGAAGGACCTCTCTGCCCTCTGGCCGGTGGCTGGTCACTCTCACAGGGGTCAGGCTATGGGGGAATTGTGGTTTGGAGGGGCTGGATGGCCACTTTGAGGGTTGTGAGGGGTGCTCTGTGCTGGGGATCAGCCCCCATCCCATGGGGCTCCTGGCATTTGTCACCGTGGCTCCTTCCCCTGCCATGTCCCTCAGGCTGCTGGCAGCCCCCTGTGATGCCTCAGTTGTCATATTTTTCAAATTTTGTACTGCATTAGTGCTCTGAACTCCAAACAGAGTGTTAGCTACTGTCTTCACGTTCTGGTCAGACAGAACAATCCCTCTGTGCCTGTGATCCAAAGTTACCCTACAGACAGCCCCACAACCCAAAAGTACAAAGAACAGTGAATTGGGAAGCAGCAAACTGGGGGAATGTGACTTCATTCCCTGAATCTGTAATTGGAGAATTAATCCCTGATATGTAAATGGACCAAACTTATAATTGTCTGAAAAAATCCTGACCCATCATCCATTTCTGAGTGTAACCCCTGTGGAGACTTTGTCTGCCCTAAATGTACTTGAAAGCCCTTCATTAAATCTATCTTTTATTCCCTTAATTCTGTCTGGCCTCTGTTTTTAGGTAAGCCAGAAGAAGGCATCACCCAGAGAAACTCTGGGCTGGCTGCAGGCCAGAGCGTCTCCAGACCTTGCTCCTGTCAGGGTCAGTGTGTTCTGTGTCACACTCTGCCCCCCAGTCACGACTCCTCTCCTTTTTTTCACACCCAGCCTCACTGATCACCCCATCTTCCCACTCTGCATTTGGGGCTGTACTGTCTCGGGTTTATAAAAAAATATTTTTGTGTGTCTCTTCCAGCTGGCTGTTTTCGTGACCCCGAGAATGTACAATTTTGTTTTCCCCAGCCAGAGATCTTGAAAAGGAAAGGCCGTGAGCCGTCTCTTCTGATGTTTCATTCATTGTTTATTCTGTCTTATCAATACATTCTGTTCCTGACCAGCATAGCTCTTCATTGCAAATCAGTCCAAGGCACAAAACCCCAATCCTCAAATCACAAAATTCCAAATGCTCCATACTAAAATGCTAACTACTCCCACCCTCAGGGTTGCGTGGATATTTATACTACAATCCATGTAATCAGTATTTATAATACTTCTCCAATAACTGTTATTTTTGTTAGAAGGTTAGACTCTACTCTAAACCAACTATAATGTGCCACCTCACTCCAGAACATGGAGCAGATGAGGAAGAAGAAAGAAACCCAAAAGCCACGTGGACTTCTCCATCTTGTCTTCACCTGCTTATCATCCTAAAATCCCATAAATCTAAAATTCTCACCCTGTGATGAAACTACACACTATTCTACTGTCTAATACATACTCTTGAAAACTCTGCTTCATTCCAGAGCCTAAAAGCCCTTTTTCCATGAACAAAGATTAAAAACACTGTTTGTCAGAGATCTTAAAATCTCTTAAACATGCACAGAAATATTTCTCATAATTCCAGACTCTGACAACAGCAGGGTTTGGATCTCACTGTGCTTCTCCCCTGGTAGGCACCATAGCTGTTCTAGCTCTCCAAACTCCTCCTGGCAGCCTGCTCCTGCCCAGGCAGAGGTGTCCATCAAGCTTGTGGCAGGAGGTGGTGCATGCCAGGTCCCCCTACATGCACCCCAGATGCTTTCTCCAGCACAGAGGGGGCTGTGGGGGGTGTTGGCCCGTGCTCCCCTGCTCTGGGTGATGGGATTCCTACAGCAGTTGGTTTTACTGACTCCGCTCTCCGCACTGCTGTTGGAAAGGAAGAAACAGAAAAGTCCTATAACTCTGAGTACTTATCCAAAGATGGTAAGGATGCAGAAACCAGAAGAGACATTGAAATGAAAGCAGTGTTTGTCTGAATGTTTCTAGAACAGCTTTGGCTGACCAAAGCTCTTTCTCTCTTTGTTAGGAATGTCATTTACTAACAGACATCCCAAACCAGAACAGACCCTTCTGCCCTGACTCAACAGGGAGGGACCCCTGATAAGATATAGAGATTAGAAAGAAATAAAACATGGGAATGGAGGGATTCCTATAGGATGTATGTAAATGTAGAAATTTGTATTCAGTACTAGATCGGTTAATGAGAAAGTAGAATATCCACCGTAGAAAGAGATGAAGTCATTGTAAAAGGAGAGCTTGCTCTCTTATTCTTTTGCTCTCTTGCCTCTCTTATTCTTCTGTTGTCTTCTCTCTTCCTCTCTTGCTCTTATCCTCTCTTTCCTTGTGTTCTCTCCTGCTCCAGTGTCCTCCAGCCTGCTCTGAGCTAACCCCAAGCTGGGCTCTTTTCACCCACACCCTATGGAATAAACTTCAAAATTAACCATAGAGATCTCATCTGAGTCCTGTCCCAGACTATTCAGGCACAGAACAGCTCCCACACAATGCTGTAAAGAATAAAACCCCTAAGACATGAACTCTTGATGAAGGTTTTAATAAGCTCTTAATTAAAGTGTTAGGTTGCTATTGAATGTTAAATGTTAAAATTCTACAACTTGCCTCCTGTTGTCGCTGTTAAATGTTAATATCCCTTGCTAAGTTAAGACGTGTTCTGCAGATGTTATATTTGTATTCCTTCCCACCACTTACCCTGTGTCCATGACCCTTTCTCTCGGGAACCACTGCCACTGCTCCCAAAAGAGCTTGCACACAAACCACACGCAAAGGAGGAGCCTTTGGTGCAATTTGGACCCCCAAAACAACAAATCAGTATATAACAAAAGAATAAAAGCTGTAACTGTAGCCCAGCAAAATGCAGAAAATCATATACCATCAACTAGAGCTGGATTCCATCCTGTCACCATAACTTTGACAGCACTCAGTCTATATGACACACCTAGACCACGATCCAACAGGTGTGTTGCTTGGGATTCTCATGAGAATGGAAGCCCCAGCTGTGCTGACAGACAAAGCTGTGTGTTTCTCTCCTTCTTGTATGTTTTCTTTTCAGCCTTCTGATGTTTCCGAATTCCTGGAGTCAGTTCCCACACGCGTGTCTGTAAACAGCAATTGTTTTTTGGATTCCTCTCTGGAGGAAGCAAGAAATGATGGGCTTTTGGATTGACCAGTGTGGTCAGAGATGTAGCAACCTGTCAGAGTCTGGAATTATGAGAAATATTTCTGTGCATGTTTAAGAGATTTTAAGATCTCTGACAAACAGTGTTTTTAATCTTTGTTCATGGAAAAAGGGCTTTTAGGCTCTGGAATGAAGCAGAGTTTTCAAGAGTATGTATTAGATGGTAGAATAGTGTGTAGTTTTATCACAGGGTGAGAATTTTAGATAGATGGGGTTTTTAGGATGGTCAGACAGGTGATGACAAGATGGAGAAGTCCACATGGCTTTTGGGTTTCTTCTTCTTCCTCATCTGCTCCATGTTCTGGAGTGAGGTGGCACATTATAGTTGATTTAGAGTAGAGTCTAACCTTCTAACAAAAATAACAGTTATTGGAGAAGTATTATAAATACTGATTACGTGGATTGTAATATAAATATCCACCACCCTGAGGGTTGGAGGATTGGTGGTTTGTGCCTTGGACTGACCTGCAATGAAGAGCTCTGCAGGTCAGGAACAGAATGTAATGATAAGAAATGATAAACTATGAAGAAAACTTAAGAAGAAAAGTCTCGTGACCAGTTTTTCAAGATCTCTGGCTGGGGGAAACAAAACTTTACATTCTCGTGTCAGCGGTAAACAGCCGATCAACAGAGACAAACACAAAAATACTTTTTTATAATCTTTTGGATTGACCAGCGTGGTCAGAGAGGTAGCAACCTCTCCTTCCAATCCCTAGACACTTTTGCAATGATACATAAGTCAAAGTCTCATAATAAACTTCCTCTTTTTCAGAGGAAGAGCTGTTATTAAAGACAGACCCAGAACTGTCTTTAATAAATGCGTTTTCAAAGGAGCTGGGCTCCTGGCTGGTTTCTTACACTGCTGCTGTTAACAATATGGGAATTTTTCAAAATTCTTCTAATCCTGAGTTTAATCAGACAGTTTAAACCTCTCAGTCTAACCCAAAGGGGATTCCTCGAAGGACTGATTCAGAAGCAAAATCATTACAATTAACTAATTGGTCTGATGTTAAACAGAATTTAGATCAATATGAGACCCTTTCACATCATGATATCAAAGAACTCAGCAAATAAAGGAAATTAAGAAAACCAATGAAGGATAGCGGGCTGGCTTCTCCTTGCTTTAATAATATGGTGAAAAGTATTTTTAATTCTTATGACCTTGTTCCTGCAGACTGCCGTAATGTAGCTTCTTTAGTCTTATCTAATTCAAAGTACATTTTATGGGAATTCAAGTGGAAGAAAATTCTAGGTAAATTTATTGAGAAATATGAAGATAGTCCTTTTGCTCATTTAAACATTGCTTGATTAGCCGGCAACTGTTGGAGCCCAGAATGCAGAGAATATTCCTCTGCATGTTTTGAAGGATCAAAACCCTCTGTCAAACACTGCTTTTAACCTTCATCCATGCAAAGGGCTCCACAGGCTCTGGGATCAAACAGAGCTTTCCAGAATGTCAATTAGATAGTAGCATAATATGGAATTTATCTCAGGGTGAGAAATTGAGATTTTTGGGTTTGTTAGTATGGTAAGGAGATGAAGACAAGCTGGAGGATCCTTGTGGTTTTTTGGCTTCTTCCTTCTCCTTCATCTGCTCCACATTCTGCAGTGTTGGGGACACAGGACCATTGGGCACAATTTGCCACAGTGTCACGTGAATAGAGATTTAGTTAGTTATTGGTAGGAAAGTAGAAATCATGTCCATTCTTGGTGATAACTGGGTGAATTCTCTTGAAGAGAACCTTGATTCTGTGTGTTGGAGGCTTTTTGATGCCTTTTGTCCCTCATGCCAAGCTGGTGTAAAGCCTGGTGTGCAGAAATTGCTGATGAGAAAATAATAAACAACCTGAAGAGCGAGAATAACCAAGAGTCCAGTTTGCCTTTTTACTGAACAAGGACTTGGGAAAAGGCCTCCCCTATCAGGGGAGAGACTTGTGGGAGTGAAAAACTCCAACAGGCAACAGTCCATGATAAGGCAGGGGACCAGGCAGTGGAGCTGCCTAGGTCTTTGGTTTTTTGATATTAAATATGCTGCCAGAAAAGCCTTGCTCACTGTTGAGCCAGCAGGTATTCCTGTGAATGCTTATGCTGCTATAATGCAGGGCAAATCAGAGTCCTATGGTGCTTTTTTAAATCAATTAACAAAAGCTTGTAAATACAGTGTCCAGACAAACAGGCACATTCTTATAGTCTTAAAAATCTTGCTTTTGTTAATGCAAATGAGGGATGCAAGAAAGTTACCTTAGTCTTACCTGAACAGCCTCCAACTATCCCTCAAATGCTCTCAGCTTGCAGTAAGCTTAGCATCCCAGAGCACCTTGCTAAGGTACAAGCCAATCCTTTCAAGGAGCAGACTAAAGAATCTCAAAAACTATTAGGAGAAAAGATTGAGAAGGCCCTTGAAAAACACCTTTGTGGCTGTGCAACAGGAGTCTGACAAAAGGTTTTACTTTTGGTAAACTTGTTTTTTGGTAAGTTTGTTTAACTTGTGGTAAACTGGAACACATGGAAAGGGATTTGTCCTACAACAGCAACCCAATCTAAGCAACCTAATGTTTGCCCCCAGTGTCAAAAAGGGAAACATTTGGTGAAGTATTGTCATTCTCAGTTTGACATCAATGGCAAAGCTGTCATTAAATCCAAAGAAGAGCACCATGTCATAAGTAGTGGCACCCCCGTTGCCAACTCAAATGTTATTTATGCCTCAACAACCCTTCCCTCAGCCAACTATTTCTCAAGTGGTTCCATTTCAATACCCCCAGGGGCAAGGTTTGCATTGGTGACCTCAAAATTTATATGTCTTTTAAAAGACTTTTGTTATCAAGGTATCCATACAAGAATGACTAACATTTTTCAACAAAAACAAGACTTTTTAATTATGGGCAAGGACAGCAACAGAATTTTCAGACTTTCAGTCCTTCCAGCTGTTGTTTCAGTAAACTGCAGTGAAGAGCTAGTAATTATAACTCTGGCATTTAATGTTCCTATGGTAATTCAACCAAATACACCTATAGCTATTGCTATTTGTTTTACCTATGAATACATCCAAGCAAAATACATTTTACGAGGCTTCATTTCAGACTGTGCCTTTTGGGAACCTTACCCCAGGTTTCTGATGTCTTTTGGGTGGAAACGTGTAGGCTGCAGCTGACCAGAGTTTATGTGCAGCCTGAATCACCATGATAGGACAGTTTATGTCACAGGCATGCAGGTGTCACTGTAATTTCTCATGTGTTTTGACCCAATGATTGGAATTTGGTAACACCAGCAGGTGGCCTTGCAGGGATTGGAGGTGCTACAGAGTGTTTGCAAAGTGAATCCATGATTTCCATTACAAGTCCTGAAGGAAAGACAGTGACAGTGCATCGCTTCGTTGTTCCAAAGGATCTCAGAGTACAGGGGAGAGACCTGCAGTCCCAATGGGGAGCTAAACTGGATGTGGGCTGTGATGGGGACCTGTAGAAACCCTCCACTCTAAACCTGATGGAAAACTGATAATCCTGTATCAGCTGATCAGATTCCCTGATCAGATTGATCAATGGCCTTTATCAGATTAAAAACTAAGTGTCCTTAAAAATTTAGTAAAAGAGCAATTACACCTGTGAATACTCCCTGGATCTCACCAGAAGACTTCTGACTCCTGGAGATTGCTTCATGACCTGAGGAAGATCAATGAAGTGATCGAAGATATGGGAACCCTACAGCCTGGAATTCCCTCTCTGTCAAGGATTCCAAGAGACTGGCCAGTTGTTATCATCGGTATTTAAAGGACTGTTTTTTCAAAGTCAATACCACTTCATCCAGAGGGTGTCCCAAGATTTGCCTTTTCAATTCCAGCCATGGAAGTGAACTACTGCAGAGGTATCACTGGAAATCACTGCCTCAAGGAATAAAGGACTCTCCCCCAATTTGCCAATATTTTGTGCCACAGTCCCTGTCTCCAGCTCAACACAAGCACCCACCATCTATGATTTTCTACTTCGTGGATGACTTGGTCATTGCAGCACCAACACAGACAGAAATTGAACAAATTTATGACAGTTGTTGCTACTGAAATGCAAAATGCCAGATTTGAAATGTCTACATCCAAAATTCAAGAAGTCCCACCCCAGAATTATCTGGGATGGAAGGTGAACAAACAATTACACCACAAAAGATACAACTCCAGACCAGTGACAACACTTTGCAAAATTTGCTACAATTTCTAGGAGAAATTAAATGGGTCAAACCTATTCTAAGAATTACAATGAACTGGCCCCACTTTTTAACTTATTTGGAAGAAACTGCAATATCATATCCCCTAAAACTCTAACACCTGAAGCTCAAGCAGCCCTTAAAAAAAAATCATAGGTGCTTTCCAGAAGAGAAAAGTTCATTGTCATGCTCCAGAAAAACCTTTCTTTCTTGCAGTTTTTGGAGAAAGAATGCATCTTTATGGCTTTATCTTTCAATGAGTGAATGAGATCCTTTGTTAATAATGGAATGGGTTTTTCTTACTTACAGGTCTCCAAACCCGATTTTTTGCAACTATGGAGATGACAGCACAAATTGCGAATAAAGCTAGAACAAGATTGTTCACTTTGTCAGGTCAAGACTTTACAGTTATCTGTTTGCCCCTGAAAAAGGACTGTCTTGATTGGCCATTGCAAAATTCAGATGATTTGCCAAATGCATCGTTCAATTTTTCGGGTGTTTGTTCTGCTCGTTACTCAACTCACAAATTATTGCAAGCAAAATTGAGTTTTAGAGAAAAACCTATGCTAAGGGAAGAACCTTAAAATGCTATAACTCTATTCACTAATGGATTTGGCAAAACCCACAAATCAGCAGTAACAGGGCTGAACCAAACAGCTAAAACCTGGGAATCAGACACTCAAACAGTAGAAGGCTCTCCTCAGATTGTCAACTTAGCTGCTGTGGTTAGGGCTTTTCAGCTCTTTCCACCACCTTTTAATTTAATCACAGATTCTGCTTATGTTGCAAATGTAATTAAAAAAATAGAAGGATCAGAACTAACCAATATTTTGTCTTTTATATCAGGGCTCATTCCTTGCTTCCAGGATTCCTGGTAGAAGGAAATACAAGAGCAGATAAGCTGACAGTGGCTGTTTCAAACACTCGGCCAAAAGTTTTTGAACAAGCAAAACTGAGTCATGCCTTCTTTCACCAAAACATACAAGCACTTGTGGGATGTTTCACATTTTTCACTAATAACCTGGGGGCAAAGGATATGCTTGTGTGTCTACAGGTGCAAGATCTAAGTGGGTTCCAGCAAAAAAATCCCAAAACATTAAACCGTATTGCATGCAATATTCTGAACATTCTGACGAGTCCAAGACCAGAGAAACAAACACGCAAATGTGAGCTGAACAGAGAAATTTCACTCCTGGCCATTCCTTCTTCACCAATGGAACCTTCAAACCTCAACTATATGTCAATAAAAAATGTGTGAATTGTTGGTTTCACAGAACTCTCTGGCAAAAGCGTGATTTCCATTTTGTTATGTTATAGAACTGGATAAAGCAAATCCCCTCCAGTGGATTTTCAGAGGTGAAATTGCCTCTTTTTTAACACAGTCATTTAATTTCTAAGTAATTTCAAGAAAAAAAAGAAAAAAAAAAAGGAAAATTTGTGATTTGAAATATACAGGAAAATCTTTTGCCAAAAAGTAGCTCACAAAAGGGATGGAGAAAAACCCAGCGTTACGCTGGTGTTGGCTAGCTTTGTTTGCATCTTGCAATGCAGATTTGCCTGTGGAACAACCAAAAATAAATGTTTGGGTGACCTTAGCCAAGGCAGCAGGCTCAGACACCATATGTCTGTCCATTTCTAAACCAAAAAAGCCTTGATAGAGCTCTGCACCTTGGTTAGGGGAGCTTTGTAAAATAGGCTTATATGTATTAGTAATTTTAGTGGTGATTTTAGTAGTAGTACCCTGCATACTTAGGTGTGTGCAATGAATGATGGACAAAACTATCAAAGAATTTTTTATTGTACAAGAGAGAGATGTAGGAAATGGAATTACAGAAAGTTCTCACACTCTTACAGAGATATTGGATGAAGGTAAAGACATTGAGAGAGGCTTTGAATTAAGACCTTGGAATGGACAAGTCGTATTAGAACAGTCTGGTAACTACTACCAGATTTGATTTATATCTTTTGAACAGACCAGATTTTTACAGCATTACAATTGCTGTAATGTAAATAGCAATACCTAAAGCGTAAAGTTGTGTAACACAATTAAGTTAATAAGTGACAAAGTTAAGAAGGTTTCTCTTTGGTTGAACAGAGAGGGGAATTGTGGTAAATAGAAAAGCCATAAACCCCTTAGAAAGCTGTGGGAAAGCAAATCTCAGAAATGGAAGAAAGTTAAAGTCAGTAAGGTCAGGGAAATAATGGAGCTACGTGTAATATCAAGTGAGGCCTAGATAATATGCTAAGAGAGATAGTAGAAATATTCATGTTTAGTAATGAGCCAATATCCATTGTTCTAAACCATTACAAGAAAGCATTGTTAGAAGAAAGTGTACATGAGCTTTTAGTAATTGGCTAAACCAGCTGCCTGTAAAGCTTTGGCAATGTGCAATTGGTTGAAAAGTTTTTTCAAATGCCCTGTAACCAGGATGTCTTGAGCTGCTCTTGCAGTGGTTGAAGCTGCTTCCATTTCCTTTGCTCCAACGTGTCAAATGAGACTGATAACTGTAATGGAATAAAATCTTCAGGACAGCCACTCCAGCTGACCCCATCTCATTCATGAACATTATATAATTCCAACACATGCTAGCTGCCAATCTGTTTCTCATTTAGCTGCAGCTTCTTTCTCATCTATGTCTCACTTTTTTTTTTTTTTTTTTTTTTTTTTTTTTTTTTTTTTTGTGTGTGTGTGTGTGTGTGTGTTGTACTGCAAGTCAATTTGTGTTTAGAGGTGAACACTGCCTCCAGCCACAGCTCCTAATTCAAGCCCCATTCAATTCTGTGACTGTTCAGATTTAAACTTTAGCCCAGATCAGAAGTTTTTCAGTTGGCTTCTGCCTTTGATAACAGCACAAATCGAATCCCTGGAGCTGAAGACCTTTGGACTATTGCAGGGTTGAAATATGAGTCCATATCGAATCCACAGCTTGAGTTCATTTCTTGGGGTTAGTGGCGAGGTCCACGCATGAACCCTTGATCATGTTTCCTGTTACTCTTTGCTTATGTCTTTGGCATTAATTCACCCATCACCTTTTCAACTGGGATTTTGCATATTCAGGCCTCCCAGTCCAAGTCCCACCCGGAGAGGCTCCAAAAAGGAAATCCAAAAGTGACCCTACATCAGAAAATCAGTGTCATTTGAACCTCCTGCTGAAATGCAAGAGTCAGATATTGAACAATGCAGCCACTCTGGGCCTGCTCCTAAATCCTCTGGAGCAGCACAGAAGAGGTCCTGAGCTCTTGGAGGGGGATGTTTTTATGCACAGCAGGAATGGAAGCATCTTTAACCAAACTGGATCCAGAATCAGGACAAGCAGAGGGCAGATTTTCCCAGCTCCCAATCCACTGCCCGCCTGCTCATGGCAGAAAACTTTAAATTTTTCTTCTCCAAAACAGCACGACAGTAAATGTTAAAAAAAACAAGTATCAGGAAGATAATGACATATGGATTCTTCTGTTTGTTTTACCTT
The DNA here is from genome assembly GCA_018697195.1 of Certhia americana. Taxonomy (NCBI): domain Eukaryota; kingdom Metazoa; phylum Chordata; class Aves; order Passeriformes; family Certhiidae; genus Certhia; species Certhia americana. The sequence goes on from CM031878.1 coordinate 72,793,932, forward strand.
TTAAACACTTCATGCCTCTTTTTCTAAAAAACACAGTATATTTTCAACCCTAAAGTATGTTACTGCTATGAAAAAAAGAAAGAAAGAAAGAAACAAACACCAAAACAAAAAAACACCCAAATTTTTAAAAGCTCTTGAGGCTGTTTTTCCCCCCAGGGATGTAGTTATGCAACATCAGCCCAAGGAAAAGTTGTCAAAGGGAATGTCAGAGAACAAATATTCTTTGGACCCCAGGGAAATGCAGGAAGTTTTAACACCAAATGATGGCATTTCTCGTTTTCTTCATTAAAGAAAACTTCCCCTTATATTATTGCAAAAACCAATTTTTACCTAGAAATACCTGTTCACTGAATAATTGGCCTGAACTGATTTAGGCAGTGGTGAAGCCCTTTCTGCAGCAGCTCTGTTGTTTGGTGCATCGATCTCAGGTTCTTCTTGTCTCTACCCACTCACAGCTGTGGAATTTTTACTCCCAGAACACTCAAAAGTGGTTTTATCCAAGCACTTTTTAAAATAGGCAAGCAAGCATGGGTTTCTTGAAGTTTGCATGCAAATTTTTCTATTTAAGATCACAGGGAAAATACAGGAGTGTTTTTAATATCTTTTTTACATGGGGAAAAAAAAAGGAATCTCTACTCTTCTCCTGTAGTGAGTAGGTAGCAAAGAAAGACCTGGAATGTTTCCAGGTACCATATTGCTAAATATGAATTGCAGGTGTTTTCCAGGCAGCCCTCCTGTGGCACAAGTGCCTGTAAGTTTGAATAAAAGATGTCACTGCAGAAAATGCCCATTTTCTCTGCCCATCATGATGATTTGCTTTACCTGAACACAGACTGTTGTACAAGAAAGGGTCTGTGCTGCTAAAAACCCTCACAGACAGGAAAACCTGGCTGCAACTTTGACATTTGTTTGCATCTCCTCGTGTTTTCACTCTTTTTTTTTTGAGAAGGAATGCAGTCTCAGGGTGGTTATTCTCACCTTTTCAAAAGTTATAGTCATTAGTCCAGTTTCATTCCATTTTAGAAAAGCAGTGTCTCCAAAGCATTGCAAAGTGAAATTCACCCCCCAAAAAAAAAAATTGTTTTGCTTTCCCATTTTACTGAATTATTTGGGAGTGACAACAATGGGCATACAACATTTTATTCCTGACTTTGTAATGGGAGAGCCTGGCATGTCTTACTGTTTTTAATAAACTTCCAATAGATAGAAAAGCTGGAAAGCAAGACAAAATGTTTATAAGTCCAGGATATCTCAAAACTGATTCTTTCAAGGTGTTTTCTTAAGTCCTCAAAATGTGACTTAAACTGACAGCGACATGGAGGGCTCCTTGCATAAAAAATTATCACACAAAAAGCTTTATTAAAAACTAGAAATCATCTATATTAACTATGTGAACTATGAACTATATAATTTACCAATTAATGCTGATTTCATGATATTTTATAGCTGCTAATATTAGGAAAGACCTCTAAGATCTTTGAGCCCACAACTGTTAACACAGCACTGCCATGTTCAGCAGCAAACTGTGATGGGAAACTAATGATTTGCTGCAATTTTTTAGCTTTAAAATCCCCGGGAAAGAAGAGTTTGTCACAAATCTAAATCTTAATAGAGGTCGCCTAGTGAATGTATCAGGGAAAAAAAATGTAAAACTTGTCAGAAGTATTTTTAAAAAAAAAAAAACAAATCCAAACGCAAAGGCAAGATTTTTTTTTTTCCCTGTTCTGGTTTTGTCACACAGAGTGTTTTATTTGTGGTGCTGACTGTCACGGGATGTCATGGAGACCAAGAGCAGGAGCAGTTTTAGGAGGGATTAGAGGGATTGATGGGGCTAAGCCCATCAGTGGTAATTAGGGTATCTGCTCGAAATAACATTTACACTGCAAATCTGTGTCCTGTCTGCAGTAGCCTTTTCACAGAGATATTCCCTGATGTGGGAATGGGAATGGTGTTCTCCAGGCAGCTCCAGCAGAGCAGGGAACCAGGGATGGACCCTGAGCTGATCAGATTCCCAAAGAAGTGTCTGTAAGGTGCCACCAGCACAGTCCTACGTGAAACCACAGTAAACTGAATTTTTTTCTTTTTTTTTTTTTTTTTTGTTGACAGAGATCAAAATCTGCCCTGGTTTCCCAGCTGCTCTGTTGACATCCACAGACAGCAAAAGGCATCATCTGTGCCCCAACCCACCTCCTCCCTGACCTTTTCAGCTGTCCAGCATCAGTGTCCAGGTGAAAGGCTGGACCCTGCTTGAAGAAAGGTCCTGCTGAGCTCTCCTGTGTCTCCAGCATGCTCTGCCTGCACTAAACCCCTCTAGAATCATTTTGGATGAGCTTTAGTACCATTTCCTACACTGATTACACTCGAGTGTACAATTTGTGGGGACAAAAACCCACAAAAAACCAAAAAAAACCCCAACCAAACTGCAACAAAAATTGGCAACAGCAAAATGATGACAATCAAAAAACCCCAAAACAAGCCAAACTAAAGTAACAAACCAAGGAAACCCTCACCATTTTTCCTATAGATTGTTGATATATGTGACTACACATTCTGTCCTTTTCATGTATTTTCAAAGGGGAATGTTTTTCAGGGAGGAGAATGCTGGGCCCTTAACACCACAGCCTCAGCTATTATGCATTCCCCTTGGAAAACCTACAATGAGTTTAAACCCAAAGGCCAGGAATCCTGCAAGTCAGAGTGACCAAAATGGTGCAGCTTGGTCCTGTGAGACATTGGGAAATTTTGCTGATATTTGAGGAATAGGAGGTTCCTTCACCCATCACTGGGTTTTGTGCCCCTGTAAATAATTCTCCTGAAACTCCTCATGCAAAGGAAACAGCTTGGCACCGAGAATTTTGATGATTATGAAATCTTTAAGACAAAAAAAAAAAAAAAATCAATTTTACTGTGAAATTTGGTACCATTCCATCCATCATAAGCATAAACTGTGCTTGAAAGGCTGTGCTGATCTAACCAAAGGGTTAATGAAGTCATTAAATAAATTACTGATTTACTGTGTCTGTTCATTATTGATTGAGGCAGGGAATAATCAAGACTGTATCAAGAACATATATATGTTCAAAAAATAGGTTCTTCCTCAAAGATGTGTGTCTATAAAATCACAAATGCAAATTGCTCTTGCCAAATTGGTGCCATGAGAGGCATCAGTGTCCTGGGCTGCAGTGCAGGCTGTCCCCAGCAGTGTGTGTTCTATCCCCAGCTGTTGGAACTGGGCTGGGGGAACCCTCTGTTCATGGCACAGCTGTTAAAAACCATCTGGGGCAGTTTGCTTTATCTCTGCCACACCCATCCTCCCTCCAGGCACAGATCTGCTGCTGATGGGACAGGGAGTGTCACTGAGAAACTCACCTCAGCACCTTGAGAGATGCTGCAGCCAGGGCAGGAGACACACATTCCTACCTGGATCCAATCTGGGATTGGGAACACCAAACATTCCTACCTGGATCCAATCTGGGATTGGGAACACCAAACATTCCTACCTGGATCCAGTCTGGGACTGGGAACACCAAGCATTCCTACCTGGATCCAATCTGGGATTTGGGAACACCAAACATTCCTACCTGGATCCAATCTGGGATTTGGGAAGACCAAACATTCCTACCTGGATCCAATCTGGGATTTGGGAACACCAAACATTCCTCCCTGGATCCAATCTGGGATTGAGAACACCAAACATTCCTACCTGGATCCAATCTGGGTTTGGGAACACCAAACATTCCTACCTGGAGCCAATCTGGGAACACCAAACATTCCTACCTGGACCCAATCTGGGATTGGGAACACCAAACATTCCCACCTGGATCCAATCTGGTATTGGGAACACCAAACATTCCTGCCTGGATCCAGTCTGGGATTGGGAACACCAAACATTCCTACCTGGATCCAGTCTGGGCTTGGGAACACCAAACATTCTTCCCTGGATCCAATCTGGGTTTGGGAACACCAAACATTCCTCCCTGGATCCAATATGGGATTTGGGAACACCAAGGATCCTTTCCCACTGCATTCCCAGAGGAACACCAGCCCCAGCTCTGCCCACTGCACCTTCAGAGGAAATCTCCCCCTTTCTCCAGGATCCCTGCTCCAGCAGAGCCACGTCTGCCACTGCAGGAGGGCTGCAGCCACCATGGGATGGCACTGCCACCAACCCCTGACACACAGGGGACAGCTGGGAGCCAGACTCTGGCACTGTGTTTGTTGTTTTTTATTACTGTATTTTTATTTTAATTCCCATAATAAAGAACTATTATTCCTATCCCCATATCTTTTCCTGAGAGCCCCTTAATTTCAGAATTATAATAACTGTGAGAGAGGGGGTTTGCATTCTCCATTCCAAGGGAGGCTCCTGCCTTTCCTTAGCACACACCTGGTGTTCAAACCATGACAGTCAGGTTCAGTCCTAGTGACTCAAGGAAGACATTCACACACAGATCAAGGGGAAAAATTAGATGTGGATTTGAGCATGTTTTTCCTTTCTGGGTACACTGGTTATAACAACAACCACAGAATAATTAGATGTAAAAATTGCAGCCAGAGGTTACAAAACAACCAAGATTAAATCCCACAAACAAAATCTCAGAAGAATCAGCTAGATAGAGTGAATTTATAATAAACACCTACAACCCTGTGAAACTCTTTATGGCTGGACCTACAAAATGGTTTATTAGGAGAACTTTTGCATCCAAACCAGACCCTCAGATTCCATGGCAATCCCACAGATCCCACAGATCCTCCAGCCCCACAGACAGTCATTGCTTTTCTTCAGTGAAAAAAAAAAAACCCAACCATCAGAAGTTCTGGTCTGCAGCAGGGGCACCCTGAACCTTTCAGGGCTCAGGAATTCTTCCTTGTGCAACCCCAACGAGCCCCCTCAGACTGGGTGTTCTCTGGACTCACCTGCCAACACAATGTTTCACCACAACACAGGTTTTCCCAAGGGACACATTGCTTCCAGCTGGGCATATTTTCCAAGTTATCACAGATTTGGGATGAAATTCCTGCATCTGAGGAGGGCTGTGCCAACTGAGAGTGAAAAGAGAACTATTGCCCACTCCTTCTGCATCAGTCTTTATCATCAGATGAAAAACACCTTAAAATAAATGCAGGATTGTGCAAACAGAACTCACAGAACTGTTCCTGTCTAACCCAAATACAGCAGAGCAGAGTGCATGATTCCTTAGAGAAGGGACAGAAAACAGCCCTCTCCCTTTCCAGGTTAAACATCAAATTCTGTTTGGATATAAAATCTTTGGATACGAAATATAAAAAACTTCTGAGGATCTTTTCACTGCAAGCACAACTTGTGCCTAGCTCACAAACCAAATTACAGCTGGGGAGCTGTTGGGTGCTGCTCATGAGAGATTCCCATGAACAACATATAGTAGGGACCACAAACATATATATTATAGTTTTAATATTATATATATTATATATGAGCACTATAAATAGATTATTCAATTCCCCATTAGTCTCAAAGTAACTAAAATTTTCATTATCAGGCTCCTGAGGCCAAGGGAATACCCAAAAATTAAATACCTGCAATGGGACCCAAGATGTAGCATTTAAGAGCCACCAGAAAAAGCTCTAAGCTCCAGACAAAGCCCTAAACCAGATAAATATTACACAGGCCAAAGCCCAAACAGTTCACAGTATCAGAACAGGAAGCTCATAAAATTTATTGGGACTAACATGGGAGGGAGTGAAAGTAACTCCTCTCTGCATGTGATTCAGGGAAAAATAAAACCAAATATTTCCAGAGTTGCAGTTCTACCAGTAGGCTCTGTCACGCATTTTCACCACCGCTCAGAAGATTTTAAAACTTATAAAAGTCATTGTTAACACTAGACTTTGAGTACTGTTCTGGGTGAAAAGTGAATTAATTTCAAGTTCTCTCCGTAGGCAGCCTTAGTTATACTGAATAACATAGCAAATAAAAAAGATTATTTTATTCCCCTCTTTTTTTTTTTTTTTTTTTTTTAATGAGAAAATTCAAAATTAAAGTATTTTAAATATTTGAATTGACTTGTTCATACTTTGCTTACAGTGTTTTTCTACAGAAAGTTGCCTGAAGGCCAAACTTTTCCCATTATGCTTTCCAGGTAATGCACATTAAAACCAATGTTGATTACCAAAGACACCCTGAACAAGGTTTCTTTTCTTATTCATTGTTTGGATTTATTATTGTAGGATTTTGATGGTGCAAAGCTGCTTTAAGGACTCCTTCTAGCATTTTGTACATGATTGTAGAGCCTCCAAAATACAGCTTAAGTTGCTTTTATGATTGTAAGGAGTAGGTGAAAATAATCTTGCTGCAGATAATCAGAGCTGTGAGGTTTCTAAACAAGCCATTTATCTGATGGAAAACTGTAGCAAACAGAAAGGACTGGCTTTATCAGGGATGAAAGGAAAAAAAAAAAAGCATTGTTCACATTTATACTTTAGTGTCTTGCAGTAAAAGCTTACATGTCATGGAGAGATTGTTACCACTCCATGATTTAAATGCTGAAATAATTAACTTGTCTGACTGAAAAAAAAAAATTAAAAAATAAAAAGGAAAGAAAAAAAAAAAAAAGGAATTCAAAGGAAACTAGCCAGAGGCAATTATTGTATTAGCAGTAATATCCTTCTTTGAAAAATAGAAAACCTGCTTTTAAATGTCCTGTGGGCTATGGATTTTCTTCTGATGTCAGCAGAGGGAAGGCAGCTTTCCTCCTGGCTCTTTGAAGAGGTACAGTTCATCACTGTCTGATCTGACACATAGTCATTTTATGCCTTTTTCTGGAGTCAGCTCCATGGGAGGTGCTCAGCACAGCTCCTGCTGTGAGATAATAGCACCTTTCCTGGAAAGGCAGAAAAGTGGAGTTTGCTGTTCCCTGAAGACAATCTCCTCCTGGGAATTACCTGGGGAAGCCAAAGCCAGTGCTTGCCCAGCTGAAGCCAAATCTACTTGCACAGCATATGCCTTCAGATCCCCCAGGTCAGGTTCTGACATCTCGCTCCTGCCACCCACCAAGCTGCCTCTGAGGGCTGGATTTTCACCAGCATTCACCCCACTGCAGGCTCTACAGCCCCAGAGCAAGATTTCCAACTGGAACACCAAACAACACAGCACCGGCGTTCAGCCACTCAACAAAACTCATCCCAGATTAATTCCTATTGTGATTTTTTTTTTCCTCCTTAAATGTGAGGAGGTTGCCTTTGTAGGTTGCTGGGATGGAGAATTGATGAAAAATTGCACATGCAGAAGCAGAAAATATCATGTATTGCCATGGAGATGGGTCTCATCTGGTCACTTCACCTTCTCCTCCCCCTGCACAAATCTTATGCTAGAGGATAGATATCTGTTTCTCTGGGAGCTTCCCATCACCCGTGTTGCCAAAGCCATCTCTATCTGAAATACTAGCCTGAGAAATCAGTCCCACCTGTGTCCTTGATGTGGTGCTCAGCAGACTGAAAGACACTAAAGGAAGCCTTGCTCTCATTCCTTCCACATCCAAAGCATAGAGGGTAGGAAGGGAGAGAGGGGACAGAGAAGATTCCTGTCCCCAAAGACGAAACTCAGGAAAAAAATGGGTAATTCTCACCTGAATTATTGAATAAGTAGTGCCATGTGCCTGAGTGAACTCTGCAATATCCCAATTTGTTTGTGCTTCCTCCTACCTTGCTCCCAGCCCTCTCGTTCCTCCCCACCTGTTGCCAGTGCTCAGTGCTCAAAACACAGGCAAGAATTTGGGATAGACTGTCAGATGACAGCATTGCTAGTCTAGACACAAGGGATTAAATCAAACTGTTAAATGTTCTTGATGGGCGAGAAGGAGTGTAGCAGCCTCCTCAAAATTAAAGGGAGAAACAACAACAACAATGACAAAAAAAAACCCAAACCAAACCCTTCCAAAACAAAACAAAACAATTTAAAGTTGCAACGAACTAATCTCGTGGTGGGCCACAAATCAAATAAGCACATTTAATTTGTGAGGGGGGAAAAAAAAAAATGCCAAATGACACAATTTTACTTACTTATGCCTTCCATGGCCCCTGCCTTTCCTTGCCTCACCAACGATGCCCCCGTGGAAACATTCCCTTTTTCCAGAGACCACCAGAACAGACCACTGGTTTCCTCATCAAGTTTGTGCTGTGGATCTGACTCCCTGAGTGGCTCCTGAGAGTCACTAGCAATTGTCTGCCTCAATAAATCTCTGAAAAAGGAAAACAAAGATGCATTGTTTGAACGTGCACTGTCACCATAGGAGTAAATAAGGGCGATTAATGCCTTGCTGAAGAAAACGTCTGGTTTCTGTACCCAAGGAAAAAAAAACAACCTGGAGTATATCTGTTGTTCAGCTGAAATGTAATAATACAAATTGGTTATAAGGAAAGTTGTTTATACAAGTCTCTCTCTGCTATTATTCCTTTCCTCTCTTCCCTGCTATTATTTATTTTAAATCCTACTTTAAGTGGATTAGATTTCATCCATAACCAGTATGTGACTGCGTGTTGCCACAATGCCAGCTTCTGCTAGGACCTCACTGAAGCCAGCATTTCCCCACCCTTCTTCTTGATATATGAGAGAATTTCCGATGTTTTCCTTTCCAAAATGATTAAGAAGAGTTCCAGTTTTATTACGCTGAATTTCTTAAGGGGTATTTCACAACCAGAGCCTGAGTAGTATCAAATCACCTGTGCATTGCACAAACACAAACACAAACCTGCTGTAAAACAGTCACCCAGGTTGTGTGCTCTGAAATGGGCAAAGGTAGAGTTTAAAGCAATCTGAGCCTCTGATTAAAGGCAGTGGCATAATTAATAACAGCAGTCTATCCCCACTCTCCAAGAAGAACTTATGATACGGTTCAGACCTTGGGGGGGAAAAATCAAGTTTGAAACATGACATCCCACCTTTGTGTGGTGTGAGTCACTGTGCTGAGGCCTTTTGAATCACTGAACAGCCTTGCCCTGCAGTTCATCCTCTCCCTTCCCACCCTCATTGCCATGGCAGTTTGTCACTTCTGGCAGTATCTCTGCCCAGTGCCCATATTCCCTTTCCGTGTTTAGCTGCTCCCTGCTTCCATTTTGTCTGTCAGTTCTTGATTCAGCACAATCTCCTTTCCTCCTTTCTCTTCCTGACCTCCACTAATCACAGGTGGCTCTCACTTACCCTCTCCTTCTACACCTCCATACCCAGTGGTCTGATTACTTTGTTCAGTTTTTTTTTTTCCATATACTTTTGACCTCACCATCCACGTTTCTCCCCTTCCACATCACAGTGGGCTCAGCCTTTTTTGTTATCCAGTCAAAAGTTGAACACTTTCCCCTTCCTGCTTTCCTAATCCCTTCTTACCCATTGACTTCCAGATTCTACTTTCCTTTCATTATTATTTCACATTTCCACCTCCATCTCCTCCTTCCTAGGCTCATCATCAACCTTTTTTTGCACTTTGACATCAATGTGCAGATCCAGCATTCCCTGCCATGATGCTGGAGCATGTCAAGGAAGCACAGCAGAGACTCTGCTCTTCATTTTATCCTCTGTTTAATCAAAAATCCAACTATATAGGAGATTACAGGTGAAATTCCAGCAGAAGTCCTGCCAAGTTCTTGGCTTTGGCAAGTTCAGCCTGGATAAGTATCTTCATCAGTTCCAGAGTTACACTAAAAATCTCTTTAAAATGCTTATAATTAATAAAGGTTTTTCAGAAAATGTGCATCATAAAGTGGAGCTTTTGCTGCCAGCACTCAAATTGCTGTAACTTCTCAGAGAAAATTTGCCAGGATTCCTACCAACAAGAACAAAATAATATGGTTTTATTCGTTCTTGGGTTTGGAAAAAGAAAACCCAAGCAGGTATTTTCCTTATAGTTCCTGACAGCCTGAGGCACACATTTCTTCTGGAAAGCTGAAGATGAAATGATTAATGCTGGCAGAGTGTAAAGCAGCAGTGAGCTGCAAGCATTGAAAATAAAGACACCCTTAAACTGTGCTGCAGCCAGTCTCTCCTTCAATGTTAATTGAAAATTAATTGAAATTAACTGAAATTAAATTAATTGAAAACTAATGCTTAAAAAAGCATTTTGCTTTTTGCTCTTAGATCAAGGTCTGGGTGTTGCAAATAAAACAAGAATTACCAAGAACCAGGTCTGTTGTAAGAGCCAGAGAGAAATGTCATTGCTCTCTCCTGAGCATGCTGCAGCTCAGATTTCCAGAGCACACTTTGCTTTGTCTGAAAATGGTGTTTTTCTTAGAGAATAACACATCCAGGGCCGGTGGGCTCCATGTCTTTGGTGCTGCATCCTCTCTGATTGTTCAGCTGAGTGAAAGTTTTTAGTGAACTCTCAAGGCCAAATGGTTTTTATGCTAGATTTACTGAGGTCCTGTCATGCTCTTACAAAAATCAAACAGAGGGAACACCATATTTAAAAAAAAAAAACAGTACAGGGAGGGAAAAAAAACCCCAAAACTCTCACAATGCAGAGCCTTGTCCCCTCTTATCTCTGACAGCACGTGCAAGAGGATGCACCACAGCAGTGGAGGAAGGGGGTGGGATTATTGTATTAAGGCTCTATTTATACCAGGGGGTTCAGAAAGAGCTGTCAGAGCAGAAATGTTGCAACATGTTCCCTGCATTAGCAGGGTTTGGAAGCTGAGCTTAAAACCCCTTAAATGCCATCACATTTGCCTCTTGGCAAGCCTAAAGCCCCGTGGCTCTTTGCTGTGAGAAAGGCTTGTCAGGCAAAAGGTTCTTGCTGCTGCACCCCTAAATTCCTATTCTTAAATTAAACACATTGCCTCTGAAGCAAAGAATTGTAGCAGAGTGGCAAAAAGTGGGAAAAACAAACAAAAAAAAACCCCAAAACCCCAAAAACCAAAAACGACAAAAAAAAAAAAAAAAAAAAAAAAAAAAAATCAGGTATTTTCACCTTTCTTTCATTTTGCAGTGTCAAACTCCCCAACTTCATAAGGATTTGATCTAAGAAGGTACAGCATGCTTTGGTCCCAAATCAAAGGGAAATCGCTTTCCTGTCAACTCCAAATGTGAACAAGTGTTTCAAGTCCATGTAAAATCTGAATTCTCAGTTTTAGGCAAAAAGTCAAAATCCAAACAAGAGTTTCCCCCTGAGGTTATTAGTAATTTATTGTGTATAGCACGACAGCCTGATGTCCAGAAAAGACCAAACAGGAGTTCACAGGCAGCTTCAGTCTCCTCTGGTGATGTGGAAAATCAAAACAAGCACAAGAAATCAAGGCCAGACAATTAGACAAGGTAAAAGCTACACATAAGGAATAAAAGTGAAGCCATCTCTAACCCCAAAAATAGCTCCTACATCAGTGAAATTTTATGGATGTCCAGAGTAATCTGGAAAAGCTGGTTTATTTGCCATACAAATATGATTATTTGCAATAGTTTCAAGAAGTTTCCCATATAAAACTTACTTCAATCAGCTTCCCAAACAGAATGTATTTCTGGGTTGCTGATTCAGACCCTGTCTTTCTGTGGAGTCTCAGTGAGAGCCCCTCAGAGCTGTTCTCTGAACAGAAACAGATTTTTCTGCAGCATGGAAAACACAAGGGACTATTTGTTGCATCTCAATTTACTCTGATTGGAAGCAATAGTTATTAAACATACAAAACTCCCATGGACTTAAATGTCTTGAATTTTTGAACGCCATAAATCTCCAGGAAGGAAAGCACTGTCTCCCTCCAGGCAATGTGGCAATTGCAGACAATTTAGAAGTCAGGATCCTTTTTTCAGCCAACTAAAATTATGAGCACTTCTATATCAATTTGAAATCTGGTCTCTATTGACTACCAATGCACAAAGCCACTGAAATTAGAAACATTCTTCTGAATTTATGTTTAACTACAGGATTGTTTTGCTTATTGAACTTCCCCTACACTTTAGAAATAATAAATGAAGGTTGATCAAAACAGCTTGATGCTCAGGAATCAAGCTGAGTTTCCAAGTTGCACAAATAGGAATATTTCACCTTTTCTTTATTTTTTTTCTTTTTTCCTCTCCCCATTCACTTGCAAATTCAGCAATAAAATTTATAAACAACACTGAAATATGATAAAGAATAAAACCCACAATTTCATTCACATTTCCAGCTTTGCAGGGCAGAATTGCAAGAATTTATGAAGCTGGCAGTCTTCTGCACAGATTTCTCTCTATTTGCTTTGCATTCTGAAATAAAATTACTAGAATGAAGATTTTTTCCTTTGGTGTTTGTACCATTGTGAGTCCCTTCATGATGGAGACTCTGGCATGTATTGGATGCTCAGAAATGTCTCTCCACAAACACAGATTTATCCAAATGACTGCAGCCCTGGAGAAGGATCAAAGCACATGGAATCAAGTAGCAAAAGAACATCTTGGCATTTAAAATCACTGGTTCAATAAGAACAGCTAATTCAAAGCTGCAAGAGGCACCTCCTACCAGCTAAATCCTGGGGTTTTCTTTCCATTACAACCAGATTAAAAACTTATTTTAAATGTATTCTAAGAAATTAACTGAAATCACATCACAGCAAAGTATCCTGTTGGGTCACCCTGGTTCAGCCTGTCTTGATTTCAGCATCAAATTCTTTGGGTTAGTGTAATCAACTTCAACCATCCTTCCTCCTACCTTTAAAAAAAATCACTTAAAAGCAATCTTCATGTGAGAATACTTTTGGGGAGGAATTCTGGTAATGCTTTTAAGTTGACTTTTCATCCTGATTCAGCCTGGAATATTTTTCCAAATTGCAAGTTGACTCCCTGCTTCTATTGAATTAAACATTTCAGTTTCAAGGTTTCAGGGGTGGAACGAACCAGAGTACAAACAAGCTCACAAAGAAGTTTTAAAAGCCTAACTGTAAAAATATTATCTTTTAAACATTTTTTTTCTTTCTTGTAGTGACTCAGAGAAAATTCCACTCTTCTTTATGTAATCTGTGACTCCCATTGATGTCATGAGCACAAGTACCCAAGAGGACATTAACCAAACCTCTGATGAAAGAGATTGTTTGCAGAATTTGTAAAAATATTGCATTTTATCTTTCAGCAAAGCCCAAAATAACTTTCAGAATCCTTTGCCATTTTCTCTAAATCACGACATCTGGCAGTGCCACATGCATACTACAGGGAATAAAAACACCCCAAACGGTCACAGGTGGGAAATACAGCCAGGTTTTCCTATGCATTTTAGAACATATATTAACTTAAATCCTAGTTTGTCATGTCCTAGCTGGAAGTAAAGCATGGGAACATAAAATAGAAACCCATTCCTTCTTTTCTGCAGCCTAACCCTGACTGTGGCCACTTTTTCTGTTCTCTCACTCTTTGTTTTACCCCAGAAGGAGAGTACAGCATCTCTGCAGGCCTTTGAGTCTGGTTTATACCTGTGAAAGACCCCAAATCTGGGGACTTTGGAGGGACATGATGTTTACACAGACATTCAGGACCTTCATAACATATATGCACTGTCATTTATTTTATAAAGGAAAGCAGAAAGTACCATCTGAATGCTGCACAAGGAGTATACTGGGGCTCTACGCCTTGTTTAAAACTAATGAAATCTAATCGTTTATTCCTCAGCTACTAAAAAGGGCTTTTAATCCATAAATTACAGCCAACATAGGGGGAAGAACAGGGATTAGAACCAAGAATGTGTTTCCAGGAGGGTGTCAGCCATCAGGCTGCAAAGCTGTGGACCCAGAGCACCAGGGGAAATGTTGGCTTTGCATTTTCCTCTGCAGAGGGAGGGAACATCAGCAAGGGTGTGGAAATGAGGGGAACCCCACCCTGGCTGAGGAAAACCTGGCTTGACTGCTCAGCTTCTTGGGGAAATCAAAGGCATCTCCTCCTCCTTCCCAATCCATTATTTTTGACTCTTCAGTCATTCAAGGGAAAACAGCAGAAGCATAGTTTTATGAACAGACCACAGGAATTTCACAGCAAGGTGAGAGCTCATGACCATTTTGATTTCTTGTGTTGCTCTTGGGCTGGAGATTCACTAGAGCAAAGTGGCCTGGGCAGAGATGGCAGTGTGGAGTGCTGCAGGGGGAGATTTCAGGATTCATCGCTTCTGGAAGAGGCTGCCAGAGGGAGATGTGCACTCCTTATAACTAATCCTCACCAGCCTCATTTGATTTTGAGTACATCGTAAAAAACAAAAACAAAAACAAACCCTGCTTATTTATGGATTAAATTTTTGGATTAAAAGGGACCAAAGTCATTACACAGACCCTGTTCACACCCACAAAGCCCCAGTGCTGCCTCTGTGGGTTCTGAGGTGGCATTTTGTACAGCTCACAGAAAATAAGCAAAATCCAGATATTCTCTCTGTGTATTTCTGCTTAAAGAAGATCACTGCCAAATACATCATGGCCTAGGAGAAATACATCTAAGGACTATCTCACCAGCATCCTAAAGGAGGAGAGAGTTCTGCTGTGTACACACACAGGCAGCCACAGAACTTGATGAATTTGTTTAATTGCTCATATACCCGCTGTTTTTGTAGCAACCATCTGCATTTTACAACTCCAAGCCACCACAGAAAAATAAAGCACTAATAGTGAACTACTAAGAGCCAGTTTGGAAATGCATCAAAAGCAGAAACATGTCCTAATGAGCCACCTGCCAGAAGTTCAGCAAATTGGAGAACGCAGAAGCCGGCACAGTTTTAACGGGATCAAATATTTGTTTTGACTATTTGGTGACATCTCAGTGTGTCACCAGCTTGTGTCTGCTGTCCAAAGGGAGTGTGGTGGTGGGGGAGAAGGAGCTCTCACTGGCACTCCCGCAGTCCCTCTGGTGTAGCTCAGGCCAGGATATGACCCCGTTGTTGTGTTTTTGGGAGGCTGGGATTGGTGCTATAAAGTTATTTATTGAATGGAAGCATCAGTCTGCATCAGTCTGAAGGCGCAGTTCGAGTTTGCCAAAGGGACTTTTTCAGGATGAGTCCTCAGAGAATTTCTGGAATTCTCCAAGGCCTCCCATGCAGCAAAGCTTGGGCAGCAGGAAAAGTTTTATCAGGGTGAGACCTGGGGGAACTGCTGGATTTCCCAGGGAGTGTGGGCAGCAGGAGGGAACTGCATGGTCTTCTGTCTTCTGTCTTCTTTCTTCTGTCTTCTTTCTTCTGTCTTCTTTCTTGGTTTCATGTGAGCAAAGCCAAGCAGCAGGGTAAGTGGGTAGGGAGGGATGAATATTTGATTTTTGCAGCCATCTGTGGTCAGGTTTTCAGCCTAAACTGTCCAGTCATCTAAAAACACAATACTAAATCAATCTTCTCTACACCTATTAAAATTATTATTTAATTTGCAGAGTACAGTGTCAGCTCTTACACATTTCTGTGTATTTTTACATGAATTGCTCTGTATGCAGGCATGTTCTGTTTTGTTTATGTTCTTGATTCTGTCTAGAAAAAGCAGAACAATCTACTGCTGTGTTTTAGTTATATCTATGAAGCACTGAACTTTTAACTGGATTTTAGGGCACTGCTAAGGCACTTCTGCTTCTACTCAGCAGCTGGCATCCTGCTTCTACAAAAGGCACTTAAAAAGCATTAAGGGTTATTCTTACTTAGGCTTATTTCTAATTTACTTAATACTAAAACTTACTTTTACTTACGTGGATTAGTTTATCTTAGTTTCTCTAAAGGCTTTCACTAAAGTTCTACATTTTTCTCACCCTCTGAAGGATTCAGAGGGGGACTAACTTCTTGATTCCCAACATGACCCCTTATACCCTGGGCTCAGGGATGGAATTCAGCCTCCAGAGAGGCCAAAGTCCACCTGGGGGTTGTGGAAACAAGCAAGCCTGAATCTGAATCCAGGCTTTTTTTATCTTTTCCCCTCTTTTTAAAAAACTTTGCTTTTAAGTTTTTTTTTTTAAAAAATCCCTTGTGAATGGATGAGTGTTGATCTTTATTTTGCCAAGCCTACAAAACAACTTCTAGATATTCCCACTTGTTTCTCTCATTCATAGCAATTGTGTTCATAACCAGCACAACTGAGGTGTTAAAACTGAGAACTGGTAACATCAGAAGTTAAAGAAAGAAAAAGGGAATTTGAAAAAAATTCTGTATTTACTGATAATGCCACACTAATGTGGTTCATGGCATAATTTGCTACGCTTAAACTAGAATTTTTCACTGCTGTGCCTGATACTCTCCCATTCAGTGACCCTGGGTCAGCTGCATGCTGAGGCAGGGTAGAAAAATTGTGTCCACAGGAGTTTGAAAGGACAAATTTTATACCTCATGAGGCTTGATTTTAATTTAAAGCAACAGTAGAAGCCACTATTGAAGTGATTTGATTAATTTGATTGTTTCAAATAATTGGAATTTCCAGTTACAGTAGTGAACTGAGGATCCCTTTCACCTTTTTTGGGGGGTTTTTTGTGGGTTTTTTTGGTGTGGTTTTTTTTTGTTGTTGCTGTTGTTGTTTTGTTGGAATTTTTTGTTTGTTTGTTTTTTTGGTTGTTTTGGTTTGGTTTGATTTGTTTAAATTGCTGAAAGAGGCTGTGGAACAGGAGGAGGAGCTGCGAAGGCTGGACCAGTCCTCACATCGATGTTCTGAACATCAATGCACCAGGAAAAAAACCCAACCAAAACCCAAAAAATCTCTGAGTTGCTGAGTTTTCCTTGGAGAAAACACTCTATTTGAAGGGGAGGAGTGTTACAAGAGAGTTTTGGACTGCCCATGATAATGTGGAGCCTCCACAGCTCATGTGAAGCACTAAAAACTGGCCCAGGGGCCTGGTGAGGCCAAGATGAATTTTTGCTTTTTATTTTTATATATACACTGTTATCTATCCTCAGTATTCTTAACATACATACTTGTAATTCCTTAAACCTGAAATCTTCACGTAGCCCTAATATCCTGCTAAACCAAAAGACAAAATATGCTAAAAACCTCACAGCTACAAACCAAAAAACCTTACACTATTTTAAGAAACCAAGCCCCTCTCTAGAACATATTCCATAAACTAACATAAAACCCATCTAGAAGAGAATATTTTGGAATAAAGGAATGCCACACCATTCATTTAACCCACTCACTAGAAAACATTTGTCAGATATGCTGATTTTCAAAAAAAATTATGCAAAATTATATATGTGAGATACCATGGGTTTTCGTTTTGGCATATTCCACCTTGGCGAATCATTGCACCATGAAAATCCTTATTAAATACTGAAATAAAACCCCTTTTATCCCTTAACTATTTCTAACTCTAAATTCTAAACCTAAAAAAACCCCACCAAATTTCCTTTGGTGTGACATTGGCATGATGAGGACAAAGCATTTCCTTGGGAACACCATTTTTCCAGCTCTGGTTGAACAAAAATGCTGCTCCACCATGCCAGGGAGCTCCTGACATGACACCCCAGGCAGGCAGGGTGTACCTGGCTTCCCCAGGCAGCTCAAGGTGTGTTCTTCCAGCCTGGGAGTAGAAGGCAAGAGCTACAACATGAAAAATGAAATCCTTCCAATTTAAAGTTGCATTGACATAAGGGGAAAAAAAAAAATCCCAGCCAATTTTAGGAAATCATAGAAAACAGCAATTCCAGGGTCAAGCCAAAACCTATTTTGAAGTTTTAGCTGGTATGTTGGAGACCAGCTACTGTTGGAATTTATGATCACAGAACATCAGAATAAAAGTTGGAGAAGACACCCAAGATCCTCAAGTTCAACCTTTTCCCATGTACCCCCTTGCCCAATATTCCTTATCATGAGTGCCACACCTTCCTGTTCTTGGTTTTGAGCACCTACAGGGATGGTGATTCCACCACTTCCCCTGGCAGCCCCTTCCAAAGCTTCACCAGCACCTCAGTGAAGAGATTGTTCCTAATTTTCTCCTGGAAAAACCCACCCTGGTGCAACCTTGGGCCATTTCCTCTTGTCCTAAAGTGTCCAGAGGGAAGTTCGACCCTGCTCGAAGACTGGACAGTTAGCTGAGTTGTTTTTTTTTCCCTTCAAATCTCCCAGGAAGAAATGAGAATTCAGGAAAAGTAAGTGTTTTCTGTGGAGTACCAGGGATACAGGGCTGAACCTGCTCCTCCTAGCAGCTTTTCACCACCTCTAATCACTCCTGGAGAAAAAGGCTTGGCCAACAGACAATAAATTTCACCACAAGCATTTCTTCTTTCTCACAGTGGCACAGGGACCATGGAGGGGTGTTTTTGGTAAGCATTTACACCAACTTTTTATTAATAAAAAGATTAATTTGTGCAGGTTTTACTTCAACAACCAAAAGCATATTCTAGGCATGTATATTTAAACTCACTGAACGTTTAAATGATCACAGTTTTTCTCATGACCCTGAAATTCACAGTAATAATGGCAGATGGAGGGGTGTGGAAACAGAGTAATTTAGATGTGATGTGCTTAATTTGTGTTTAAGTGGTTAAAAAAAAAAAATTACACCCTTTTGCGACATGGAGATCCCAAATGCTGGATTTCATTTTAGCTTTAAAACTATGAAAATATACTGCTTCTGCTTTAATCACAGCACCATGGAAACAGCCCAGGGATAACCAAATGCTAGGGCTGATTTTGAAGTTTTTCCTCCAGAAAAATGATCACAGAAGCTTAATTAGATATGCAGTATTAAACTCAAGGTTTGCCTCTGTAAAACCCTTTTTAATCCAGATAATTTGCTGCAGTGCTTCAGAGTCAGAGACATGCCTTCCCTGACTGGGTAAGATGTGACCATTAGAAAAGCAAATCTTAAAACTAACAATACCCAATCTGTAGGAAAAAAAGCTGTCGTAACAGAGGGACCTGCAGGGGTTTTACACAGTAAAAATTAGAGGGAAGGAAAGCTGGAGGAGTGAAACTTTTACTCTGACACTGTATAAATCCACTTTAATGTCCAGCTTCAAGCACTTTTATTCCTCTGTCTTCAATAACAGCAGAAAAGGAAAAATTGCAGAGAGCAGCAATAAGTTCAGTCAGATCTTGGCAAGACAAGTAACTAAGCACTGCAATTCTTGAAACTGGAAGAAAGCATCTTAAGGCAGCAGCTGACAGGACAGACATCCATTTTACCATGCTGGATGTGGAATAATCCCCTTTTTGAGAAGAGCATGAGAGGGAATCAAATGGACCTAGCTGCCTCTCAATTTCAAGGAACTCTCATCAAACAATGCAGACAAGCTGTGGAACCACAAAATACACCATAAGCTGAAAGTTCGTGGGCGCAAGAAAACAATATGTTCCTCTAATTAAAAAAAAAAAAAAAAAAAAAAAAAAAAAAAAAAAAAATCAAATATGTAGAAGGTTGGCACCACACTCACTTCAGGAACTGTCTGAGGTGCAGGTGGCTGGAGTTGTGTTCTGGAGCAGGACACCGTGCATTTTTAAGTGTTCTTTCTCTAAAGTGCTGTGATGTGAGATTACCAAATGTCCCTGGCCTGTGCCCAGCACTAATCCAGGTAGATTGCATTAACTTGACCTCTTTTGGTGAAATGCTACTTAACTGCAGTGGATTTCTACTCCAATCTTCACTGTTACAAAAAGAAACCACATAAAAATTTTCTTGATGCCAGATTTTTCTCATGCACATTACTCTGTTTTTACTGGGTAAATAAAGACATCAGACTTCCTTTTTTGGATATCCCCTGAAATTGTTTTAAGAACCAGAGCAGGATTAGCCACCTTTCTGTTCCTCTGGCTCTACCAACAATGCAATCCCAGAGCCTACTAGAACACAGACAACTCTTGTGAACACTATTTTACCTGCTTATGCTAAATCAGTTCTACCAGCATTTCATATTTGAGGCAGGTCATTTAATTAATCTTCTATAAAGAGGGGCTCGGTGTCAAAATCCCCTCTCTCTTTTTCTTGCATCTGAGCAAAACTCTTGAATTTCTACTGGCTCTATAAAGTTTTCATCCCACAAACTCCTTGGCAGTCTGACTTATTTGAAGAAAGATTCCTTTTCACATTTGTTGTTTATTTGAAATTGCTCAGACTCTTGGTGATGTTCACTGCTCCTTCACACATGTTTCCCAACTTCCTCTCCCCAGACCCATGTCTAAAATTTGTCCTTTTCTGGAAAGTAACGTTGATCCAGGAATCTGCAGTTTCTTCAGCATGGTGTGCATTTACACAAGTCTATTAAAAAGGCACAGAAAGAAAAATAATTCCAGATGCAGATGGTCCCTGATAACTCCTTATTCCTTAATGAAGAATGTGACTATTTTAAGATCTAAGCTTAGTACCATTTCCATAGGAGACCACCTACATTTTTCTAAGTGTTTTTCAGAGGAGAGCAGAACAAATCTGAGTCATTAACAGAGGTCAGCACACCTGCATGACCTTGGGCCCGATAAAGACAGGTCCAAGGACTTTAATTTAATACATGCTGATATCTTCTCTTTAAATCCCTGATCTGAGCATTCAGAAAAAACATTTTTCCCCATCCACTTATTAGCTGCTAACTGCACTTTCTGAAAGTTAGGATTTCTGCTGACCCTGAAGTTCATTAGAAAAAAAAGGAAAAAATCAAAGACCTTTATTTTTTAATTAAAAAAAAAGAGATAAATAGCAGGTCACAGATTTGAAGGAATACAGACTGCTATTTTGCAGTCTACAGCTGTATTCTTACAGGTTGAATTAAAAGAAATAAACACCTGCAGCCAACACTTCCAGTCTTCCCTCACAATCCTAACAGGGAAAAAGAGCTTGCCATGACATAGCAACTACAGAATCATCCAAGTATTTGCAGCCAAGCAATGAAGACCCTGCCTGGGCTCCACAGTCGGTGCTTTTCCAGGTAAAGGATGCCAGGACAGTGCCAAAGGATGCCAAGGGGATGTTGAGGACCAAGTTGGACAGGACTTGGAGCAGCCTGACCTAGAGGGTGACATCTTCTGGATCAAGGATCAAGGATCAAGGACCAGGACCAAGCTGGAACAAGACTTCAAGGTCCCTGCCAACCCAAATCATTCTGTGATTTCTGCAACTCTCTGAGTGATGGCAACCTGACCAGAAGTGTCCTGCTTGAGGACAGAGGTGTGAGCAGCAGCCTGGGAGAAGGACAGAGAAAACCAGGGAGGACCCAAGGTGCATGGGGTCTCTCCCTCTTCACTAATTAGCCTGCTGTCAGAACCCTTCAGAAAAGACACCTTCTGATTTCTTGGAATTATATAATTTTTTTTTTGTTTGTTTTTCTCTTTTCTGTTTTTCTGCTGGCCAGCTGTTTATCTTTTCTGTCTTCCGAGAATGTAAAGTATTGTTTTCACCAGCCAGAGATCTTGAAGGAAAGGCGAGCATGAGGCTTTTCTTGTTATGTTTTTTCTCTTCATTTCAAAGCACAAAATGCAAAATGCTCTAATTCTAACTACAAAGTGCAAAAGGCTTATGTCTAATACCTAATGTCTAATGTCCAAATGTGAAATGTTCTAATGTTCCCACCCTCAGGGTTGCGTGGATATTTATACTACAATCCATATCAGTATTTGTAATTCTACTCCAATAACTATTATCCATGTTAGAAGGTTAGATTCTATTCTAAGCCAACTATAATGTGCCACCTCACTGCAGAACATGGAGGCAAGGAAGAAGTAAGAAACCCAAAAGCCACGTGCTTCCTCCATCTTGTCATCACCTGTCTGCCATCCTAAAATCCCCATCTATCTAAAATTCTCACCCTGTGAGAATTTTACTGTTCTACTACACACTGTTCTACTGTCTAATACATATTCTTGAAAACTCTTCTTCATTCCAGAGCCTAAAAGCCCTTTTTCCATGAACAAAGGTTAAAAACACTGTTTGTCAGAGATTCTAAAATCTCTCAAACATGCAAAGAGATATTCCTCATATTTCCAGACTCCGACACTGATTCTCTGATTCTTCTGGTTCTCTCACAGTTTTCTCAGGAAGCCCCATAAAATCATCCCTGCATCCTCTCTCTGTCCTTTCCACCCCCAAGGGATGGCTGCAGGCTGTGGACTGAATATAATGACACACAGCTCAGTTAGAAACCCACTCCCTGTTCCAAAGGCTGCCCCACCACTGCAGGCAGCCACTGCCATCCTCTGAAGCAGGGGCAGCTTGATATATTTGCAAAATTATTTTGTTTGGCTTGTCCTGCAGCCGCACATTTATTGACTTTACCACCACTTCCAAAGCAGGCCCTGCGG
Source organism: Certhia americana (assembly GCA_018697195.1). Taxonomy (NCBI): domain Eukaryota; kingdom Metazoa; phylum Chordata; class Aves; order Passeriformes; family Certhiidae; genus Certhia; species Certhia americana. The sequence goes on from CM031878.1 coordinate 72,816,078, forward strand.
CGGGGCCTACAAATGAGCTCACAGATACCTGACTTCAGCTTAAATACCCATTATCGTCCCTTCCAGTTTAAATGCAGATCTTCACATCCAGTTTCAGCCGCGTTCCTTGCTGCAATTAGTGCTGCCGGTATCCTCTGAAGAGTAGGTGGAAAGAGGCAGGCATTTATCAGTGTTTCTAGGCCTGACAGGCCATTTTGTCTCAGCTGTCACCTCTCAGTCATTATTCCCTCCATCACAACGACTTTTGAACTAATTCCTTTGACCTGCCACATGTGCCATGTCACCTGGCCCACAGGAGAAGTTCGTAGCAAAGATTTTAAGGACAGCAAGTCAAGACTTCTGGTGTTACCTCCCTGTGTAGCATACAACAGGGGACAAAACTCTGGTGAACACAAAGTATTAAAGCAGCAGTGAACGCAAACTTATGTCACATATTTGTCTTCATTTTTTTTCTTGCTTGAAATTTTTTCTTCTAGTTTGGTGTTGTAGCATGTCCCAGGTCACAAGAAGAAGGATTCACACCTGGAGATAAGCGTGAAGAATGATTCCTTCCTAATTCCTCATTGCTGCTGCATTCTCTGTAAACTGCAAAGCACTATGAACCTGCAAACACAGCAGATAAAATATATATGTGTTCATCATGCATGTCAGAGCACATATAGCCCCTAGCCCTTTCACACTTCTCCTTTAGCTCATTAAGCATCATCTGTAGTGGTACTGAATCATTTTCTGGAGATTAAAAGTTGTGGCCAATCATCATAACACTTTTCTAGGGATTTCAGTGTTCTCAAGCCAGGCTCTGTCAAATGCATTTAGCAGATCAAAACTACATTTCAGCACATTTAACCACATCATTACTACAGGACCTAGAATTTGAATCTTGTGTTCTTGCAATCATGACAGATTTATTGTCGTTTTCATGCAATAAACTAGATGGATAAGATAACACATGTATAGCTCCTAGAGCTAGACTGCATTAACTGTGTCTTTATTATGGCTTTATAATCTTAAAAAATATGGGTTTGGGCCAGTGTTTTACTGAGTGGCCTTGCTCAAATGTGCTCTTTATGGCAAAAGAGTTGTGTTTTTGGGTGGTATTTTTGTTTGTTTGTTTGTTTTTCCTGTTCCAGCTTCTGGAACTGAATCATGAGCAGGAAATACAATGTTCATGTACAACCACACAGGGAAACCTGCCAGGAGTTTGTGCTCCCTCTCCAGAGCCCAGTCCAGGGAAAGGTGAATCTGCTGATCCTACATGTGGTGAAGCAAAACCCAGTGATTGTTTTCAGGTCTGTCCTGAGTGTTGCCTCACCCTGAAGAAACCCTGAAGCAGAGCTGGGATTGGGGAGCTCCCATCTGCCAAAACAAAACAAGAAATGCACAAACATGAGGAAAACATTTTAATCTATTGGAACCAGATGTTTCCACTCTCCCCTTGTGCCACCTGTACCTCGAGGCAAGGGAGGTGTTCCTGGATCTATGGATTGCCATGGATCCATAGATAATGCATAAAAATGTATTTACAAGGATATTTTCTTTTCATTTACATCTATATCTCTTTTCCAACCTGAAGAACTTATCCATGCCTCCCTCCAATGCTCTGCATGACGACATGCAGTCAGATGACTATAATATTATGTATTATATTATATATTCATTATATTTGGATGAATATATAATTATTTACCATGAGCATGTGATTGGTGCTCCAGCCATGCTGCATTGCACAGGTAAACAAGAAGTGAACTGCCACATGATGGGCAAGAGAAAAGTGGGAACACAGCATAGTTGTAGCTGAAATCAGCTTTAATCTTGTGCACCCCATGGCTTGGCTGGTGTAGCATACTCAGGGTGAGGTTGCCAAGTGGAATCCCACTAAGGATTCCTTTGTGACTTTTGGGCATAAAATGTCATGGAAAACTCTTTCCTGCCCATCAGCAAGAGGTGTCCTTGTGCAAAAGGAAACTATTTCAGCCAAGCAGAGAAAAGTTCATGCCATCAATATAGGGGCAGAACTGAAATTGGAGTGAGAAGAAGGATCTGGTAATGAAACTTCCTCCAAAGATTTTGAAAGTCAAAGCACAGTTTCCTGCTCTGTCCCAGAGCACATCACTTGGCCCAGATCAACAGGCAAAGTTTGGATTCATTTCTCTGAATTTCAATGCCCACATTTATGGATTAATTTTATTACCAGCAAAATTGGAGTGGAAGAAAGAGGTGTAAATCCAGAAGTGAATTCTGCAGCAAGTCTGTCCCTAAACTCGTGTCTGTGAACAAATACAGAATTGACTCCTCCAAAGTGATCCAAGAAAATGGAAAAGATGCTCTGCTCATCGTCCAGACCAGCTCTGGGAGTATTGGGGACTCATGGAAAACTAAGATACTGACGTGGGTGTGAAAATACTCCTCATTCTTTCTTACTCCCAGAAGATATTTAAGTAAAAATATAATTACATACAAAAAAATATAAAGATGAAGAAGATGAAGATAGTACAAAGAAAAAGATAAGATGCTAAAGGTAAAAGTAAAGGTAAAGTTACTTGCTTAATATGTTTAAATATTAAACATATTAATACCTTTAAATAAGGTATTAATTATTGGATTCCAAAAATTATGTTTTACTGAATGCAATTCTAAATGACACCTGTGGTGCTGGGTACCATTAAGAATGTGTGAATGATGTACACTGGCTTTTTTTTTCCTTATGGGAGAGTTTCCCTCCCAAAAACTTCCTGAGAGATGGGACACAACTAACCTCATCACTGCTACCTTAGTACTGCCTGAAAAGAATCCTTTATCACCCAAGAACCTCCACTTATTAGGCACTTTGTTAGATAATTTATTATTTGTGGTGTGTCTTCCTGCTCTTTGTCAGGATTCTCTTGGAGAATGTGATGTGAGCTGCAATTAAACATGTCCCTTTTCCAGGCAATTCCTGAGCTCACAGTTTAAACAGGCCAGAACCAATGCTTGACCTGTGTGAATTCCATGTGTTTCTTCACTGAGATAACCTCTGCACATTGCTGGATGGTCTGGACAGATGCTTAAAGGGATATTTCATGTGCACACCAAAAGGCAACCCAACCCCTGCTGATCCTGAAGTTCCTGCAAGGGGAGAGCCCCTGATTTGTCTGGAATTTGTGGACATCAGGAAATTTCCTCTAGAAACACGTTCAGAAGGAGTAGGAGGCACGTAGAAGGAGGAAAGATGAGGCATAGAGCTGTGATGACAACAGTCCTCTGATGTCACCCTACTGAGACCCTCCCCACCCCTTCAGCATGGCCCTGAGCCTTCTGCTCCCCCAGTGCTCCAGAAAACCTCCAAACCTAGTAAATCTGGTCAGGTTTAGCTAGCAATGGATACCTGTCCTAAATGAACTCTCTGAGACCATTTCACAAGCTATTCATTGCCCAGTTAGACATTGGCTGATAATTTGAACCACTTAAGGTCTGTAGGAACAACATTCTGAAATTGGATCTCCTCTCTCTCCCCGTTTCAGGGAACCAACAATTTGCACTTCAACAAAAAGAAATTCTATCATTGGCTGTGTTTGATGAGTTAATGCTGCTGAGAAAAATTCACCCTTGAGGGAAGACTCTGGTGATTACTTTCTAGTGGGTTTCAATATTACCTTGTGGACTTTGTCTAAGCAATCAAGGCAGAACATAAAAATGTACCAAAATAATGCCCTGAAAAGGAGAGGAATCTATTTCAGAATCTGAGAGGAGCGCTCAGCCTTGAGAAAGGTAAAAGAAACCCACCAAACAAACAGGTTGAAATACTGGCCTCTGTGAAATTGGTGACAAATCTCCCTCTGCTACAGTGCCCCCACTTGTGTTCTAATATTTCAAAGGAAAATTGATTTTCCTAGCTTTGCTATTGGCATGATGCTGATAGGGTAATAGGGAACTATTCACATCCAGCATACATACTCACACTGTGACAGCCCCACTCAGCCTGTCACAACCAGAGGAAGGGAGAAAGTGGCAATTGTTAATAAATTTCCTGAGCAGATTTATTTTACCTACTGACATTTTGAGAGGCAACTCAATCCTCATGCTCTCAAATCCAACTGTGCCTGTGGGACACGACCAGCTTGCATTAAATCATGAAGCCCTATTCTGGCTTGAGGAGGATAATCACAATTTGTGTTCAGGAAAATGGGTGAAGTCATTTGGGTTATTAGGAACAAATGTTTAACAATTCAAGCTTTTCAAAGACCCCTGTGTACTCCCTCCAGGAGGGTTTCAGTTTGTGCTGCCCTCAGGAAAAGCTGTGTGCATGACATGCAATATACACTGCTCTGACCTGTGTCCCATCTCAAAACTTGAGTGCTGCCTCCTTCTCTGTGCCCTACACTCAAACTCTCTCCTCTCCGAGGTGGAGCTTGTCACATTTGTGGGTTTAATTCAGCTCAGGATAAAGGCAGCATGTTCTGTTGAGGAAGGGATCACTAAGGAAGCGTGGTCTCTGTGGTGGATTCAACATTTCCATGCAGAAATTATGTACAGGAGTTATCTCCCCTCATCACACACAGGGATGTTACAGGGGGAATGTGCTGTGAAAATATGAATTACTGCCAGTTTTTAATTTCTTATTATCTCATATTATTTCTTAATAATTTCTTACAGTCATGGCATGTGTTGAACAACAGTGACATGCCAGCTTTTCATGAGATATTTTAGCAACTTTAAGGAAGTTGCTTATCAGTGAAAACAAGCCAAGGGAGTGGAGTGAAAAACACCTCTTTGCCCCCAGCTCTGGAGAAACACCATGCCATGTGGCACCCTGTGGATGCAGAACTGCCACCCAGGTGTCACCTGATCCAAGGGACCAAGGACAGCAGCTCAGTGGAAGGATTGGTTTGTGCTGGGGGCTGAGTCCTGCACAGCAGTTTCAACAAGAAAGCAGGAAAGTGGGCATGTTGTCCCACACATCACCCCAAAACAGGAGTGCAGTGGGCACTCTAATCTGTCTTTTTGATAGATTTCACATTCTGGATTTTCTTCTCCAACAGAAAAAACAAACAAACAATCAAACAAAGAAAAACACCCAAACAAACAAAAATCCCCACAAAAAAACCCAAAAAACCAAACCAAAACAAATTAAAAAAGCTCAAAAAACCCCAAACAAACCAAAAAAAACAAACAAAAAACCCCAAAACCCCAACAACAACCAAAAAAACCCCCCAAAAAACTTAGAAAAACCAAAAACCAACCCCAACCCACCCCCCAGAAAAGAAAAAAAAAAAAAAAAAAGAAAAAAAAAAAAAAAAAAAAGTGTGCTTTGATTTTCCAGATTTCTTTCACCTCTCTGGCCAATCCCCAATTGTAAAACTCTCATCAGTGAAGCTATAATGAAAGTTTGTATTTCACTGGTGAATCTTTCTGCTGCCTGCAGCCTATTGTGGTAACAAGAGAGTGGCAGCTGCTCTTTTGGAGTGGAGGTGCACCAGGAGATCTGAAAGGCCAGTAAACATTTCCTTTGAAGTTATTTTCAATGTTTTCACAACCTATTTTGGGAAAGGAGAGGAGGGAAAAAAAAATCTTGATATATTTGAGTAACAAAACAAATTGACAGCCTCTTTTCATGTGCTACTTCTACCCCGGACTGATGTGGGGCAGGGAGAAACATTCTGGCACCTTGTTCTAATAAATCTTCTTCAGTTTTCTCATGGACACAGCACATTGTAATTTAGAAACTTGGCAGGGAGGAAGTCCAAGTGCAACATCTTCAAAAGGCTGTGGCTTTAGTGAAAATATAAATGAATGAACTTGGCCCGAGTACAAATAGGAAATATATTCCTGGACTGTAAGAGCTACAGCATTAACTTAACCTTAGCACCAGTTCTGCCTGTCCAGAAGTCAGGAGAGTTTTGTTTTGTTTTAATGTATAAGATAAAAAAGAACATAAATAGATTGCACTCCCTGCCACGGGGTGGAAGTGTCTCAAGCAGCTTTGCTTCCAGTGTGTAAAAGAATTGCAGCACTGTCATGCATTTCTAGGTGAGGTGGGTCAAAATTCAGGTGCTGTGTTGACTCTTTTATCTACACATCAACAGCACAATGCTGTAGCTTTATTTTTTTTTTTTTTTTGGTTGGTCTTTTTTTGGTGTCTTTTTTTTGTTTGTTTGATTGTTTGTTGGTCTGTTTGTTTGTTAGTCCTGTGGTTTTTCCAAGTTTTTCACAGCTTTGCCAGTGGATGGATACTTGGTGCCAAACCATCAAAAAGATTTTTTTTTCTGGTTATAAAAAAAATGGCTGCCTTTATAAAGAAGACATGAGAAAAAAACCCCACTCCATAAAGTGCTTTTTCCACAGGGTTTTCCTTCCCTCCTTCACCCCCATACACCAGAGGGGGACAGTGAATGGTGTGACTGAGGGGTGCCCACCTTCAAAAGCCAGATTTATTTTCCCTTTTTCTTCCAGTGGTATTTTCTTTGTCCAAAAAATTCGAACTCTGCGTGAGATGGATGTTGCTGTGAAGGAGCAGTAACTGATCTGTCAAGTTTGTCGAGTGTTTCTGTGCCACCCAATTTATTATGCCACAAAACAGAGAATGCTTTATTCCAAAACCCACAACGTAAATGTTTTTGGTAAGAATTTGGATCCGTGCACATGAGCACTGTGAATTAGCTCATTGTGTCCCCTTCTCCCTGCCCCTGCCACTGAGTCAGACTTTGCTCTTCATGCCCTTTTTCAGTGCCTAATGATTTTAATGGATTTTGCTGCAGCTTCCAAGGACTACTTTCAGACAAACACACTGATGCCAGTTTTGACCTAGACCTGAGGGAAATCCATAACTCAGTAGCCACAAAGTTCAATTTCTCAATAATATGCCAGAATTAGTAATAATTTTAAAAGAATCTTTGGAGGACTCCAGATGTCTGTTCCCTTCAGAAGGTGTCCAATCCTTACATGAAGCTGCAAACACATTCAGAATCTGATTTCACCACAAATCTTACCTGTGCCAAGTCAGGTTACAGATTTTAATCTCTGCATCCTGCCTCCTGCTAGGTAGGTATCATTTAAAGACCAGTGGAAATACTTACATGAAGTAGCTGACAAGTATTTGAATGTTATTTCATACCAACAGACCCCCATGTCACTCTCAGTTCTCACTCTTAAAAGTATAAAAACTGTCTGAAAATTCTTCTACCACCAGAAGAGAAAATATGAACTTGCCCATCTTGTATCTGGAGGAAACAGACAGCATTTTAATATTGGGATTTTTTTTTCAAAACTAATTCTTTGTTCCCTCCCTGCAGGAGGACCTGGTAACACCCTGTGCTCCATGTTACACCAAACTTCTGGACATGATGCTACAGGGTAAAATTCCCATGTAGTTTGATGGAGATAAGATTTTGCATTTGGGTGGGGTTTTGGGGTTTGGTTTTATTTATTGTTTTTTTCCCATGCTCTCCCAGACTGGACTCTCTAATGGCACCAAACATGAAAAGATTGTTTCCCACACAACAGAACAAAAATCAGCCATGCTGGTGGAATCATCACAGGGAGCCAGCTGCTGGTCTCAGCAGCACATGTCACACCCACGCTGCATTTTTTGTTTCTGTTTCTTTTGACTATTTTATTTTTATTGAAGTGTACCTGTTGGTCAATGGCCCTCAAGTTGCTGCCCCAGCTGCAACCATTGAGCTCAACCCTGGGCTTTTTTGGGTGTGTGGAGTCTTGTCCACCAGCTCAACACCAGACACATCTCACAGTAATTTTGGGACACCATTCTCACCGGGAAGGTCAGAGGAACACTGATTTTCACTGCAGCCTTGATTGTGACAGAAATTTGCAGACAATTGCTTATGTGTGTTTTGCTTTCCACTGTTGTGTTTTTTTCCTCTTTCTTTTATTCCTTTTAGAGCCTTATCTCAGGAGGATCCAAACAGAAATAAAGCACGAGGCTCTGCAGGATCAGACTGAGTAACTGTTAGCTTGATGAGTTAGATTGCTTGGAGGAGGTTGTTTTCCACCAGGGCTCAAATTGACATCTGCCAGGTCTCTCCTCCCCCTCCTTGGACCAGCTTCAAACAGCAGTTCTTCCTGTGTCTGAGAAATCAAGCATTTTAAGATTAAAAATCTTTAAAATTGCCTCCAGCATGGGCTTACCTTGCTAAATCAGCACAGGCTGAAATGGACAGACCAACTGTTGAACTCTGTGCAGGATTGCTGAGCTCTGCTGGCTGTTGGCTGGCACCTTGCAGGATTGCGTCAAAAATTACACAGGGGTAAAGGAAAGGTGCTGATTGTAAAAAAACTCTTAGGGGGAACTAGTCTGAGTAAATAAAATAAAGTACCATTCCCACCACACATTGAAGATCAGGCAAATTTCTCTTGCTTTTTGCAAGATCACCTTATTTTTGTGGTCCTTGATGGTTTTGCAGCTGCCATCACCTTGCTCAGTCGTGGAAAGAGTGACTGGGGATGTATTTCTCAAGGTGGGGATTCCCAGTGTAAGTGACAGTGAGAGGGGCTGGGCTTGATCCTCTTCACAGGGTCTCATTTTCCTGTCCAGGAACAGGGCAAAAATTATCTTCTGCTTTCTTTCTGCAGAGTAATGAACTGGGCAGTTCCTTCTGCTTCACTTTCTCCATGTGTCAATGATGCAAGAGAGCTCAAGCTCTTCCTCATCCACCCTAAAACTGTGGGGGTGTTGAAACCAGGGTGTTGAATTCTCCATACTCCGAGCATGTCCAGCCACCTGATTCCTTTCTTTGGAAAATGCTCTGTACCAGAATTGTTTATCTGAGCTACTGGTAAAACCAAGGAATTGTGCAAGAATTGTAAAAGGAAAAATGTGTGGTGAGGCTCACGAGGCAGCATAAGCTCTGCATTGAAAAGTTAGTGTTCTCACACTGTAATTCACTTGGTTTGATTCAGTCTCATGCAATGTAATTGTACAATGTACAATTGTACAATGCAATTGTACTCTGAGTTTATGACATTGAAAATAGATAATCAATCTCCAAATGCTTTTTAAATTATGCCTAGTAGCCAATTGAAATCAAGTAATGAAGTTCTACACTGTAGGAAGAGTCACTAACGATATTGAGCTCTCAGCCATAGAACACATGTTTAACTTAAATCCTGACTAACAAACAGAACTTTTATCAGCATATATAGCACAATAGTTTTTAAATGTGATCAGGTTAACATTGCTTTTGAAATCTTCATGTTGTTCTTAAATATTTCTTACATTCAATTTCCTAGTAGTTGTTAAGTACAAAGCCCTCAAAATCTGTTTCTTATTAGACTTGCAAAGTTTATATATTCTCCCTAACCAGGTTCAAGTTTCAGCTGTGTTGTATTGTAATTTGGGAGGGTTTTGGGGGGGTGTAAGTGTGCTTTGAGTTCCTCTTCTTCTCTTCTTTTGTTTTTCCTGTGACCTTTTATTCATGTCAATGGATGGATGAAATAGAGAGAGAAAAAAAGACAGAAAAGAACAAGAGGAGAGAGAAAAGGAGAGACAGGGATAGACTGAGATGAATGGGAAGGGGGAACAAAAAAAACAAGCTAAAAA
>CM031878.1:72829637-72864538 GCA_018697195.1 Certhia americana
TTTGCCAAAGTTTATATTTCCTCACCAGGTTCAAGTTTCAGCTTGTGTTGTATTGTAATTTGGGAGGGTTTTGGGGGGGGTGTAGTAAGTTGCTTTGAGTCTTTAATGATATTCTTTTGTTTCCTGGACTTTTATCATGTCAAGGAGGGATGCAAAATTAGAGAGAGAAAAAAAAGACAGAAAAGACAAGTCGGAGAGAGGACAAAAGGGAGAGACGGGCTAGATGAGGATTGATGGGAAGGGGGAACAAAAAAAAACAAGCTAAAAAATAGAAGGAAAAAAGGGGACAAGGAACGGGAAAAGGAGAAAAGGAAAGGGGGGGAGGAAAGAGGGAAAGGGGGAAGGAAAGAGGGAGGGAGGGAGGGTCAGGGAGGGAGGGAGGCCACGGAAGGAAGGAGCGGATAGGCGCGGAAAAGGAAGCGCGGAAGGCGCGGAAGGCGCGGGAAGGCGCGGAAGGCAGGAAGGAAGGAAGGCAGGAAGGAAGGAAGGAATGGAAGGAAGGAAGAAGGCCGCGGAAGGAGGAAGGAACGCTGGGAAAGGAAGGAGGGAAGGAAAGCCGAAGGAAGCGCGGAAGGAAGGAAGGACAGGAAGGAAGGCGGGAAGGACGGAAGGAAGGAAGGAAGGAAGGAAGGAGGAGGAGGAAAGGAAGGGCAAGGAAGGAGGAAGGAAAGGAAAGGAGGAAGGAAGAAGGCAGGAAGGAGGCAGGAAGGAAAGGAAGGAAGGAGGAAGGAAGGAAGCATGAAGGAAGGAAGGAAGGAAGGAAGGAAGGAGAAGGAGGGAAGAAGGATAGGAAGGACAGGAGGCCCGGAAAGGAAGGGCAGGAAGGAAGTCGCGGATAGGGCGGAAGTGCGCGGACGGCGCCGGGAAGGCGCGAAGGCGCGGAAGGAAAAAAGAAGAAAAAGAAGGAAAAACAGGAAGAAGGAAAGAGGAAGAAGGCAAGGAAGGAAGAAGGAAAGGAAAGCACGAAGGAGAAAGAAGGAAAGAAGGAAAGAAGGAAAGAAGGAAGGAAGGAAGGAAGGGAGGAGAGAGTGAGCAAGATAACATGTATTTTTTCTGTCATGGTATGGAAATATCAGGATAAAAGGGTGAACCCTAAAAACATGCACATATTATGCCCTACAAATAGCAGAGCTACAAAGAAGACAACTCTTTTTATGCCCTGGAACCCTGCTTTCTTTGCAGACCACAATATCTTCCCCGGGGGAAAAGTATAATAATTCAGAAATAACTTCTGTTGAGTGAGAAGATTCAAAAGATACGTTTTAAAAGATCTTTCAGCTAAGCTGTGTTTAAGGGTGAATGGTTGAAGTACATTTTAGAAGCAGGATGCTGCCTGAAGAGCTGTGATTAAAGAGAAATGTGTGTCAATAAGCTCTAACAGAAGGAAACAAAACACCCTAAGGGATTAAAAAATCTGAATTAAAAAAAAATCTATCATATTTCTTATCTCAGTCTCACTTTTCAGTCTTATGGTAGTTTTGGTCCCCTTCTCCCACACAACATTAACATGTGTTCATTTAGCAAATGCATCTGCACTTCCAAAGTGGCAAGGAAAACCTGCTGGAAAGAGATCCATCCTTGGTAAAAGTGGAATTTGAGGTCAGCATTAGTAAAAATGCAGGCATAAAGTTCCTTGAGTTTGTTTTTCTGCCTAATGGGGTTGTTATATTAACAGACCTTGAGTTTCTGTTTCAGCAGCATCAGGATAACTTCATGCTCGTGGTCGCACACAAAATTAATTAAAACATGCATAAGAAAATTATAAAAAATTCCAGCTCATTCAAATTACCCGTTATAGAACATTTGGATCAGGAAGGAAATGCTGGCAGAGAAGAAAGAGACTTTGGGACATCATTCTGTACCTCCTTTAGGAAACTGAAGCCAAGAAGCATCTTGCAAATATCAGTGCAAAAAGCAAAATTAGCAATTCCATGTTTTTAAGCCCAGACCTGAAGTTAACTACCTGAGTGACCTGTCATGCATTGTCAAACACAACCAGAGCTCCAGATCTCCAGCCTTCTGCTGCATTATACAGTATATTTGAATTAGGTCTCAGCTATAAGTGCCCCACTTCCACGAATATTTAAACCAGCAAGAACACATAACTTGGGGAAAAAGTAAACAAGCAGTATGGGAAATCCACTGAAACAGATTGTCTGTCATTTCACTTTTGTTCTATTTATTCTGTCTGTAGTTCAAACCTCATTTTTCTACGACTTGCCTAAACAAGTTTTGGGTTGTAGTTGCGACTTCCTCAGCACAGGAGAAAAAATTTTAGCTCGTTATTCTTAGGGGAAAAAAAAGAACCAAACCCCAGTGTGTTGTTTCTGAAGAGTATTGGAGCCATCTGTAAGGACAGAATGTGTCACTGCACATTAAGGAGCTCAAGGATCAGGCCCTGGATATTTCTACAGAGGGATTTTGTTGCTTTAGTAGTTATTATGTTATGACATTGCTGAATGTGATACTTCAACTGAACAGAAATATGGGAATAAAACAACTTTTAAAATCTTTCTCAAAAGGTTAATGGAGTGAGTTGTGGCAGCACCTCAGCCATATCTGTCAAACTCCTGGAACAGAGTTCTTGTTTTCAGTGAAGGGATAATATGTTTTAGTGTGCTTCAGGCTCAGGCAATACACCCAGGGAGACAACCTACAAAACAACAACCAGACAAAAAAATCCAACCCACAACTGGAAACCATACTTTAGCATGGATAAGAAATAAGAGACAGTGATGTAAGCAAGAGTGAATGGTTTCCATGACTGATGAAGATTAACCTCATGGTCAGATCTGAGCATACTGGGGTTGTGGAAGGTGTCCCAGCCCAAGGCAAAGGGATTGGAATGAGTAGACCTTTAATTTCCCTTCCAATCCAAACCATTCTAGGATCCTGCAATTCCATTCTGTGATTTTCCAACACTCACAGCCTTGCTGATTGCATGTGCAGCAGCAGAGCTGAAGTTAGCAGGAGTGTTCTGAGGAGACAGCATTTTTAAAAAAAAGGTCCTGATTTGCCTAAATGTGAAACATTTAAGTATTTCCAGTCCAAATTTCCTTTATTGAGGGTGTGCCTGTGCTTGCCCGGCTGTGCTCCAGGACAGCTTCTCACAAAGTGGAATTCAGGTGCCCTAGGGCTTCTAATAGAAGTTCTTTAGTTGCAGGGTTGTTGGGGTGATGTGCCACATCCAGCAGCTCCGAAACTGTGACAGCACCATGGAGTCAGGCAGGGAGTAATTTACATTTAGTCAACCCTGAGGCCTCCTGCCCTGTGATTTCCAGGGTCATACGCCTGAAGCAGAGGATATGTAATTTTCCTGATGGTTTGAAATGGAAAGTTATTTGATACCCCCTTCTTCTAAAAGGGAGCAAAAACTATGGGAGTGGTGGAGTTGTTGAGAACAGCCTCTTCCAGTCCACAATTGGGAACAGATTCCCAGACTCCTTTGATGGTGGGAAGGCTCACTGAAGGAACAGCTGTCGTTGCTCCTGGGTTCACCAAAGATAGCAGCAGCAGCAGCAGCAGCAGCAGCAGCAGCAGCCACAACTTCCAGAAGAGATTAATGGCAAGGCAGAGAGGAGGAAATATCTCCTGCAGGAACAGCAGCTGCCATCTGCAGGCAAGGCATGAGGGGCTGGGGAGCCTTTTCCAGGCTCCAAGCAAGGAGCCTGGATGAGCCCTGCAAAGAAAAGGTATGGTGTCTGCCTCACCAGGTCATCTGCCTTGCCTGGCCAAATTTTTTTTGTGGTTTGGAACATGGCAATCCTTTCTGGGCATGGCGTGGGGCTGTGGTTTCACTCTTCATGGGTAGGGTGTGGGGATGGGGTACACAGGGTCCTTTGCTCCTAAACACTTGGGGATGCCTTTACATCAGCAAAAGTAAGGTGGAAATCTTTTGAAATACGATGGGAAAAATGAAGAGAAAAAGAAAACTGATATTGGGGAAGTTCAGCATTTTCTGAGCTGGATCAGCTCTAGGAAGGGAAGGACAGAGACAGCAGGAAGGCAAAGAGGTGCTATAAGATGAGAATAGATGAGGCAAGGGTGAGAGATATCTCAAGGATCTTTTTAAAATAAACTCTCAGGAGGATCTTTCTGTATGATCTAAGGTTTACAGCTCACTGAGAACATGATGGTGCAGGCAGCTGTGGAACAAGACCCTGGCAGGACCAATTGCCTCAAGGTCAAGTAGTGGTTCAGGGAACTGGAAAAATTTCAGCTCAGCTCCCTGCCTACACAAGAGTTCTGAAAGTGTCATCTTTCAGCTTCCACCTCCCTCACCCTTCCCATACAACCTGGGGTTGGGTTGCTCCACAGTCCCAAGAGCCCCAGCTGCAACGCCACACTCTGTTTCAGGAAAGCAGTCTATGATAAGTCATCATGCGTTTCTTTAAATGTTTGTTTTGTGGTCAGAACCCTTGTTTGCAGTTTAAATATTCACCCCAGAGCACCTATTGGATTTGAACAGGGTCAGCATTCATAAGAGATCAGCTTTACCCCAGGAGATGTCTGAGGAAATCTTCAGCCTCTGGTTGTTCCCATCCTCAGCAGTTTGAGTGATTCACAAAAGGAGATCCAGCAGCAGTGACATATTTCTTCATTCCTGTCTCAGACTCATGGAGCCCTGCTGCTTGCACAAGTCCTTGCTTTAGCAGCCCTCAGACCCTCTTGGACACAGAAGCTTGCAGCCCTGGCAAGCAAAGTGCACAAGCTATGAGCTGCAATAGCCTTTCTCATGGGTATTTTCCCCTCTTTACTGTGCTAAATCAGCCAACCCACAACCTGATTATAAGGCCACCTTCCAAGAATCTGCTCCATGAATTCCTCCTCAGCACCTAATGATTTAGCCAGCATGGCTTTTACTTCAATTTAAAATTGCTGTTTTAAAGGGAGGGGCACCAAGGAGTGAGAGCGGAGTCACGCTCTGAAGACCCCAGAGATCAGAGTCAGATGGAGAACTCAGGAATTCCTAGTTCCTGTCACTGAGTTCATCCCTGTCTCTCCCTCTCAGCCGTTCCTTCTTGTTTCCGTAAGAAAAACCAAAACCTTCCCTTTATGTTTAGAAACTCCACTGCAAGGAAGGGCTTAAAATGGCATTATTCATGTGAAAGGCAGAAATAAACTGAAAGGTGCCATTATCTTTGTGAGCTCTTCAGAAACATGAAGACCACAATGAGGCCTTGGAAGCCCAGGACAAAATGCTCAGGACCAGCAGCAACTCACAGGGTGGTGTTCACTGAACCTTTCACTGAACCACAGATTTTCTTTCATAATTATTATTTAAAGAAAAGCGTTAAGAAAATAAAGAAGAAGACGATGATGAAAGGATGCAGGAAGTGGGAAAATTATTTTTCTTCTCTTTCAGCTGTTCAGGTGCCCTGAATTTTTTAAATGCCAGTGAAGTTTGGGGATGGAAGTAGAAATAATGCTCCTGCTATACTCTGCTTATCCATTCCACAACGCATCTGATCGGTGGTTTTTTGTGTTCTTAATGAGCAAGCATTTCTTCTGGCCACCAAGAAGTTCCTTCTAGCAGAATTTTCATCCTTTCTGTCAATTCAAAACCATGGAGGATTCCTCTGAGGTCGCAGCAGCTTTCATTCACTCCTCATTTGTGATAAGCCCTGTGCCCTGCAGAACCTCCACGGTGGGGACAGAGCCTGGTTCCACATAGCAACCCTCCCTGAGATTCCTGCAGTGCACCAGCATGGCTAGGATCATCTTTAGACAATGGGCTGAAGGCCCCTGTGCTCCCCAAAAGACAAAAAAATTTGTTTTGTGTGCCTGCAAACACCACACTGTGCAGGGGAGGGGGCCTGGCCCCACAGCCACCCGCTGGGAAGTCCTGTAAGGACCTGGGATGCTAATGCAAAATCCACATTTCTCCTTAGAAATGGGTTCTGGGTCCTTTGTGATCTCCACACATGTTTTTTCCAAGCTTCTCTTTCCACACGTTGCGGACGAGCTGGGGGAGGAAGTGAGGCTGAGAGGCCTCATTTTTTTTTTTTTTTTGTTATATCAGCGTGTGCATGCAGGGTCCCTCACTCTGTTCCCACAGCCCTGGTGGGGGTATGTGTGCACAAAAGTGGCCCAGTGTCTGATGCCAGCCCCAGTGACACTCCAGGCCTGCACAAAGAAACAGTTAAATAATGAAGTCTGGGAGTAAAGTCTGGCAGGGGACCAGGCCTGTAATTCCACTTGGCAAGATTATCCAAGCCAGCAAGGAAGGCTGACTTTGTAGTATAAACAATTAACTGTGGTGCTAAAGGATCTACCACATACTACATCACTGGCCAAGGAGGATGGGGGAAGGCAGAAATGGTTGGTGCCTTTCAATTAATTTGCTCTCTGCAGATTATTCAGCTTTGGGGTTTGATGGGTTTGTTTTGCTTTGTTAATAAATAGGAGAACACACAGGAAAGGGAAAACGCAGTGCATCCTGTGTCCCAGCAACCAGCTTTTTTTTTTCATGCTAGCTCTTCTCAGTCTCAAAGGAATATTTCATTTGTTATGAGCAAACTTTATCTTCAAAGAAGAATCCCAGCAACTTAATTAATAGCTGATATTCAGAAACAATGGCAGGCACTTTTCCACTGACATCTTGGCAAGGCAATGTGTAAACATAGAAACTGATGGAGATTGCATATTGAATTATCCATTGACTTAGAGATAGACCCTTCTTCATACTGCAGTAATATCCTTCATAATTATTTAATGAAGAGGAGGGCTGATTCATTTAGGAAAAAGAAAATTTAATCCATATTTTGTTGTTATGATTTCGGTAATGATTTTTGACAAAGATTTAGTATCTGAGCTTCAGGATAGCTTTTTGTTTTATAAAACTTTCTTATTTTTGCTGGATTTTTACTTGTCCTTGTTCCAGTACATGCTAACTACAACTATGCACTAGTCCAAGTACTTCCTACTTTGATAGCCTTTAAGTTACAGAATTAATTTTAAGTCTTTTCTAGCTAATTTGAACAAGGACTTCCAGGTTTTTTCTCTGTGGAAGTTTGTTTAAAATATGTAGTGATTTGGAAACCCCTTTCTTCAGAGGAGCAGCTCTGGGAGGAATTTAGGATGGGAATATTGAAGGCCAAGGCACCAGATAATTCCTGAGTTCCTGCAAAGCATGACAGGGCACACTGCCTGTGACATCAGGACATCACATTGAGCAACCACAAGATTTGTCACAGCTTAGGGGCTTTTGGTAGCTGTGTCCCACGGCCACAACACCTAACTTGGGACTAATTTAACTAAAAAGGTATAATCTTGGACCCTTGTGCTTGTGAAACCAGCTTTGTTTCTGAAGGAAAGAGCCATGAGGTTGCACAAGGACCATCCAAAATCTGCTTTCCCTGCGACCCTGTGTGTGTTCCTGCCCTCCTTGGTTGGTGCTCTGTGTGTGTGTGTGTGTGTGTGTGTGTGTGTGTGTGTGTGTGTGTGTGCCTCCAGAAGCCCAGCTCCACAGGAGATCAAAACCCACCTTCCCTGTTCCCATTTCCCATCAGTTTTGGTGGAAATGTAGGGCATGTGGGTTAATAAAACCATAAGGTCATCAATGAGGAGACAAAGGCACTGAAAGAGAAGATGCCCTGGAGTAGCCCAAGTGTGCAATCACATGGAATTCTGCTGCACATCACCAGGCAGTTAACCAGTCATAAAACATTTCCAGCAGAGGGTCTTTTCTTCACTTTTCCTATCCCAAATTCTGCATGTTCATCTCATCCCTGCCTCCTTTTCCTCTTAGGGGGTCTCAGGCATCCCAAGCCATGTGAGTCCCATTGTGGGGCTGGCCCCCAGTGTAGGATCCATCAACACCTCACCTTCCCGAGGCGGTGACGGGCCGGCACAACATGCTGACACCTTTCAGGCATCCCAGCTAGGGAAACAGGGGCACAAAAATAGCCAGCACCCCACCAGCAGAGCTGAAAAATCCTGATTGTGACGGGGCCAGCTGTTGGAGGCCACCAGCCAAAATGCCTTTGTGTGAATTCAGCAGTCAGATGACAATAGCTTTTAACCCAGCTGCATCTGGTGGCTTTTCCCTTGAGCTGAGGCAGCCACTTCCCACAGCAGCCAGCACAAGAGGGGCCAATAAATGAATGGAAAGATTGCACCTATCAAGGTACAGGTACAGGTTTGTTCAAAACCTTCACAATTCCTGCGGTTCCTTAAATTGGAGGGATAAATTATTCCACTTCACTCCAATGCATGGGGCACACAGTGAAGGATGTAATGTCTGACTCCAAGGCGTGGTGCCTCTGGATGTGTAAGAGGGGACAGAGATATCTGCCCTGCTTTGAAGTAAATCACGTAGGAACCCCCATTATCTCATGGAAAGTTTTGAAAACGCCATTTAAGAGCACTTGTGTCCAGATTACCCCTGTGCCAGAGCAAACCAGAGGAACCTCTTGATTCATTCCTGTCATTAGACAATCTCCCAACACATTTGCCAGACTGCTGAAAGAAAGGTAGCGTTTCCTCCAGGCACCACATGCTGTGAAGTATTATAAATACATTGCAGAGCCTGGAATCAGGATCAGATTAGTGAGCTTGTGAAACAGTAGTGTTTTACTTTCTTGTCTCATTTATTTGAGAGGTACCAAAGCCGGTGTTGAGGCCGGTTTTTCATGTGTAAACATTCTGGAGCAGCACATGGAGTTCATCTTCAAAGGTATGTGCTCCTCCAGCACATGTGTACGGACAAGGTGCCAGAATGTGGCCGTGCCTCTGCCAGTCCAGCTGCAATTTCCTGTTCTCAGTCTGTGCCTCCCAACCCGGGAGTGCTCTCAATTAAAGTGATCCCAGAAAAGCAAGGGGATGAGCCTCTGCCCTCCCTCTCCAGTTTTTCCCACAGACAGGATCCCGAGGAGAGCACCCAGAAAATGCCTCCCCAGGAGCTTGGAGCAAACCTGTGACTGCTCAGCCCTAACAAACCCAATCCATTTTATGGCTAAATGGCTGCTTCTTCCAAGAAAATAGAGTGTGATAGCCTGGGAGATGGTTCGGAGGGCATGGTAGAGGGTCTCTGGGATTTTTAATTCCTGTGGTTTTTTGGCAACCTGGGGTGACCTTTGCCAAGATGTGCTTTGTTTGCAGGAGTGCTGCTGTTAGCTGCAGGGCTAAGAGACAAGAGCCCTGCAGGTGTGGATGGTGGCACCTGGGAACCTTGTTCTGTCCCTCCTTCTGTGCCAAAAATGCTCCAACCTTCAGTGGGTGCCCTCCCCTATGAGACTAAATCATGGAATTTCTGCAGTGAGAAGAGAGTCTGTGGGTTGACAGCAGGAGAAGCATCTACTCAGCTCTACCTGTTTCTCAGGTCATCTGAATTTCTGAATTTAGGTCACCAGAATTCAAATCTGAATTTCATTCTTTGCAAAATTACTGTGCTCTGCTGGAACAGAGCCTCCATGTTCTCTGTGTTTTCCTTTTATCCAGTGATCTGGAAACCTATTCTCTTGAGGGACAATGCTGAATAAATCACTGAGTCCTTATTAACAACCAATAATATCAGTATTATTCACAAAAGGAAGAACACACTGCTGGGGGAGAAAAATCTGTACTGAAAATGTTGCCTTTTCTTTTCTGAAAACATAAATTATTTTGATCATCAATCAGCTATTAATTCATGGCTAACAGAAACATTTTGATGAGAGTTTTATTTTTGGGAGTAATTTAAAGTGGTGAAGTTTCTTTTTACTTGTTTTGCTTTCTTTTGTTTCTAGAGAGGAGCATTCACCTGATATTCAGCATGGATGAAATACATATATATTTCAACAACTCTCTGCTGCTAAAGGATTTAGCAAACAAGTGAAGCCAAGTGGGAAAGCAGAGTAAATACAGGAAATTTTGATGAGATATTGGTTGGTTTATTTGCTTTAGACTTTTAAATCCTCCACTGTGGGGACAGGAAAATTTTAACACCAGCAACAGATTCGATAATCTACAAAACAGATTATTCAGTAGAAAGCTGCTAATTATTCACTTCATCATCTAAACCAAATGAATGAATATGTGAAGTTTTTTGGGTGTTGCTTTCTTCTAGAAATGTTTTCTTTGGGAGCCCCTTGGGGTGTGTGCCTGTGCTGCTATTTCCAGGTCCAGCATTCCAATGATAAAAACACAGTCAGGAATCTGACTGGTAATTATTAATAGTTACACGGCATGTTATGCCTTCCAAATGAAGAAGTGGCATGGGTTATATTTCTGGCATCCACAAGAAATCTCTTCCTAGAGTCAGGCGGGATGGAAATACGCCGGATGCACAAAAAAATGGAAATTTTGCTCCCTCAGAAAAATCAAAAGCTTCTGGAGCAGCACGACAAGTGAATTATTGGCATCTTACCTTCTTTTGGTTTAGGTGGGCTCTGAAATCAGGTCATTAGGGTGCTCTTTAAGTGTTGTGATTTTTAAGTCAGGTAGATAAAAGTCAGAAAGAAGAGTCTTCTGTTCTAATTCATATGAAGTCAGTTAAAAAAAAAAAAAAAAGCATCCATGAAACTCTGAGGAAAAAGGGATTTAGCTTGTTAACAGTTCTTAAGCATACATAAGAGACATGAAAAAAAAAGTAAGACAAAAAATAACTGGCTTAGAACTAGTTGCCACCTCCTTTAGAGAAAGATAACAGTGTAAGATTGAAAAATATTTAAATATAATGTGCAATCTCCTTGTGTGCATTGTATCTTTGCCACCTAGGTGAGGGCAGAGGATTGCACAGCATTTTCTTGGTACACTGAGGGCAATGAGTCAACTTTGCTCTTCCAAACCACTCGTTTAGGTGGAGAAATCCAGATTTTCATCATCATTTTGTTGCTACCCACTTCACTGGAGCCTCAGGGCTGGGAAGGCTCCTGTAGCTGCATCAGAGATTGAAAAAGAGGCCCTTGGAACTGGTGCCCCATGATGGAAACCCAAATTCATCCTCCACAAAGTGAAAACAAGTTGTGGACAGTGAGGCAAAAAGTATAAAAACAAACTGGAAAAACAAAATTTGAGAGCTCCTTGCTAGGAACTCATAACAAAAGTTAAAGAGGAAGCCAGAGTGGCCTCCTGGAGTTCAGAAAGTTCAGATTTATCATTGTTTGTCCAAGCTCTGGGGGTTTTGTCTGCTGTCCACCACCCACAATCGTGTGATTGACCTCCTCTGTTGCATTTCTACAGCATTGATGGGATGCCCTGTCCAAGGAGCTGGGATGTAACCCACAGAAAACAATCAAAACTTCTTACTGGGGAACACCTGAGCAGGTTTTTGGGGTGGTTTTTTTTTTTTTTTTTTTTTTTCCCTGAAAGCCAAGCCAGAAGAACCATCATTTTCCTGTTACAATAAAGTGTTTAAACGCTACTCATTCTTTCACAGAATACAAATAAAACCACAGCCAAATATTGTAAATAAAGGAAACCCACAGCACTGCTGGGCTGCAGTGGCTGTGCTCAGGCTGCCTTGCCTTGGTGGGAGGGCAGCTCTCTTTTTTAACCTTCAGCTAATTATTGTCATTTTCCAGAGCTGCCTTTCCCTGTGCACAACCCTGTGGACAAAAGACAGCACCAGCCTTGCTTTTTCCAGCCAGTATAACCCAAAATGTGGGAAAACCGAAGTGCTACTTTATGATTTATTTGCAAAACAATGGTGGTCTTGATGGAGTAAATCTTATTGCCTGCCTTACCCATTTCTGAGTCTGTTTCCATATCCTACATTCACCTGCTTTAGAATTTTCTCTATTGCAATTCACCTGGCAGCATAAAATAAAATAAGTGCTCATTAAATATTGCATTATTTATTGTTATTGTTATTGCTATCGCTATTGTTATTATACTATTGATATATTGATTATATTTATATAATATATATAATCACTAAGAATAAGAATAAGAATAAGAATAAGAATAAGAATAAGAATAAGAATAAGAATAAGAATAAGAATAGGAATAAGAATAGGAATAAGAATAAGAATAAATATAGCTAAAAAATGCATTAGATTGTTCTTTCCTTGCTTTGTGGAGGGGATGTGCTGTCACTGCCTATTGTAAGCAACAGTAATGGTTAAAAACAAAAACATTCACATTTTTACTTCCAAGAACAGAAGGAATTCTGGAGGATAAGTGGATCAATTATTTCCTTTCCTCCACTCCTTTCCCTCACCAGCTCCAGGCCTAGATAATGAAAGCTGATTTTAGCAGATGAGGAGATGAAGCCTCTTGCAGCACACGCCAGGTTTTATTGATCCTTCAAAATTAAACTGGGGGGCTTCCAAGGGCTGCCTGCAGCCAGGCTCTCAGTTAAAAATTCACAGGCACAGCTCCCTCCTTGAGACACAGCTTCTCTGTGTTCCTGGAAAGAGGATTTCAGGAACCATTCTGATGTGTCAGGTGCCACAGACGCTGATATGTGCTTACATTTATAAAAACTGATGCACAAAAAAATAAATCATTGTAAAAATTCCTACGAAAATACCATTTTGTAGCTGCCATGCCAGTATTTCTCAAAATGGTACATAACACTTGGATAAAGCATCATTGTATATAAAGCAACAATGCATGTGAAAAAAAGAAACCCTACAGATTATACACATTTTTCAGGAAAGCCTTCAAGTGCTTCTTACAGAGAATTCAAAAATTTCCCCTCCATCCTTCTCCTTTTGATTCATATTAATTATTTATAAAGTGAAAGATTAAATTATTAATGTTCATTAATACGCCCACATCACATAAAACAGATGGAAATATTTAATGTATTTTTTACCAACATTCATTACTAATGGGGGGAACGGGAAAGTATTGAATACAGCAATTACCAGCTCATAGCAAGGTAGTGAAACTGATCAGAAATTGGCCACAAGTGGGTCTTTAGACACTGAGAAACAAGGTGATAGATAATTAAAAAAGTTATTTTCTTAATGTGGAGCAGGGGAAAAACCCCTCCAGTTCCAAAATTTCCGCTTTTGGTGAGTAACAGATCACCCACCTAGTGACCTGTAGCAAAGGCTCAGGTGTGATGCAGTTGCAAGTGGGTTTTTCTGTTTTCAAACTGGATTTTGTAATTGCAATTAGTTTTGCAAGTACATTGAACAGGGCTGTGAGTCTCTGGACAAATACCAAACCTGGCTAAGAGGAATCAGTCTGGGCTCCACGGTTTTGGGGTTTTTTTTTTCATTTGTTTGGCCTAAAGTTATGTGTGCTGATCATTCATTATTGATTGGAACAATAATTAAAAAGACGTATACACGAGGACCATGACAGCCATAGCAGGGAGATTTTTCTGGATCTGTTTCTTGTGGTGCAGGGTGGATTACCAGGGGGTTTCTTGCCTTCCCCTAAAGTTATTTGCTTTTCATGAATCTGTTTATAGCAGTGTTTATTTCACTGCTCCTGCATGTGCACTGCATTTAAAATGGATGTCACATGGACCAGAAAGGGCAGTGTTGTGGACACCTGAAATTCCGTGCCAGACTGAGCCCCCTTTTCCCAGAAACCCCTCACTTTGTCTCTCATCTTTGTTATTGGCATTCCAGGGGAAAAAGTGAGCAGGAGTGAGCACAACACGTTTCAATAGCCTAGAATTCTTCATCAGAAAGGGAAGAAAATTTATAAGTACATGGAAGAGACAAAATATCTCAGAAGAAGGTGAAATATTGGCTATTTCTAGATAATATTGCTATCTGTATTAGCTAACTCTTTGGGTAGATTCAGAAGCCTCTGTAAGAATCCCTAGGGTAGCATAGGTTTCAGTGAGGTGATCAGCAATTATTTAATTAATGTAATTATTTAAAGTTAAAATAATTTGTTGCTTTTTCTGTTTCTGGACATTTTGGACAGGTTCTGCAGGATCTATTCTAGATCCATCCCTTCCTGCTGCCACTCCTGGGGCACCTGGAGCAACCTTGCTTGTGTTTTTAGCAGTGGGAGCAGCACCCGATACTCCTTGTTCTGTCCCCAAAATGAGGCATGTGCACCGTTTCTGCTGGAAAATGGAAAGTCAAAGTTTGACAGCCAGAAAAAAAAAAAATCTGGGTCTTTCTAAGTCCCTTGATTCATTCCACACTCACATTCCCTGAGAAATCACTGGTGCCTCTTGCATTTTGCCTTTGCCAGCTGCCAGTCTGGGCACACACACCTGAATAAATGAGGATGTAAATGCAGCAGGGCAGTCTTGCAAGTGTTTTTGTTTGTTTGTTTGTTTGTTTGTTTGTTTGTTTTTGGGGGGTCGGATTTTTTTGGGGTTTTGTTTTTGTTTGTGGGGCTTTTTTGTTGTTTGTTTTTTTGGTTTTTTAATGCAAGATCTAGACACCTTCTTTCTGGAAAAGGAAAAGAAAACAAACAAACAAACAAACAGACAAACAGACAAACAAAACCAACTAAAAAAGTTCCTGCACAAACCATTTCAGGAAATTCAAAGCTAAGGAAACATTAGTGGGTCACATCCAGGGTAGAAAAGTACATTGCCCTGTGCCAATTTAGCAGGGCATACAGCAGCTTAAGACATCAGCAAGTCTGGGTTTCAAAAATCTAGTTTTAAAAACAGTTCAGTAGGATCAGCTCTGCAGTAAAGCAGATTTCTGCTTCTTTTTCAAGCAAGGGGGTGCAGCAAGGATTACTCTGCTGCAACACAATGAAAGAGCCACACATTCCAGAAAAAAAACAGGAGAGCTGCCTAAATCCCTTAAAAACTGCAGATATGCCACAGTCCTTGCTGTTCCAGGAGTGTCACCTGGGGTGGCACAGGATGGGGCAGGAGGTACCTGCACCCCTGAGACCACCAGGCAGGTGATTGCAGCTTGAGGTGATGAAATTTAATGTTTCTTGTGGCTTCTGCATTTCCTCTACGGGCCCAGCTGTGGGTTCATGGCATTTAACACTGGAAAATCGACTGTTGCTGGAATTATATAATGTTCATGAACAGGATGGGGGCAGCTGGAGTGGCTGTCTTGAAGCTTTTATTCCATCGTAGTTATCAGTCTCATTTGACAAGTTTAAGTAAAGGAAATGGACTATCAGGAGATAAAGCAAGGAGTGGAGAAGAAAGGAGCAGCTGGCATTTCAGACCATTTCAGGCTTTTCCAGGGGCTAGCATAAAGAGCAGACAGCAGATAGATTCAAGCAGCATCCAACAGAAACCTGAGAGGGATTACTGGCTTCCTCCACACCGTGACACATTTCAGTTTAGGACATATGGAATAAATCAGGGCGGACAGCGTGGAGCTGGAACACGCGGGAAAATCAGAAATGGACCTGGAGGGTAGTCAGGAAGCCTAGGGGCTGTTAGCAGCCAGCTCTGCTGCTTTTCAGCTGGGCTGGGATCAAGTGGGCACTGGGCAGAGAGGAGGAGAACTGGCAGAGACACAAGCACTGTTAATTTGCAGCCACATAATTAACTGAGGTGGTGGTCACTGTTCTTTTCCATCGCTCTGCCTCCTCCTTGGAGCTGCACTGGATGAAGGATTAGGGTGTTGGCAGGAGTAACCAGCACATAAAGCAAGGATTTGATTCATGGTCTGGGTGTTTGTGGCACCCTTTGTGGCCTGCCCGTGACTGCTGGAGATTTTAATATCTTAAATTCATCAAAAGTGTGGAATGGTTTGGGTTGGAAGGGATCATACAATTTCATCCACCCTGCCCATGGGACACCTTCCACTGTCCCAGGTTGCTCCAAGCCCCAGTGTCCAACTTTGGACTTCCAGGGATAGCCATAAATTATATTATAATTTATACATAGCATATATTAATTAACTAACTAACTAATTAATTAATTAATTAATTAATTAGTATTTGTATTTGTATTTATATTATATGTCATATATATATTTAAATATATTTCTCTATATATAAAATACATATGTTTATATATATATTTATAATGTATATTAGATATATTTATATATATATTTATATATATATTTTTTATATATATATATATAGATAGATATATATTTAATTATAATCACTATGTTGAGCTTGTAGTTGAGCCACCCCATTATAAAAATTCATGTAATCTTCCACTATTGCTACAAACAGGCTAGGAGAATTCCGTGAATGGGAGAAAAAAAAGAGGGGGGAAAAAAAAGAAAAAGAATTAATTGGAAAAATTAATATTTAAGCAAATATTTAAGCCCTGTTATCTTTCTCCTCTGGCAGATCTTATTTTTTTAGGCCAAAAAATAATGAATTTCCTGTTATAATCCTTATCCTGGAGCTACTGCATGGATATGGGGACAGCACAGCTCTCTGCTTCACCTCTGTCATGGAGAAGAGAAAGCAAGGACAGCAAAATTGAAGTCTGAAAGGGAATACCCCCCACAAATATAGCCAGGGTTTGTTGGGTTTTTTCTCTCTCTGAGCACACAACAGCACATTCATGTGTGGGCTCAGTGTTCATGAGCCTGAGGTCATGAATTCCTGGTCCCGTGGCCATCAGCAGCTGGCTGCAAACTGGGTGCCAAACATCATGCTGCTCCCTCACCCAAACTGGACTCACATCCATTCCCCTCCCTCCTGTGCACGGGTTGGTTTTGGTTCAGATGAAAGCTCTCCCTCAGCCTCTGCTGGGGCAGATTCCTGCCTGAACACAGCGTGGGGTGAGCTCATTCTGATACCTGAAAATCACCTTCATTTTGAGGAAACACTGGAACTGAGCCAGCAAGCGATGAGCATGGATCTCCCTGTCCTCCAAAGAAACCATCTAAATTTCTGGTGAGGAGCAGAGAAGTATTGCTAGCTCTCCATCAGGCAAATAAGGGGGAGCAAGGACTGCCATAAAATGACACTGGATTTGGCACTGTCACTCAAGCCAGAGCGGAGAGGAAGCTGCACCACAGGCCTCTTAGTGTGTAATTAATTAATTGGGAGTTTGATAAGATAGGGATCCCCCTGACAGACAGCGAGAGAAACCCAGCATCCACACACAAATGATGCACCTGCCCTCAGCTTTAATTAGAGATTCACAGATGCATGCACCACTTTGAGAAGAGGAAGCAGCAAAATAATAACTTCTCCTGACATGCATTCTCCTATTTCCTATACACACTCTCATTTTCAAGGGATATCTGTACCCACCAGTGCACACCCAAGCTGAACACCTCTTTGTGCAGTCATCTCGAGTTCCAGCATCAGAACATATTCCTTCCATGTATTGCTGTTTTTCCCTATCACTGCTCCATAGACTATAACTTCCAGAAATCATTTCCTCCTAAAAATGCTCAAACACTTTTCTTAGCTCATGTCCTATTGTTGTGTTGTTTTTGGTTTTCTTTCTTACTTTCTCAATTGTATTTTTGTGACATCAAGCCTCCCAAAATTAGAAGAGGGTGTACATCAAAACAGCAGATATTTTTGTTTTATTTTCTTTTACTTCATTTTATTTGCAGCACAACCGGTAATTTCATTTTCCTTTGTATTATTGCCATATTGTTGTAATATGACTGAAACAGAAAGGAAATATTTAAGTATTAATAAAATAAATATCATAATATGAGTCAGCAAGAGGTTGGGTTGTGAGGTTTTTTTCCCGTATGAAGTTACAAATTCTAGAACAAAAAAGTTAATTACTAATAGGCAGACTCTGAAGATATGTGACAGCAAAATCAGAGTAATTCTGCTAGTTGTCAGGTCAAATGGCAGTTAAAATAGCTCTGATTTTGAGCAGTAATTCCTTTTTAGGCCATGAATTGCTGAGCTCTATGGTTTTAAATGTTGCTTCTGTTTTTTGTTTTCTGGGGATTTTTTTTTTTTTTTTTCTGGTTAAGGAGCAGCAAAATTTTAATATCAATTGATTTCCAGTCTGGGATGCTTCAGCAGTTCATTAGGCTATCTGGGAGCTGATCAATATTTCAAAGACACAATTCCAGTTAACTGGTTAAGCTCTGGTTATGGGACTGTGGTTGCCCAGAGGGAAAGAATCACTAAGACACACCACTCCCCTCTTTCAACCCTCATTGTCTCTGTTTTCAACCTTTTTGGTACAAAAACCAGTGCCCACTCAGTTTAATCCGTGCTGTGCCCTGGCTGAATCCCTGCTTTTGTAGCTAAGACATGGCAGAAGAAACAAATAAAAAAAAAAAAAAAAAAACAAAAACAACAAAAAAAAAAAAAAAACAAAAAAAAAAAAAAAACCAACAAAACCTTATTTTTCTCTTTCAAAAGATTTGGGAAAGCAATAGGCCAAGGTGTCAGATGACAGAGAATATGAGAGTTAAATCACTTTCTGACCTGGGCAAAAAATTCTGCTGCTCAGAGCATGAACTGTGCCTCATATGAGGGCTGATATATCCAAATGAGGAACCTTGCTTAAGTCAGGTCTACAAATCTCTATTTTATCTAAAATAAATTAAAGACCTCACTGTCACTCCCAGTTTCCAAAACCGTTTGAAAATTGAAATTTCACAGCATTTTGTAAGATTTTTTCCACAGTCTGCAGCTTCTAATGTGCCAAGCCCCCCAAATGGCAAACAACTCTGTGCCCAACTGAGTAGTTAATTATTCTGTGTGCTTTTTTTTTTTCATTATGATTTCCACAAACTTGTTGGTGGACTTTTTAAATGAAATTGGATTTTGCTTCTAATACAATCTAGGTTAGTGGAGATGTCAGTAAGAGTTTACTGACCTCAGATAGAGCAGTGTTGGAATAACCATCTGCAGGCCCCTGAATTATTTCTATGCTTTAAAAAAAAAAAAAAAAAAAGAAAAATACAAGGTAAACTAATAGTTATGGAAAGAAAGATTTAAAAAACATCTCTTCAACTTCTACAAATGCACCAGCCAACAGGAAAGTGCTTTTTCACTGTCATCAAGCCTGTTTATTTTTAGGTTCTAGATCCCTGTCCCTCAGCACAAAGACATCTGCTTTAAGCAAGGCCAAGGCGTTAGGAATTGCTGTTTAGTAGCACCCACACTTTCTCCTCCTCACAAAAACCCCTAAAACACAAATTCTCATGGTAAACACACCTGATTGTGGTCCTTAAAGTAAGTCTTTAAGGTAAATTATATAAATCCCGAGCTTCATCTTCTTTCGATATACCAATTTTACGCAATGCCACAATTATAATTTCAATTTTCCCCTGCTATGCTGTTTTGCTTGATTTATATAATTATACACATACTGCAAACAGTGTCTCCTGCTTCATTCTAGGAAGCCTAGCTGCAGAGTCCAGGATATTTTGGGGTGGTCCCTGCTGTGACATTGCAGCCCAGGTGTCAGAGTCTGGAATTATCAGAAATATTTCTGTGCATGTTTAAGAGATTTTAAGATCTGACAAACAGTGTTTTTAACCTTTGTTCATGGAAAAAGGGCTTTTAAGCTCTGGAATGAAGCAGAGTTTTCAAGAGTGTGTATTAGAGAGTAGAATAGTGTGTAGTTTTATCACAGGGTGAGAATTTTAGATAGATGGGGTTTTTAGGATGGTAAGCAGGTAAAGACAAGATGGAGAAGTCCATGTGGCTTTTGGGTTTCTTCTTCTTCCTCATCTGCTCCATGTTCTGCAGTGAGGTGGCACACTATGGTTGGCTTAGAGTCGAGTCTAACCTTCTAAAATGGATAATAGTTATTGGAGAAGTATTATAAATACTGATTACATGGATTGTAGTATAAACATCCATGCTACCCTGAGGGAGGGAGCATTTGGTGTTCTTCGGGAGTGTGCCTTGAACTGACCTGCAATGAAGAGCTCTGCAGGGCAGGAACAGAATGTAATAATTGATGATAATGAAATAATAAGAAATAATACATAATGGAGAGAACATAAGAAGAAAAGCCGCGGCCTTTCCTTCAAGATCTCTGTCTGGGGAAAACAAAACTTTACATTCTCTGGTAAAAACAAGCCGAATGAACAGAGACAAACACAAAATAATATTTTTTAAAAACCCGAGACCCAGGGACCCACAGGCACAAATATTTCCGTTCCGATAATGAGATAGAAAGGAACTGGTGATATTTCCACATAAAACACGTCCTCCAAAAAGTGTCCTGCAAGCCCAAAAAGTGATGGTATTCAGGATTATTTCATTTCCCCTAGTGCCCACAATAGAAGGAGGGGCTGCTTGTATTTTAAGCTGCCTTTATCTTTGGGGACATCTGTATGTGCTGTGTTTCCCCAAACACCTCCTCCCTCCAGCACACGTGTTGACACTCACTGGTGCAGAAAAGGAGAACGTGAGCAAGAAAGGGGACAAAGACCATTGTTTCCAAGAGGTTTTGTTTGCAAACAAGCAGCCCAGCAGAGGCACATGGGAGTTATATTCAATTTAATTCAGAGCACATGCATCTGCCCCTGCCAGCCGGGTCATCCTGAGCACAAATAAAAATGTTATTAAAGCTCCATCACTCCTGCAGCTAAAGTGCCTGTGAGACTCCCAGAGTGCAGGATGCAACAGATAGAGCTGAGCATCCAGCCTGGCTCCTCACAATCAGAATTATAAATGAGCCACGAGGGTAAGACTTGGGTCAACTGAAAGATTTTATTAAAAAGCGACTATTTGTATTAATAATGTCAAGCTTGCAGATACAGTTCTTAAATAATGGTTACATCGTGAAGAGGAATCAATTACACACCAAACCAGAGTGTACTTTTTTGTGGGTTTTATTTTTTATTTCCTTATTGCATTTCTCATTTTTATTGTGATGGATGTGGCATGGTGTTTTCAATGGGATATTTGGGGAGCAGATATTGATATTCTGAATGCCTCAGGCCTGATGCTTGTGGAGGCGTAACAGCCTAATTGAAATTCAAGGTCTTGTGGTCAAAATCTGCTGAACCAGAGATCTTCACACTACACCAAGTATTAACACATTATTTCACATGGGTCATAAAACAAATGAGGAATATGTGCTTGTATCCTCTGCCCTACCCAACTCTGATATTTCCTCCATTTTCAAAGATTGCTTTTTTAGGTTATTTAGCCACATGACATAAAAATACTGAACATTAGGATATATCTAATGTGGTCAGGACAGAACAAGTGGACAGCAGCCACAGATCTCTCTCCACAGTGCATCAAGAGGCTCCACAAGGCAACACACAGATCCCAGTTCCACAGCAAGCTGAGAGCTGCATACATGCAGAAGGATCCTGCAAGCTGGCAAGGACATGAAATTCCTGCACCAGGCACCACACCAACAAAAAAATTAAATTCCTGATGAGAAAGACTAAGGCTCCTGAGATCATACTCAAGACCTGCTTTGAAAAAAGTGCCTAAAAACTTACTCTAAGGAGCAAAATTCTATAACTGTTAATATGCCACTACATGAAAATGAAGGATAAAAAAAAAATTAGCTTCCATTTCACCTTTGGCTTATAAATTCACTTTTCAATTGAGAATTTGTGCCACATTGGGATTTATTATCCTTTTTTGACCAAAATTTCTGTCCTGTTTCCCTGGACTAAAAGAATTTGTGAAGAGGGTACAACCCCAGAGATCACTCTCAGACAGGTGGGTCTGCAAGGAACAAAGACCTCCCTTGTGAAAAGAAATAAGACTTCAGTTTTAGTTAAAGAAGCAGACGGGAGGTCAGCAAGTAAAAAAAAAAAAAAAAAAAAAAAGAAAAGAAAGAAAAAAGTATAGCTTAACTTGAAGAGACCATTTAGTGCTTTCAGACAGATTTCCAGACAGTGATGCAGATGCTCATCTATTTACAAAAAATGAGTTGATTTTTTTTAACAAAAATCACAGTAGCATGAATTTGACATACTAAACTGTTTTGTTTTGTTTTGTTTTGTTTTTTCTCATTTACTTTTGATATATTTTATTCCCTTTGTTCTTAGAGATCATGTCTTTGGTTAATCTGCAACCCCAGTTTCAGGAAACCCAAATGACTCCATGGGGCCTAGTGGTATTTGTTTGCCACTCCTGAAATACCATATGAAGTGAAAATCTCCTGTGAAAAGGTGTTGGGAGACCAGGTTTCACTCAAAGCAGGCGTAAAACATTCTTGATCTTAGTGCTCCCTTCCAAGCAGACACATCCACTCACAATTCTGCAAGAATAGGTGGTGCTGGGGACTAAAGTCATCTGTGAAAGAGGGAGAAGAGGGGAGGAAGGACCCACCCAGTGCATTTTTGTGTATAAATGTATGTATGTGCAATATTAATGGGCAAACACGGAAATAGAATCATAGAATCATATAAGCTGTAAATCCAGGGCAAAAAATAAAGGTAGGCTGCTTTAGGAACGTAAAGGTAAAGCCGCTGCCAGCTTGGGACAAAGAAGGGGAATTGTCTAGAAGAAGAACAGATTACAAAAAAAACAAAAAACCCAAAAAAACCCCAAAAACCAAAAACAACCCAACCGAACCAAAACCAAACTAAGCCAAGACAAAACCAAAACTAACAAAAAAGCAAAACCCCAAACAAAAAAATAAAAATAAAACAACAAAAAATTATTTTGGCTGGAAAATTAGGACAAAATAACTAAAGGGGCATTTTCTTTCTGTTGTGGCAGCCCGTTAGGATGCTCTTGGCCCAAGGAGAGGGGCTGTATGAGCTACCAGGAGTCTGCAGGCAGAGGGCAGGGGCCACCTGGTGCAACAAGGATGTCACAACCTCAAGGACGCTGCCCTGGGTGTGCCCGGCACAGAAAGCCCCCAGGGGGATGCTGAGGGTCTCGGAGGAGGTGTCTGTCCCACCCAGACCACATCTCCAGGCACGTGTGCAGGAGGCAGTGACTCAGCCCGGGAGCCTCCTCCACCAGCAGCAGGGCTCCAGCGCTGGCTGTTGCCATGGCTTTCATTATTTCACTACAACATTTTCTCAGGAAAGATGTGTGTCATCTGAGCTGGGGTTTAAAAAAAAAAGGGGGGGCTTGCATTGTTTCCTGTGTCTTACCTTTTCTTGGACGAAACTCCCCGCTATTATTTTTGGATGACAGCAGGAAACTCCTGTCTAACTCGAAACGGTGTCACGTATTGGCGTACATCCCCCCCCTCACCTCTCCCTGTGCCAAAATGTCAGTTTTGCTTAGGATGCTTGTCCCCCTGTCGCTGCAATGAAAACTGGGTCCTCCCTGGTGCAATTTGTCACACAGGGTTCAATGATGCAGCATGCCAAGCATGGAAGAAGAACATGAAACCTTATCACCGTGGTGTTTATTGACCAGTCGTCCTGCTTTGTACTCATTTCCTCCCCTTAATTCCCTGAAAGTGTACATTGGCCCAGAATCAAAAGGAATGCAATAGTTAAAAAAAAAGCACATGCCCTGGGATGAATGTATTATTCCATAGATGCTGATGGTGCAGTTATTTCTCTCCTGTGATAACTGAAAACGTTTGTTAATAAAATCTGTTCCAGAAAAGCAGAGCATTAATCCATTATGCTGTTTGAATCCTGACAAATTAGCTTTTTTTTCCCCTTGGAAAAATCAAGTTTTGCATCTGAGACATCATCCTGAGGATGACTATTTACACACATTAAAGGAGAGGGGGTGTTACACAAACAAAATAATAAAAAATGCTTGTTTTCGCCAGTCCTACTTGGCCAAGAACAAAGAAGAAACAGGATCACAGCCAGAACATGCTGTACCCAGCTCTTGATGGCTCATGATTCCCCACTATAAAATTAACCCATCTGACCTAATGGTCTCCCTCAGCCCTATAGCATCAGCCTGGAAATCAGATATCCTGAAGTGGTGTCAATTAAATCCATCACTCATCTTCATCCAGAGCTGCCCGGCAGAAAGACACCACATTTCTGTGCAGTACAGCGGGTGATCCCTGCAGGAGCAGCAGTGGGAGAGAGCACAGTAACCTCCTTTTCTGCCCTGGTGTCCCTTTTCCCCTTTTCCTTCACTCTCAGTCCTCCTTTTTGCCTCCTGGTGCTCAGCAGGGCAGGTGCTCTCTGTGGAAAGGGCAGCAGGGAAAAGGCAGCAGCTTTTGGCCCTGGTCCTCCTCTGTCCCTTGCAGGCTTGGATGCGGCACAGGGGGACATGTAGGGTACCACCAGGACCACGCTGGGGTGGGGTGACTTTGCTTCCCCTTTGCCCTCAAAGTCGCAAAACCCCAGCCCAGCATGGCCCAAGAACGGGCAGAATAAAACAGAGAAGGAAAACCACGAGCAAAGGTAAAATAAAGCCTTTTTTTCCTTGAGCTTCCATGGAGCTTGCTCGTTTAGAACACAGTCTGGCCCCACAGTCGTGTCAACCTTTCCCCAGAGGAAGTCTGGCAAGTTCTGTATTCTCAATTTATGTCTTTTTTTTTCACCCTCAGTGCAGCCCTGAAGGAGAAGCACAGACTGCTCCTTTTGTTGCATACCTTTTCCCAAGACAGGGCGCAGGACTTCCAATAAGTGCAATAACATCAGGAAATAAACATTTTGCTGATTTTTCTTTACTTGAAAATATTCTCACAGTTATGCTACACAGAGGAAGAAGGAGGTGGTGATGATTCAGGGGGAGGCCAAAGAGTAAAAGGATAAAATCTCTCAGGGAGGAAAGCAACTGATGAACAAAAGTCGGGAACAGAAAGAAGACTGTTATACCACAAATATAAAATGTATAGTCACATAAGCTCATAGGGAAGAAAATGAGAGCTGACATCCTACAATACTAGATTGATTAGGGAGGACTTGGAAGAGGACCAAGGTCTGGGAATGGCATGGGAAATCATTTCAAAGGAGAAAGAACCTTGCACTCTGCTACGGGGGATGGCAGCAGCACAATAACACAAGAAGAGGATGTTGGAGAGCTGCCACAGACCCTGGGCTGAGGGGAAGCAAAAACATATGACAACGTGTGCAGTTATACTGGATCCCTGCGTGGCTTGAAATGGTGATGTGAGTGGTCTGGACCTTGGACTGCCTGGAAAGTGCCAGATTAGGGACACCAAAGGTTGTCTTTTCCTTTGTCTCTCTGCCTCCTCCATTTGCAGGTACCTCCTGGAGACATCCCACTGTGCCCACAACATGGCAGCCTAAAGTGAGGCAGATACTGCCACTCTTCTGAGTTTATTCCCCTCTGAATTTTTTAATTCATCCACTTTCTCCTTCTGTCCTGCTCAGCTGGGATTATTAATGACCGTTTCTTTTGTGTTACAAGCGGAGAAATTAAAAACAACCTCTAATAATAGAACTTCATTCATTTCTCTGCATACGCAGAGAGAATTTATGCAATCCAGGTACCTTTGCAGGCACATACTCACAGCTTTTCTCTGGGAACAAGGCCAGGCTACCTTTGAAAGGAATTTTGTCTCATGAAAATCAAGGATAGTGTTGTCTTTGAGATTTCATAGGGTCAAGGAATGGTTTGGATGGGAAGGGACACCAAAGCCCATCCATCCTCACCCCTGCCATGGTAGGGACCCCTCCCAGTGTGCCAGGTGCTCTCAGCCCCAATGTCCAGCCTGGCCTGGGACACTGCCAGGGATGCAGGGGCAGCCCCAGCTGCTCTGGGCACCCTGTGCCAGGGCCTGCCCAGCCTGCAGGCAGGGAACAATTCCTGCCCAATCTGCCATCCAGCCCTGCCCTGTGGCACTGGGAAGCCATTCCCCTCATCCTGGCACTTCAGACCCTTTCAAATCATCTCTCTCCATCCATCTGGTGGTGTCCCTATTCCCACGTGAAACTTAAATAAGCTTCACCTTCCACAATTTAAACAAGCACCGTTCACTCTAAGATGAGGGAAAGACAGGGTTGTGAGTGCAAATATCCCCACCACCCACAGTTATTTTGGGAGGTCAGAGTGTTTTACACCTCTACAAACCGGGTAGTGCTCAGGGGGTGTCTCTTGACTGGCTATCTGTGCAACACCAGCAATATGTTGGCATCCTCCAAAAAAATTCTGTTTGTTTGACAAAAATGTGCCATCAGTCCTCCCCCTCCAGGTGCCCTGACAAGGCACACACTGAGCAGATGTGCTGGCCCCCACTCAGGGGACAAATGCAGATTTGTTTGAACACACTGTCAGACTGTGGCTTGGGCTTTCTGCTCCTTCAGGAGCCAAGAATAACTGACATACAAATGGAATAAAGGTAAAATATTCCTGGAGGAAAAGCCGCCTTCACTCTGGATTGTTGCGTATTTTTAACGAAGGGAAGTATTCGGTGATGTGCTCAGCAGCCAACATGAGTGTCTTCAATGTTTAGCTCAGAAACAGTAGAAATTTGAACCTAAATAAAATGTAAACACTGGTTGTCCTTCTTGTCTTAAAGGAAGAGGCCATTAATTGTAAAAATGCTTATCATAACACCTTCACCCTTAACCCACCCCCAAAAACAGATTCTTGGAAACATTAAACACAAATTATGTTTACAATGACTGAATGATGTTCAAATAGGCAAATGATCTGGAAGGGGGATGGATAGCATGCCAAATAGATTTGGAGGCCGACACCCAGCAAATTTTGTTTAAGTTATTTGGAACTAGAATTTTTTTGGAAACGATGTTCATGTGAAAAAAGAAAAAATAAAAAAAGGATTCCTACTTAAACCCCTACATCTGTCAGTGCTTTAGAATATGAAATTTTATTCAAGTTTATTTTCCTAGGGGAAAATATATCTGGGGAAACGCTGATAAATCTCTTCTCCAACTATTAATTACAAATTCAAAATGAACCTCATTTGGCCTTTCAGCAACCTTTTTGTATTTGCTTTCTGTTCTACTTCTGTTTTCTATTTATTTTAATGTGATTAAAATGCTGCCATTCAAAACACAGAGTTTCTGCAAAGATTGTCACCGTTCATCAGTCTGGGGGTATATTCACTGAAGAAATAATATTTGTCATGTATATTTTCTCTTTCCATCAAATCCTGTTTGGCACTGGTGAAAGAAATATCATGTATTTGATACGCTCTGCACTAAAATCTTCACTTTCTGAACAGCTGTGAGGTGGCAGACACAAGACTGGCCTGAGGGGACATGTGGCTTTTTTATACAAATTTCAGAAAGAAGGGAGGCTGAAGTGCCTCCTGTTTCATTAATTGATGGCATCAGTACAAAAATCTGGGATAAACTACTTTTTTATCTTCGATTAACAGGTTATTTTTCATCAGTCTCTTTATCCTAGCCTAAAAAGGCTCATGCACTCTAAGTGCACACAGTCCAACACTTTGGGGCGAGCATGGCTGTGGCCAGGGGGATGTCAGGGCAGGCCAAATCATGGTCTTTCAGTCCTCTTTTTATTTATTTTCTTTTTTTTCCCCTACAAAAAATGGGGCTCTGAGTTCACCACAGTGCCCTGGGTTCTCTCGGTGCTGTTGCACTTCCAAAAATGAAGCAAACTTGCTTTACCAGATTCTACTTCTCAGGGTCAGGATTAAAAGTGCGAGAGACAGAATTCATGTTGGGACTTGGATGTTTATTATTTCTTATCTCAGTTACAGCCTCACTGACTAACTCCATGCTGAGTTAACAGAGGAAAAATGGAGAACAGAGTTCTGTCTGCAAGGTCTTTTAAGCCTAAACTACCCAATGATGAGATGCCAACTAATTTATTTTAACTTCTAACCCAATTACTAATTACCCATGTTCCACACTGCAGACTGTTTCAACCAATCACACAAAATCACCCACACTTGTGGAGGAGGAGGAGGAGAAGGAAGAGAAGGAGAAGAAGAAGAAGAAGAAGGAGAAGAAGGAGGAGGAGGAGAAGAAGAAGAAGAAGAAGAAGAAGAAGAAGAAGAAGAAGAAGAAGAAGAAGAAGAAGAAGGAGAAGAAGGAGAAGAAGGAGAAGAAGGAGAAGAAGACTATGCCCTAAACCTTTCATTTTGTTGCACATTATTAAATCCCAAAACTCTAAATCTCTCACTCTGTGATATAACACTCTTCTATTCAACTACACACTCACAATCAAGGTGCTATCACTCAGCTTTGGAAACCTTTTCCATGGCCTCAGGTGAAATGCAGTGTATCTTCGAGGATCAGTCCCTGTCAGCACAGAAAATCTGAAATTTTCTGTGTCTAGGGTTCCAACAGGAAAACTCTGTTCATGGAGCACTTAGGAAACAAAACTGTGCTCCTTTATTTTTCACCAGGGGGAAGGAAATGACCCAAAACATGTCACGAGGTCTGTGTGAGCACGGCCAGCCTCGCAGGACAATGAGCAAAGCACTTTGGCTTTGTGGCCTCCAGGACTCATCTCCCCTCCCAGGGGCTTCCCTAACCTGGAGAAACCCGTGGCCAACAGGAGACAGACAGTCCAGGAGCAAATCTTGGCCTCCTCCCCCATGTTCAGACAGACTTCTAAATGTTAAATAAATACTGAAGGAATCACTTGTCACCACAAATTATTCCTTTGAATGTTTACTGTTCGTGCCAGCTTCCCTGGGGTCCTTCCCATTTAGAAACAACTTTAACAAGCAATCCCATAAAACACTGACCATTATTCCCTGAGAAGTTGCGCTTAGTGACTTGTTGCACAGAAATATGTTTCCAATTTCGCTTCGAAACGTATTGGAAAGGAGCCCTCAGTACTTTTTGCATTAGCATTCTGTGCCGTGTGGAAATGGCAATTATAAATTGCTGAGAGCTGTACTTGCAGCCCTCAGTTCAAGTGTTTGTGTGGTGCTGTGCAGCCCATTTCCCCTCACAGCCCTGGGAGATGGGTCAGTTTGCTGCTTGCCTTTGCAGGGACAGGACAGGGACAGCAGCTGGCCGCAGAGTTGTGTCATGGTTCCACCCCTCTGTCACTGTAGGGATGGTCATGACACTATAACCACCAAAAGTTTCAAAGCAGAAAA
The DNA here is from genome assembly GCA_018697195.1 of Certhia americana. Lineage (NCBI taxonomy): Eukaryota > Metazoa > Chordata > Aves > Passeriformes > Certhiidae > Certhia > Certhia americana. Next base: position 72,858,286 of record CM031878.1, read on the forward strand.
ATCTTCTATTTCAGCCACATTTTCCCTTTTATCCATTCCTTTCACCAAAAGCCTGCACTTCACTCATTGGTTAGTAAAAGGTGTTTTGCTTGTCCATCAAATCTCTCTGTTCTTGGTTAATTTATATGTTTTGTTTCCTGATTGCCATGAGACTGATTTCTTATTTGCTGCAGGTGCAGTTGTTTTTCACCCAGCAATGGTTTGTTGTTAAGAAACTCTCATCCCCAGGACTGTTTTCACATGAGAACTCGCAAGCTACTTTAGCTGCACATAGAAATGACAAGCCAGCTATTCATTTAGCAGAGCACAGCCTGATTTTATGAGGCCTTTCTTTTATAATTTACCTGCTTTTCTACCACACCCCTCCTCCTCCTCCTCCTCCTCCTCCCAGGCAGATGTGGAGTGAGCAAGTGGCCACAGGAACATGTGGGCTCAAGGGACAGCCGAAGGACCGATGGCTCAGCTGATGCCTTAAGTTTTAGCTTTTATATTTTTCAGATTCTGTGCTGTTTTCATGGGCAGTTTTAGGTTTCATATTCAGTGCTACTAAGTTCTCTTCACAAAGTAGATAGATGAAACAATTTCTTCTCCAGCTCAGCACCAAGGACAATTTTCAGGCCCAACAACAAAAGCAAAGATGAAGTGAGAAGAACAAATAAGGAGGATGGAGCTTCATAACCTGGAGCTGGAATTGGACAATTAACTCCAATGTACTGATGGACCAGAATTTATCAAAGTGTGAAACCTCATGGCCATTTGTCCATTCTGTGCCCATTTTGGGGTTTGTTTTGGGTGTGCCCAGCCAGGCTCTTGTGCAGCCCAGGTGTGCCCAGTTTATTATATTTATTTATTTTACTAAATCCCTGCTTTATCCTTCTGCTCTGGCTGGGCTCTGCTCCAGCTCAACCTCCAGAAGGCATCACAGCAAAGCTTCCTCCAACTCCAGAGGACTTTAGGATGGGGTGAACTCTGACGTGGGCACCCCCAGATGGGGCCAAGACAGACAGCAGGCACAGCTGAGGGGTTTTTCCCTCCTCAAAGTCACATTCTAATGAAGCCCCAGCATTCCTGGAGAACAGTCCCAGGTTGCTGTTTGTGGCTGGGACTCAAAGCAGCTTGAATTTTATCTGAGGCCACAATGCATTTATGCTACAAGACAGATGGAAGTGCCCAGCCTTTCCAGAATAAAAACAAGCCTTCAAGCTCTAGAGGATGAGCAGAGTTTGCCTTATTTTGTCTTCAATTCCTGAGGGCCTCAGCCCATTTTGTCATGAAGTTTGGTGCAAAGATGCTGCAGGGAGGATGTGAAAGCCAGCTGCAATGGAGAGGAAGATGGTGATGGCAGATACACCTGGGGATTGGCAGAAAAGCACAAACACCAGCTCCCAAAGGATCCACACCAAACATTTCCCTTCCATTTCCTAATTTCATTCTGTGCAATTAGGGGCCAACAACACTTGTTTGTTATTTTGTAAATATTTCTGTATTATTTGTAAAGCAACCCTTGCAATATTGCTTTGCCCAAAGGAGCAGGGTCACTTACTCTCAATTTTCATAGTAATAAGTACTCCATGCAAGAAAACATATGGAAAAGAGGGAACTATTATAGTAAAACACATCATAGTAAAAATTTCAAGTGTAAGGATTAACTTCAGGAAAAAACAGCAGAGGCCCTGAAGTAATATTTAAGTAAAATGTTTTAATTAAAAATTAGTGGTGGGAGAAGTTGGGACAAGAACGGCAGAAGATTCTGAGGCAGCCTGAAAGAAGTGAAGTGAGGATTGAGAAAAATATGTCAAGCTGCAATGGGACCTCTAAGAATGAGGGAAGCCATGAGACCTCAGGTAGTTAATACCATTTCTGAGTGCTGCAATACAAGAACTCCTGTGAAAGGGATGAGGTGTCAAAATAATCCTCACTGATGGGGATTATGTGCCATACTCACATCACTTTGCCTTGAGGACCAGTGGAATTGCAACTGAACAGGTGATGCTCAGGGTCCAGCCTCTACACATTCCTGGGGGTCTTAAATTTCCATTCCTTCAGAAAATATCTGGCGTGGACTTATGAACTGGTTGCCAGCTGCTTGTGTGAGGCTGAGATGCTGCAAAGATGCTCCAGGACCCCTTTCATCCGTTCAGTTTCATCCACAATGACCTCATTCATCTCCACGCATGTGCATCCTTCCTTGAAGCAAAGTAAAGCACAGAGTAGGGAGGTGATGGAGAATTTATCTTCAAAAGAGCCGTACCCATCGGAGCAGGCCTAGAGATGAGTGGTGCTGCTACTGGTCCAAGGAGTCCTTCTCAGATCTGAGTTGTTCTGTGCTCACCTGACACTAAAGAGAGGATGCAAGAACCCTCCAGACAATTTATTAAATCCCTGCTCACTTAAATAAACTTTTCCTCCTCAGTGATTGCTGTGAATCAAATATTAATCCATGAATTATTACGCTGGCTGGTTTCACCCTACTCAGTTACTGTGGTTGCTTCTAAAGAAATTTGTTTATTTTATGAAATTTGGTTTTAAGGGAAAGAAGATCACTGCAGACTTCAGACTTCCTTTGGGATCAGAATTGGATTTAGCTGTAGGAATTACAGGCCTGTCCCTTTGAATTCTTACTGTTAAGCTTGGGAGCTTAATTTTCTAACACAGTGGTTACTCTGGCCTTTCTCCAGCAAAGCACTCAGGCTGTGGGGTGACTTTTAATCCTAGAAATAATTCTCCTGTGCTCAGCAGAGCCCTTGGGCTGGCACTGGGCACACACTCCATGGCTGTAGTGGGGAGTCACTGAGTGTTTGCAGGACCAGTCACAATTTATCTGAGGGCAAAGTCATTTGAGAGCTCAGAAAGCACCGGAAAAGGTTTTTGCCGTGACGTTTCTCAAGTATTGTAAAAATCCTGTGACCCACTCGCCGGCATGCTATATTTGTGTTATCTCGGGGTGGATATGTTTCTCACTTACTGGGACTTTCACAGCTCGTAAAAATAGAACTTCTGAACTTTCCAGGGCCCCATGGATGGTGTGGGCATGCAACACGTCCGCACTGTGAAAAGGAAAGGTGAAAGGGAGCGAGGGGTCAGGGCGACATGGAGGCCGCGGCCTGGTGCAGGCCTGGTGCAGGCCGCAACCACGACTGGCCACCACATCTCTGAACAAAACCAAAAAAACAACCACTCTTGGATTATAAATTTTTTTTTGTTTGTTTGGTTTTCTTTCGTGTCTGACTCTGCCATTCAGCTGTTTTTCTTCTGTTTCCCGAGAATGTAAAGAGTTTTGTTTTCACCAGCCAGAGATCTTGAAGGAAAGGGCTGTGAGGCTTTCTTGTTGTTTTCTTCATAATTCATTTTCTTATCAATACATTCCGTTCCTGACCTGCAGAGCTCTTCCTTGCAGGTCAGTCCAAGGCACAAAACTCCAAAGCTCCAAATGCCCCTATGCTAAAATGCTCCCACCCTCAGGGTGGTGTGGATATTTACACTACAATCCACATAATCAGTATTTATAATACTTCTCCAATAACTATTATCAATGTTAGAAGGTTAGACTCTATTCTAAGCCAACTATAATGTGCCACCTCACTGCAGAACATGGAGGCAAGGAAGAAGAAGGAAGAAACCCAAAAGCCATGTGCTTCCTCCATCTTGCCATCACCTCTCTGCCATCCTAAAAACCTTATATATCTAAAAATCTCACCCTGTGATAAAACTACACACTATTCTCTAATACACACTCTTGAAAACTCTGCTTCATTCCAGAGCCTAAAAGCCCTTTTTCCATGAACAAAGGTTAAAAACACTGTTTGTCAGAGATTCTAAAATCTCTTAAACATGCAAAGAGATATTCCTCATAATTCCAGACTCCGACACACTGGAAATGCAGGCAGTGAAAATCCATTTGGATTCGCTGTGACACACGCTGCCTTCAGATAAAGCCTATGCTAAACAATAGGAATACAGTATTTTTTTATTTCCCACCCCCCAAAAAATTCGGTGGTGAAATTCTGCCTGACTCCATCGCAGTCATCATTTAATCCATGGACTGAACCTCCCAGGTAAGTTTTGCAGGGAGCTCTGATGGACTTTTGAGGGATACTTCGTATCAGCAGTGCCTCTTAGAGATGCAGAAGTCGTTTTGAAGCAAGAAAAATAAACAAAACACATGGTTTCGGGAAGACGAAGCGGCATGCATCAAGCTCTGAAGACCCCGGTGCTCCAGTGGGAAATCACACTGGAATGGGGAATAAATGCAAACAAGCCAGAGCTAGGCTAAGAAGTAGTATTTTACTGGGATGGGAGGACTTATAGGGTATTTGCTGCAGTTTTGGGGGGTTTCGTGCCCTCTAAGTGCAGCACCAAAGAGTGCAGCAGGCCTCAGCCCTGGGAGGAGGAGAGCAAAGCCAAATCCCTTCTCACTGTGTTTGTAAATGGCTGGCAAAGGCCTCATTGCCAGAATTAATTACATCTATCTCCTGGCTCAGACTCAGCTCAATTAGCTGCTTTTGTAATTATTACTCTGGCAGAAAGAAAAAACCCAAGAACCTGTGATTGCGTGAAAGAAAAACCTCTCGGATTTATGCTCCTGGTGTGTGCAGTCCTGACATTTTCGAAAGGTTTCAGCTGTCTCAGATTTTTTTTGGCATTTATGGATTTAGGAGTTTTTTATGGTGGTTTTGGAGGATTTTTGGACCTTTAGGGCTGGTTTTGTGGGGTTTTCTTGGGGGAGAGTTCAGGAGGTTCCCCTCAGACCACCATTTTGGATTTTTTTGCTTTTTTGGATGATTTTGGGGGTGAAATTGGGGATTTTTAGGGGAATTTGAGGATTTGGAGGAGTTTTGGTGTGGTTTTCAGGGATTTGGGGGGGGGCTTAGGACAGTTTTAGGGCAGTATTTGGGGGTTTCTTTGGGTTGAGTTCAGCAGTTCCCCACAGGTTGGCATTTTGGACTTTTTGGAGTTTTTTGCTTGTGTTTTTTTGCCTTATGTTGTTTTGTTTAATAAAAAAACACAATGGCTGAAAAATTGAAAGTTTCTGGGTCGGTTCTGGAATTCTGGAGTAGAGTCCAGTGCGAGGAAATGATGTCTGAGTGATGCAGTATGATGCTGCTTAGAGGTAAAATTTATAGCTCCCATTAGGACCTGACTCAGAATTCTCCAATTTCTCCCCACGAATCTTCAAAAAACACCCAAAATCCACAATCACGGCCTGATGAGAACCCTCAAACTCCCCAACCCCCCCCAAAATGCCCTAAAACTGCCACAACCTCCCCAAAATCTCTCAAAGCTACACAAAACCCCAAATTCCACCAAAAAATTCAGAAATTCCTCCCAATCAACCACCCAAATCCCACCAAACTCCAAAAGTTTTTTTTCAATTTCTCTTCTTTCTGTTCTGCCCCAAATTCCCTTGATTTTTTCACCCGCAAATTCCCCCCAAATTATTAACCCAATTCCCTCAAAAATAAAAAATCCCAAATTTTCCCCAAATTTCCCATATTTTCATGACTGTCCTCATTTTTGTCCCAAAATCTCCGCCAGATTTTTCCACATTTTTTCCTCCAAATTTTTTACCGAATTTCACCCCCGATTCCCAATTTTTCACTCCCAATTTTTTTCCTTCCCAATTTTTCCCCAAAATTCCCCAAAATCGCCTGGAATTTCTCATCTGAGCTCGGGGGGGGGGGGGGTGGGGGTTTGGGGGGGGGGGGGCGGGGCATGCATGCTTGTCTCACAGCACCGTCCGCACAGAACCTGGAGGGAGAAATCTGGGGCCAAGACCAGGAAATTTTAGGAAAAAAGTGGGAGAATTTAGAACGAAATTTTTGGGTTCAAAGAGGGGGAAATTTGGGATTTTTGAAGGAAATTTGGAAGGTTTGGTAAAACTTTGGAGTTTTCTGAAAGAAAATTGATATTCAGGGAAAAATTTGTGGGTTTTGACAGAAATTTGAAGATTTTGGTGGCCAAAGTGGCAAAATTTGGAGAGTTTTGGGGAATTGGGGATTTTGGGGCAGTATTTTGGGGAATTTGGGGATAAGTTTTTGGGTTAATTTTTGATGATTTTGGGATCGGCGTGAGGATCATTGGCAGATTTGGAAGTTTTGGGGGGCAGATTTGGGGGGTTTTTGGGTGCCTGCCCCTCCCCACCGCTCACTGAGCAGCTCTGGGGGCAGGGATGGGGAGTAGTGGTGAGGAAAATCTATGGTGCCAGAATGGGGGTCCATCTATGGGCAGAGCAGTGGATAGCGAGAGCAGGTCT
>CM031878.1:72878490-72903780 GCA_018697195.1 Certhia americana
CTAGTCTTGGGGGGCCAGCCTCCTTGTCCATTAGCCTTCTCTTATCCTTATAATTCGCATTATCATTCTCCGGCCCTCCCTTTCCTTCCTCCTCTCCTTCTCCTTCACTTCATCATTCTCCTTTCTCCTTCTCCGTCTCCTTCTCCTTCTCCTTCTCATTCTCCGTCTCCTTCTCCTCCTGTGTTCTCCTTCTTTCCTTTCTTTCTCCTTCTCCTTCTCTCCTCCTCTCCACAAGTGTGGGTGAATTGTGTGGTTGGTTGACACCTTCTGCAGTGTGGAAATGGGTGATTAGTAATTGGGTTAGAAGTAAAAATAAATTAGTTAGCATCTCATCATTTGGTAGGTTAGGCTTAAAAGACCTTGAAGACAGAGCTCTGGAGGTCAATTCAACTCTGTTAACTCAGCACTCAGCATGGAGAAGCACTCATGGTCAGTGAGGCTGTAACTGAGATAAGAAATAATAAACATCTAAGTCCAAACACAAGTTCTCTCATGCTTTCAATCCTGACCTTGAGAAGAACCAGATAAAGCCAAGCGATTCACCTCACAAAGGGACTTCAACAATGGCATAATTGAGGCTCACAGTCAGGTGCTTAAACCCACGTAAGGCAGTGGAAGAAGAGTGAAACATCTTCTTTTCTTCCCATCCAGTGTTTACTCAGCATCCACCCTCAGCAAGGTTGGTTTGATAATTGGTCTTCGAGGTCACTGTGCTGAGCAAAATCGCTGAAGCTTTTCTTTGACAAGTTCAGGTGAATAGGGCCATTTACTATTTAAGTCATTTACTGATGCAGCTATTCTACCTGGGGAGAATTAAGAACGCTTTTGGGGTGCTGTGTTTGCAGCTCCCATTAGTGCTAAGAGCTCTGTGAACTCGTATTTGGGGAGGAAGATGCAGAAAATGGTAATTGCCAGGCATTTGCATGCGCTTTTAATCCAGAGAGAACTCGGCTGTGCTTTACAGGCTCCACCAACACAATTACACGCCTTGTAAATGTAGAATCACTTTGTCAACAGCTGCTGTGCAGCCGCCTCGAGGTGAGACCCGGCAGCTGTGCAGCAGCAGCAGCACAACACAGCAACACCACAGAATGCAGCACCCACCGGGAAAAACTTAAAATTGCCTTATCTGGCTGAAAACACCGGGAGAATCCCAGTTACACCACGTGTAAACTACTCGAATTAAAAGTTGGCTGGAGCTCTGGAGGTAGCACTCCTATTCTTGCAGGGAAAGGGGCATTTTTTATGATGGCAATTCGCTCAAAACTTCTGGTTTATGTCTCTGCAGAAGGGCAGCACCCCCAGCTGCTGGGTGACAGCAGAGGCCAAGGCTGGGTCTAGGCTGGGCCAGACCTGAGTTCCACCAACAGCACAGGCACCTGCAGGGCTTGGTGATGCCCTGGCCTGCATCCCGAGCCCTGAACCTGCCCCAGGACAGCAGGTGGGACCACACAGCACAAGGTTCACTGAGAAAAGCACACAGGTTTTTAAAAAGGGAGGTTAAAAAAACCCAAAAGGGTGATGCCAACATGATATGAGAAATTGAAAGTGGTTTCATCATCGCTGGGGGCTGCATTACCTTGCAGGTGAAATAATAAATGGGCAAGTGGTAGCTGCTGCTGCCTGGCCTTTCACTGGCTTGGCTGTAAGGGTGGAGAAATGTCTTTCCTGGCTCTGGACTTCTCCATGGTCCAATGGTATCCTGTGTTATAAGTACATGTTATATTACTGGCCTTTCACAATTATTAAAATTAATGCTATATGTATAATGGTGGAAAACTTTGCTGTATGAATATGATTTCTCTTATTTCTGCTATTAACAAAACTTAGAAATAGTAGTGGGATAAATATATTTCTCTTGGGCTGTAGCATGGTGATGTAAAAAAGCTTTTGTTCATGTAAGCTGCCTCAGACAATGGTAAAAGGTAATCAGGAAGTTCTCCACCTTCTTGGATTATCCTATCTGGATGAAGATGGTGACAGACATCAGAGACCTAGGGAAGGAGTTTATTGATCATCCACTACCAGAGAGTGTGGCATAGGATGGAGACACAAGGAGAAATAAAAAGTGTTGATTTACAGGATGGAATGGGGGGTAGGCTAGGGGAACCCAAAGGAACGATTTTGAAAATTCCATGAGGGTCTATGAAAATGCAACATGTTGATGCATAAAAACTTTGCTTTATTGTCTTGCCTCTTATTGTCTTTTATTATTTATTCTTAAATTTTAACAGGGAAGTGAACCTTGTTTTTCACACCTGTGAAGCAAATGTGGGGAGTATTCCACAGCTGGAAAGGACACTGTGGTCGAAACTGACTGAAAATTCTTCCTTCCTGAATCACGGGAATGTAATAACTCTTTGCTCAGGCTTTGAGACTCTGGAAAATTCTGGCATGTTTCCCAACAGCGTGACCTCCTTGGGGGAAAATTAGAGGAGAGTGGGTTTCCATGCCATCTGTTATCCTTCCTGCCCACCGTGAGCCTGATCCTGTGTGAGCTGTAAATTCCACTCCTGGATATCCTGGCTGGGGAGGCAGCCAGAGGGGACAGCAAGCAGGACCCTGAGGGAGATCTGCAGGCTTCATGCTTTGCAGCCTGATTTTCACCACAAAACTCCTTTGGCTGCCCCTGACTGAGGTCGCCCTCTGTGCAGAATCCCAAATAAAATCCCATTTTGAAAAGGAAAGAATCCTTCCTTTCCCTTCAGGCGTGACCCGCCCTTCCGTCCTGGGGAGGGTGAAGATGCCTGAGGCAAGGATGGGCACCCATGGGAGGGATTCAGGGTTGGACTGGGGGCAGCTGGAGCATTCAGAGGAGGGTTTGTGTCACTGCTTTGGGACCCCAGAGTCATGTCAGCACGAAGTGGGGAAGAGCTGGCCAGCATGTGCTGTCAAGCTCTCCAGATGGGGACCACATGGAGCCCCAAGTAAAAGTGCAGCAAATGAACCTAATCCTCTAATTCTGTGCCTGCAGTGGGATGGGCTCTCTCTGCTGCTCCCCCAGCAAAAGAACGAGCCAGCAGTCATCTCTCCAGGTTGCTCTCCTTGCTTCTCATTGGCATAACTGAGTTTTACCATGACTGGTAAAAGTAGCAGAGAGAAACAAATTACAGCCTATTTTCTGAGCCTGTTTTGAAACAGAAATCAGAAACATATTTTTTCGTTTAGGAGGACGGTAAAGTACAGCTTTATTTTTTTATTCCTTTTTTTTTAATTCTTTTTTTTTTTTTCAGTACCATTTTGTTTTTATAAGAAGCAATTTCCCCCACGTTTCTAATTACCCACCAAAGCCCCTTGATCCCTCTCTAACCTTGCTATTAATTACTTCTCCAAGTACGGCAGTATCAGCAGCTTTTCATAAGACTTTTATTCTTCTTAGGACCTGATACAACTGCCATCAAAGTGAGTAAAAGCCTTTCAATCCACTTTAGACAAAGGGCCTTGTACCGGGCCCTTTGTGAAAATGCATAATCCACCATTAAAAGGAGGGCAGTCACTCCTCCTTCCTACTCCTTCTGTTGGTTTTAGTGGAAGTGAATCAGCACAAACACAGAAATCTTAAATACTGGTGGAAAATAATAGTGCTCCCAATTCGAAATAAAGCAGCGCCTGTTTCTCACGCTAAACATCATGTGCAGTGTTGCTTTACTCACTAGAGCGACTGACAAATTCTTTGGTTTTTTTAATGGCATGTCCTGGAAAATAATGAAAGGCCGGATTTCCACATGCTGTTGTTCACTGCTGTCTAGACTACACTGTGAAATGTACATGACAGTTCTTTGGAGGTGAGACCTTTTTGTTTGCTGAACATACAGCTGGAAATCATGTTCTGAATGTCCTGGACATTCAGGGATAAGTACAGAATTAATGGCTGTAATGTATTTTTAAGTGTCTGGTGAAATTACAGCTCAATCTTACTCTACTCAAATTGTGGCTGCCATTATATATTTCACACCAAGGTGGGTTGAGACCAGACTTCCATCAACCTGCTTTCATGAGGATTTCAATCTGTGTAGCTCGGTCTTTAATACAAATTAAAGCAACCACGGGAAAACTTTTATTCTGGGAGGTGTGGAGATGATGATCTCTTACTCATTTACTGAACTCTTAAAATTCCAGTTAATCAGAATGGCGTGAAGGGCCCCTCTCCATCTCCCCAGTGGCTCTCCCCAGGCTCTGACACTGCCCCCAATCCATCTGGGATCAGCCCCAGCCCCACAGCCTCTCACCACAAAACCATGGAATCACAGAAGTGCTAAGGTTGGAAAAGAGCACTGAGGTGACCCTGCACCAAGGTCACCTTCATCCCAAAACCACATCCCCCAGTGCCACAGCCACGCCTGCTTTGAGCAGCTCCAGGGTCAGTGACTCCACCACTGCCCTGGAAAACCTGTTCCAGTGCTTGAACACTCTTTCAATGAGGATTTTTTCCTTTATATCCCACCTGAACATTCCCAGCACCATTTCCTCTTGTCTTTTCAATTATTGTTTGGGAGCAAAACCCCACTGGCTGTCCCTCCTGTCAGGGAGTTGTGCAGAGTTACAAGACCCCCCCTGAGCCCCCTTTGCTCTAGGCTGAGCCCCTTTCCCACCTCTCTCAGCCCCTCCTGGGGCTCCAAACCTTTCCCCAGCTGTTTTCCCTTCTCTGGACACACTCCAGCTCTTCAATTCCTTGTCCTGAGTGGCCTAGAACTGCTCCCAGCACTCAAGGTGCAAAAGGCAGAAACTCCAGTCCCAATCAGTGTGGGGGAATCCCCAGCCTCACTCTGTTTCATCCAGGTCTTTCCCAAGCTGGGCATCCCAAAACAGATCCAGTTCTGGGATGATAACACCATCTGAAAGGCAGCCTGCCAGAGGGAGAGCTCATCTCCCATCCTGGGGGAGAATTAACACTTGGTTTTTTGGAGGCAAATGGCAATTTCTCCTCAGCTGACCTCAGCCAAGGCAATTCCTCCACTGCTGCTTTGCCTCAGATCTCCTCATTTTCACCCTCACAGGCTTCCCAGCAGCTCTCAGCTTAGGGTATTCAACAGGAGGGAAACTTCTCTTCCCAGAAAATCACAGAATAGTGTGTGTTGGAAGGGACATTAAAGCCCATCCCATCCCAGCCCTGTCATGGTGTCTTGGTTTGAATGGCAGGCAGGAGCCTCCTTTGGAATGGAGAATGTAAACCCCGTCCCTAACAATTATTATAATTTTGAAATTAAGGAGCTCTCAGGAAAAGATATGGGAATAGGAATAACAATTCTTTATTAGGAGAATTAAAATTAAATTGCAGTAATAAAAAAACCCCCAACCCAGTGCCAGAGTCAGGCTCCCAGGTGTCCCCTGTGTGTCAGGGGTTGGTGGCAGTGCCATCCCATGGTGGCTGCAGCCCTCCTGCAGTGGCAGATGTGGCTCTGCTGGAGCAGGGATCCTGGAGAAAGGGGGAGATTTCCTCTGAAGGTGCAGTGGGGAGAGCTGGGGCTGGTGTTCCTCTGGGAATGCAGTGGGAAAGGATCCTTGGTGTTCCCAATCCCAGATTGGATCCAGGTAGGAATGTTTGCTCTTCCCAATCCCATGATTGGATCCAGGTAGGAATGTTTGGTGTTGCCAATCACAGATTGGATCCAGGTAGGAATGTTTGGTGTTCCCAAATCCCAGATTGGATCCATCTAGGAATGTTTGGTGTTCCCAGTCCCAGATTGGATACAAGTAGGAATGTTTGGTGTTCCCAGATTGGCTCCAGGTAGGAATGTTTGGTGTTCCCAGATTGGATCCAGGTAGGAATGTTTGTCTCCTGCCCTGGCTGCAGCATCTCCCAAGGTGCTGAGGTGAGTTTCTCAGTGACACTCCCTGTCCCATCAGCAGCAGATCTGTGCCTGGAGGGAGGATGGGTGTGGCAGAGATAAAGCAAACTGCCCCAGCTGGTTTTTAACAGATGGTGATAGAATACACAGTTCTGGTTACATCTTGCCCTGCACCCTCAGACACCTGGGCAGAGACACCTCTCACTGTCCCAGGCTCCTCCAAGCCCCAAAGTCCTGCCTGGCCAGGGACACTCCCAGGAGTGGGACAACTACTCTAGGATCCCCTTGTCTATTTCCATTACCTTTTGCTCCCATGAAGACTTTTGCATCATCTCTGTGTCCCTCCTTTTTCCTCTTTCTGGCACCTTCAGTTTCCTTTAGTTTCTTCAACTTCCTTTCCTCACCTTTTGCTGTTTTCCTTCATTTCTGCAAGTCTCAACTTTTCCATCTCATCTTTCCACCCCACCTTTTCCTGCGATTTTCTACACCACCACTATTCTCCTCTTTTCCATAATTATTCCTGCCCCTCTTAATCTTCTTTTTGCCTCCCTTTTGCTAACACTTCATAGGTGTAGTCTTGGAATATGCTTTGATTTTATCAAGCCAGAGCCTCCCCAGAGGTTGTGACCTCTCCTTATCCGTGCAGCCACCAAATTCAGGCAAGCAGCCAAGCCAAGGCTGCATTTTGTGGGAACACAGATTCCCAAAGGCACTGTTAGGATGAAATATTCCTTTGGCTTCCTCACCTGTCTTTATTACAAAACACTCTGGTTTCAAGTTCAAGATTGAGCATCAGTCAAGACCTTCTTCAAGGAGCTGAACCTTCTTGAATCCCCTGCTATGGGTTTCTTTACTGTAGGATCATTCTCTCCCTGCCATGGGACTGGCTCTCCTAAAATATTCATTTATTCTTGAAAGGCATGCCCTTGAATAACCCTACTCTCTCTGAAAGAGAGGGGTATTATAAAAAATTCAGTGACAACATAGCTGTATGCTGCAGCTCGATATGGTTTAGTCCATAACAGGACATCTCTGTAACCTAATAATTGCATTTGTAGGCATTTACATGGCTTCAGAACTGATGTAAAAATATGGCACCTCTACTACGTTTTTTGTAAAAGAAATGGAGCAACCACAGAGCAAAACCAAAAAAGAAATCCCAAAGAAAAGAGACTCACAGAACAGAAGTGGAAAGGACTCACAAAGATTATTGAGTCCAACTCTTAGCCTGGCACAGGAAAGCACCAAAAAAAAAAAAAAGAAAAAGCCACAAACTTTAAAAATTTTAATTTAAAGGCAAGTAAAAACCAAAACTTAATAAAGAATCTGAAAAACCTTGATTAAGAAGAGTATTGTTTGTATTATAGAAGACTAAATAAGCTCAACAGAACTTACATGGCAAATTGGAGCTGGCCTTATAAAAAATAATACTTCTAAGATTTACACTTTAAAGTGGGGTGTTTTTATATTTTCAAAGTACAAGTACAAAACAAACTTTTGGGAGAAAAGTCTTGTAATGTCTGACAAAAAATTTCTACCAGTAGAAAAGTGAAATTTCAAGCTGTAGCAAAAAGGAATTAAAAATGATGCATAAAATTACTTTTTTAATCTTTCTACACAGTGATGGCAAAACCATGCAAATTTTAATTTTCCTTTTGGAGTCACATCAGATTTATTCTGGCAGCATTGGCACCTGTAGAAAACTCACCATCTACCAAGAGAGCCTCCACGCTTTAAACAAACATGATCTGAAATCTGGACTGTCTGAATCCTTTCTTAATGTGCTTGGGGTTTGGAAAAATAAATAAATAGACAAATCCAAGCAATACAACAGGTTTTTGACTTTAAAAGGTATAGACAGTTTTAGAACAGATTTTTAATGGTGAGATTTGTGCGTGTGTGTGTTGGTGAGGATAAATTGTTTTACAGACATGTGAGCTTTTGGGTTTATACTGTACGTGCTGGATTTTGTACACTATATTCACTTTGGCTCAAAACCTGCTTCCAGGAGCAGATCCAAATAAGCCCAAATGCTTGGTGTTATTTTGCTGCCTTTTTTGGGGTTTTTTGGTTTTTTTTTTTCCTTTTTAATGTTTCCTTCGGTAAAGCCAATTGCTGAACCTCACCATTTTAGTGGTTGTCCTGGAGTGCTCCAATTCCTTCTGGTTTGGCACAAAGGAACATCCTCTGTCCCTCTGAAAAGAAAGGTGTTCAGGACACCAAAGAGTTCCTTCTTTTTCCCTTCTTTTTCTTTGGGATGTTTACCAGGACACAGTTCATCCAAGAACACTTTTCCCCCACAACTTTTGTAGCAGTGTCCTTCTCCCCAAGAGCTATCAGAGCTTGTTAACCAAACCCCTCTAGGCACTGGAGCACAAATATGAATTGGATGCACCCCAAGTCTGCCTCTTCTGCCACAGGAAGCAGACAGCTGTGATAAATCCTTACAAAAGTGCTTTTTTATTTATTTATTACCAGTTCGATAAATCAAAATTTTTCAGTTGACCCAATGCTTTTTTTGCTTTGGCAGCACAGAGTGATTTTTTTTCCTCCCCCGGTAATTCTATGCACAGGTGTTGTAGGACTTAAAATTCAATTTTTTTTCCCCTTCATTCCTCTTTTAGAGCAAATTTTTTTTTAAAGGCTTTTTTGCCCTGAATGTTTAGCGAGTGTAGGTTTGCTTTAACAGCACATTAAATCTGTTACACACATAAATGACATAAATGACATAAATGTTGTGTTTTGTGACAAGCAGCAAGAAATATTAATTGATTTTTTACTGATTCCCAGTAATACACATGACAGAATCCAAACCAGCACAGAAATATGATGAAGCATGATAAGTCAGGAGCACATTTGAGTGGCTGTCTTCACTCATAACTGCTTCAAATTTGGGTTCAGTTGCAGATTGTGCTGGGGAAAAAAGATGCACAGGTTTTTTAAAACAACCCCACCAACAGGGATCCATGCTGGCTGCACCAAAGGCAGGGGAGTGCTTTTAAAATTGTTTTTTTATATTATTATTATACATTTATAACTATTATTATTATTATTATTATTATTATTATTATTATTATTATTATTACTATTTTTATTGGGACAATATTATCATTACTATTACTCTTATTATTAATATTATTGTTGTTGGTATTAGTATTAGTATTAGTATTAGTATTATTCTAGGGACAATATTTTTACCCCTCTCAGAAGGCTTCAGCAAAACCCTGCAGTGATGCCTACCAGTGGGGGAAAAAAATCCAAAAGAGACTGCAAAGGGGGCAGGGAGAGTATCCCTCTTGCCCTCTCCTGCATCTGCTGCAAATTCTTTAATTGCATTTTAATTTGGTAATGGGAAGCAGATCCCCTGTGTGTTAACTCCTCTATAAGCATAGCAAATACAGTGGAACAGGAGATGCACTTTTAAGCTCCAGGTGTATCTTACAAGGAATTTCCAATAATTCATTTGATAGATTCTTAATTCACTTGATGTGAATGAATATTTACTCCTCAAAGAGAGGTTTTTTTTTTTTTAATCTGGCAGTGGGGACGTCAGTGGGATCATCCCCACCATGCCTAGTTTTTGTGGTGGGTGTTGTGTTTTGAACACCAGGTGTGTGCTGAGGAAGGCAGGAGACTTCCTTGGAATGGAAAATGCAAACCCCCTTCCTCTCAATTATTATAATTTTGAAATTTAGGGGATCTCAGGCAAAGATATGGGAATAGGAATAACAGTTCTTTTTAGGGGAATTAAAATAAACAATAAAACAGAAACACATGCAGTCAGACAAACAAATAAACAAAACAACCCAGTGCCAGAGTCAGGCTCCCAGCTGTCCCCTGTGTGTCAGGGGTTGGTGGCAGTGCCATCCCATGGTGGCTGCAGCTCTCCTGCAGTGGCAGATGTGGCTCTGGTGCAGTGATGCTCCTGGAGAAAAGTGGAATTTTTCACTGAAGGTCCAGTGGTGATGGATGGGGCTGGTGTTCCTCTGGGAATGCAGTGGGAAAGGATCCTTGGTGTTCCAATCCCAGATTTTCATCCAGGTAGGAATACTTGGTGTTCCAACTCCCAGATTTTTATCCAGGTAGGAATACTTGGTGTTCCCAATCGCAGACTGGATCCAGGGAGGAATGTTTGTCTCCTGCCCTGGCTGCAGCATCTCCCAAGGTGCTGAGGTGAGTTTCTCAGTGACACTCCCTGTCCCATCAGCAGCAGATCTGTGCCTGGAGGGAGGATGGGTGTGGCAGAGATAAAGCAAACTGTCCCAGCTGGTTTTTAACAGGTGTGCCATGGACAGACAACTACACCACCCTACCCCACTCCAGTTTAATCAGATGGTGACAGAATCCACAGTTTTGGTCCCATTTTGCACTGACACCCATGACAGTGTGTCTGGCTGTGACCTCATCCTGTGCAAAAAACAAAGGTGTTTGCTCCCCAAACTCAGTGCCTGTGGAAGCTGGATGCAGCCATTGCATCCCCCTGAAAGCAGCAATGCTCAACCTCAGGGATGAGGAAGGCTTTTTTACCTTTTGGGAACAAAAATACCCCCACCCCAACGCACTTATTGTGCATTAGTGCTGTAGGACAGCAGTCCCTGTACAACACAGGGGAACACTGCATTCTCCTAATCACATTTCCCATCTGTTTTTGGCCCTGCTTGAGGGCAAAGATGCGTTTTCAGATTTGTTGGTGGATGTTTCTCCCTAGCACCAAAATCACCTGCCTGCAGAACCAGAACCTCTCCACTGCCTGCTGATTTCTCCAGAGCATCTTTGGGCTGGGATCACCACAGCCTGGCCCATCCCTCTCAGTAGATCTTTGTGACAAAAGTGGTGGTATTTTCACACCTGAGGCACACTCAGTTCAAAGAAGCCTTTTTAGGGGATGGAGAGTATGAGCCTAGCTGATTTTCTCACAATTTCTTGTGAGAGAGAGCAACTAGCACTCACCAAGAGGGCCCTGCTGCAATCAGAGCCAGCTCATCAGCCAAATAATTCCTTTAGCAAAGGAAAAATCTGACTGCAAGGAAGGCAGGACCATGTGCATTTTAATTTGGGGCTGATTTCAGTTTCAGGATAGCTTGTGCATCACCGATATAGCAGCGTGAAGCCTTTGGGCTGAGTGTGATTACCCCACGTTAGCAGAGAATAGAAATAATTCCAAAACTCAGGGTTCGTGTGCAATTAATTTTAAAAGTAGGCTCATGTGTAAAATAATAAAAATAAAAAAATAATGATGATAATAATAATAGTAATAATGATAATAATAGTGGTTATTTTTTTATTGAGATTTGTGTGCAACACTTGTTAAAAACTGCAAAAACTCTCAACTGAAACACTTTTGTGTCTAAAACAGCTTGCTTGGTGACGAGATGACAGTAAAGAGGAAAGCTAGGAAAGTCTTATTAGGAGTCATTCATTAATAATGCCGATGATCATGTTTGCAAACACAGTAATAAAATGTTCCTCCTTGGGTACAGGGAAGAAAGGCTGTTCCTGGAAAACAGACAACTTTTCTTAGAAAGCAGTGACTCAGAGAAGAGTTTATGGAACATCATAAATAATTGCCTCGAAATGTGCTCTGAGCATCAGTTTGTGGAAACAGAGGTAATGCAATCTTTGCATAACAAAAGGAATTTCAAGAAAAGCAGTAGAAACAATAGCAATGCCACCTAGCTGTTGTCCAGGGCTTTTCATGGCAGCTTTCAAAGCACAAAATGGGCAAGAATTAGAACAGAGGAAATGGTAAATATATTTCTTTTGTCCCAACGAAATGAAATCATGAATCATAAGGTGGGGAGGGGAGGGAGAAGTCAATTCAGAGTAAATGGAACATGCTATCATGCCAAAATGAAGAGCCTAATAAAATGAAATATTTTATTTTAGGGCCATTATGGCACTTTTATTTTGCAGTCAAGACTGAATGAAAACGCCATTTTCCAGCTCTGAGTTTCATTTGACAGCTTTACAGGGCAATTTGTAAAGCTTTTTTACATTTCCCTCCTGACATTCTGAAAAGAATTGGCTGACAGTGTGTTTCTCATGGACCAGCAGGTCAGACCATGCTCAGAGCTGCTTTGCCTTGTTCCCCACAATTGCCCACTGAAATTCCCTCTCCAGTGTCCTCAAAAGCCAGGAAAAAATTTCTCTGTGCACCATTTCCATTTTTTCTCTAGCAGATGATGGTTTAGATGGACCCTGGGGTAGGGCAGAGCTTCTGTGTGCTGTGACCCATCCTTTTGGTGTCTGGAAGTCTTTCCCAGCCTTTTCCATGATTCTGTGATTCCCACTTTGCTGGCATACCCAGAGCTAAAGGAGATGCTGGAATAACCCCAAAGCCAGAGCACGAAAGGCATTTGCAGGTTTTTACATCCCACTGCAGTACATGGGACAACTTAATTCATTATTATTTATTATTTATTTAATTTTAATTTTTGGGGTGTTTTGGTTTTTGTCATTTGGAGAGGCTTTTGGGATTTGGGGGTGTCCCATTAGGAGATGATGGGTGAAGCATGGAAGCTGTCAGGTCAGACTGTGACCTAACCTGCTGCTCCCTCCTAGGTTTGAGATCCAGGATTTAGCAGGAATGCTCCCCTTGTGCAGGCAGGTAGAAATACAGGTATGAGGTGCCCCATGGTTTTAAACAGGACATGCTCTCCTCAGGAACCTCTCGTCCGACCCTAAGTGGAGCAATGAGAGTCTGTAATTCCAGATTGAAGGCCCTCATACATTAGTAATAAATCCAATAAAAGAGATTGATTTGGCAGTGCCCAGACTTTGAGTCAAATAATTGTGTCCTTGGTGCAGGTGGGAATGAGGAGTTAAAAACCCTCAGCTGTGCCTGCTGTCTGTCTTGGCCCCATCTGGTGGTCCCCACATCAGGGTTATACCCCTCCTAAAGTCCTCTGGAGCTGGAGGAAGCTTTGCTGTGATGCCTTCTGGAGGATGAGCTGGAGTAGAGCCCAGCCAGAGCAGAAGGATAAAGCAGGGATTTATTAAAATAAATAAATATAATAAACTGGACATACCTGGGCTGCACAAGAGTCTGGCTGGGCCACACCCAAAATAAACCCCAAAATGGGCACAGAATGGACAAATGGTCACAAGGTCTCACACTTTGATAAATTCTGGTCCATCAGTCCATTGGAGTTAATTGTCCAATTCCAGCTCCAGGTTATGAAGCTCCATCCTCCTTGTTTGTTATCCTCACTTCAGCCTTGTTTTTGTTCTTGGGCTGAAAGTTGTCCTTGATCCCAAAATAGAGAAGGAATTGTTTTGTCTGCTTACTCTGTGAAGAGACCTCAGTCGCACTGAATATGAAACCTAAAACTGCCCACCAGACCAGCACAGAATCTGAAAAATATAAAAGCTAAAACTTAAGGCATCAGGAAGAGTCCTGACTGTGCACCACCTACAGCTCACACAAAGCCACCCTCACTCAGCTCAGAGCCCCCTCTCAGCACCTTTCTGAGCCGTATCTGTAACGAATACTTAATGCTCTTGTACATTTTCAACGTAACTCCAACATTATAATTATAATTAAATTTTAATTGGGGAGAAGCCTCCCCAGTTTAGGAGGTGGTAGAAGTCGCATGTGACGAGGGTAAAGAGGTGACATGCCAGTGCAATGCAATTCCTTCTGGAAATAATCCATTTGGTGCCGGCAGGGGAAAAAATTCCCCTGAGTTTTCACATTACCTGCAACAAGATCATCATGTGTGACAGAGGAATTCCTGGGTTTGATGACACGTGCCTTGGGTCCTGTTATCCCACAGGTGTGTGGCTCATTCTGCACTCACAGGTGTAAGGACGAGGGGTTTGGACTGCTGATAAACTTCTGGGGAAAATTAATTCAGATTGGGTCTGATTCCTTGCAAGGAATTTGTAAGGGAACCTTAATCTAAAGATAAAAATATGAAATTAGGGTGGTGACCCTGAGGGGCTCTGTTTCACCGGTTTCATAATTTCAAAATGCAGCAACAGGACCTGGTCTTGTGCATTTTTATTTTGACAACCTGTTATGAGTGTGAGGGGAAAAACAAAGCATTTTGAAAGCCAGCCTCTCTGCCCTCTTGGGAGATCTGTAAACCCCTCTGGCTGTCCATGGTGTGCACATTAGTACGCTCCTGACATCCAGTCAGTCTGCAGCCAAACAACTCAGTCCCAGCACAGAAAACATTGCAATATAAGCCATATTGTGGTTTTACAGCCTCAGAGAGCAGTGTTCACCCTTGACTCGGATAAGGAGGGCCATTTAGGCACTACCCATCATTCAGCCTAGAACACTGTCACGTGTTTTGCTGTCAGAATGTTACAAAGATTTCAGGGTGATAAAAAAAATTAAATTTTGAGGCTGACGTGGGTTTTGGAGAAGAATTACAAACCCAACAGGAAAGGTAATAAAGATAATAAAAGTAATAATTGAATAAAAAGAGGAGAGAAAAGTTGGTTTTGCCTGTTTAGGAGGTAAGAATGAGACTTTCATTTGGGCCAGTCTTCAGGAATGCTCATTGCTGGATGGTCAACTTTGCCAGAAATGTGATAGATGCAACTTGTGAGGATATTGTGAGGAAATGGTCTTTTAACATCTGTTCTAATTAGTTTTCTTCTACCCATTCAAATCCTTTTGTTGCCTAAAACTTGGTGATTATACTCCTGATCAAAAGGAAGTGGTGCAATTTCAAAATCTGCAGAGCTGCCCAGAAGTGCAGATGAATAAGTAGCATTTATTTTATATTACTTTTGTTTATTGTTACAGTGATGTGATTCTGCAATAACGATACCATTGAAATTACAAACTGAAAAGACTTTTTTTTTTTTTTTTTAAATTATCAAGTTCTACAACGGGTATTTCTTTTCCATTTGAATTTCTCTTTCCTTGCTTTCCTCCCTTCCACTGCCAGGTCTCTGCAATCCTGAAATCAGTAACTCTCAAAATATTCTCTTCATACTGGCACACTAAATGAGGAAGCTCCCCCCAGTTCCACGTTTATGAAACAAGAATACTTCTAGGGGAGCTTTCTTTATGTCTTTGTTCATTTTATTGAGACGGGCATAACGCAGTGAGCAAAGGTAATAATTTAGATATGATCCACCAATTCAATTCAGTAATAAACTCCCTGGTCTCAATGAAGCCAACAAATGTGAGAAGAACTGACAATGAAACCATGGGTCTCATGTGCATTGCAGTAACTGTGTGAGGTTTTCTGTGAAAAAGGAGAAAGAACTGATAATTGCCTTAATCTGTGTCTTCACTGTTCCAATTTAGAGTATTGCAATCAGCACACATTCCTGCCTGCTTGTGATCTCCAGTTCATGGCCCAGCTGACTGATGATGGCATATCCTGATATGCTTTGTCTGGATAAAGATTAATTAGGTTTGTGTCCCAGAAACTCTCACCACGGAGTTATGAAAATATTGCACAAATCTGGATAAACTCCTGGATGAAATTGCATGCTCACAAAATACTCGTTTTTCACATGCAGCTCCTGTCCTCCCCGGGAAGCTGAGTTCAGGACTGGAATACCAGGGCTACTGATCCAAAACTCATTAAATCCATTTCATACTACTTATTTCAGTGGCATTAAAATCAGAATCTTAACTACCTGGGAAGGGTCATGCAGCACAGCACTATGAATTACTGCATTTAATATTCCTGCGGCACTCTTGATGTACGTGGAGTCATACAACAAGTAAACTGCCCTAAGGGATTCATAAATCTATTCATTTATAAGGGATTTAGTCAAACGAATGCACAGCAGAAAAATAAAAATATTACCAGGGAAAACATCATTCTTTCAATTCTCGCCCAGCAGAGTGTTTTTTCAGCACACTTCTTGCTGTGCAAGACGGGGAGTGAAAGAGCACAATTGCCTTGTAGTGCAATGGACCTGTCACGTGGAGAAGGCTTTTTTGGGGGTTTTTCATTCCCCCTAAAAAGCCAAGAAATCACTTGTCAATGTCAAGCCAGCCACCCTCAGTGTGACATTGGCATTGTGAGCCCCAGAGCAGCTTGGGGGGGTGACAAAGCAGCCCCGCACATTGGACCCCGAAGCTGAATGTGGACAAATGTAATACCCAAGTGTGGCTTTCAGGATGAAATAAAAGCTATCTCAGCCATGAAAAGGGATTATTATCTCTGCCATACAAGTGTGGCCCCTCATTAAAATATCCATGGTCAAGTCTATCTCTTCCAGCAAGGGCTTCCTTTTTACCCCATGGCATTGTTTTGGTTGTCAATGCCCACATTTCAGTTTGAACCAGACTGTGGGAATTAGGAGTGAATCCGGTCAGATTCTCATGGAGCTTTTTTTTTCTTCTCTGTTTGGTCCCCTAATTCAGGATAAATAATAATAGCTCTTTTTCCAAGCAGCATTTTACTGATCACTAATGTTATTTTGCAGAAGTTAGTATTGCTTCGGCTTTTTTTGCATTGTACAATGATCCAAACACTCCTTCTATTCTGAACAGTTTTGATTCAAAAATCTGCTGACTAAAGGAGAAACATTATTCCTGTAGTAGGTCAAAATGCTGGACAATAGCTAATTTCTTTTGTCTTACTATTTAATTTTAAATGATCAAACTGTTGAAAGCATGTTTTTACCTCAAATGTTAAATTTTGAATTATTGTATAACTAGTGCATAATAATTACTCAGATCCTGCATCCCTTGATTGCACTGTTTTCACTCACTCTTTACACTTGACTGAGAAATGTTACCTGGAAATTGGGAATTTCTTCAGTACTATGGAAAATTGAGCCATTAAAGCATGGGGTTGCTAAGCTATTATCTAGCTGCAGTGTCTGGAGTGAAAAGATTTGCCATATCTTAATTACCCCCAATTAGCTAATGTCAGACACATGGTGCTACTGCTTCAAAACCATGGATATTTCAATTTTAAAAGGATGGCCTGCTCCCCGTAGATGGTCATGCTGGACACCGCCCTAAGCAACCACTCATCCTATTGTCAGAGAATTCATTTTTCCAGTCACACTGGAAATTGGGGGGAGTAACTGAAATGAGGGTAGGTAAACCTTTCGGCTGCCTCCAAGCAACAAAACGTACCTGAAACAGAAAATTAACTGTGGCCAGAGAGCAGCTCTGCACATGTAGCTTGACTCCAGTGAAAAAAAACAGGTTTCATTGCAAGGGTTGTGGTGATTAGAAGAAGCATGTGGAGAGGCACTGGTTTGGTGTAGGAATTCCATTTTTTAGGAATGGAACCCTGAGGGAGAAATTTGGGATGAGCCTGATTCCTGTCTTTGCTTTACAAGCAAGCAGAAATTCTATTCACATGGGTCAACATCCAGCAGAGGTTTCCAGGAGCTGGGAAGATTCCAAAGGCAGAAAATTGCCCCAGAAATCAGTGAGATGTTTGGCATCCACGTCTGGCGTCCCAGGCAGGATGCACAGCACTCCTGGCCAAGCTCAGGTGCTGCAAAAGTGAGTGAAGAATGGAATATCCACATTCCAAAATTCACCACCCTCTCGCCAAAGCAGCAGTGCACATCACAGCATCCCAAATTTCTACCCACTCTTCTCCTTTATTCAGATAAATGTACTTCTTGATACCTTCTCACACCTCTTCCACACACTGAGGGATTTTACTTTGAGGAGTGAGTTTGATCTGTGTAGGTAGACGTTTTATCCAGTTATAAAGAAGATTTACTGACTTTCAAATGCATAGTAACCAAAAAAAAAAAAAAAAAAAAAAAAAGAAAGTTACTTGTAGTGCTCCACAGACAAAGCACCCTTTAGCAAAAGAACACATTAATTCATCAACCTCCAAGGTATTATTTGTGAAAATACATCATTTCCCATATTGGATATCACCCCCAGTCAGCTGCCCCATTTCTCCATTTGTAATTTACTTTTGTGTACATTCTTCCCCTGCTTCAACTGGAGGGGAATTTAACATTTATGTTCCACGTCCTTCCATGAAGCCTTTCCCCTTGATTCATACACGTCCTGACAACATATCTCAAGTGCTTTATTTTGGTAAGGACTGTTCTTACTGCACTGTTTGCGACGTGGTGGGAGAAACACACTTCAGAAAGTTGTCTGCCTCTTAAAAACATAGCTAAAGGCCTTTAAGGGCCTGTTTTCCTGGGCCATAAAAAAATTTGTCTGCCATGATTGAAATGAGAGTTCTGTGTGACCTGTTGTGACTTAATTTTGCACTTCATTTCCACCACTGCCACTACTCCACCTCACCTCAGTGTCCCTGAGGATGCTCAGCACAGGGAGGTCAGAGTCTGCTCTGTCTCCAGCCTCTCCTCCTGACCAAACCAACCTCTCAGTTTTGCTTCTCAACCCACAAAATTAAGCTCAAAATTAAGCTGTTTTCAGCCCTCTTCCATTGTTCTTCTCCCCCTCATCCAACTAATGTGGCGCAATAACTGTTGCTTGTTCTTGAATTATTTTTCCCTCTGCTTTTTTAATGATGTCTTAACTTTTTAATGCTTTTTGATGGGTCTTAACTGCAGTTCGTGAGTGTGTATTTGTGTGTATTTCCATCTAGATTTGCTGGATGATCTGCTGGGTATTTCTGAGAGTGTTAGCTTTTGATGCTCGGGTTTGACTCCTGGACACAGAGCTGTGACTCACATCGTGCTCTGCCCAGCACAGTACCTGTAATCAGCACTATCTTTCACCACAGGACCTGTTAAACCACTGCTCCTTGTCCTTTTTAAGCCACTTCTTCTTGTTCCTATGCTTTGTCTAACTCAGCCCTAGCAGAAACAAAAACAGGCAGTTGAAAGAAACAGAGGGAATGATGAACTCGCAGATTGCACCAAAGTGCCAGTGCCTGTTCTGGACCTAGGGCAAGGAATTTGGTTTCTCCAGGGCTGCAGAGGGAAATTGTCTCCTAATTTTGAGCCAAGAGCTGCATTGCAGAGGGCAGAGCTGCTACATCAGCAGCACCAAGGGAATCACCAGTGGTGTTTCAGACCTCTGGACCTTCAGGTTTTGAGTTTTAGGAAGAGAGATGGACATTGAGGTGAACTTTTTTGCCTTATTTGGTTCTTCTCAGGGTCAGGATTAAAAGTGCAAGACAGAATTTTTGTCTGGATTTGGATGTTTAATATTTCTTATTTATGTTACAGTCTCACTGGTCATGAGTGCTTTTGTATGTTAAGTTAACAGAATAGAAATGGAGTCCAGAGTTATGTTTTCAAGGCCTTTTTAAACTTAAATTACTTAATTATGAGATGTTAACGAATTAATTTTTACTTTTAACTCAATAACCAATGACTTAAGTTCTGCACTGTGGATTTTTTTAATTAATCCTACAAACTCACCTAAACTTAAGGAGAAGAAGAAGAAGAAGGAGAAAGAGAAGGAGGAGAAGGAGAAGAAGGAGAAGGAGAAGGAGAAGGAGAAGGAGAAGGAGAAGGAGAGAGGAGAAGAGAAGAGAAGGAGAAGAGAAGGAGTAGTAAAAGAAGAAGGGAAGAAGAAGAAGAGAATGAAGAAGAGAAGAAGAAGAAGAAGAAGAAGAAGAAGAAGAAGAAGAAGAAGAAAAAGAAGAAGAGAAGAAAGAAGTACCAGTGCTCTAAAACTCTCCCATTTTGTACATTATATAGACTATATAAATATTAAATTCTACATTTTTTCACTATGTGAATATAACACAACTCTATTCAACTACACATCACAATCCCGTGCATCCACTCAGTTTGGAAGTCTTTTCCTGGCCTCAGGTGAAATGCAGTGTGTCTTCTGTGAGGATCAGTCCTGGTCAGCACAGAAATTCTGAATTCTGTGCCAGGGTTTGAAAGCCATGACTGATTCCTTTGGGATGCAACAAGTTATGGACAATGCTACACATAGCACCAAAAATACCAGCACAGGGCAAACTATGATTTAACATCTGCCAGTCTCTCCAGAAAAGCAGGGAGTTTCTGTCGCTTATGCTTTGCTCTGAATAAGGAAACACTGTTGGAATTAACAATATTTATCCCATAAATGAACAACAAATGAGTTAAAACAATAATAACATCGAGTGTTTGAACTAGGACAATTAGAGGAAATGGCCAGAGAAAAATGATTGTCATAAAGAGAGGTGGAAAAGGATGAAACAGAGATGCATGGCTGTTTGAAAGTAAACCACACATTCTCAGCTTAAAACTTGTGGGAGAGAGGTTCTAGGGATGGAGCACTCTGATGGGCTGAATGATGCCCTGCAAGCACCTGTGGCACCTTTGTTTGGGGGCAGGGTAGGGGGGAAGATGCCTGATTGCATTGCTTTCTTAGGCATCAACAGTGTCCCTGTGCCAAAGTAGCCTCCTAAAATGTGCGACACATCAGGAAATCAAGCTCCACGTGGACTCTGAGACTCCTCCAAATGAGTAACTTTGGATTGTTTCTGCTTAGGGTGAGGAGGAAAGGAAGGAGGCCATGGGTGTAAAACCAGGGATGGGAAATCAGCAGAAGAATTCGCCAGATCAAGCAGTTTCATGCTAGCTCACCTGGGACTTCCCTGGGCTCCACACCATGAAAAATACATCTGATTGAACCAGTCAAGATCTTGAGATGAAGGAAACAGTGGAAGGATTCACTGATTGATGAAGTAGGGGAAAAAAAAAAGATATTTGTCTTTACAAACAAGCTGTAGGTTTGCTGAGAAATGAAATTGGGTATGCGAAAAGATGAAAGATAAGAATCGGGGAGAAACTATACATTCCATAAGAATTTAAATTAAAAGGAGGGTTCTTACAATAGAGCGGGAATCTGAAGGATTCAGGGTGTTCTGGGAAGTCTGGGACCTCTCAAGGACCTCAGCCAGTAGGGAAAGAGAGAAGGGAAGGAGCTGGGAAATGGGCTAAAAAGGAGGGAAATTGTGATATAAAGGTGGGAAATTGGGGATAGAAAGGTGGAAATTGGATAAAAGGAGGGAAATTGGACAAAAGAGAGGCTGCATTCTCCAAAAAATTTGGGACACCCCAGGGGAATGCCCAATGGCCTCTCCCTTAATGAAATAAAGTTCAGGAATGCTCTCGTCTCCTTTTTGGCACAAATCTCTGCGTTTTAGGGAATTGATTGAAAGACAATACGCGTGTCTTTCCAGCCCCCCCTCTGGTCAAGGTTACACGATGATCCATTTTCTGGGGTTAGCCATTAAAAAACTTGGTCGAGAAAACAGCCTGGAGGAACTTCCTGGGAGTTCTTCCATCCTGAGTGCCGCTTAAAAACCCCAAGAGCCAGGACAGCGAGAATAGAAACAGGAAGGGATTTCTTGTCAGAAACAGGCCTAGGTTATACCTGATGGGAAAGGAAAAAAGAAAGGGAAGGGGAGAAGGGGGAAGGGAGGGGAGGGAGGGAGGGAGGGAGGGAGGGGGGATGGAGGGAGGGAGGCGCAGGAGGGAGGAGGAGGGAGGGAGGGAGGGAGTGTAGGAGGGAGGAAGGGAAGGATGGAAGAAGGAAGGAAGGAAGGCGCAGAAGGAAAAGCGCGGAAGGAAGGCGCGGAAGGCGCGGAAGGCGCGAAGGCGCGGAAGGCGCGGAGGAAGGCGCGGAAGGAAGGAAGGGCGGAAGGAAGGAAGGCGCAGAAGGAAGGAAGGAAGGCGCAAGAAGGAAGCGGGAAGGCGGGGGAAGGCGCGGAAGGAAGGCGCAGGAATGCGCGGAAGGAAGGGAAGGCGGCTGAAGGAAGCGCGGAAGGAAGGCGCGGAAAGCACGTAAGGCGCGGGAAAGCGCGAAGGAAGAAGGAATAGGCGCCAGAAGGCGCGGAAGGCGCGGAAGGCAGCGGAAGGCGCGGAAGGCGCGGAAGGCGCGGAGGCGCGGAAGGAGGAGGAAGGCGCGGAAGAAGAGTGCGGAAGGAAGGCGCGGAGAAGCGCGGAAGGAAGGGAAGGAAGGAAGGAAGGAAGGAAGGAAGGAAGGAAGGAAGAAGGAGGAAGGAAGGAAGGAAGGAAGGAAGGAAGAAGGAAGGAAGGAAGGAAGGAAGGAAGGAAAGAGGTAAGGAAGGAAGGAAGAAGGAAGGAAGGAAGGAAGGAAGGAAGGAAGGAAGGAAGGAAGGAAGGAAGGAAGGAGGTAAGGAAAGGAAGGAAGGTTAAAGGAAGGATAGGAAGGAAGGAAGGAAATGAAATGGATATTCTGAACTGAATCTTTATCTTCTTGTCAGGCAGACGCATCCTGAAGTGGCCAAACTGACACTGACATCTGAGCATCACCAGATTTCAGCCAGTTCTAACAGCAGTTTGAAGAAATTCGAATAATTTGGCACATGCTGGGTCAGGACCCTCGGAGCTGAAAAGAAAGAGGGTAAAGTCAGAACAACCACCTTATACAGAGAGGAAGGTGTTGGGAAGACTGAGAGAAAATTCCCCTGCAGTCATGCTTATGTGTCCCAGAGTGCACCATCTCTGGGAACTCTCACGTTATCAAATCTCCCTCACACATTCTGTTCTCTTATCAAGTGGCTGAATCGACAACCCTAAATCCTTGGTGGTAGGCGCTCCATGGCCCTGAATGACTTATGCCTGTGCAAAAACACAGACATTTGCAGCTCCAGGACACCCGATCAAAAGAACATTAAAGTGAACAAAGATAATGTAGTCCCGATAATAAGCCATGGCAATCCTAGAGTGTGCTCAGCTGAAAGCCCTGGAAATATCAGCTTTTCATCCATAATCCCGGGCCCTGCTACAGTAGCAGCAGGATGAAAATGTTTTTTTCTGAGTCTTCAAAGGTCACAGCATTATTTTCGCTTTCAGAATAAAAATCTTTCAACAGCAGGCACTCCAACAGCTTGACTCCTCTCTCCGCAGCCATCAAGGCACACAAGCACGCCCTCGTGCTGAGGGTGTAAAACCTGAGTGCATTAGACACAGACTAATTTAGACTGGGCTAAGTACTCTCTCTCTTCCCTTAATTTATCTCCCTTTTCCCTTTTTAACTATGCGGATATTTCATGCACTTGAATGCAATACAAAAAGAATTTAAAGACATTAATTATCGGCCAAAGGCAAACTGCTTCCTAAATTTCTCGCTTGATGAGATAAATGGGTGAATTGCCTTTAGAAGATTTGTCAGAGTGAGATTTTTTTGAACAGAATCAAATAATTTTGATTATTATCAGCCTTACCCTCAACTTTTCTTTTTTTTTGTTTTTTTTGCCAAAGACTCTATTTTTTTAAGATAAATAGTTTTATCCCACTTCATTTTGTGAACGTTCTGAATATCCACCTACTCCAAAGTGCCATTTCTCTTCTTCTTTGCGGAGCTAAACTTCCTTGTGGAAGGAAGTTCCTTCCGTCACTTGCATAGACAGCAGTCAGCTTCATGGACTAATCGTATCCATAAAAGTGCACATACTGAAGAGATCAGCTAAAATTAATATTATTTTACGTTTTTTTTTTTGTTTACTTTTTTTGAAGCTAACAGGCCTAACGAAAACATAAACCTTAGTTTTGAATCTATTAGGGAAAGTTCTCAGCACAGGTTGACAAAAATGTTCCTGCGACACATGGCAAATTCTTTGGTTGATAGTCTGTGCTTGCAACAGGCTACTGCCCAAGCAGAAATAAATTAATTAAAGCTTGCTTGGGTACACCTCTTGTGAAAAGCAAGGTAAACTTTAATAGCAAAGGCTGACTTACGAATTTTTTAAAAATTTTTTTTTTCCCACCTCAGAAGCACCCATCTTTCAATGCAGTTTGCTGTGGAAAACGAGGCTCACTATCCTGGATAAATTTTAAAAGTTAATAAAAGGACAATAAAGAAGAGCATAAAGCAAAATTTAAAATGGGTGCTGGAAGTCAGCCAAGAGGCCCACACCCAAAACTCAGAACACACTTCTTTAAAATACATCAAACATGTTGTCGTATTCATAGAATCCACTCAGCCATTATTAAAAAACATTCCTTTGAGATCTCCCCACCCCAAACTTGTCCTCTTCATTAAATTTATTTCTCTGGTGGTTCCAGTGTGGCGCAGAGTCCCCTGTACAAACAGATGATCAATAAAATTCTTTCCCTGGGGTTCTGGTGTCCAATTAAAATCATCTGCCCAAATAGATAATCAAGGATGTGTAAGAATGCATGATTACCATTCTCTGAGTTAGTTACAAAGCCTTTTGACTACCATGTTATAGCCACCCAAAATATACATTAACAGCAGAAATAAAGAAACTATATTAATAGAATACTATTTCAGAATACTGAAACTAATTAATACAGCAGGTTCCAGCATTTACACATAACATCATTTTAATATTGTGAAAAGCAAATTTTGTAAATGTGTTTTACAATATTGTTGTATTTAGTCCTGGGTGGCACAGCACTGTTTGAGGAGGGAATGTGGCTCAAGTGCCTGTTTGCCACCTCAGGCTGGGGCAGAAGGGCGGGAAAGGAGTCTGAAGGTTTTGACAACCAGCAGGAATTTCTCCTGGAAAGAATTTTTCCAGGGAAGTGGTGGAATCACAATCCCTGGAAGTGTGAAGAAGTGGGACTGTGGATGCGGGGGAAGAGTCCAGTGGCAAACATGGCAGGGCAGGTTTAATGGTAGGTTCAATGATCTTGGAGGTGTTCTCTGCCGTAGATATCCAGTGGGGATGAATATAAAGCTGCTTTGAAGAGGCATTATGATGAAATATCTTAATGTCGCAGATCAGCCATGAGAAAAAACCTGACCTTGCCTTCGCCCTCTGGGAGCCACTGCTGTGTCAGTTGCTGTTACCTTCCCGGTTTAAAAAGCAATCATTTGGGGAGGAAAATATGACATAAATTAAAGGATGGCTTTGTTGAAGAAGCTTTTCTATTACTCTGAGGGGGGGGATTTTTCTGTACAGGGGCAGTGAAGCGTAACTATGGATTATGTCATGTTCCTGTCAATTCATAGAGCCATTGAAAATAATGGAGGTGTGTACTAAAATAATGAAAAGCATTAAAAAAAAAAATTCTGTGGCTGAATATACTCAGATGTTAGCTTTTGTAATCATCTCAGAGCAGGAATATGTGCTGACAATATTTGGCAGATAGAAAGAGGAGCTTGTGCAGTTGGTGATATCTTCCGATCGAGACCAAGCTTCAGGAGCACAGTTGGAAACCATCCGGTGGGAATGATGTCATTATTGCTGATGAGATATGGTGCTCTCCTTGCAGTGGTCTTTGTTCCTCTTCTGCTGGCGTTCTTTGGAGCTGTTCAAATTCATCTCTCCTAATAATTTTGCCATCTTCTCCATGTCCTGAGTCTCTTGTGACAGG
Source organism: Certhia americana (assembly GCA_018697195.1). Lineage (NCBI taxonomy): Eukaryota > Metazoa > Chordata > Aves > Passeriformes > Certhiidae > Certhia > Certhia americana. The sequence continues at coordinate 72,903,477 of CM031878.1, forward strand.
GATATCGGCAGGGATCTGTTCCACACCTCTTGTACCAGCACTGGGAGGGATTCCACCATTAATTTCTTGAGTCTGCAGGTAAAAACTGCATTTCAGGAAAAATAGAGAACTCTGGATGTTTGGCTTGTCTGTCAATGTAATATTTTCTTTTTATGTTTATTGCAAATATTGTGATTCAATAGTCGATCTGCGACAGAGTTGAAAAAAAAAAAATCTGAGTTAAACTTTCTCCTTTTGAGTTCTCTTTAGACAGCACTACACTGACAAGAAGAATTAAATCACTCTTGCTTGTGAAATCTTTTTA
>CM031878.1:72907682-72922613 GCA_018697195.1 Certhia americana
CTTTTTCTTTTTCTTTTTCTTTTTCTTTTTCTTTTTCTTTTTCTTTTCATTTTATTTTTATTTTTATTTCTTTTTCTTTTCGCTTTTGGTTTGGGGGTTTGAGGGGAAGGTTCGTTTTCTGTTTTGTTTCGTTTGTTTTATTTGTTTGCATTTTTTTGGGTTTTTTGGGGTTTTTATTTTAGTTTTCTGTATTATGTGGGTTGTTTTTGGTTTGGTTTTTTTTTTTTTTTTTTTTCCTCTTCACTGCTACAGCCCTATAAATTTGGTCAAAGGGATGGGGTGTGGCAGGGGGCACAGCTTGGCCAGGGGATGGAGAGCCACAGGTTTGAGCTGGGGTGAAAAACACCCCCCTAAAACATCATCCCTGCTATCCATCACCCCCATCCCTGCTCCCCCAGGACACATCTGGATCCAGCGCTAGGCAGGTGAGCTCCGCGGATCAGCCTCCCTGGGAAGGACATAGCGCAGCATTCCCGGGGCTGGGAGATGCTCCTGGCAGGAGAGGGAGATGGGGAGGAAGGGGAATCGCGGGGGATGGAGCCGAGCAATGGCCTTTTCCCCTCGGCAGTGCCAGGAAAGCGTGGAAAGCTGCCCCTCATCCCCGGGACCTGGAGCATCCTCCTGGCAGGGAGCAGCGGGATGAAAGGAGAAGGGAGCAACAGCTGGAACAACAGGAGCGGTGGGAGCCGGAGAGAGCGGAGGGGAGGTGAAAACGAGGAGCAGGCAGAAACAATCCAGGCTTTATTCCCCGAGCTTCGGGGTTTTCTCATCAGTAAACGGCATTTTTTGGGAACAGCAACGAGCCCTGAGAAGCGGTGTGTGTGAAAAACTGTGAGGCACCATCCTGCAGGCAGCTCCTTCTTGGTGGTGGATCCTGAGAGGAATGAGGGATTTGTCTTTCCAAACGAGCTGTGGGGCTGCTGAGAGATAAAACCAGCGCTGAGAGAGAAATGGAACAAGGGGAAGGATTCCACTGATTGAGGAATGGACAGGGGGAAAAACCCTGTATTTGCCTTTACAGACAAACTGTAGGTTTGCTGAGGAATGAAATTGGATATGGAAAGAGGAAACAATGGAGAGAAACCAAATTCGAAATCTCCCAATGTGGGAAAACCCATAAATTCCATAAAATTTTAATTTCAAAAGTTAGAAGATAATTTATTAGAAGGGAAGGGTTCTACATTAGAGGGCAATCTGAGGAATCAGGGGTTGGGGCAGTCTGTGCCTCTCAAGGACCTCAGCCTGTGGGGAGAGAGAGAGGGGAATGGGGTTGGGAAATTGGGGTAAAAAGGAGGGAAATTGGGATAAAAGGGAGGAAATTGGGATGAAGATGTGGGAAATTGGGATAGAAAGGAGGGAAATTGGGATAAAAATATGGGAAATTGGGATAGAAAGGTGGGAAATTGGGAGAAAAAGGAGGGAAGTTGGGATAAAAAGGAGGAAAATTGGGATAAAGAAGAGGCTGCATCCTCCAAAAATTTGGGATACCCCAGGGGAATGCCCCATGGCTTCTCCCTTTATTGGAATAAAGTTACAGGACTGCTCTGTCCCCTTTTTGGGCATAAACCTCTGGTGTTTGGGGATTGATTTTCCTGACAATCCTGCGCTCCTCCAGGTGTTTTTTCATCACATGCATTGTCCAGGGAAACAGGTAATGCAGCACACACGCAAACACACACAGATAGAGTATTTATTTTCTGGGATTTGTGGTTTTGGCAACATCTTGTTGCTGAAGCTGTCGGTGCTGCTGTTGACCATTTGAAAGTAAAATGTCAGCCTTGCAGTGCCAAGCTGGTTTGAGCCCAAGGTTTGCACACAAGGGAACAAATTCTGACAGCTCCCACTTGAAAATTGTCCGTGTGGGCTTACTTTTCCTCAGAAAACTGAAGGAAGATCTGCCTGTGATTGGCAAACAGATCCAAAGCCCAGCACTGCTCCCCTCTTCAGATCATTGTCTCATAATATTTTGAAGGGAAATGACAGGAAGCTACCATGAAACAGTAAACATTAACTGACCTTGCTGGTTTCTTCCTCCATCTCTCTAAATTCTTGTTTTCTGGCGCAAAATTCTTATATATTCCTGTTGTAATCATAGTTTCTTCTAGTTGTGTTTTCTTTTTTTTTTGTTTGTTTGGTTTTTTTTGCTAGAATTAGCAACCACCTGAAGCATTGCTACCAGACCCCTCCTTTTACCAGTTCCTTGAAGTATGTGACTGCACTGAGTTATATTTCAAAGTACTGGCACCGTTTTTGATGGCCTTTTGACATTTCTCTAGATTCTTCTATATTTTTCAAGCAGTCCTCTTTTTTTTTTCCAACAGAAGGCTGAACCCTACTAATAATAATCATACAAACATCCTAAAATATTGAGTGATTGACATAAAATGGCATCTCCCAGAAAATGCTTTCACTGGAAGCTCAGGTATTTCTCCTAGGATCAGTGGCTCTGGGGTGAGGAAGAAAAATTGTCTTCTCTATCCTCTCAAATTGAATACACAGGAGTTAGACTATCAGTATTTCACCAGTTTTATACCAATTTTATCTTCATTTTCCCATCCTCTCAGCCTTTGAATGTCCCATTTTGCATGCGTTTTGGTAACGTTTCTTACCATTGCATCACAATCATGCAGACTAAGAAAGAGATACTCTTACACCAGGGGAAAGAAAAAAAAATCTCAAAACAAAAAAAACTTGGTCCATGGTGTTGGTGCTGATCCTAATCCACTTGCTTTGAATTTCAAGTGGGGTTTTTTTCCCATTTTATGATTATTTGGGTTTTGAAAGATGTTCTTTGGATGTTTGTGTCTTGAGAAGTCAAATAACCAAAGAAGTCAAAGAACCAAAATAGTTTTTTGGTTTGTTTTTTTTTTTATTCACAGTTACAGTCCTATAAAGATTACAAGGCTTTCAGGTGAGCTCATTTTTTATTTTTTATTTTAAATCAAGAGTGTCTAAACATAGCCACTCCTATGAGTAGGGCTGGGTTTAAACACCACCTTTCAGGACATGGTTTAAGGAAATGGCTTAACTCAGCTGAACTCACCGACCTGTACCCCATAAACATTTTGTCCCCACACAAATTCCCAGAGGTTACAAGCCACCTTTTAACTGCAATTACATTTACCTCTCCTCCCCACCCTGGATGAGCACTCAGGAAGGTGAGCAGTAGCAATGAGTGATGATCAGAGGAGCAACTGTGGTACACAGAGTGTGCACCAGGCAAACCTTACCCAAAACCTTGATTTTATACTTATTAGTCGACAATTTTCACTCGCTGAGGCTCATCTCCCAGGAGTGTCTGTGGCTGCTTTTGCCCCCTTAGTGTTTTGGAACTTCTCTGTCTGAATCTGGAGGCAAAGTCCTTTCTTCTATTTGGATAAAATCCTTTCTCCCATCTGAGTTCCATTCGGTGACCCAACCAGCACAAACACCAAGAGACCACATATACAAGCATGGCACTCCTCAAATAATGATTTACAGAAACTTTCATCAGTCCTGCCCCCTTAAACTGCTGAACTGACTGCTTTCAGTTTCTACTTCAAAGGCAGTTTTTCATTTTTAAGGTTCCTTTCAAAAAAAACTCAAAAAATACTGGTGGGATTACAACATAAACAAATTGTATGTTAGAAATCCATTTGCGGAGGAAATAATATGCTGTAAATCTTGAGAGATTTGATAAGAATCCAAAGCAGTCCCCAGTCTGGTTATAAATTCACCATCTCACAAAGGCAAAATAGGTCATTCCACAGCTTGCTCACAAACTACTCATTCTTGGAAGAAACCTAAAGTAATGGCAGCTGGTAAAATAATTAGGATCATACAGATATAATTACACTGCGCATCTGCAACTGTTCTACCACCATCAGACTACATAGCAAAGAACCCAGAAAACAGCTGGATGAAGTCTGCTCTCAACTCGTTTTTTAGGATGTGAAACTGGCAGCAAAATGAGTCCAGCTTGATAAATTTTCCTGGGCATTTGGATGTGGTGGCAGAGGTAGCAGGAAGAACAGGAAATATTTAATACCTTCAGCCTGGTGTGGCAATAGTTACCCCCTGACAGCAGAAAAGAAAGGAAATAGTATCTTTTAGTTGTCTCAAAAGAAAAAAAACTGATCAAATGTAATTTTTCTCTTTTTGAGGGTTGCACTGACTGTGGTGGGCTCAGGCTGGGGAATGCTCAGCTATCCCAATGTAGAGTCAGAGCATGAATTTTGATTTCCCTAACTCTTGTCCCACTTTCTGCCTTCATATTCAGGGAAACTCTGGTTGCTGTGGCTTCCCAACCACACAAAAAAGCTGCCCAAGCAGTGGCAGAATCCTCCCTTGAGGGGCTCACACACAGAAAAGTGAGTAAAAAAGCACATTAAAATCCACCCTACTCAGCAAAGTCCTCAGCAGCAAAGCTATATATCTCATTAACACCAACTTTATGTTGCTTACAAGTCTTTTGAATGTTTTCACTCATCAAAGTCTTTCCTCTCTCCCTGCACAAAACCCAGGACCCATATCCTCTGTTCTTTTCTGCAGGTCTTTTTGCACCCCAGCATCTTTGCCTCAATGAGGCACTTCATGAGATGTGGTCCTTCCTGAGATCATGGAGGGGAAAGAGAAAATTAATCCAGTTTCAAAATATGTTGTTCATTGCATGATCCAAACATAAACTCTGGGAAATGTCCAAGATATTGTAAAAGTCACAGGCCTCAATCAGCCAGCCTGTTGATCAGAAACAAAATACTTTCCATTATTTAAACCTAGAAATGGTGCAAAACATACAGAAGGATGCTGTTTGTGTTATTTTGATGATGATATTTATTCATATTCATGCTTTGAAGCAGTAAGGAATGGGAAGTGGGGGGCTGTTCCCATTACTCAATCCATCAAGAAGAGCAGCTGGCTCAGGGACCCACAGACAGCATTGTATGTGTAGATGTATTTTCTACAGAAATCTTGAAGATTTTTTTTTCTACAGAAACGTAGAAGAAAATGTAGAAAGGTATTTTCAGCCATAGCCACGAAGGGTGGCAACACTGCAAAACACCTGAAATTGTGGGGAAAAAAAAAAAAAAAGAAGGTGACAGTTTCATACCATGACAAGGTCTATAGAATCCAAATTTCACCCACAACCTTAAGGCTGGATATCCAAACAGCCTGAGGACCTGAAAGTCCTGAAAGTATTGTTCAAGGCCTCATTATTAGCTGAAAAAGAGAAGTACATGTCAAAAAACTCAGGGGTTTTGTTGAGGGGTCTGTTGCTTACAGCTTCTGTTCTCTTCTTTAGAAATTCCCCCAAAACCTGGAGAAACAGCAAATGTAGGTTTTGCATTTTTGCATAGTTCAGTGTCATGCAGGAAGTCTGCACTGCATGCCTCACAAAGAAAACATCACATCTATTATCATGTTATTGACTTATATATGAAAATGCTTAATATTATTCATATTTTCAGATTGTTAGACTAAGGTGTCAAATTGACAAAATGAAGAGCATTTGCCCCTCCTGTTTGTCTCTTTTTGCAAATGGTTGGTGTTGGTTTTTTTTTATTTTCCCTTTGCCTCTTTTCCTGGGAGTTGGGATATTTTCTGCATCACCAAGCTGTCTCTGGCACTAGAATTTCACAGTTACAAGAGGTAACTGGAAGCCTGTGACTCTTCCACATTTGTGCAAATTGTAATCTGGAGCACAACAAGAACAAAATAGCAATTTTTTCCTCACTTCAGTCTCAGCAGACCTCTTTAAGGGAAGTACCAGAAGGCAAACCAACTCTCTGAAAGTACTACTGAGAATATTTTGATAGCTGCTAATAGGGAAATCTTTCTGACCACACCCACCAGGAGTATTAATTTTCTAAACATGATCACCAATGCCAAAAGAAGGTTCTTTCTCCACATGGTATTAAACATAAAGCTTCTCAATTAGAAAATGCAGTTTATTACTGCTGGAGACAGGAACCCTCTGAGGAGTGTTTTTGTCAAAGCTTTCCTTGCACAAAACACACCTTGGAGATTAATAACCCCTCTCCCCTTTTCTCAGACTCAGTTTCTCTTGTCAGGAATTTCCCCCAAGCAATAAATTAGCTGCTCAGCCTTCTTAATAATCTGTTCCTCTGGTAAATAAAATATGCTGATAGAATCTTCTGGACATGAGGTGCCTCAGAAACATTGAAAATTATAAAATATAGAAAGCTGTCACATGCGGTAAGAAAGGAATAAGGAACAACTAGCAGCAAACTCTCTAAATCTGACCTTGGATGAAGTCAATATTCTAAAGGCAGCAACAATTAATTAGATCAATAAATGTAATTAGGCATCCAGGCTGATTGAATGTCATATAATGTTATTTCTTATGGGAAGGAGTACTGCCTACAGCAGAGGTATTATGAGCATAGCATGGGGGACGGACATGTGCACCCTGGGATGCAAAAACTGTGAGTTTTTGTTCTTTTGTGGACGAGGAAGTCTCAGAAATTATTGACACTGCATTGAGGCAAAATAAGACTATTAAAGGATGAACAAAGCCAAAAAAACCCCAACAAACTGTATTATATGCTGGGCTTGAGGTGATTTTTTTGGCTTTCCAGACTGGTCTGGAGGCACTGCTGGTGACAGACAGCTGGTGTAGTGGGACAAACACCTGAGCTGTCCAGGGAGAGGCTCCACCAGGTGCTCTGGAACCTGTCTGTGGAAACCAGGAGTTTTCATCCCTCCCTGGGCATGGCTGGGACTGAAGCTGTCAGTCCTATCAGCTTGAGGCAAGGGGACTGACATTTCAGTGAATTTCATTTCAGTGAATTTCGAGTGAGGAAGTGAAATTGCCAGATTTTACCAGAAAAACGTGGGGCAACTCCAGGTATAAAATAATACATAATTTTTTTTTCCCACTCACAGAAGCTGGTGTTCAATTTGCTTTCTCTCTGGTTTTTTTAGCAATATCAACCCTCACAGCAGGAAAAAAAATAAAATGTAGTTACTTGTACTGGGTGTTGTAAATTGTGATTGGAATGCTCTAACTCCAGTTGTCTTTTGTACCTGGTTATAGAATAATAATATTAAGGCAAGCTTTCTTGCACTTGCACCACAAATATCTTATTTCAGACTTAATTTTTGTGTCCCCAGACAACAAAATTCTTCAGTCTCATAAAGGTCCAAGCAACACCATTACCAGGGACTTGGACTGAGATTTTTCTTTTTAGCCCAAATTTTTTGCTACTTATGAGATTAGTTTCTAGTCTAAAATATTTACCCAGAACTCAATAGTCAGAAGAAACCAGAGGGAAAGATGGACAATATGTTCCATTTTAAGATGCACAGGTTGAAAGGCTCCCTTAAAAGCCTGATATTCTCCAACAGCACTAGAGACCTCAATAAATCTAGTTTGTATTTGATGCTTACCTGTGGGATGAGTGAAGCTCTCTGAGATCAATACCATGAAAACCATCAGAGGACGACCCTGCCTCATGACTGCATGTAATGAAACTCTCCTTGCACAAAGGAAAATCACAGAAAGAAACATTTCATCTCTCCTCTGTGACCGTGTGTTTCCCTACAAGAGCTGGCAGAACAGCCCTTGGATTCTGATCTGCTGTAAGACTTGACACAGAGGGCTTCTGTCCTGTGGCAGCAGCAGCAGGGAAGGCATGCTGAGATTTTCCACAATCTGCCCCAAAAGAGGTGCCAGAAGGGAAGAGGCAAGGAAAACAATGACAGAGTTACTTTTCCACAACAGAAATCAGGCACAGTGCACGAGAACATGGTCATTGTTTGGATTTTGGCGTGTCACAGTGGAGAAATGGGGAGCACCATGCAAGCTTGAGGTGCTGGTGGCAGAAAGCAGAAGGATGTTCTGAGAACTTGTGATTTGTACCAGGCCCTTATTCTCTCTTCTTTTGTCTGAAAACACATGTGCTGTGTAGATATATCTTATTACGGCCACACATTCAGCCACTGACTGCTGTTTATTTTTACAACCAGGGAAACATCCGTCCGCTTGCTAAGGTGAACAGGAATATCTTGTTTTGTTTACAGCTTGAAAAAAACCAACTAGAAAAAGAAAAAAAGCGAAAGAGGAGAAAAAAAGAAAGAAATATCTTCCCCCCTGCCATCCAAGAAAGGAAAGAAGAGCAAATAAATAAATCTCCATATCCACTTTCAGGTTCATGCTGGTCACAAGCTTCTTCATCAACTGTGAATGCTTTTCATCATCTGCTCTGTTGTGTTTGTGTGTGGCAGCGAGTTCATCTGAGCAGTGTGACAAATGCAATGGCCTGAACTTCCTCCAAAGACAGCAGCAGCAGCTCTTGGTGCCTCCTGTCTGAACTAAAAATCCAATATTGCAATTATGTCAGCACAATCTTGTTCATTTGAGCTTGGAATTCAGTGTGGAAGTGAAGGTGGAGTGCAAATGTGTTGCTGTTGTAGCAGCTTAAGTCTCTTGACAGAAAAGAAGGGTTTAGTGAATTTCTACAAGTCTTAATTAGCAAGTTTAATTAGAAAGAAAAAACCCATAGATCTGACGGGTTCTGCCCCCCTAATGCAGATGTGAGTGAAATATCCACGAGAGCAATTAAATGAAATGAGATAAAGAGTTTTCATACGTGCCTGCTGATCATTGCATATCAGGCTCAGCATTCTCAAGTGCTGAAGTGGTAAATGAAACTAATTTGAGCAGGAAGGGGTCCAAAATTGTGGATGGGCCAATCAGAAATTGTTACTGTTACTGAATATGTCCCAGATTCAGGGGAAGGGTAATGACAACCAAGGGGAGATGAAGAAAGTGGGATGAGAAGAGACCCCCCCGAGCTTTGCAGCAAAAAGCACAATGGAAAAGAGAAACCTCAGCACAGGCAATGCCTGAAGCAGCCAGGGCACTCACCTAGGATGGGGCATTCATCAGCTGTTCTTAATTTTACCCAATTTATAGGCAATGGTAAGTAAATATTTAAGCCATTAACTGTTGGTTTAAATATTTGCCAATATTTAGACACTGGTTTCCCTACAGGGAAACTTTTGAGACTCCCACTCTCCTCCCTATTTCTCACCCTTCACTGGTGTCCTCAGGTAGGAAAGGGGCATGAAGATTTAGCTAGCAGGAAAATACTCTGAAGAGCAAAAGTAGCTTGGAGAGTAAAGTGTTTTCCAGTTCTGCTCCTGTAAAAACAAAATACAAAGTTGTTTCATGCCAGGAAGTATTTTTTTTTTTTTTGTAAACAGAGATAGTTTACAAGATTTCTGATAAGGACACTTGTGTTATACAAAGCCTCCCAAGTTTTCCCAGTGCATGTATATCATTGTATTGCTCTAAAAACAAATTTTGTAGAAGGAGAAAGCACCTCACAATGAACCTCTACTGCTGTTAGATGCATCCACCTGGAGACATCCAAAAAAGTTCTTCTTTATTAAACACAGGTTACACAGTCCCTAAACATCTTTAGGGTTTTTAGAATTTATAGTGCACTGTCACTCTTTATGGGTTCAAATGTCTTCATCCTGGCCATAAAGTATATTAACTCCCCTGCAACTAAACACTCAATTGAATCAATTCCAAGCCCTTGTTGGGCAGACTCTCTGGAAAAGGAAAAAGAAAAAAGAGGAAAAAAAAAAAAAAGAAGCAAACCCCAGTTCATCAGTCTGCCATTAAACAGCCTGACAGAAAGCAACAGTGAGCTTTCATGAGAACCTTGGTCTCAGTTGATTGGTGAAGCAGTCTTGGCTCAGCTGACTCTGTTTCATCCATCCAAGAGCTCAGGGGAGATGAAGGGGATGTAGGGCGAGCACCAAGAAGCTGCTTATAGCAGGCTGCCTTGCATTTAGGACTCTGTGTCAGCAGTCTGGCACCTTTAATGGAGACCTGGCACAGCAAAATATTTATCTGCCTTATCCTTTGCCTTCCTAAACTTTCATTTCCCTTCATATTACCCCATGTAGAGGTGAAGTGCTGAGCTTAGGAGGACACTGGTAGCAGGCAGACACTGTGCCTGCTTGCTACCAGGGCACCAACCCAGGGCACAGCTAAGGATGAGAGGCTGGAGAGGGAGACTCGAGTGCTGGATTGCCAAGCTGCATCAATTGACATACCTGGAGCAACAGCAATTACGGTTTTCCCAAATCTGCACTCGTGGGATTTACCCACCTTCACTGCCATGCTCTGCCTCTCCACGTGTTGGTTTTGCTGACTGTCAGGAACCACAGGCATCGCCAAAACCCTTGGCTCACTTCCAAGTGTGATTTTGGAGCGTGCCTCTGGGGATGGCAGGAATTCCACGGTTTTTTGGGGATGACAGGGAGGCTGAAACATTGCAGAGGCATGCACATGGGTTGGCCGCTCCAGCCACAGCCCTTAGAGCGACCACAGCAACAAATTAAACATCACCCTCACTGGGCTGCCACACATTTGGAGCAAATTTGAGGCTGAATCATAAATTAAGGCAGCCTGAGCTGCGAGCATCCTGAGGGAGAACAACAGCATCGCAAGTGCAAACCCAAAATGTTCATCGTGAGAGGTGAAGGAGATAATCCCCTGATGCCTCACAAAAAGTTGACAGCCCTTTCCTGGACCTGTTCATTAGGACTTGATATCCAAAAATGTGTCCTCAGGCATCACCCACTTGCTGTGGTAAGTAATTATGAGTTTTTCAGAGGCAAAGCAGAAGGAAAGCTCAGACAAAAACGCTTGGAGCAATATCTGAGGACATCAGCATCAGATTCGCTGGACGACAGATTTAACCATGGTTTTGATGCTCTGAAGGTACCACAGACAAAGGAATCTTTCAACTAATGGTACTTAAAAGATTGCATGTTCATTTTACAGCAGCTGGGCACATGGGAAGTAATCCTCCAAAGGCATGTGTGAATTTCCAAAGCATCAGCTCTCTATATTTTTCCAAAGGGTTTACATATTGATAGAAACATTCGAGACTCCCATGCATATTCATCACCTCTCCCTGCTTTATATTAGAATGAGTTGGATGTTCATTATGATTGCTGAGTTCTCTTTTTGGTTGGGTCAGTGGGATTCTTGATTTGGGTCAGTGGGCTCATAAGGATGAAGAAAGAAGTCTTCCTCATTACTTTGTCCAATTGCCAGGGACCCCTTGGTCATGGTCCAGACTCCTTTCTTGGCTCTAAGTACCACAGGGCCAGGTGTATTTCTTAGTTCCTGATTTTTTACAATGCTATGTCTATTTTCTATTGCTTTACTGAATCAAATGCATGATAAATTTTCTTCATTCTAACTATTCCAATTATACCCATATGTTAATAATTAAACCCTTAGTTTCTTCTTCTAATCCCCTTGTTAAGTTTTTAATCAAAATTTTATGGCTCTTACTTTGCTAGCCCCTGCTATACCCCCAATCAAAATATATTGCTTATATATTGCTAGCTACATTCCTAACTCCTAAGTCTTTTAACTCTTTTGATGCCTTCTACAGGCTGACCTGGAGCAGAGACTAGACAGAGCAAAAGGATAAAATTAGGATTTATTAAAAGGCCTCAATGGGTACACCTGGGCTGCACAAGAGTCCAACTGGGCCACACCCAAAATTAACCTTAAAATGATCACAGAATGGGTGACTGACCATGAGATGTCACTTTCTAAAGTTCTGGTCAATAGCATATTGGAGTTAATTGTTCAATTACAGCTTCAGGTTATGAAGTTCCATCCTCCTTGGTTTTCCTTCTCACTTCACCACTGGTTTTGTTCTTGGGCCTGAAACTTGTCCTTGGTATCAAACTAGAGAAGGAATTGTTTTGTCTCCCTAATGTGTGAAGAGAGCTCAGTAGCACTGAATGTGAAACCTGAAACTGCCCATGAAAACAGTACAGAATCTGAAAAAAAAAAAAGTTAAAACTTCAGGCGTCGCTTTGACTCAGTTCCATGGGAGTTCAGGAACCCCAGCACAGCACTCTGATGTATCCAAGAGAGGGAAAAGCCCAGCACTCTCCAGCAGAGCACTAGATCTTTGACACAAGCACAGGCAGTGCACCAAAACCAGCCTTGGCAACGCTCTTAGCGGGTGCACGAGCATCACACTCATTTTTCACCCACAACAGGCACAACTGTGGTTAAGGAAGGCCTCCAGCCAATTCTACTGCTCATGGTGGAAGTGCTATTGCCATTTCCCTGTGTCTGTGTGGGTGTTGATTCTGGATTTTCCACAGCATGTTCAACCACAACAAGCCAACAGGTTCTCATTCAGTAAATTCCTCGCCCCCAGGTTTTGATGGAGATAAGAGTGATAGACCCCAGTGCAGATCCTGCTGGAGGCTCCTGGCTTGTTGGTGCAGGCTCAAAGGGAAATAAAACACATTTGTCACAGCTGTAGAAAATAACAGGAGCGCAGAGCACCAACGCACTGCTATCTTGTCCATCCAGAGGCAGGTTACATCCCAGCCAGATAATACTCATAAAATGGTTGAGTATTAGAGTTGCAGTCAGTGTTGGAACAGGCCCTTTCTGTGCTTTGCATCCCAAGCAGAGGCAGGTGGTGCAGTTTAAATTTTAAAGGAAGAAAAGTAAGCATGTAAGACCAAATGAGAGGCAGGTACACTAAAAACAGCACAATAAAGCCAGGCATAACCATATTTCCTTCTCTGGGTAACAATCCCAACTTTTCAGATATCCCTGGACAAATGGCTGGATTTCCTTCCATAGTCTGGAACTGAGTAACAGTTCATCTCTAATTGGGCTTCCAAATTAATTCTTACCCCTGTGGCCAGCATTAGCTGCTGGTACATCATTAATCATCCCATGTAATAAAAGGGTTATCCATGCATCTTTATATCTCTTGGAGCAGTTTAAGTCTCCCATCTGCTTTCATTCTTCTGCCCTCTAATAAGTCTCAGTCTCTTGCAGAGATCCAGTAGTAGAAATCAATTGTGTTCCCCTTTCTGTGCCACTATTTAGCCTGGTGGTTGCAGCTGATGCTTTCTGCAGCCTCAGGGCTGGAAGCGTGTGGTAGGCTTAATTTTTTTGGCTTAACAGTAAATCTTCATTGGTTGTGGAAGCTGTGAGTCATGAAAAAAGCCCTACTCGCTCTTGGGGTGTTTGTACTCTGTGATGATTTGCAACATTGGGTAACCAAGCATGAGAGATTCAGAAAGTCTTCAACTGTGCTGCTGATAAAAACCAAAATGCTCTATCATGCTCACTTCTTGCTCCTTTGCTTTAATCACAATTAGGCACCAATCAACATTTGCAAATGCTTTTTTTTTGCCATGAGAAAACTAGAGTAACAAATCAATATTTTCATGAGGTTTGTTGGCAAAGTATTCTACAAAGCCTGGACTTCAACACAAAGAAAGCTTCTTCAATAGATTATCCCCTAGTGTTAGTGTCTTGATGCTCAGTGCTTCCAAAACTAAACAGAGAAGTCTTTGTTTAGTGTCAGTGTGATCAAAAGATTTATTTTGCAGGGGAAAGGGACAGGTTTTGCTAATCGTGGCCCCTGTGAGAGAGCAGTGATACCCTCTGTCTCCTCACACAGAGTAAAAGACACATGTTTTTTGATTTCTTTTTACACTGGAAGACGACAGTGGATTAATAAAGAAAGACTTGCTTCTTTCTTCCTCACTCCCTGAAAATGCTATCAAAGCACACTATTGTTAACAATTTGTACTGGAGAGATCAGCTGTAATCAACACCATATTTACTCTGTGTGCAGGACACATTCAAACACCCGTTGCCACAGAAAGTGCTGCATCTCCAGCTCCCCTGAGTCTGGTGTGAGTCCATAAAATTCAAAGAAAGGTGCCCTTTGGCCACTGCTGGTTTCCTTCTGGTGCCATAAGGGATGGCACAATGGCATGTCCTCAGGCCAGAAGGGAATTCAGCCTGCTGCAGAGGAAGAGTCCACTGGGAAATGTTTGGGAAGGGCATAAAACCAGAGCAGGGCATCTCCCTTGTTCCTGCCCAACACAGTGAGGCTCCCTGACCTGGCTGTTCCTTTGGTGAGAAATTCTGTTCTCCCTGGATAGGCATTTATACTAATTCACACAGATTTACCTGTTTGCCTTTGGAAACTCTTTGTCCTTCAGTTGCCCATAACATCCCGTAGGACTACTAAACTATGCACTACAGCGAAAGGAAAAATAGAAATATTCATTTGTTTTGCCTTAAAATCTGTGTCTGATAACTGATGGGATTAGTTTCTTGGTCTGGCTGCAAGGAACCTAATTTTGGCTCAAGGAAGGGAGTGGAATGGCAAGGCCAGGGTCAGTGAGGGAGGAGCAGGAGCACAGGACTGTCACCCCTTGAAGCAGAGCGGATTTAGAACCATTCAAGATAGACAGCACCACAACTGTAGGAAGCTGCTATGACTCATCCACTGCAAGAAACTCCCTAAGCATTTCCTCTGTGAGCACTGATACAAACAATTAATTTAGCTTTCTGCCAGTTCTTATCTTCCCCAAGCACTTCCATTATCCTTTCATCTTCCACTGGCCATGCAGACAGTTGGGAAGATATATATGTTTATAAAAAGGGGTTATTAATATTTTTGCCTTTAGAAGTTCTTCCTCAAGGCCTTTCTGGTCCCTTTTTCTTTTTGATGAAGGTTTCCAACTAGCCTCCCTTACTTATAATTCTTTCTGTTTTTCCTGTTTGTCTGCTACGTGCAGAAAATTTGTTTTTATTCCTGATAGACTCCCTTCCCAAACTGCTTCATTTACACCATTATTGAGTTGGTTTTTCTCCTTCCAAAATTATATTCTTTGTTATATTTTTAGTGTCATGTTACACTGGGCCATTCTAAAAAATCTAAGTATCACCTGCAAGTATTTTGTTTACTCCTTTGGCTACTTCTTTGCCTTTTATTCCCCATTTTAATTCAACTTGTTCTCTTTTAGTTAACACTACTGTGTTCCTTCTTGAAAAAAAAAAAAAAAACAAAACAAAAAACAGAACTCAAAAATTAAAAAAAAAAAGCCACCAAACAA
>CM031878.1:72928330-72958614 GCA_018697195.1 Certhia americana
TTTCCTTAATCTCCTTTTTCCTTTTCTTTCTCTTTCTTTCTTTCTTTCTTTCTTTCTTTCTTTCTTTCTTCTTTCTCCCCTCCCTTCCTTCCACACCTTCCTTCCTATGTTGCTAATTTCTAGGTCTCCTCAATTTCAAGACTGTCATTTTCCCTTTCCCCTCATTTTTTCTAAGTGAAATTAATGGGGTAAAAGCATGGGGAAAATGTAGAAAGATGGGAGGAAAAAAAAACAACCAAAAAACCCAAAACAAAACAAAAAAACCCCAGATTTTGTGACACTGATTCAATTATTGAAAAATAATGTGTCACTTCTCAGTAACAGTCATCTTGTAATACATCCTATTATATTTGGCACAAAGAAAAAGTTAGATTACCCATAACTGAAGAAATATCGTTTCCACACTAAGCAATTCAGCATTATTTTGGTTAAATTAATCATTGATTTTCAGGTGGGGAGGGCTTCCATTTTGTTCACATTTATACACCGCAGGTAATCCAGGTCTGTCTCAAACACACTGCAAGCAGAAGCCATTCAAAGTAGCTCAAAGGGTGCAGTGTTTGCAAAGTGAGTAAATCCAGAATTTTCTTGATCACCAGCAACAGAAAAGAAAAAAAAAAAAAAAAAAGAAGCCAGCCAAAGTCAGATGGGCTTGAATTTGCACCAACTTCTGTTTCCCCAGATTGTCACTATATAACTCAGCTGGTAAGGAAGACAAAGCAAGATATTCATGTATTATCTCAGACAGCTTTCAAAGTCACTGCAGAATTTGTCCATTTAGTGATGATTCCCATTCAATTGGATTTGAAACTTGACAGACTTCCACTTTGGGTCACATTTCCTGAGGGGGCCCCAAAATGGAAATTATCAGATTGCACAACCCTGCTAGACCTGTTCCAGCTGTGGCTGCAACTGCTTGGCAGGGACTCTGCAGCCTGGGAACATGAAAAATATCCCAGATAGTGCCCACAAAGGCAGAAAATGGCCATTTTCCCTTCAGAGAAGATCTTGTCAGGATATTGGCCTGTGCACATCTCAGGAATATGCAGATGTTAGAAATACAAAGGAAAACATATGGAATAAATAAGAATAAAGAATTAAAAAACAATTATCACTAACCAAACAGG
The DNA here is from genome assembly GCA_018697195.1 of Certhia americana. NCBI lineage: Eukaryota > Metazoa > Chordata > Aves > Passeriformes > Certhiidae > Certhia > Certhia americana. The sequence goes on from CM031878.1 coordinate 72,929,458, forward strand.
TTTTTTTCTGGCTAATCCTCCATTGTCTCCTGTAATCAGCATTTTAGGGACTGGGATAAGGGTTGCCTAGGTGCAATAGGCAACTATAATTTAAATTGCTTTTAAATGATATATTTCACATTAATATATCTCAGCCCTTAGAGAATTAATTTCTACATCTGTCTTCCATAACGTCCTGCAACAATGTGTCCAAATTTTGGGGAGCCACCCAAACAATTTGCAGATGCTTTTTTTCCTGATTAATAATAACTACATCAAGAGTTTGCCTTTAGTGCAGGTATAGTGAGGGATTTTCCTATAGGGTGAATATCAGCAAGTTTCCTACTAGCCAATGTTGAAAAATCTTTCCAAAAACCATTTCAAATAAGTATAAATTCAGCTGCCATGAACCAAATGCACATCAGCAAACTTAATTATGTCATTTATTGTTCCTATTTCATACCATTCATGAATAAACTGAAAAGCCTGAATCCCAGCACAGACATTGAGAGACTTTGTGAAAAGTTATCATCTACTCCTCTTTTTTCCTATCTTCTTATTTCTTGAGAAGAGTTAGGTTTTATACCATTTCATAAAGAGACTCCAGTCAGGGAGCAAAAGTTAAAATGCAGCATTTTCTTCCCCAATGAAATTAAACATATTTTTAAAATATTGAACCTTGTATTTTTTCGCTGACAGGCAAAAGCATCTTTGCCAAAGTGAAACAGCTTTGGGGTTTTCAAACCCTCATGTCATTTGTCTATTTAGTGTCTGCATGGGTCATTTTTGCTAGGCCAAAATTCTACAGGGAGGGGATATGAAGAGAGACCTTCCTACCAACGAACATCCGGAAGTTTTGAGATACTTGTGGGTGAAAAAGGCATCATACAACAGAGGAAACAACAGAAAGCAATGAGACAAAAATGCAATTCAGTAAACAAATTAAGACATTTCCAAAATGCTGTCTGCTGAGTAGTGCTCATCTTCAGGAGATGGCTAAATGACTACAGTTCCATATTAAAATTCACTTCACTTATCCCATCTCTAGTGTTTTCAATTACATGTTTGGTGATAAGGCTGCAAAATCCACAGGAGAAATGATGAAAGTTGCCTTGAAAAGATTGGTTCCAAGCTAGTCTCTCTCACACATGTTAAATCTGGAGATATTCTGGTAACTGAGAACAGATTTCAGCTTCATCATTAAGGCACATTCTGTCTGAGAAGGAAATCACCAGAGCCATTAAATAAGGACTCCAAAAAGCACACATATTGCTGTGTATTTGCCCAGTCACCATTCTAATGTGATGCATGGGCTTTTGAAAGGTAGAAGCTTTTTCATGAAGTGTTTCAGACTGCCTTTTATACCTCAGGCTGGCTCTTCATGTAATGAAATGTAATGATCATCATCTACACTCCAAAACCACATTTAGACCACGAAGTACTAAAATTACTGGTTTTTTTTTTTTTTTTAATGTAATACGAGCACTACTATAGCCTGGTCCTTTTTGCTTCATGAGAATTAAATAAATCATACTCAGAAATTATTGGTGCTCTTATTGAAATTCAAGTATCTGTTAAAACCCTGTGGAACAAATAGAAAGGTAACACCCCAACAGATCACTGGAGCTCTTCCTACCTGAAAAACACCAGATGTTTTGCAAGAAGCAGCAGTGCTTCTCACTAAACTTTTGTCATGATTCTATGGGGGGGATGGCCTAAAGGATGCCTTGAATAGTCCATGTGTTCCCAAAGAGGTTGCCACAGGGTTAATTACATGAAGAAAAATATAGGAGAAAGTGATTTCAGAAAAGTCCAGAGAAGCTCCTTTGGTTTTAAGCTGAGAGAGTAGATTCTTATTGGATTTTGGGAAGTAATTGTTCTCTGGGAGGTTGGACAGGCCCTGGCACAGGGTGCCCAGAGCAGCTGGGGCTGTCCCTGCATCCAGGGCAGTGTCCCAGGTCAGGCTGGACATTGGGGCTGGAGCAGTCTGGGACATTAGGAGGTGTCCCTGCCATGGCAGGGGTGGGAATGGAGGGGCCATAAGGTCCCTTCCAATCCAAATAATCTCATGGTTCTCTGATTTCAGCTAAGCCAATAAAACCATGGGCAACTCAGACAAAGTCAATACTCTTTTAACAGCACAGATCACTCTGACAGGAGATATATCCAGAAAAACAACACAAATGGGGAAATGTGAAACCCAGGTTATAAGGAAGCAGTCTTAATAATTCCAACCAGCCTCTAAACTCTAACCGGGCAGAATAACAAAAACTCTCCAGTGATTTAATCTTAAAACACAGACCTGAAGAATGATGCATTTCACACCAGGTTCCTCTGTGTGTATGTTCAGGTCCACCTTTGATGTATCAGCAAAACAAGCTCAGCTCAGCAGATGCTGTATGGGATGCGAAGCACTTGTGGCCCCAGTGTCACCGAGGCAGGAGGTGACAAAGGGGCTGTGCTGGAGGGAAGGGAAGCCCACCTAGATGCAGCCATCCTGGGCTCTGCAGCTGCAAAAGCAAGCTGCAGCACTTTCTGTGCCCCCACAGCCTAAGGTCAGGAGAGTTCCTTTTTGCCTGTGGTGCAGCCTTGAACTCAGCGTGGATCCAAGTGCAGACGGAGCTGCTCCTTCCCACAGCTGTGTTCCAGAAACCTCCAGAAAACTCCCTTCAGGCTCCAGAAGGTGGGTCCTGAAAGGTGCTGCTTCACCCATGGAAGAGGGGCTGGAGGAGAAAGAGGAGCTGCTGAGTTTACAGCCTGAGCTGGGAGTCTGGTAAGGAGTGAAACTCAATAAGCAATCATCTATTCCAGCACACCGTTTTTGCCCTGTGTTGAAGAATGACCTGTCTGTACTCTGTGCAGCCCCCCCCCCTTGTTTTAAGAGGCTGGAAACTTTTCTCCTGCTCTATAATGCACTCAGTCCATAAAGCTAAAGCAAAAAAAAAAATTCTATTGTCTTCGCTGTGCTACAAAACACACAGAGGAAGAGGAAAAAATGCCGCTCGACATTGGGACAAGGAAATAGAAATTAATTAAAGGAAAGAAAAAACATATGTGGATGTTTTGGAGAGGGACCAGTTTGTTGAATAAGTTATATTGATAAATTAGGCATAGATGTATTATGCAAACCCAGCAATAAATCACGATATGCCATGTGTCTTTCATCCCAAGCACTACAAGGGCTTTACAGATCACGAACAAACCTGAACACCATCAGCTACAGCGAGTCTGGGTTGAATTTGGCAAAATTTGGCATTATGATGTGTGTTAACCAGTGGAAAAAAGGTATCCCAGTTACTTTTACAGATTATATCTGACTGCAATTGGGCCACTTTTCCAGAAAGTACTCACATTTTGCAAGATGATTGTCTGAAAGAAGTGGAAGACAAAACAATGGTAGAAGCAAATTTTAAATATATGGTAGAAGTACCAGATGTAGATAAAAGTCCAAACTGACTGTGTCAATAGGAGGTAGTTGTGGATTCAGGATCTGGGGATTGTCTAGGCCACAGATAAACCTGAAAACTAAAAAAATTGAGAAGATGGCAGGAAAGAGAAGGTGACAGAAAGATTCATAGAGAAGAAGACAGAAAATTAATGAATTCAGTGGTATAAAGCTTTACCATTTCCCCTTACATGTAAAAAATACAGTTACATCCAGTCTGGGAAAATATAGGCTAAGGCAGTGGGGAAAAAAATCAAGAGGTAGTTTGGCCAAGCCCTAACATAAATTGACTAAGGATGTTGTTTAATCTTCATCTCATAAGGATGTCAAAATGAGTTCAGACTAATTTTACTGGAAAGAATTTAAATACTGTGTAAAAACCTGATTTTTCTCATCCAGATTTTATGAAGAAATTTCACATGTTTCTCCTTCCTCTGGACAAGCTAGAGATCTTTTGGTAGGTGCATCTTCCAAACCAGAAAAAATTTCCTTCTGTATGTTGAAAATCAGCATTTTTGGGAAGAATTAATCCTTCCAATATATTCACATAAATACCATACCTTTTGAGGTGATTTCTGAGTGCATTGTGGAAAATAAGCAGGTCAGAACACAGCTGAATAATGACAGGGGTTGAGGTCTAAGAAAAATATTCTTTATTATTCTGCTGGGTTTGAATAACTCTCTTTCTTTTTTCTACTTCTTGACCTTTTACCAGGTGCCACCATGGAATGATACAGTTTATGAAATCCACTGTTTAGGAAATACAACAATGTAGAGTTACTCCACATGTGAGCCACAGCAGCAGCTACATCAATCAAGACCCTTATTCCCGGGTTATTTGTACTCCTCAGTGTTTAAAAGGAACTGGCCCCCGTGATTCTCAACACCCCGAGCACAAACAAAGCTGTAATAACTCAAAACTTAATGAAAGCAAACTCTGTATAATACACACAGACCCTGAAACTCGCAGGGTCTTTCAAGAGAAAATCTCAGTTCAGCCAAAACACGCAGACAAAAGAAGAGGTTTAAATCCCTTCCAGACGCAGAGGCATGAGACACAAGGATATGTTCTGTTTATTTAACAAGCCAGAGCTGGAGCAAGAGCCCTCACAATGCAATTACAGTGGTAACAATAAAAAAGCAGCAAACCAAGTCCTGCAGCCCGAGAAAGATGAAGCCAGCGGCAGGATTATGGAACCTGCACACCCAGACGTTTTAATACCTATGCCAGACACAGAGCTGTGTGATAATAGGAGCACAATAAAACATGAGGAATCTAAATCCAAGGAGCAGATGGAAAGGCATAGCTTCTCTGGTGGAACTCCTTTTCATTGGAGGCTTAGCTCCCAGCTTTGTGTGGAGCAGCCAAGTCAACCTCAGTTCATCCTCCACAGAAGCTCGGAAATGCTGCTCCTTCCTGCTCCATATGTGAGGAAGCACAGGATTAGATTGTTCTCCTGTGGAAAAGACAGAGTAGTCCTTGGAGGACATCATGTTTGACCCCATGATGGCAGCATCCATGGGCATCCAACTGCCTCAGGAAGGGCTGATGGAGGCATTTGTGCAAGATGAGGATGTGAAGCCATTGCCCAAAAATATTTCCAAGAGAGCAGCCAAGGGCCTGACACCACAGAAGCTCTGCTGCTGTGGCACAGGGTTTTACCCATAGCCTTTTCTCAGAGCCCTCTGCCAAATCCAGGATTGGAAATGCAAAGCAATAAAAAAAGGTGGGACCCGAGAAAGTTTAAATGTAATCTTCAGATGAGAGAAATTAGAATGATGGTTCTGGTTGCTCCTAAGTGATACACAGCAGGGTTTGGGGTTTTTTTCTCCCCCAGAAATGTGAATTTTAGAGATTCATGGATCAACACTATGTAGAGAACTGTCATTTCAGAACTGGACTGTCTTTAGAAGCTAAGCTCTGCCTGAGGAACACAGACCTGATGGAACACTGGTGCCTCACATGTTGGATTTTGCTTCATAGAAGAATGCAGGGAGGGCATTTTTTACTGAGTCAGAGGAATTAACTCCAGAACAGCAACAAGCTTTTAGGGCACTTCCATTAGAATTCGAAAGACATAGTTTCATACAGCATAGCAAAAGGAAAAAAAAATGGAAATGCAATGAGTTTATGATAAAAAACGTTGTTTCTAGTCATGGTTTCTTTGACAATAACACCAAATAAAGGGCATTTTTAACACTGTAGATGCAGAGACTTTCTTTAAATGGCCCATTCTTAAGCTGATCAGCTTAGAACTAGAAGCAGCAAGAAGGACTAATTTTCTTTAGTTCAGAGGACAAGTAGAAACCAACAGCAATATGACCTGGTCTTCTCAATGAATTCTGAGGATCTGAAGGCTGAAGTCAAGAGGATCTTGATTTGCCACCAGCCCATGAGGTGTCCAAGGAAGGTGCTCAGTGCTCTGGCCTGGAATGGCAAGGTGGGGACTGGTCACAGTCTCACTTGAAAAGCTTGACACCATATGAATGTTCCACATTCACCATAAAATAATAATACATGTCTGCATATTTAAACACCATGTAAAGCTGCACAGGGAGAAGGCCTCCCACCCCTCCAAATTTTTTTTTTTTTAATTCTTCTTTTTCTTAAACTTCTTTCTGCTTTTTATGTTCACTTACCACCGGAGATGGTTCCTGCAGAACCAACAGGGCACGTTGACAAGTGAAGCTCACACATAAGTTTGTGTTTGGGGTATCCACTGCTTTAATCAAAAGGAAGAATTTCCTCCTCTCTACCGGTCAGCACCAGACCCAAGGAAGGTCTAAACTCCATGAGCCCTAGAGATCAAAAGAGCACTTTCAAGAGGAAGGACAGCAGATAACTGTAAAGGAAGTTACAGCTGTTTGTCATTTAATGAAGTTAAATGCACATGTAAATGTTTACAGACTCCAGGCTGAACTCAATTTTTTTTTTTTTTGGAAGCAAAACTTCTGCAACATAATTATATGCCCTATGCTGTTTTCCTGGCATATTGTGAGTTATGCATAATTCCTTGTGATAATCTATAAGTGGGTCATAGATCTGAAGAAGCTGAGACACCCCATTACCTGCCTCATTCACATGAGCACTTCTGTTATTTATTACTGAAAATAACATTTATGCAAACCTCTCACACTTAACATGATTCGTTTGGGGTTTAATCTTATATTTTTCCTCCAATTGCAGTCAGACATTGTTTGAAAACAACAAAAGCAACAACAAAGAATCCACTCACATTTCTGGGTAGGGTCCAAGTACTCCTTGAGGACTGAATGAATGGCTTCCTCCAAGCCAGGAAAATTTTCAGTCTCTCATCCAGAAAATATTATGAGAGCAAAAGCTCAGGTTACTTGCTGAGCCTGAAACTGTTATCGGGTGATTTTTTTCATGGGGGAAGGAGGCAAGACACACAATTAAAAAAAGAGGCTGAAATGGTCTTTGTAACCAGGTGAGTGTAAAAATCTGAGACAATTTACAAAGCACCACAGAAATCTGCTATCATGTAGTTAAATTCAGGGAAAATGTTTTAACAACCTGGGATTTTTTACCTTCCTCCAGTCTCTAAACTGCGTGTTCAACCTAGTGAACCAGCTCCCTGTGCACTGAACCTAAAAGGTGTTTTGCACTGAGACCTCCAAGAAACCTCCATCAGCTCTCCTGCATTGCTGCTTGCTGGCTTTCCTGCAGGCATGCAGCTAGGAAGATAATAGCTGTGAGATTAGAGGCATTTTATGCTTGAGGAACCAGAGTCCATAGCAGGCAACACCAAGGTGTCAATAATTAAGTAACAATGATACAAGGTAGCTGAGCAAAGATGACAGTAAATTTATTTCCATAAAAGTCTGACTAATCCCAGTTACAGCTACTGTAGAAAAATCAGATTGGCCTCTGCTTTTCCCATTATATCTCATTCTTGGCTTCTCTCTTAAAGCTTTTCTGCACTCTGTTTTCATGTGATTTCCCTGTCAGAGCTCCGGCACGCTGTTCCTGGGCAAGGAGAACAGTCCATCATTCATCCCCTCTGGCTGCAGCAGTGAGGAATGGCTCTCTCCTACAGTGGCACTGGATATCATTGCCACTTTGATGGAGAATATTATTGCCATCCCTGTGATGGAGAAGGGGAAGCTGGCTCCCAGCACAGCCTGATTTGAGAGGGCTGCTGCAGCATGCAGGGCAAGGCACTTCAGCATGTCCATGTGATGCCTTAGGATTTAGGTTTTATATATTTTTCAGATCCTGCTCTGCTTTAAGATATAACTCCAAAACTCCACGGCCTGTCAGCTGCTGTTCTCCCATCTTATTCAGAGAAAACAATTCTTTGCTAGGCCTGGCAATCAAGAACACCTCACTGTCTCAGGCCCTGAGAGATGTAAACAACGATGAACTGAGCGGGCAAACTTGGAGAGAATTACTTCATTAGCAGAAGCTGTAATTGAAGGATTAACCCCAATATTCAAATGGACCAAACTTATAATTATGTGACAAACTTGTGACAGTCATCCATTTGGGCTGTAGCCTCTTGGAGGCTTCTGACAGCCCAAGGTGTAGCTATTCAAGGCCTTTAATAAATACCTGCTTTATTCTTTTAAATCTGTCTAGCCTCTGCTCCAGGCAGACACTCCAAGGTATCTGGTGTGCCTCCACCATGTCCCTTCCCCATGGCCTCCACCTCTGTCCCCAAGCCCACTGGACAGGCCTGGCTCTGCTCCAGGGCCTGGCCGAACAGCCCATCCCACCCACAAAATGTTTTGAACTTTGATGCCTTTTTGGGGCTACCCAAAACCAGAGGCCAGACAGAGTTAAGGGAATAAACCCAGCTGTGTTTATTGAAGGCTTTCAGGTCCATCTCAGACAGATAAAACCCCCAGGGCCTACACCCAAAATGGAGCAGGGGTCAGGGGTTTCACACTTTGATAAATTTGGGCCATCTTGGGGGTTAATCTCCCAATCCCAGCTGCAGGTAATGAAGTCATTCACCCCAAGTTTGCTGCCCCCCAAGTCCCTTTTGTTTCCATCTCTCAGGGCCTGAGGCAGTGAGGTGTCCTTGAGTGCCAGGCCAGGAGAGGAATTGCTGTGTCTGCCCCAAATGGGAAAGCAGCAGCTGAACACTGAGTGTGGACTTTGGAGTTCTGCACTAAACAACTGCAGAAACTATTTGTATTTACAAATTCATGAAAAATACAACAGCTGAAATCCCAAGGCATCACCTTGACCCCTAGAGCAGAAGGTGGGACAGTCACCACCACTCTCAGTCCTCTCTAAATTCAGTGCACAGATCTCCAAATGGTTTTGCCAATCCCTAACAATCACCCCAGCTCTACAGCAAAACTCTTCCCCTGGCCTACCCCCTTTCCTTCCCGCTCACCCCTCAAAACAAAACACCCCTGTGTCTCTTTCTGTCAGACCAGGAGACTGCAACAGACATATTTAAACTCAGATAAAATAAGGGCACGTCCCTTATGGCCGACGTGTAAAATGTCATTTAAATAAACTTTCACAAAGAAAAGGGAAAAAAAAATTTAAAAAAAAAAATCACAAAGTGGCCTGCCATAAATGAGTGATTCTTAATGCAGCCAGAGATCAACAAACTCACTTCCTAATTAAGTGTAGGAGCGTAATGAGGAACAGGGCATCCTTTGTTTCGCCAGCCCGTGTGAACTCCAGCCACAAGTCCCCAGACTCCCCTAACTCCTGCATTCAGAGGTTGTAATTAGTACATAAGGAGCCAGGTACTGCAGCAGCAGCCCCTCAGACAGTGGCTGCATTCAGCACCAGCCAGATGTGAGGAGTGCTCAAAGGGCACCGACTGACTCACGTATTGCCTGGCGTTGTGTGACACCATCATCTCTGGTTTCCACCCCCACAGTCAACAGCCACTGTCATTATTAATGCATTCTTATTAGCTGGCAAGCTTCACAGAGAAGTTCAGTTGGGCAAGTAGAGCTACTGGTGCAGGACAGGTTGGTCAGCGTTTCTCGTGTTTCCTGAACTAACCCCAGCTTCATTAGATAGTATATATTCATGCCAGTATGACAAAAAATGGATCATGGCATATGCAATAGCTTTAAGGTGTGAGAAAAACTCTTTTACTTTACCAGGTTCTTCTTCTCAGGGTCAGGATTAAACGTGTGAGAGACAGAATTCCTGTTGGGACTTGGATGTTTATTATTTCCTATCTACTTTACAGACTCACTGACCGTGTTTCTACATGTCAACAGAGCAAAAATGAAGCACAGAGTTATGCTTTTAAGGTCTTTTAATTATGAGATGCCAACTAATTTATTTTTACTTCTAACCCAGTAACTAATTGCTCATGTTCTGCACTGTGGAATTTTTCACCCACTCACACAAAATCACCAAAATTTTTGAAGAAGGAGAAGAAGAAGACTACACCCTAAACCCTCCATTTTGTTACATACACATTACTCTATCCCAGAACTCCAAACTCTAAATCTCTCACCCTGTAAGATAACACACTTCTATTCCACTACACACTCTTAATTTCAGTGCTATCACTCAATTTTGGAAGTCTTTCCCACGGCCTCAGGTAAAACGCAGTGTGTCTTTGAGGATCATTTCTCATCAGCATAGAAAATCTGAAATTCCAGCATTAAGGCACTTTCAAATGTGCCTGTTTTAAAAGCTAGCCCACAAAATTAAAGGGAAAATGGGGAAAATATATGCAGAAAAACATCATTGAGGAGCAAAAGTCAACCTTCGCCTGAGGTACCAGAAAGCCTCCAAGGGAACCTCACTCAGATGTCCACCTCTGTTATCCCTCTCTGAACAATGAGGCACTGTTCCCTTAAGTTCCTGTCCCAGAAAGTCCAACCTCTGAGGCAGCAAACGACATTCAGAAGTCAGAAGCCACTCTCATCAACCTTGCAGAGCATTTTAGCTCAAGGTTTTGAACGATCCCAGTGGACTCATCTGGGCTGGCACCCACTAGCTAAAGAGTACATCCTCTCAGCCAGTCTGTAGAAAGTAGTAGTAGAGGGTAATAAGTGATAATAAACTATTTTATTGAGAAGTAATATTAATACTATGTGGGGAAAACTGCTCCTCTGGTAGCAGGAAAATGGATTTCTTCTGTATCTGACAGCTTTACTGCTCTCTAGGTAAGACAAGGTGTGTGTGTGTGTTGAAAGCCCCTCCTCAGCTACAAAATAAGCAGCTTCCTCTCTCCCTTTTTCTTTTTGCTTTTCCACTAAATAAAATTTCTTATACAGGAGTGCTGTGATGCAGCACTTAATGAGCAGACTAACCCACTCAAACTGTTCGCAGAAGTACCTATAAGCTTACCAGGCCAACACTGACCTAAAAAGAGATGCTACAAAAATGTTTGTGCAGATTTCACAGGCCTGCTCTGGTCTGGGTAGTTATTAACACAGGGTCTAGAAGAGCAGCAGGTCAATTAGTGATAATTATTGAGAACTATTAACAAATTATGAACTGCAAATGAATCAAGTTAGCAAATAGACTGAGGGGCCACTGGCTATTACATGCCCACATTAATAATTCGCTGAATTAGTTGGAATATAATAATAACCCATTCAAATAGAAATATAAAGTTTGATTGTAAAATAGGACAGAAAGCGAAGCTAGATTTTTTGAATGTAAATTGTGCCATTTGATTTAATTCTAAGTAATGGTGAAACAGAGAGGTAAGGGAGAGCATTTTCTATGTGCACAAATCCGATGCCATCAGATGAAAAATGCTTTTTGGAGAAATTAATTCTCTATTCTTACCATGTGTTGCAGCAGCAGCCCAACACACACTTGCAGACAAGTGGGTCATTCATCCAGAAGCAATCTTCAAACTGTGAAGCATTATCAAGTTGTTCATTCACTTTGTTTCTTTTGCAGATGAATGAGCTCAGAATTAGCTCAGAATTACCTCTGGAGTAATGTGGTGATGAAATCCTTCATCTGGTCTGTGCCCCTCATCCACCCAAAGATAAATTGCCCTGCCCCTCACCCAGCTACCCCAGGTTAGTCTGATTTGCTCCAGGCTGCAGCAGCACAGAGGATCAGGAACAAAAGGCTTTCCCAAACACCATCCCTGAAACCCACATCTGGATGGAGTCTGGGCAGGAAAGGATTATGGAAAAACTCACAACTCCCATCCTGTGGCAAGACCCATTTATCCTCTTAACCAGGCATACCTGTGCCTCCAGCAGCTTCCCTCCAGTGATGATCTAATGATTGATAACACAAGTGTGAGGGTGGGGAGAATACAGTGATGAGGAAGACAGCTTCTCAAGCAGCACCTCTCTTCCAGAGAGGTGATTGCACACTCTCCACAAAATGAATAATGCTGCTTATTATGTGCTGGGGAACATCAAGCACCGTTCAGATGCATTACTCATCCATTTTTCCACGTCAAAATCAATGTGAAGAAAAGTAATGTGAGATGGGCATTATAGACTTTTTAATAATACTGATCCAGAGGAATTATTAATGACCCACCCACTGACCTCGAAGGAGACTGGTGTTTGCTCTCAAGATGCTGGTTTGAATGCACCAGAAGGGGTGGGCTGCAGGAGATCATAACACATGTTTTCAGGATCTGACCTGCCTTTTTCTGGAAGTGTTTCCTCCTGCTGTAGTGGAAGGACATCAGCAACACACACCCAGATCATCTGGAGCTGAGTGATGACAGGTGAGAGCACTGTATGAGAATCCCCTGATCTGTCCCAGCTGCCACCCAAGAATCATAACTAAAGAAGCCTGACACGTAAACAGGAATTTCTATTTTTTATCAAAAAGATGGGTGTCCCAAATCCTGGTACTGTCGTGTGTTCAGTACATGACAAAAGAAAATAAATTCCTGTAAAAATTAAACAGGCACAGGTTTGTTTAAATCAATGGGTCTACACCACAGAGTTTGACTGATTTTCCTCTTGTCCCGTTCTACTTCTTTCCACATCACCTCTAGCTGTGATTTGCATTGAATGGCTTTATTTGATCCTATCTCAATTTTTTCCCCCCTCTTCTCTAAAGTGGACTCTGGACTCAGAAAGTTTGGCATTCAGGATGTGCTTGTGACCCATAGTGTAGTTTCTCCCGTCCCTTTTACCCCCCCACAAGCTGCCAGCCCAGATTTAGGGGGAGTATTGGAAGAGGGAACTACAGAATAGGGTAGAGAGAGTTGCAAAAGAGGCCCTCTTACCCCAGGATGTATTCCAAGGCCTTTATTCCTTGAAGGGAAATCCGGAGAGAGAGAGATCACATGGGGGGAGAGGGGTTTTTATCACCTATGGGGTCGGGGTCAGGTTACCTGTCCGATCCTATAGGTCAAGAGACCAGGGGGCAGGTAACCCAGGCCGGTTACAGTTTCTGGGGGAGGGGTTTTGGGGGAAAAATACATTCCTAAAGGGAATACAACACCACAGGATCACAGAATCACAGAAGTTTGGAAAAGACCCTCAAGACCATTAGGTCCAACTTTAGACTTTACACCACCGTGTCTCTAAACATGTCACAAAGTTCCACATCCACTGTGAATGCCTCCAGGAATGGTGACTCAAGCATTGTCCTGAGCAGCCTGTTCCAGTGATTAAACACTCCTTCAGCCAAGAAACATTTCCTAATATCAAATCCACTTGATTTGATATCAGAAAATATACTGCAAAACAATTATACACATAAAACTTCCTTTGCATTAAAACCAGCACAGAAATCACAGATTTCTGTCAACCTATGACTGATTTTTTTTTTTTTAATTTTCCTGAGTGCTGCTGCTGAAAACTGCAGCTCAGTGGATGAGATTTTTGCAGGGCTGGATTTCCCTAACCAGCAACCCTTCAGGCAGGAGGAAAGTGCATCCAAAGTGCTTTGTTGTGTCGATATCACCCTCCAAAATATATCCATCCTACCCCCTCTAGAGCAAAGAGTAAGACTGGGCTCCCAGCTCAGGTTATCCACAGCAGATTGATAGATCTCAACAGATGCCTTTTCCTCTGGACCTAAAAATACAAGTCAGACACCATCAGGGTCATGAAAAGGGTACCTTTGTGTGAGGATCCTCAGTGCACAAATTCATCGGGTAGAAAAGGACAAAGATGCACCCACCATGTAAGGAGTGTACAATTTTTATAGATTCTGCAAATTAGCATATCTGACAAGAACCCCCCCAGTTAGGAACCCTCCTGGTGAAGTAATTACCCCAGTTCTAACACCTTCTGGATTCTTCCCCCTTAGAATGAGATCCTGTTTACAAAAGTCAATCTCAGAAAGCTGGTTTCAACCTTGGTTTCTGAGGAGAACCAGGATTTGTTGATTTGAACTGGAATTTGCTTTGTCTGTCTGCCTAGGAAAGCATTGAAACTAAGCTACAATATGAAGCTACAAAACTACAAATATATGTGTAAAGGGTACAGAGAATATATAAAAGAAGAAAGAGGATAAAACCCAGAACAGCATCAAAACTGTTCATGTGGGAAAGCCTGGAGGCATGAAAAACAAGGAGAAGGGGACATCCCTGAACTGGAATCATCCCAAACCCGTTTGGGGTGTGCTGACAGGCAGTAGCTGGGAGGGAAGCTGTGGTTATTGCTATGTTAACAGGCCTCTCTGTAAATCCATCATATTCTGGGGGTCCTTATGTGACGTGTGAGAATTGAGATAGGTGGAAAACAGGAAATACACACCAACAATAAAACTGGGTTTTAATCAGAAACATGCTTGGTGAGAGCAAGGGGTGATTTCAGCTTGAAGAACTGCATACAACCCCAAACTAGGCTTTTTGAAATGAGCCACAGCAAAATTTAAAGATCAGACCAAGAAAATATCCATGTGAAGATAAAATCACTCTTACAGGGTGAACCACAGTAAATCCAAGCCAAATCCTTATTGTTCCAAATGATGCTTGCAACTTGATTGAAGAAAACACAACTGTGTGCTAATAATTTAATTTAATTCACTTAACATTGCATTATTAAAACTTCTTTTGTAAACGGCACTTGAAAAGCTCCATAGTCAAAAATGTCTTTTGGGAATAAAACATTAGCTGTTAAATGTAGTGACAAGTATTTGTTGAACTGATTTCACAGCTGTCATTAGCAGGAGAATTCTGCTTAAATTTGATTTTAGTTGTTATTAACAGAGTCATATTTTAAAATGCCACATTTTAATGGGTATTTGTGAATTCCAGTTAGTGCCAGATTGCAGCCTCAGGGAAATGCATGTCATGGAAGTCCTTCAATGTTTTTACTTTCCACCCTCCTTTGACAATTTCCGCATTTTAACAGACACAGGTACTAATAACTTTGGGGCAGTTTAGCAACTGACAGATGCACTTTGCTGGTAAAAGTTCATTATTTTTCCCAATACCATATGACCAAAAGACAAAAACAGAGAGTAAGGAAGGAAGAGACATAGAGAAGTAACAGAAGTGATGATTTATGGTAAAATTAAGTGTGAGGCTGACAAAGAAATTATATTGGAATGTTAAGCTATACAGATCTTCTCTTGATCATAACTCTCATAAAGAGCTGCTAAGGAAAGAGAAGGGTGATATTCCCAAGACTGAGATTAATTTATCACCAAATGAAAGAAAATATTGTTAGGTTTCAGTGATCCTGTAACCACAACAACAGCCATGCTAGTGAGTCACATTGAGGGCACCAGAATCTGCAGAATTTTGTCAGAAAAATAGACGTCCCTAAGGAGTGGGGTTGTCAGGATTTCTTTATCCATCAGTCAGCACCTGGAGCCAGTTGATAACACCATGGGTGCAGGTGTTTATCTGTTGTACTGAGACACACATGGAGGTTAAGCTACTTTTCAGTGAACACCATAAAAGTATATTGTCCTGACCAAAAGAAATTAAAATTAAAAACACACAAAATGCAATATTTCTTGTCCTGACTCAGCTGCATGCAGAATTCTGTAAGACCACAGCTTTATGTAACTGTGCTTGAGATCAGAGTTCTGAAACATTGCAGAATTTAAAGTGGAAATTTTGAAAGCGCAAACTAGCTCCCCGAATCTTCCCACTGCCTGCTGGAATTCCTGAGGGGAACCCTTACTCTTCCAGACTGTTCCAGCTGTTTGAATAGACAAAAGAGAAATGCAGAAGCACAGCTTGGCACGTCCTCCTCTTAAGAGACAAGTCATGTCTCCACATGACTTCAGATTGTTAACTGATTGTGCACCCACAGAGCATCTGGTTCGAGAATTGTTAGCTGCTGTTCTAATGCCAATAGCAACAGTTACAGGCTAAATACTATTAAATATAAATAAAATAAGAAAATTACTGATTTTCTGAAGACTTGCGAGGTGTCTTCCCTCATGTTAAGACAATCACACACTCACAAGAGGTTTTTTTCACATTCACAATTTCATCTCCCTAAAGGCTGAGGGGTCAGCATCCTCTTTCAATTTGAAGAATGGTCATTTTAATCAAAAATTCTCAATGTCTAGGCCCCAAAAACCTAAAAGATGGGCTTCTTCCCGGAATTAGACACTCACATACATCCATGAGGGCTGATGTGCCCTGGTCTTCACAGGGTAAGTTCATCTGAATGACCTGTGCTGACTATCCTCTTACATCTCATGCTGATTTAAATGCATCCATAAATGCATCCCATCTCTTCCCCTGCCTCTTATATAACCACAGACTGCTTCAGTTTGGAAGGGACCCCTGAGGAACATTGAGTCCAAGTCCCTTCCCCTCTCAGGACCACCCAAAACTAAACCACGTGGCTCAGAGTGTCACCCAGATGCTCCTTGAATTCCTTGGTGCAGTGACCACCCTCCTGGAGAGCCTGGGATGAGGCAGTTCCCTGGAGGAGGGAGTGGAAGGAAAGCACTGGCTTTTTGGAATCAATGTTTTGCCCCTCGACAATTAAAAAGGGAGTTCTATTCAAGGCGCTGCAACCACCTCTGCCACAGAAATTTTTTTGGAAATTATCCTGAATTTCCAATTAGGAAATGAAATTTTTGGGGAATTAGAGGAAGGAGTGAGGAAGCACATGCTAATCAGTTGCATTATGCAGAGTAAGTTGGGTCAAAAAACCTTCAGAATCAGAATCTGGAGGGTGTGCAGGCTCTCAGTCAGCTCAAGGGAGTGTCTTGGTTTGAATGTCAGGTGTGTGCTAAGGAAGGCAAGAGCCTCCCTTGGAATGGAGAATGCAAATCCCTTTCCTCCCAGTTATTATAATTCTGAAATTAAGGGGCTCTCAGGAAAAGATATGGGAATGGGAATAACAATTCTTGATTAGGGGAACTAAAATAAAAATACAGTAATACAAAAACCAACCCAGTGCCAGAGTCAGGCTCCCAGCTGTCCCCTGTGTGTCAGGGCTTGGTGGCAGTGCCATCCCATGGTGGCTACAGCCCTCCTGCAGTGGCAGATGTGGCTCTGCTGGAGCAGGGATCCTGGAGAAAGGGGGAGATTTCCTCTGAAGGTGCAGTGGGGAGAGCTGGGGCTGGTGTTCCTCTGGGAATGCAGTGGGAAAGGATCCTTGGTGTTCCCAAATCCCATATTGGATCCAGGGAGGAATGTTTGGTGTTCCCAATCCCAGATTGGATCCAGGTAGGAATGTTTGGTGTTCCCAAATCCCAGATTGGATCCAGGTAGGAATGTTTGGTGTTCCCAATCCCACATTGGATCCAGGTAGGAATGTTTGGTGTTCCCAATCCCAGATTTGATCCAGGGAGGAATGTTTGGTGTTCCCAATCCCAGATTGGATCCAGGTAGGAATGTTTGTCTCCTGCCCTGGCTGCAGCATCTCCCAAGGTGCTGAGGTGAGTTTCTCATGACACTCCGGTCCCATCATCAGCAGATCTGTTGGCCTTGAGGGAGAATGGTGTGGCCGAGATAAAGCAAACTGTCCCAGCTGGTTTTTAACAGCTGATGCCATGAACAAGTGGTTTCCCCCAGCCCAGTTCCAAACACGTGGGTACAGAACACACACTGCTGGGAGACAGCCTGCACTGTCAGCCAGGGATTTCGAGGAAGTCTGGAACAACCCCATGGCATGATGGGTGTGCGCTGGTGTACGTGAAGGACTGCCGGGTGGACACCCCATCTCCCTTCCACCCTACGCAAATATCATTCCAATGTCAGGCCTGATTGGGGATCCTTTCACAAGCACAGCTGAGGGCAAAACAAAGACTAAAAATAAAGCAACTCTGGAGGCCAAGGCAAATCGGAGCGTGAGGTGGCCTCGGAACATTAAACCTGTTGAAAAATTTTTCACAGAGGGCTGTGGGATAAGCAAACACCCCCGTGATGAAGGCACCCATCCCCTCCATCTTGGAGATGGCACACGCAGTGGGATGTGGGTTTTTGTCTGCAATGGTCTCGCAGCAGGCAAAATGAGAAAGGCACAGCTCATAGAGGGCAGGGACAAGGTAATCGGGGCAGATGGGTGGCAGGATTCCCAGGGAACTGAAGCACAACCACAGCACTCACTGCTGAGCCATAGTCCAGTAGCGACTCCAAAGCAGCTCGCCAAGGAAGCGCTTAGAAGGCTGATGGTAACCTTGTTTACAAACTATTTTTATCCTACAGATCTCTTCCCCTCACTTGCCCCAGCTTAGGCTGCTTAAAAAGACACACAGTTGCTAATTTGATGGTTTCTTTTTAAATTCAAATAAACCCCAACTTTGTTCAAATTAAAGCCTTTTATGAAGGGGAACCAGTACAGGGAATGTTTCTCAAGCAGCTCATCTGAAGACCACAGATCATCTCAGGACACTAGGATCGACACAGAGCCTACAGATGATCCAAAGTAGATTCCAATTACCGCAGTAATTATTACAATACCACCCTCCCCCCTTCATTTCACCTGCTGATGAAAATTGTGGGCTCAAATGTTGAAAGGCAGAAATCTAGGTTGATGAACATTTATGACCACTTGGAGCGTCCTGTTTCTTTACTCACAGTAAAAATTACGTACTTTAAGTTTATACCAAGGGAGAACATGCAGCAGCAATGCCATCCCCCTCCTCTCATGATTGATCCTTTCCTCATTTCACTTCACCCTTCTCTGTCCCATCTCTTTGCCATCTAATAGCCACAGCCTTCAGCTTGCTCTGGTTTTCTGACACAGCTTGACTGAAAACCCTAGATGTTTCTCACCCATTACAAGAGTTTATTCTCTGCCAGGGAAAGAATCAAAACATATTTTTTTGCCATGTTTTTAAATTGTAAATTACCTCTCCTGTATCTTCCTCTCTTTTTTCCAACCACTCCAGTAAGTCCTGGGCTGCACTTGTGTGCAGTGATGAGCATGCCCTCATCACACACAACTGAAGTCACAAAATAATTCTTCTTAATTTAATACTATTTAAAATTGCTAAAAATATTAAAATAAGGATACCATCTCAAGAAAGGAGGGAGGCAGAGGTACCCTGCGCAAAAGAGAGAAAAAACAGTAGTAAAGTTTTCATGCATTAAATAACTACAAACACGTGTTTCAGGAGGTTTGCCCCCAGACCTTGCAATTGCCCCCAGAAGCAGGGTATCAATTTTTTCTCACTGCGCTCTGAGTTTGTGTGAGGGAAAAGAACTCCTGAGACTATGTTAGCACAAAATACCAAATTCTACAGAATTTGAGGTTGTGCGGGCAGCTACCCGCAGGGATCCATCATCCATCGCCCTTGTGTTTCACAGGAGTTTGTCCTACGCTGTACACCAACACACGCATGGCCCAGCAGGGAATTGAATCATTTATATATCACTCGTCTCACCAGTGCTGGCCCACAGCAATGCTGTTCCCTGCAAAACCGGGAAATACACCTTTCCTATTGCGACAGAAGATGAAGTATGGATACCATCAGCATCGGGTTTGAGAAAGAAGTGGCCAGCACAACAGGAGGGCGTTGGCTTTGTGATAAAACATGGGGCACGAGGGACTCTGCAGCTACTTGAAACGTTTTGCACATTTGCTGCTGTTGAAGGTGCTGTGGATGCAGGGCTTACCTGTCGCAGTGGAGGCCCTGACTCTGCCTGCATCTCAGCTCTCCTCCCCCCTCTGCCCCCTCAGATTTCCGCTGGCAATCTCTGTTGTAAAACCAGGGTCCACCAGGGCACCGCTGCGTCCCCCCACTACTGCACACATCACATGTCCAAAGGAACTACTTGCCCTTTGTTTTTCCTTGGTCCTACATAGGAATTACAGCAAGTTCTGCCAAGCCTCACTTTCAGTACCCACACAAATTTGTGCTGATTAAACTAGATCTAAATTGATTAACTTCAAAAGTATCAAGTGTTTCGGTTCTGCCATCCATCCTACATTCCACCATCCCCATACCAGCCATCCATCCATCCATCCATACCATCCATCATCCATCCATCCTCCATCCTCCTCATCCACCATCCATCATACCCCGTCCATCATCCATACCATCCACAATCCATCCTCCTTCATCCATCATCCATCCTCCATCATCCATCCATCCATCCACTTCTCCATCATCCATCCAGCCCATCATCCATCCATCCATCCATTCCATCCTCCTCCCTCAACATCCATCCCATCCATATCCATCCTCCATGCATCCATCCTCCATCCATCCTCCATCCATCCACCCCTCCCATCCAGCCATCCCATCCCATCCATAACCATCGCCCTCCATCCCATCCTCCATCCATCCATCCATCTCGCATCATCATCATCATCCTCAGCAATCCATCCATCCATGTCTTCCTCCAACATCAATCCTCCATCCATCCATCCGCTTCTAGCTCCATCCAATCCATCCATCATCCATCGCTCCATCCACTCCTTCATCCATCTATCTATCCATCCATGCCCCATCCCACTTCGTCATCCATCATCCATCCATCCATCATCCCATCCATCCACATCCATCCATCCATCCATCCAGCCATCCATCACATCCATCCCATTCATCCATCCCATCCATCTTCTAGCCACCATCCATACACCTCCATCTTCTATCCCATGCCATCCATCCTCTCTTCCATCCATCATCCATACCATTCCGCCCATCCATCCATCCATCCATCCATCCACCACATACCATAACCATGCATACATCCATCCTCCACCAATCTCCCATCCATCTCATCCATCCATCCATCCATCATCCATCCATCCATCCATCATCCCCATGCCCATCAGCACATGCCCCCATCCATCCATTCCCATCCCCAGCCATTCCATCCATCATCCATCGCCATCCTCATCCATTCCATCCATCATCCATACATTATCCATCCATCCATACCATCATCCCTCCCTCTCCATCCATATCATCAATCCATCCATCCAGCCATCCGTCCATCCATCATCCATCCATCCATCCATCATCCTCCATCCATCGCATCCATACCAGCCATCATCCATCCATCCATCCTACCATCGATTCGCCGTTGGGATGAGAAACAAGCTCCTGAGCTCGCTTTCTCATCTCTGCACAGCACAGAGTATTCCATCAGCTCATAACAATAAATTGGCTTCTGAAAACATGAGTTTCCAAAGCTCAAGTCCGTTCTATCTAACTATTACCCCCCAAGATACAAATTTAAAACAATAATCTACTAATGAGAGAATAACATGAACCACATATACCCAAATTCCCTTACACCCCAGGCTAGCTAGTTTAAAAGGGGCAGACTCCTGACTGAAAAGAGGCAGCAATATATCTAAGGTATGAGTTAAGTGGGAAAAATTTGAAATTATAGATACTAACTACAGTTGTAAACGAGCCACGAGTAGTTCTTTTGGTCAACAAGACTCGTAATACAACAGCCGACTGGCCATGAACCTACAAAAAGTATTTCTCAGCTCCCTTTGAAGTGCCCACTTTTACTAGTTTCTTATCAACAGAGGTTGAACCCCAGGAAAAGAACAAGATCAGCATAATGGATCTGTGGAGCTGCTCAAGGTGACACCACTCTAGAAAAGAGCCTTGGCTGTGACTGAGCACATAGTCCCTTGCTGCTGTCTAATGAGACGTAAAAACTGACACTCAATGGAAGAGCTGAACTGCTTGTGAGCAAAAATAGGCTAAACATATATTTTTCAATCATACTGGAAAAGTCAACGGAACCCATTAGAAAGCCCCGTAGACACTGACCAATTTTTTTTAAGCTCATGATTTGTATACCTATATCCCCTAATCTGCACCAATAACATCTCCATGGCTCCAAGGGCCAGAAACTACTGAGGAAATACTGTCCCTGGTCTATTAGAAAATATCAAAAGAATTTCAACCTCTTATCCAAGGCTAAAAAGCTGCACAGCAAGTTAACAGGTTGCATCGGAGGAAGGTAGACCAAGACACTTTTGGGGCCAGCGCCCGCACAAGACTGATGACCCCCTGATGAGTTTTTTGTAAACCAAAACCACAGCAGAAATTGTAGCAGTGCCAACCAGGAGATGTCACGAGCTGTCCAGAGCACCACAATGTTACCTCCTGGACATGAGGGGGTCAGTTGGGTAACTTAGTTTGAAGTCAACAAAAAAACCTCACCCCAGCCCCGCGCTGCAGGACCAGGGCATCAATAAATGAACCAAAAACAACCCATGTCACAAACTTGGATGGTTTGGGTAAAGGTATTCCAGCTTATGGCTGCTCTGAGGACTAGCACCTCCAGTTTTGAGTTGTTCCCTGCACGCTTTTAGAAAGACAGGAAATGAAACCCACAAATTTCACTCACAAATGCGCCTTAGGCAGCTGCCTGAAGATGTGCATCGTTCTGACCTTCAGAAAAAAGAGAGATATCTTCTCTACTCTGAGGCGTTATTTTTCCTTAATTTCTTCTTCCTACTTCCATGCAGGATTGCTTGCGACTTTTTTGGAGTCTTAATTTCGTCCATAAGGCTGCAGGGAACCTCACACACATGTGTTACCCCAGCCTCACATACCCGCTACAGTGAGCACCTAAATGGGTACAGCGGTGGCGAATATAAAAACTATCACGCAGAAGAACCTACTTTTAAAGCCAATTATTCCTGTTCACAAAAGGGTTGACAATTCTTCTCAATTTCGTGTTAAATGGAGAGTACTTTCGAGAAAGCGAATTATTCAAGATTAATGTCAAAGGTTAGGGTCTTGAAATCTAAAAGCAGGAGTCTCCAACAGAATACATAACAATAGATACAAATGAATAGGGGTGTGATTTCTTTTTTACGTTTTTTTTTTTCCCGTCCTCCCCAGTGGGGAAAAAAAAACACACAACATACATCTCTGAATTAACCTGATGTTTTCCTATTCCCCCTTTTTATTTACTGTGGCTTTCTCGAGATCCTGGGTTTTTGGCTGCAGACAAAGGTTTATAGCACAAAACGACTGGTAGCATGCTGCCCATCCAAATGCAAATCCACCCTCTTTTCCTTGGGTGTCTGGTGAAGACAGTTGTAGGGAGGGAGCGCGACGAGGTGTCCCCATGACTCAAAAGGCAGGTGTGGGGGACGCTCCTGCAGGCTCAACCTTGGTAGACAACAGCCAAGCCCCTCCAATTTGGCCAAAGGGTTTTTGGATGCTGGCAGGAGGCCGATATTTTGGACCCTGATACCTTAAGAGAGGCTTCCAAGCTGAGTGATAGCATGATTAATGTAGTTCGATAGAAGGGTGTTATAAAAAATCCGCAAGGTCAGAAATTTAGAAAATAAAGTAAGCTGTATTGAAATCAGAGATGAACAAAATAGAGGAGTTAAAACAGATATCTTAATCCTTCTTCCCATCACAAATTTTAAGCGATTTGGTGTATTAGTTTAAAAGTCTGCAGTGCGAGACAAGGTGCTGAATTATTAAGTTAGCAAATTAAAACAAATTAGTTAACATTTCAGAATCGAATTAATTATCTTAAAAGACCCTTAAAAATATTGCTCTGTACTCCATTTTTTTTTTATTGCCTTGTGCTTAACAGTAACACCCTCACAACCGTAAGCTATAACTTAGATAAATAACAATAACATCCAGTCGAACTAAGATTCTTTTCGTCTCTCTTGTCGCTTCTAAGCCTAAAAGAAGAACCTAGTAAACCCTAAAACCCTTAAAAAAAAAGAACCTAGGGACCCAAAAGAAATAAGCCACTACTGACTCATGGTTTAGCACCTCCAGGCTGAACTATCACCCCACACACAGCCGACCATGTTGGGGTGGAACGGGCGATGTGTGACACAGGCCAGAGTCCACCCTGGGTCCGCCCACCCCAGGCGTCCAAAAAAAAAACCCCCCCCCCCCACCCTGGCAGAGCCCCACTCCCTGCCACTTCCTGTGGTTTTAATCCCTGGGATTGGCACCTGACACAGGCGCCAAAACAAGGCAACAAAAAGCTGGGAAGGCAGCGTTATTGTGCCACAGCTGGGGCCAAAAAAGCAGAGAAGTGCTGAGAGCAGTGATTCTGTCTGCTGGCACTGGTTTCTGCCTGTGCGCCAGCCACACCCTATGCCCACAGCTCTGCCAAGTTATAAAAGAAGCCATTTTGGTAGCTTTTCCCCAAAAAAGGATCCATCTGGCTGACCCGCATAAAGAAGAAATGATCGAATCTCCCACGTCTTCCAATATGCAACTGACTCCAAACTAAACTTCATGATTTCTACCATCAAATGGGAAAGTTAATATCTCCCCATCCAGGTGTGGCATGGTGCCATCTGAGCTGCTGGTCACCTGTCCCAAGGCACATCGCCTACCCTGGCACTGTCCTAACTCCGTGGCACATCAGGGGAGGGACAACCCCAGCACGGGGAGCAGAGGACCATGAGACAAATTCCACTAAATCCTTACCCAGCCCCTGCCAATGGGGATTTTTATATGGATATGGCATTCATAAATCTGGAACCAGGAACCCTGGGAGATAAAGATCGCTGAATAGCCTTTCTGTCTTTTTTTTTTTTTTTTTTCCCCCGTCTCTTTTTGTTTTCCCTGCCCATTGTGGACTTGCTCACCCCAAAACCTGAGCTCTAGGTCCCAGTAGATACCGCTGCTACCAGCAGATGTCCCGAGAAAAAGAAATCGATTCCCAACAGTTTATAAATCCCAGCTGCATTGGTAAAACTACAGATCACCTCACCTGCACCCCCAAAACCTATGGACAGCAGGCCCAAAAAAACATGCTTTTTTTTGTCACTTGTGAACAATGCACATAGGCAGAGATAACCAGATACTACACTGGTTAGGAGTTTCGTTTGTGAGGGAACTTTCTAAAAACCCAATTCCCTGCTTTGTTACACACAGCTAAACACAGCTATACACTCCAGAATCACCTGATATCAAGTTACCCAATGAGAATTGGCATAAAACAGCAAACACGACAGACATCCTTCCATATGGAAAGGCGACATGAAGCCAGAGTAACTGTTCCTCCTTGCTTGGAATATTTAACTTCTTTTCCAGCTGTAGTGATCAGAAACCAGCAACTGGAACCGGGAAAATTCATAATTTTTATTATTTTTCATTTTTTCTTTCTTTATTTTGGGAGACCTTGTCCAGCCCTCTTTTGGTTGGCTTTCATGTGGCTGGTTAGGATTCGGACTCCCTGCAGGTCATAACTATGTTACGGCCCCTAAATATCCCAGAAAGAGAAGGAGACCCAATGTTTACTAAGGAAACCTAGCATGCTCTATTGAGTTTCCTGTTCCAGTAGAAAGCAGATGAGATCTGATACATGGCCCCCCAATGATGATCAATTGAGGAACAGAAGGCAAGAAAATGATAATAGTTCCACCCACTGACGTCAGTGACATGAGGCCTAAAGCAGGCTCCTTAAACCCATTTCACCAGAGAAAGGTGGAAGTGCTTTAAAGCCAAGGGTTTCACAAGATAATTGAATGTGGCTTACTTTATTGTAGGTTTTTTTTTTTTTTTTTTATATTTTTTTTTTTTTTTCTTTTTTTTTTTTTTTTTATTGGGGGAGGATGGGGGAAATGAAGAAACCCGTCATACAATATTAAATTTCTGGAGGAACATTCACCACAGCATGCTGCCTGGCTTGGGGGAATTTCCTTATGCAGGGCCTGGGAGCACCAACCGTTACCATCTGTTCCTGTGCTGGTGAAGTGTTTAATGGCCACAAATGTGTTTATGCTGTTCTCTTAGCATGGATCAAGCCAGGAGCAATTCCTGAGGGTAAGAAGGGCTTGTGCTGTCCTGCTGTTAATCTTAGGCCCTCAGGTGCATTTTCACCCTGGCTCATGGGAATTTGGCTGCTTAGAATTCCCATTGATGTTGGATTGGCACTCAATGGTAGTCAAATGATGCCTTTACAGTCTTTAGCTTCTATTATTTTTTAGATTCTGTGTTGTATTTGATGGGTAGATCTGGTTTTCAGTCAACTCACTGCGCTGGCCTCTTCCCAACATTAGAGAACAAACACAAAATCCTTCTCACAAGTTTTTGATACGGAGGAGCAAATTTTTGCCCAAGAACACAACCAACAATGAAGTGAGAGAAACCACGGAGGATGTAGGCATATCATAACATGGAGCTGTAACTATGAAATTAACACCAAATGTACTTGAGGCACCAGTGTGAGCCCCGATCATATCATGTGTTGCCCATGTCTGGTGCCCATTATTGAAGTTTAATTTTGAGTGTGGCCCACTAAACTCCTTCCACTGGCCAGGTGTGCCCAGTGGGCTTTGAAAAATCCCTGCTTTAATCCGTTTCGCTCTGGCTGCCCTCTGTCTAGCCAGTCGAACCACCATCCAGTGCTGTTCAAATCGCATCCCGCAGTGTCTGTAAACACGCTTGTACATCTCCAAATTAAACTGTCTGACCCGTCTGGGTGTGGGTATTGACTTCCACTCTGCACCAGCCGGTTCTTGGTGTCGCTCTGGGGGATTTGAGAGGGATTTGCTCCAGGAACCCTTTTTGGAAGCCGTTCTGAGCCCGGCCCTGTCCATGCCGCCTTACTCCCTGGTGCCCACCTTCTGGGTCCGGGGTAGGCATAAACGCTGTAAGATGATTTTTAGGGATATGAAGTGGACAACTTCTTCACCTTCTCTAATGCAGGTCCAGTGGTGGTCCTAGATGTCTGGAATGGTTCACTCACGGCCTGGGTGTTCAGCATGAGGATCCACATCAGCAGGGAACAATGAGGGGATCTCTTCATGTCGGGTGGTGGGAGATAGAGAGGGCACGGCTGGATAAAATCTGTCCTTTTTTGCAGTGTATTGCCACACTGAAGATGTCTGACGGCAGCCGAACTTGACAAGTGTCCCATCAGGCTTGTCAAAACAGTCTTGTTAAAATTTTTGTCTGCCTGAACATTCAGGCCAGGACATTCAAGAATGCCCAAAAGCTATATTGTCTGCGTTTTCCATAGTTTCCATATAACCCAATAGTGAAGTGTGGGGATTTACATAATGACCTTACCATGGGCATGATTGTGTGTGCCCTAAGGGGCTCAAAGGTCCAGAGCCATCTCAGATACAGACAATTACTAACAACCGGACCTTCTCAATATGGTGCCTCAATCTATTGATCCATTTGTATTTGACGATCGAATTAAGTGTTCTCGGGGGGGGTCTGCAGTGGGTGCTGGACCTGAAGTGACTTTGAAACACCAGTGTGATCTCAACAACAATGCCACAAAAGCAAATACCAACCAAAAAACCCCAAAACAAAACAGGAAAACCACACAGTATGGGTTAGGGAATACTGAGGCAGGACCGGCAGGGAAGGGAGGTGAGAGAAACAGCCATGAATGGGATTACAATATCATAGGGGGGTTCCTGTTTCTCTGTATTTACAAGTTGGGTCCCATTTGTCAAAGTAATATTCATGGGAGAAGGTGTCCACATGGGGTACAATCACAGGATGAAAGGTCTGCTTAAGCCTGCGTTGCTGGCAGCTCATTAGCACAGTGTGGAGTATCAGTACGGCTACAAAAGGGAGATAGAGTGGGGGGGGGGTGGTATTAAAGTGTGCAGAGCGACAGGCAAGAGGTCTTTAAAAGGAGGAAGGAGAGCCCCACCGATAAATGTCTTGTCTGATCACAAGAGCAGAAGAGGATTAGGGCGGCCAACCCCGGTTCCATAATTGGGGGGAGGAAGCAGAGGCCAGCAACTGTGAGAGAACGAGAGGGGCTGTAGCCTGGAGTTCACTGCACGTTGCTTTTACTGCACATTTGGGCGGGGCACTGTCTTACACCTCTCGCTATTCCTTTTTTTTTTTTTTTTTTTTTTTTTTTTTTGGCCCTGCTTCACGCTGTCTTTTCTTTCACATCACAGAACCCAGGAACAGCAATCGGTACTGAGGCTGCCTCAGGCTCAGGGCAGACATAGTGGAGTGCACCCAGGTGACGAATATATTCTGGTATCAGGAAATCCATTGTCTGGTTCCAGACAGCAAAGCAGGTTTGAAGGCCTGCAAAAAAAAAGGAGGCAATTGTTCCAAGCGCTTCACATCTGCACATGCATCGCTGCTGCGGGGGGGACACCCATCAGGACGCTCCACTGGGGTACAGCCAGGCAGCACTAGGCAACCCCAGGACCACAGGGAACGGTAGAGGCGCGGCCCTAGAAACGGGGGTGCGTACCAGGGCTGCAGCATTCCTTGGAAAGGCACAGAGATCCCTAAAGGGTTATGCCTGGCATATTCTGTTAATTTTTGATGGCCTTTGGGTGGAAAAGCGTCCCAAACACACCTTCCCGAATTCATTGTCAAGTAGGCTCAAACCCTCCCCCTATTAAAGCCACTGACTGCAGTCCTTAATTTAAAACTAGGGACAACGATTTGGTTAAGCTATATTAATTGCTTTACTTGCATAATGTCTCAAACTTTGTTTTTTTAAATGGTGGAAGTTTAGTCACTCTGGGGGTGCGTAAAATGCGCACGGACTTCGTCTACCATCAATTATTACAATAATGTCATCAATGGTTTCAAAAACTGGTTTCCATTGTGGGCATTCGCATTGGGTGCTGCAAACACGTGACTATTAGATATATCAACAACCTTGAGTAATCTTTCACACATAAGCACCACTGTTAACAAAGAGAAACAGATTATTAGCTGCTTTGTAACAGCAATGACCCAAAACAAAAATCTATTCAAGTGAACAGAAAGGTTTTAAATTGAGTGCCATAATGCAGCAAAAGAGACAAATGAGAATCTACACCCACAGATACAGAAGAAGAGCAGATAACGAACAAACAGATAGGAAGATAGAGGTGTAATAAGAAAAGGAACATAGAAAAAAGAGAGCAGAAAAGGTAGAAAAAGAAAAGACGCAAGAGAAAAGAAGACAAGAGAGAAGAGAGAAAAGAAAAGAAGAAGAAGAAAAGAGAAAGAAGAGAGCAAGAAAAAGGTAAAAAAAGTAAAGAAGCACAAGAAGGAAAAATAAAAGAAAAGAAAGACGCTCAATCTTAGACCACGAAGGAGCGACGTACAGAATCACTCCCAGACACCTGAATATATAGTGAAAAGGGCGTGCTGCTCGACTGTGAAAATCCTGCAAATAAGACAAACTTAATCAGAAAGTCTGCAACAGAGAAAGAAAGAGAAAGACAAGAGAGAAAGAGGAAAAAAAAGAAAGAAAGAAAGAAAGAAAGAAAGAGAGAAAGAAAGAGAAGAAAGAAAAAAACAGAAGAAAGAGAGAAAAAGAAAAAAGAAGAAAGAGAAAGACGAAACCAAAAAAGAAAGAAAGAAAGAAAGAAAGAAGAACGAAGAAAAGAAGAAGAGAAAAAGAAAAAAGAAAAGAAAGAAAGAAAAAATAATAAAGACAAGGCCCGCCCCCGCCGAAGCTTTGCGAGCATAATATCTTCGCGCGAAATGCATCGATGGGGAGGCTCAGCACGCAACCAAG
>CM031878.1:72961777-72981703 GCA_018697195.1 Certhia americana
AAAGAAAGAAAGAAAGAAAGAAAGAAAGAAAGAAAGAAAGAAAGAAAGAAAGAAAGAAAGAAAGAAAGAAAGAAAGAAAGAAAAGGCTGTTTCATGTGGTAATGCACAGGATTTTCTTAAGTGAAAACATCCTAACCATGGAAATTGATTCCCACAAACATTTTTACATTTCTTAAAAATCAGATTTAAAAGAAATAATTGTTTGTTCACTTAAACTGATTAATTGCATTTTAATTTGGTAATGGGAAGCAGATCCCCTGTGTGTTAACTCCTCTATAAGCATAGCAAATACAGTGGAACAGGAGATGCACTTCTAAGCTCCAGACATTATCTTACAAGGAATTTCCAATTATTTATCTGATAGATGCTTAATTCACTTGATGTGAATGAATATTTACCCTTCAAAGACAGGATTTTTTTTTTTTTTTGGCAGTGGCAATAATAATTCTTTAGACATTTACTGAACAACATTTGTCACTGTTTAACCTTGGTTACAAACATGAGAGCTCAGAGCTGCAGAGCAAAATGCTGGCTATGGGTCAAAAATCTTTGGAGGGCACTCAAGAGAAATTTCTGGACTACCTGGGCTCAGCTGCAGAGCTGCAGAAAATTCATACAATATTTACATTTTTCCATGGTATCAGAAAAAAAAAAAACCAAAACAACAAAACACCAAACAACAAAAAAAAAAACCCCAAACCAAACAGCAATTTTGAAAGAGCTCTGCTGTGCATTTACCTGTACCCAAACTGAAAGCTGTGCTGGGGACCAACCCCAAGATGAGTGGCTTATGTGAAGCCTTGATGAGCCAAATGATCTAGTGTGACAGAAATTTGAAATACACTCCTGTGTGGGAAACTCTGACATGCTAAGTCCATATTTGTGAGAATTTGGGGGTTTTGTTTTTTTGTTTTTTGGTTTTTGGTTTGGGTTTTTTGGTTTGGTTTGGTTTTCGGTGGGTTTTTGTTTGTTTTGAGGTTTTTTGGGGTTTTTGTTTGTTTTGAGGTTTTTTTGGGTTTTGTTTTTTATTTGCTTGACATCTTTAATTGGAAAGGCAGAATTAGAGCAAGGTTTGCATTTGAAATATGGCAAACGAAACCAGGTTTTCAGGGATCTAGCAGGGATGGGGTGGATCAGGAGCACCAACCCTGCTGCAGACAAGCCCATGGCACCTGGGTAGATGAAGACCCCAGTGAGAAAATTCCACTCTTCCCAAATTGAGGGATGCCTCACCTGGGATGACAACAGTGTAAGTTTTCCTGCCTTTGACATGGAGGAGAACCAGGAGGGATAACACATCCTCACCCCCTCCCCTGGTCTTCTCAAAGCCCTCTCTCTTTTTTTCTTTTTTTTCCCCAATCTGGCCCCAAATAAATGCTGCAGCCACAAGCCCTGTGATGTGACATCTGCTTTGTAAACAGATCCTTTATTTTTCCTATACCCACCTCCCACTCTGGACAGAACAGGGTTTCATCAAGCTGGCCCTTCCTGGCTTGTTTTCTTATTTCCCTCTGATTCTTCCAGAACTTTACAAGCTCTTACAGAGTGACTACAGTACTTGGAAACGTTGTGAGACTCTTCTGGAAGAGGTAAAAAAACATCATTATTCTTGGGCTGGCAAAATAGCCCTGAGGTTTGCTCTTCCCCCTCCAAAGTGAGAGAATAAACTTTGCATCCCAAAAAACTTACCTTATTTCCTGTTCCAGCCCAATCTGAGAATGCTGTAGGTGGCAGATGTTGCAGCAATCTCACTCTCAATATTTCCAGACATGAAAGAGAGATGGTTCCTCCCAGTGTAGGTAAAGTATGGCCTGTTGTGTGATCTTTACTGGAGGCAAAGAGGCAAAAAATAAAACTTTTGAAAAATGGGGTGGAAGGAGCTTTTTGGACCAAAAGGCTCTCTGAGCATTTTGTCTTCTCATGAAAAGATATAAAACCCCTCACCTCCTTTTAAGACATGATTGTCTTTTGGGAGAGAGAAACATTGTGTTTGTAGGGTTTCTTTATTATGGTGTTTACAAATCTAATCTTATTTTTTTCTTTATTTGCATTTTAAAAATTATTTGGTGCTATTGGATAACTATTTAATTTTATTTGCTGTCATTTGTCTGCCCAGCTGCAGATGGTCATAGGAGCCCTCTCTGACCTTTCAAATCAGTTTCTGCTCCCCATTTAATCCAGATTTGTCAAAAAGACAGTAAATTTAAAAGTCTTGTGTCGTGTTCTATGTGTTTAAGGAAATGAATAAACAGGTCAATTCCACCATGAAGGTTTTGATTAAACCTTCCACATTTCCTGTCAAAAGTGGCCATCCAGGGATGGATGAACAGGTTCTTCCAAGGCCCTGATTTTGTATTATTCCAGTACTACTGCAAAAAAGAAGCCTCACTAAGACAGAACAGTCTCTGATGAAATGAATAATTTCTCAATTCCTTTAAAAAACAACAAATACATGCCTGAAAAGGGATGACATCCAGAAGGTCTTGATCACAAGGGAAGGAAAACAGTCAGGAACCCCTGATGGAATGCCTTCAATAAGGTCTATGCCACCACAAAAATAGTCTGTGGTAAAGAGGGAGGCAGAATTTTGAACACATTTTTTTTTCTTTCCCCCTCCAACCCTCCAAATTCAAATAAAGAGCCAAAACACTCAAAACTGGAAATTCATACACTCACCCAAAAGTCAAAAGATAGAAATAAATGTGTCCCCTTCTAATCACTGACACTGAAATGTACATTGAAAATAGATTGTAATAAAATTACTGATATTTCTTCTAAAACTTTGTGATAGGGCGTTTCTCACCAACTGTTCAGAATGGTTTTTTCAGTGAATATTACATTTATAGGAAGAAATTACTTTTTCTTGAAGAATGTGATGAGAACGAGAAAGAGTGACAATGCAAGAGTCTCTTCCAGATGTGTCATTGGAAATTGTAAGGTTTTGGGTTGGGGTTTTTTGTTGTTGTTTTCTAATTAGCTCCTTTTCTATTCTCACATTTCAGTGCCTGAGGCACAAAGCTCCCAAGGGAGCAGAGCTCAACACCTGCACCTCACTCACCCCTGGCACTTCCATGCTGAAATTCCTGGGTATGGATGGCAGGAGCTGTGCAGCTCTGGAAGTTTCCAGTGCTCAGGATTCAGCTGTTCCTCTCCTCTTTTGTTCTGACAAACCCATTGTGAGAACACACACTGGCTTTTCCAGCTTTTCCAGCACATTGTGTGTGGCTGTGCCTGCACAAGCCCCATTCGTTCCAGCCAGGAGGGACAAAATTAAGCTTGCAGGCTTTGTGGGGAAGTGGAATGTGATCCATGAGAGCCTAATCAAGGATCCTCCAGGAGAGATGAGGGAGGGATTTGTGTAGGATAGGTTTTTTTCCTGTTTTTTGATTCTGAAAATGGTTTCAAAGCTGTGAAGGAAGGGGGGTGTGATGTGGCTGAATCCTGTTAGGTTCAGTGTCAGACATCCACAAGGACTTCTGGACCAAGACAGAAGAAATGTTGGAGTTGGTGCAGGTGCCTGAGTCAGGAAATACAGATAGTTGCATGTTAATGCATAAAAAGTCACAGCAGGAGCTTCACTTCCTTTCTGGCTTGAGGAGGGGAAAGAAAAAAAAGTTCTGCAGGGACTACAGGGGTCATTTCACACAGTCAATCAAACTTCCAGATAAACTGCCCCCCGAAACCCAAAACCCCGTGGGTTTGTGCAGTGTGGGCAGCTCTGAGAGCCCACGCAGTGGGACAGGCTTTCCTCATTTCTGCAGAGAAACAACATCAATCCCCAGCACAGCCTCATTGGTGAGTTTAAGAACAGACAGCCAAGAGAACCTTCCAAAACCTGGTGGCCCTGGGAGCCTGGAGCTCATTGTGTGCTACTCAGCCTACACTGAGCCCTGCTGTGGTTTGAACGCCGGGTGTCTGCTAAAAAGGCAGGAGACTCCCTTGGAATAGAGAATTAAAACCCCCTCCCTCCCAATTATTATAATTTTGAAATTAAGAGGGTCTCAGGAAAAGATATGGGAATAGGAATAGCAGTTCTTTATTAGGGGAATTAAAATAAGCAATAAAACAAGAACACATGCAGTGTTACAAAAGATAAAAAGAAACAAACAAACAAACCTCACTGCCAGAGTGAGGCTCCCAGCTGTCCCCTGTGTGTCAGGGGTTGGTGGCAGTGCCATCCCATGGTGGCTGCAGTCCCAGTGGCAGATGTGGCTCTGGTGAAATGATTGCTCCTGGAGAAAAGTGGAGTTTGTCACTGAAGGTCCAGTGGTGAGAGATGGGGCTGGTGTTCTTCTGGGAATCCTGTGGAAAGGCTGCTTGGTGTTCCAACTCCCAGATTTTTATCCAGGTAGGAATCATTGGTGTTCCCAACCCCACATTGGATCCAGGGAGGAATGTTTGGTGCTCCCAAATCCCAGATTGGATCCAAGGAGGAATGTTTGGTGGTCCCAGTCGCAGATTGGATCCAGGTAGGAATGTTTGGTGCTCCCAATCCCAGATTGGATCCAGGTAGGAATGTTTGGTGTTCCCAATACCAGATTGGATCCAGGTAGGAATGTTTGGTGTTCCCAATCCCAGACTGGATCCAGGTAGGAATGTTTGGTGTTCCCAGTCCCAGATTGGATCCAGGTAGGAATGTTTGGTGTTCCCAATCCCAGATTGGATCCAGGGAGGAATGTTTGGTGTTCCCAATCCCAGACTGGATCCAGGTAGGAATGTTTGGTGTTCCCAATCCCACATTGGATCCAGGTAGGAATGTTTGTCTCCTGCCCTGGCTGCAGCATCTCCCAAGGTGCTGAGGTGAGTTTCTCAGTGACACTCCCTGTCCCATCAGCAGCAGATCTGTGCCTGGAGGGAGGATGGGTGTGGCAGAGATAAAGCAAACTGCCCCAGCTGGTTTATTGACAGTTGGCCATGGACAGAAAATTACACCACCCCTCCACCCCAGTTCCAACAGCTGATGACAGAATCCACAGTTTTGGTCACATTTTGCACTGACACCCATGACAGCTGTCCCTGTGCAGACAGGAAAAGGATGCTCAGGGGTGACCTGATCACTTTCTGCAGCTCCATGAAACCTGGCTGTATTCAGGTGGGGTCAGTCTCCTTGTCCAGGCAGCACTGGCAGAACCAGAGGACACAGCCATAAGCTGCAGCAAGGAAAATTTAGGCTGTGTATCAGGGAAAAGTTTTTTACAGAAAGAGTGATAAAGTACTGGAATGGTCTGCCCGGGGAGGTGATGGAGTCACCATCCCTGTGTCAGGAAAATCAGTCCCCAAACACCAGAGGTTTATGCCCAAAAAGAGGACAGAGCAGTCCTGTAACTTTATTCCAATAAAAGGAGAGGCCCCTGGGGTCTCCTCAAGTTTTGGCAGCCTCTTTTTTATCCCAATTTCCCTCCTCTTTATCCCAACTTCCCACTTTTCTATCCCAATATTCCCACCTTTTTATCCCAGTTTCTCTCCTTTTTATCCCAATTTCCCAGCCCCATTCCCCTCTCTCTCTCCCTACTGCCTGAGGTCCTTGAGAGGCACAGACTGCCCCATGCCCTGATCCCTCAGATTCCCCTCTAATGTAGAACCCTCCATTTTTAATTCTCAGGGAATTTATGGCTTCTCCCATTATTTCTTTCCTCTTTCAATATCCAATTTAACTTCTCAGCAAACCCACAGTTCGTCTGTAAAGGCAAATCTCTTTTTATCCATTGATCAATCAGTGGAATCCTTCCCCTTGTTCCCTTTCTCCCTCAGCGCTGGTTTTATCCCCCAGCAGCCCCACAGCTCGGTTGGAAAAACAAATCCCTCCTTCCTCTCAGTGTATTTAAAAACAGACTGAATGTGGCACCATGGTCTAGTTGAGGTGTTAGGGCATGAGGTGGAGTTGATCTTAGAGGTCTCTTCCAACCTGGTGGTTCTGTTCTGTTCTAGACTCAGCAACAGCTTCCCCTCCACTCACCCCCTCTGCACTCAAGTCTGGCCACACTTTGCTTCCTACTAAACACACACCATGCCTGAGTGCCTGAAATGACAAGTCTAAATCAGAGGAGATCCATCTGTCTCGGGATTATAAAAAATTATTTTTGTGTGTTTGTCTCTTTCGATCGGCTGTTTTTCTGCTGACCCAAGAATGTACAATTTTGTTTTCCCCAGCCAGAGATCTTGAAAGAACTGGTCATGAGGTTTTTCTCTTCTTATGTTTTCTTCATAGTTTGTTATTTCTTATCAATACATTCTGTTACTGACCTGCAGAGCTCTTCATTGCAGGTCAGTCCAAGGCACAAATCCCAAAAAGCCCAAATGCTGTTATGCCTAATGCTCCCACCCACAGGGTAGTGTGGATATTTATATTACAATCTACGTAATCAGTATTTATAATACTTCTCCAATAACTATTACTTTTGTTAGAAGGTTAAACTCTACTCTAAGCCAACTATAATGTGCCACCTCACTGCAGAACATAGAGGCAAGGAAAAAGAAGGAAGAAACCCAAAAGCCATGTGCTTCCTCCATCTTGTCTTCACCTGTCTGACCATCCTAAAATCCCCATCTATCTAAAATTCTCACCCTGTGATAAAACTACACACTATTCTACTATCTAATACACACTCTTGAAAACTCTGCTTCATTCCAGAGCCTAAAAGCCCTTTTTCCATGAACAAAGGTTAAAAACACAGTTTTTCAGAGATTCCAAAATCTCTTGAACATGCAAAGAAATATTTCTGATATTTCCAGACTCCAACACATCTGGAGCCGTAGGGACCTGGGTTTTAACGTTCTCCTCTAAGAGATCCCCCTGATGGTCCTGTTGGGAGCCTCACCAAAAACTGGGGTGAGCATCCCTGCCCTGGGTGAGAGCCCTGGCACACTTCTGAGGGCAACGAGGAGCTGAGCACTCCTGGGACAGGCCAGGAGGCAGGGAGAAGTCTCCCTCCAGTCACTGTGTTGGTGGAAGGGCACACAAATTCAGCCTTCACTCTTGGAAGTAGTCCAGCAGGGTGGTGCCAAAATGCTCAGTCTCAGCACCTAAAAGTGACCATTTCACACCAAAATGTGAAATGGAAGCCAAAGTCTTCACAACTGCCTGCAAATATTTTTGTTATTGTTTGGTTGGTTGTTGGTTTTTTTTTTTTTTTTTAGTTTTCTGGCAGGTGTATCTTGGTCTCCTTGAGGGCACAAGCACTGGTTACAGTGTCTTCAATCAGAAATTCCCACTCCTTATTTCCTTCTTTCCCATCAGTGATTTATGTAAAGTGACAGAAAAGATCAGTTGAGTCTCGTCTCCTGTTTCTTGGCTTTTTTTTGTCCCATCAACTTAAATTGTCTTGAGCAATGCCTCCTGTGAATGATTATTGTCAGCCTATTCTACCTCATTAGGAAGATTTTTTTTTTCCTTGACAACCATCCCAAACCCTCCATTTCTTATTTCTACCCCATTATGGCCACTTATCCCCTTACACAAGCAACTTTTTGTTCCCCAACTGCATCTCAAATACCCGTGTTTCAGATACCAGTTTTGTACAGAATATCACATATTCAATTAGCTCTTTTTTTTTTTTTTTTCCCCTTCTTCTGGAAAAAAAACCTTTTAAACCACAGCTTAACTCTGTTTGTATTACAGGAATAAGGGAATATTGAAATGGCCTCATCTCTAACAAAGCAAAAAGCCTGTGGCAGTAACTGCAAACGGAATCAAGGTGAAAACAAGACCTTTTAGGAGTTTACAGACACATAAATTGTATGAGTAATTCACTTATAAATTCCTTGCAGGCTGGTTTCGTTCAGTTACTGATTTATTCAAGTGAGCAGCAATTTCTGAGAGCTGCAGCATTGTTACTCTGTCAAATTTCACACATGAGAGCATTTGCATGAGAAAAAGAAATAGGTTTCTTCACCTCTGATGCTGGCACAAATTCAATCAACAAACTCCAGTATTCCCTACATAAAACATACCTCAAGTAGGAAGTTTTCTTCAGCTGATCAGTCCACACAGCTTTCAGTCTGGACTCTCTTAGACATTTTTTGTTTATTTCTCAGCTTCTCACTCACCCGTGAAGGAAAGCATCACTAAAACTTCTCAAAGTCGCAACTTTGATTCTGGTGCATGTGAGGGCAAAATATCAATTTATAAACCAAATCCATAAACCACAATTTATAGGGTGCTAAGCCTGAATGAACATGAATCTGTAAATGCATTGTCCAAAGGGGTGATTACCATTATTTCATAACCCTAATTTCTAAATCTGATCCCAGTTCTTAATCTGACCTTTTTAAATCTGTCCTTCCAAAATTAACTTAATTAATTAATTCCAAAATTAGGAAACAGCTGAGAAACAGGTGCTAGCAAAAGAACTCCAGAAAAAATTGTCATACACCTTCTGTCACCTTAAGTAAATAATAAAGAAACCTATTCATCTGTTCTGTTGTTATTATTTAGTGCCTTTCCTCATCATTAATTTTTTCATTAGAATTAGTCAAGATTATTCTTCATTTGCTTAAAAATAGTTCACCTAAACCTTAGGAGCAGCGAGTTTCCTTTCAGAGCTGCTTTTGGAAAGAATGAAAGCACTTGAAACTTTGGAACCTTGACTCATTCAAAGGTTTGGTACAGCATAATTTCACATTGATTCTTTTTTTTCCCCCCTCCATGGTCAAGCAAACTCACACTGATGTCACCTGCAGTACCTCATCATCTGACTAAAGACACAGTGTCCTAAGTTTCGTAAATATTTTCGGCTGTGTCAGACAAGTGGCTTTTAGAGCAAATGGAAAACACCCAGAGTTGCCCATCAGTGAGGTTCTTTCAGGGTAAAACTTCAGACAGGGGAGAAAGGACACCTGATACCCTGTCCTTATGATTTAATAGTGTGAGAGAGAGCTCAAAACACTTCATCTTCAAAACATCACCCGTCTCCTTCCTTCCTTGCTTTTGAAAGCCCTCTACAGAGTCAACACAACAATTCAGAAATTTAATGGAAAATAAAACCCGATTTCAACTGATTTTCTTTTTTTTTTTTTTTTTCTTTTTTTGCAGTGGTCTTTTCTTCTGTGGGTTGCATGTGGCTTTAGCTAGGACAGCTCTGGATGCTGGGCAGACCCTGCTTGGATTAATCACAGATGGAGCAGCTGAGGCTGCAGTGAACACTCCCAAAAAAGAAGCACACCCACACACTCCTCCTCCCCTCCCAGCTTCACCCTCCTCTGTAAATCAAGCAAGAAATAAACCAGACCCCCCCTCTGCCTTTTGTTATCAGTGTGGCTAATCCCCCCCTGGTAACAATCCATGTGGCCAATAATCAATCAAAGGGAAGGGATTAACAGCAGTGAGGAAATGCACCGTGACAAAATGCTTTTCCCTTGCACCCTTGCTGCTGGTCAGAAAATTGTCAGGACAAGCACCTTCTCAGGCTAATTGCTGACAAATTTGAGATAAACAGTCCGCTGTCACAACCAGCTCCCCTCCCTTCTTAAGAGAAGGGATGCAATTAAAGCTTTAAGCATTATACAGAACGTGACATCATTCCATTGTTCTTGTTTCACGCAAACGGGGCTTTATCTCGTTTCATGCACTATGAAACATTTTTGGGGGAGAGAGGCAGGCCTCTGGGAAGTTCTGGGTGAAGAAGTCGCAGGAAGGAGAAGGATTGCCTCATTTTATCTGCCTCATTGTATCAGGTTATGTGGCAGAACCTGGCCATGGCAAAAGGTGTAGGACGAGCCTGGGTTGCTGGAGACAAAAACAGCAACCACAGTCAGGAGTATTTCTCGCCATAAATTGCTGGAAGAGCTGTACTGTGCTTGGAAAAAAAATAAAAAAACATGTGAGGAGAGAGAAAACAACATATTGAGTGCAACGAGAAGTCCACTCAGACTCTCATCAGAGAAATTTCTTCAGTGGGCATTGACCTGGAGTGTAAGGTCATTCTCCTAATTAGTAAGGATGAGTCAAAGATGAAATCCTAATGTTAACTGTTTGAACAAAGACTGTTTTCCCTGCAATACAGCAGGCACAATCAGCTGTTCCTGTGGCTGGCAGCCCCTGATTTGTCACTGGTTTTTGTGAAGAATTGGCAGCCCCCGTGCACTCACGGGGTCTCAGACCTTGGCTAACCACACCACCCCTGGATTGTGTAAAAACCACTCCAGTGCCAGCATGTTGGAATCCAAAGTGCTGGGAAATCCCAGAATATCAGGTCTACAAGCCAAAATTTTGGAATTAGAGACAGGGTTTGACCCTTTGAAACTTTGGGAAAGGCCCCCAAGTTTAGGTGCTAGAAGTAAGAAGATGGATTTATAACTTAAAGCAGAGTGTGTTGAGTTGAGGGGAGGAAAGTTTGGGTTTAGAGCCTAAAAGTCACAAAGCAAAAGTAGTTCCAAAGGTTAATGAGAGGTTTTAGACTGTAACACTGTAAGGTCTGGGTGTTCATAGGGGATTAGTTAGGAGAGTTCACACTGTAATCACACCAAATAGCTCAGTGTTGGTTTAATAACAGAAATATCTCATTGGCAGAATTTTATTTGCCCATAAAGCCTTAAATAATCTGATAAGCAGAAATCTGGGAACTTTTTGGCCACACTTCCAAATATCTGTAAGAGGGATCCATCGTCTCCCTGCCTCTGGAGAAGATAAGAAAAATAAACTGCACTTTCCCAGGAAACTCAGAAGTTTGTCTGTTTCAAGAAGAAATCCCCACACACCAAACATGAGGTGTAAAACCCTCATGTGGGAAATCCTAAATTCACACCAGCATAGCATGCAGATGGGCAGGAATTCCCAGCCTTGCATGTTGGGTTGGAACTGATTTTTAAGGTCCCTCAGAACCCAAAGATTTCTGTGATCCTGTGTCTCCTGTGGGCTAGCCACCAGGACAGTGGAAAGTGGGATTTTTATGTTGGCAGCAATTAAATCCAGCAGTCCATTCTTATGCCCCTGAACTTCTCCATCAGGAATTAAGCCCTCATTTCACACAGCCTGACTCATCCTTGCACTTAATTTCACATATTACTTACCAGACATTCAGAAACCTTGCTGCTCTAATTTTCCCTTATTTCCATAATTCCCTCTTTGTGAAAACATGGAGAAAAGTGGCTAAATATTATTGAGCAGACTCGTGACAAAGGAAATGCAAACTCTGTAATGCCTTTTTCAGGTTTCATGTTCTGCCTCCTGCTTTTCCCCCTCCACTCCCAGCATGGAGGATCCCTCAGCAAAGCAGGATGGGTTCCTCTCTTCTGTCTGGTAACCCATTACCACCTCTTCTATATCAATTTATTAAAATAATGCAATATATTTAGTGTCTGAGTGTGCTTTCTAATATGCATATGCTCTGCTCATGCAATAAAAAATGCTACCTTATACCTGCACTTCACACCAACCTAGCAAACATGTTTGCTAAGAGAAGGGCATTTAAAATTTAACCCTCATTTGACTTAAAACAGGGAGAAATCTCCTATTTTATAACAAGTTATGGAAGAGACACTCACAGTGAAAATGTTACAATTAAAATCCTTATGACTGCATGACTGATGGAGCCCAGAGCACAGACTCCCAAAATCAATTAAAAACACTTCTAAAGGAATCATAAGCAAAGAGGAGATGTTCCCAGGAGATATTTTTGAGCTCCCATGTCCTCTGAACACAACCAGAATGCAGGGCTCATGACAGAAGATCCCATGCATGAGCAGCAGTCTCATGAAGCTCTTGTATCAAGTCAGGCCACATATTTTCATTGATTAACCTGAAAAACATGGTAGAAAATCAGAGGGATCTCTGTTGTGGGAGTTCTCCCACTCCCACAAGTCTCTCCCCTGATAGGGGAGGCCTTTTCCCAAGTCCTTGTTCAGTAAAAAGGCAAACTGGACTCTTGGTTGTTCTCACTCTCCAGGTTGTTTATTATTTTCTCATCAGCAATTTCTGCACACCAGGCTTTACACCAGCTTGGCCTGAGGGACAAAAGGCACCAAAAAGACCCAAACACACAGAATCAAGGTTCTCTTCAAGAGAATTCACCCAATTATCACTAAGAATTGACATTATTTCTATTTTTCTACCAATAACTAACTAAATCTCTATTCAGGTGACACTGTGGCAAATTGTGCCCAATGTTCCTGTGTCCCCAACACTGCAGAATGTGGAGGAGATGGAGAAGGAGGAAGAAGCCTGAAAACCACAAGGATCCTCCAGCTTGTCTTCATCTACCTACCATGCTAACAAACCCAAAAATCTCAATTTATCCCCCTGTTATAAATTCCATATTCTGCTACTATCTAATTGACATTCTTGAAAGTTCTGTTTGATCCCAGAGCCTGGGAAGCCCTTTGCATGGATGAAGGTT
The DNA here is from genome assembly GCA_018697195.1 of Certhia americana. NCBI lineage: Eukaryota > Metazoa > Chordata > Aves > Passeriformes > Certhiidae > Certhia > Certhia americana. The sequence goes on from CM031878.1 coordinate 72,974,110, forward strand.
AAAAGCAGTGTTTGTCAGAGGGCTTGTATCCCTTCTCTGCATATTATTCTCTGAAGAATTTATTGTCAAGAATAATATATTATTCTCAGAAATATTCTTTGCATTCTAGATTCCAACATCTGGGAGGGACTTTTCTGCCTGTTCCAGTCAGAAGATTCATGATGAACAATTCAATTCTACTTAATTCCCTTTCTCAGAGCAATTCAGGCAGAGAGGAGCACACTTCTGATGGGGGGAAAAATTGAGATTTTAGTACAAACATCCTGCCCCATCCCTGGGATTGTCCAAAACTGACTTGGACAGGGTTGATTGTTGTACACTTAGACAACCTGGTCTAGTGTAAGGTATCCCTGCCCAAGGTAGGGGTGGAATGGGAGTTTTTATGTTTTATTTTTGTTTTATTATACACATTCCATGCCTGTGATCTTCACTAGGAAAGAAATAGACCATTATAATACCTCTGTTTCTTCCAGATATCTGTTATTCCAGCCTTTGCTAGGGGTTGGAGAAAATTGTCTCTGCTTTGCCTTAAACACTCAGAGTGAAGAAAAGTCCACCATCTCTTGGGTAGTTGTTTCAGCTACTTTCAGTCGATTCAGTAATTTATTTTTTTTTCTTTTGTCTCCCCTAAGAAACCCTCAGGCCCTGATTTAGGAGAAGCCTCATTATGCCTTAGGATTTTGCACAGCCTCTGTGCTGAATACAGAATTTGCTTTTTTGGGAAATTACATCAAGCTTCACATCTCAGAGCACCAACCAGCCATTGGAGTTGACCAGGAGTTACCTACAGGTAGGTGATTTGACTCATAATGAATTTTTTTCCTTCCTTTGCAAAGAGTGTGAACATCCATGGAGTTGTGGTGGGAAGTGTCATCTCTCTCACATCCTGGGCTCCTTTGCATGTACACATTTCTGCACAACAGTTTTTCTTCCTGTTATGGGGGAGTTTCATTGCTGTGAGGTGCAGTGGGCTGTGGTGTCCAGCCCATGAAAGCAGAGCACAGCTGGACCAAAACACCACAGCTGCACGTGGGCTGAGCCTGCAGCAGAATACCCCACTTTTCTAAATGGAAATGCTTTCAAAGCTCTCGTTTCTTGAGGGCCTTCCCCATTCACCTCAGCAGGTTTGGTTTCTGCCACCAGATAATGTACATCCTGAATTTAAAATGAGAAAAATCAGAATCTCTCAGATCAGTGATTTTTTTTTATTTATTTATTTTATTTCCACTGCTGTTTGCAATAAGGATCCTCATACCTATTCATGGATCACCTGGCAGGAGTTGCTGTGCTGGAAGAGAATAATTCTTATCTCACCCAAAAACATCTCCCTCCCTGTGAGCACAGCCAGCAGTGGCTTATCATGGTGCTTGCAGGTCACTGAATATTTGGCAGGTGGGCTGATCTCCCAGCAAAGCATGGTCTGTGGTGACTAATATTGTGGAATGATATTGTGGATTAGGGTTTTCCCTTCCTTCCCCCTCACCCTTGTCCATGGCTTTCATAAATGACAATCCTTTGTTCAAACACATCCTCACCTGCTCATGCTTGGGGCAAGAACCAGACATGTGCTGATACCTCTTGCCTGGGACCCAAAATCATAAAAATTGTACATCAGGGATAGGTGGTTTAATTAATACTGCAAACTCCTTGGATGGTGCTGTTTTCAATATAAGGATAAAATTTCTTCCAGCTTTCATTTATTTTTGACAAAGACAATGCTCCTCTCTGCACCTCCTGCTGACAGCCTGTAATTCCAGCTGTCCCAGACTAACCTGCTTTCTCATGTGCCATGCTCTTCATAAAATAGGCAGTGATGTCCCTCCATACATATATTTCTTTGGAAAAGGGAAAAAAATAAAAAACAAAAGAAAAAAAAAAAAGTTGTTATTTGCTTCTTTAGGGGCAATGACTTTGGAAGAAAAATAATCTGAACCAAGCCTTAGAAGGTTACTTAAAAATAAAATAAAATAAAACAAAACAAACAAACAACCAAGCAAAGCTTGCTGCAGATGGCTGGGAGCAGCACCTCATTTTTCATTATTGGGGGGGGTGGCTGGTGACTTTATTTTTCTTGGCCCTGGGAAAGACCAAGTATTCCTTGAGCCATGTAAATATCCAGCTACGCCTCACTCGGTGCAGGATGAGCACATACATCAGTGGCTTTTCATCAGACACATGCTGGCTGCTCTGAGGCTGAGCTTTCAGGGGGGTGGGCAGAGCCAGGGGTAACAGAGTTCGTGGGAAACCTCTCCAGTCCCTCCCATTCCCAAAGCAGTCCCTGCAAAATGCTGCTGGCAAGGTGTTTGTGATGCTCTCAGGATAAAAACCTCAGGGGGACCTGGGGAGCTGCTGTCCCATCTGACACCTTGACACCAAAAATGCAGCCAGCCTCAAAAAGGGACGTCCACTCCTCCAGGCCACCCATGGAGAAAGCTTATCCCCAGCTCCTGCTGATTAGGGATGGGTCCAAAGCTTTGGGGATTCTCTCTGGAGGGACACGAGGCCATCCCCCTCCATGGTGGCAGTTGTCACAGAAACCAGGGGATGTGAGTTTAAATTGTGGTCGGGTGGAGCGGCTGCAAATCAGGCTTTTGGAAACACATCCCCAAAGCAGAGAGCTGCCATTGTCAAATGATATCACAGCTGGCCAAGAGGAGTTCTCCTCTGGTGGGCAGAAATGCCTCTCCTGGCTGGTTTTTAGGGATGCATTCCTCCTCCCCGTTGTTCATTGTCTGAGTCTACTTGAGCGGCCTCTCCAGCCTGTGGTGCAGGATCCAGATTCCTCTTCCTTGTGCTGAACATAAAAAAACAAAGGAAGAGAACAAAATTAACAGCACCAGTCGCTTCCCTGATACTTTGAATACGTGAAGGGATGTTATTTTTGAATGGGGTGAAGACATCTTATCTGGTGGTTCCAAGTTAATGGTCGCTTTTTCTTGAGAAGAAGCATCTGGATCTGGATCCCCTAGGCACCTCTGCAAAATCAGCCTTAGTTGAAATGTGGGTGTAAAAATCAAATTCGAGCACTTGGCAGTCCTTTCTTCCTGGAATCCCAAGAAAAATCTTATCTTGAGTATGAGGGCAGAAGTCAGAGGCAGGAACAGGGCAACTGACTGAACATTTACAGCTAAATTTTGCAAAGTAGGGAAACTTCAATGCTCCCCTCAACAACTTTCAGGATACAGGTACAAAACATCTCCCTAACATTTTTTTTTCCTAAGCATTAGAAAGTTTAGCCCAACGAGGCAGTTGTTTTGCATAGCTTGCCTTTTTAATCTCCTGGCTTTGTGTTCAGGAAGACATGAGACAAAGACAGCTTTTAGTGTGGATGACAGCACAGGAGATCCTAATTACACCTGGGGAAAAACAATTTTTGCCTTTCAATGAACAGCTTTTTTTAAAAGGGGAAGAAAACATGCTTAGGCTGAAAAAACAGACCTTCAGGCATTTTTGGGGTTTTTTTTAAACATCACTACAAACTTTATGTTTTGAGACAAGACACCTCTTTCATTTGGCTCAGAAAATCTTTTCCTCTTCTGAACTTACACAATAAGAAAAAAGAAAAAAGAAACCACCAAAAAACAAAAGATTTTCTTTTTAAAGGACAACATGCTTTGACAATTCAAAAAAACTCATTTAATAAATTTCAAAATTTTAAAAGCATTCCTTTTCTTAGCTATAGTATCAGCTGGATTTGTCTGCAAGCCCATCCTGTGAAAACCAGCCTTTGTCACTTGTATGATGGCACGATTCTACTCCTATGAGTAGAAGGACCAGAGATTCCCCAATACAAACCCAAGCTACGAATAAGCCTGGTGATTAATTAACAGCATTCACATTAATTGATCTAGAGCCTCCTTGATGCTGTTGTAGGAGGAGGGCAATGAGCTGGACCACAAACAATCCTTTCTTTACTTCACTCATCTCCATATCAGCAGCTGGATGTCTCCTCTTCAGAACTGGGTAGGTAAAACACAGAGAACTCGTGGGTTGAGGTAAAGACAGCTCAACAGGGAAGGCAAAAGCTGTGCACACAAGCAAAGCAAGACAAGGAATTCACTCTCTGCTTTCCCTCTGTGGCAGTTCTTCCACTCCCACAAGTCTCTTTCCTGCTAGTAGAGGCCTATTCTGAAGTCCTTGTTAAGTAAAAAGGCAAACTGGACTCTTGGTTGTTCTCGCTCTCCAGGTTGTTTATTATTTTCTCATCAGCAATTTCTGCACCCCAGGCTTTACACCAGCTTGGCCTGAGGGACAAAAGGCACCAAAAAGACCCAAACACACAGATTCAAGGTTCTCTGAAAGATAATTCACCCAATTATCACCAAGAACAGACATCACCCCAACACTGCAAAATGTGCAGGAGATGGAGAAGGAGGAAGAAGCCTGAAAACCACAAGGATCCTCCAGCTTGTCTTCATCTATTCATCATGCTAACAAACCCAAAAATCTCAATTTATCCCCCTGTTATAAATTCCATATTCTGCTGCTATCTAATTGACATTCTGGAAAGTTCTGTTTGATCCCAGAGCCTGGGAAGCCCTTTGCATGGATGAAGGTTAAAAGCAGTGTTTGTCAGAGGGGTTGGATCCTTCAAAACATGCAGAAAAACATATTCTCTGCATTCTGGGCTCCAACATCCTCCAGCACCTCCCAGAGTGCAGGAGCCCCTTACACTTTCCAGAACCTTGGGAAGACAAACCCATCACTGCCAACATCCTCCTTCCCTCTCCCCTCTGAGCACAGTGCCAAATGGTCTGGAGCATCCCTTTGGTCACTTTTGGTCACCTGTCCTGGCCATGTCCCTGCCACACTCAGCCCCTCCCAACATGGCTATGGGGGGCAGGAAAGGCCCCAGCTCTGGATGAGCTCAGTGAGGACAAAAACATCTCTGGGTGACCAACCCCGTGCTCAGCACAAACACAGCTGAAGGAGAACATACAAGTGACTTCACAAATATTTCCAAGCACCACTGACTTGTAGTTCTCCTGCACAACCTTTTGTATCATCCATCCTACATTCATTACACCTGTGTGACTCCTTCACCCTTCTGTGATTGCTCCACACCCCTCTGGTAATTGTCTTTACCTTCAGCACTGCTCACCTGTCCTACACAGCTGTAGCCCATTAGGGATGAGGCTCAGTCACAGCCCCCATTCCCAATCACCTCAAATTCTGTGCCTACGGTGTCCTTTATTCATCCTCTAAACTTATACCATATCATCAATGTTTTTACACTTATACCTATGGAATTATCCTACACATAGCTCCACAGCTTCTGCTGAAACAGCACAACCCCAAAAACCGCTGCACAGCACCACAAACCTGCCTCTCACTACCCCAGGTTTTGCCAGTGAGGATCGTTTCCATGAGAAGTCACACTCAGGTAGTGAAAATTGGTATTTTTTCCTTTAAATGAGCAGAAACATAATGATTCCACACCTTGGCAGACAGGAAAGGAAAAGAATGTAGGTGTGTATGTATCCTGCTCCATGGGATCCTCATGATCAAAATTATATTGGATCTTCAACAAAGAGGTTTGCAAACATGGCCCAGAATAATTTTGTAACTACTACTATTATTATTATTTTTATTATTACTATTATTATTAACTTTATTAACTTTATTATCATTGTTTTATTATTGTTATCATTATTATTCTTATTGTTGTTTCATTATACTAATATATGAAATATAACAATTATATTATTAGAAACAGTATTATTATTATCATTTTTATTACTACAATAATAATATTTTGCTTTATTAATAATTATATTTCAGAATGCCCCCTGATTTGGATTCAGAACTGTTTGAAAGGAAAGATGTCACCATCAAGGCAGGGCACAGCCCAAGACCTGCTATCAACATCTTTTTTTTGTCTTTTCCTACAGTAACTCCTCTTATCTACCCACAGAGCCAAACCAATCACATTATTAAGAGGATGGGTGTTAAGATGACAGGAGGAAAATCTCACCGAAAGGACAGAGAAAAGGGCACAGACCATAATCAGGAGCAGGAAGCAGAGGGTAGGACCCATGACTGAAATGGCACCAACAGCAGGAGTCATGTAACAACACTGACAACATCAATAGTCACAAAATAAAAACCAGTGCTGCATCCCCATTTCCCTTTCCCCACAATATAACTCTTCTTCTGGCTTGGTGTTTGAAAGCTGAGTTGTTTTGTTAGTAATCAGGAGAATGGTGAGAACTTAAACAAACCTGTTTGGCGAGAAAGCTCCCTTGGAAAAAAAATTAAAAGCAGAGCAAATTCTCAAGACAGGAGGCAAAAAGAGAGAGAAGAAGAAGAATAAAAGTCAACTGAGAAGTCTCCAAGGAGGAAAAAAAAAACAAAAAAAATAAAAGAAAAAAAGGAAGACCTAATTATGCACTAGTTTCTTTCCCTAGCATGTTTCTTGACTTGGCACAGCTGGAAAATAGGAAAGCTCGCTGCCAAAATATCAAATGTCCCTGGTGTGGGGCTCAGCGCTCATAAAGTTGTGTGTGTGTCCTTTTCTGCCTCCTCGTGTGATTGCACAGAAAGATGAAATGAGGGACTCAGTGAGACAAATACTGGCAGCTGTCTGGAAGCTGGCTGCAGCGGGCAGGAGGAGCCACAAGGGGCTTTATTTTTTTTTTCCCCAGCTCTCTTTTTGGCCAAAGAAGCAGCGGTTTTTGGAACTGGGGTCTTTCCAGAGGACGCTGCTGTCAGGTCCCTGGTCCCACTTGCCGTTTTTCCGGTGATGAATTGCCATTCCGTGGACATGCCTCTGCTGAGGGATGCGCCACGGAGCTAAAGGCTGTTTTGTTTCTTGAAGGGGTGGGTTTCTCTTTGCAGCCTGCAAACAATGAGCTGTCTGTACAGCCAGCCCTGTGATAGGACTGTAAAAGGATATGAAGTTTAGCACAGAAATAGGCCCCAGGCTGTTCTATTCATCCATGGAAATGCTGACCTTTTCCATTCAGATATTACACAGAATTTACACATTTAAATCGGGATTACATACCGTTTTTTGAAAGAAGCTGGAGTTCTCCCCAGAGTAAATTTTCCAGATTTCTAGTCACTGGGAGCAGGAACAGTATTTTTCTGCCCAATTAGTGTATGTTTCTTCAAAGAGAGTCCTTCCCCAGATTTAATTCCATTTGGCTTACAATCTTTTGTGACTTCACTTCCTTTTTCACCAGTTCATGGCAGGGAGCATTTCAGACTCTTACAGTCTGAAAGTAAAAATAAGAAATATTATGATTAATCTTGAGACTTGCAAAGACGGTCATATATATCCTTGTGACACTATGACATATACAAAAATACAGTTTCCAGCTCACTCAGACCATATCAGCATGGGTCTGAATGTGATGGAATGGTGCAGGGAATTGCAAAATGGATGTAAAGAGTGCTGTGATCTCTGTCAGGCAGGTTTTGGGATGGGATAGAAAGAATAGAAATAGAAATAAAAATAGGAGGAGAGTTCGAGGAGAGGAGAGGGTGAGGTGAGAAGAAGAGAAGAAGAAGAGAAGAAGAAGGAGAAGAAGAAGAGAAGAAGAAGAAGAAGGAGAAGGAGAAGGAGAAGGAGAAGGAGAAGGAGAAGGAGAAG
>CM031878.1:72981713-73041837 GCA_018697195.1 Certhia americana
AGAGAAGAGAAGAGAAGAGAAGAGAAGAGAAGAGAAGAGAAGAGAAGTTGGGCTGGGCTGGAAATGACCCTAAATCCCCTCTTGTTCTGCCACCTTCCACTAGACCACGTGGATTATGCTGTTGGGAACAGGGGAGAAACACCAGCTGGAGCCACGGCACTGTAGAGAGGCAGCTTTAGACACAAAAGGGGTTTTTTTAATAGGTATATTTTATACATGTGGTAATGGCTGGCAGTGCAGCCTGGCGAGGTCCCAGCACACACTGCTCCAGGCACAGGGTGATTCAGGCTTGGGTGAATTAAGAGGATCGTTCAGCACTACCAAAATGCCCTTGGAGGCACACACAGAGGCTCCTCCTTCCCTCTCCTGACACTTTTACAGCCTTTGGTTCCCAGCGGCTCGAGGAGTTGTGAGGGCACTGTTGGTAAACATCCTAAGCCATAGGAAAAGCTGGTCAAAGTGCTTTCCAATTAACAGCCCCTTTGGTAATTACATTTGTTCTTGAAGTTCTTCACAGAAGGCTTTCCCACCATTATTTGTGACTCCTCTTCATCCTTTATCATGTGATTGTTTTACTGTAGGAACGTGGGCTTGCCCCATTATGCATAGCACCTCCCACCAACACTTGGCTCAGGGTGATTATTTTGCTCATATTTTCCTTTTATGTTTCTCTGCCATCCCTGGCTTTTTTTTTCCACTTGAACTCTGGGAACAATGATGGAACTGAAATGAGCAGAAGCCTACTGAAACAGGCAATCTGCTGACAGAATAAGAAGTGATTAAAAAACAGTTTGGAGAGTTTCAATAATCCATTCTTCTAAAGCTGCGCAATACCACAAATGGGATACAGCACAAACTGCCTGAAAAAAAGATGAGTGAAAAGATCAGCTGCATTGCTTCTGGAACCTGAAAATGGATCAGAGCCTCACCTGTTTACATTCTGCAGGAGAACATGGACCAAACATCTTGAAATGTGGAGTCTACCAGATCTTCATTTCTTCTCAAAGAAATTCCCAAGGGATACCGTGTGCATGAACAGATAGAACACAGTGAATGTGTTTTTGCTGGTGGGTGTGATGCCCTTAGGTTATAGCAGAGACAGCACTTGCAGGGAAGAGCAAATAAAGTAGCTGAGGTAGCCAGTTAACTCACACACCCAGGATCTTTGCCCCTTTTTTTTGACTGAAACTATAATTGCTAACTTTTCACACAAACCTGCTGCAGGTGTAAATTCATCTTGGGCAACAAAAGATCTTGGCAGGAGAAGAGAGGGACAGGCTGGGTTAACAGCATGGTTTATTTGTGTCTCCTGCTTGGAACAGTTCATTCAGGTGGAAACTGCCACAGTAAACCCCTAAGAGCCATTCTGCTTCCTCTGAAATATATCAGGAGAAGCAAGAGGTGCTTTGGAACAAAAATAGATAAATAATCTGTTTCTTTCGCTTTGAGGTTTTTCCCCCCCTCCACTTTCAGAAGCCCTGCATGTCCAGCATGAAAGAGACACAGCACATGCCCACCTGTGACTTTTCCTCACTCAGCAGAATTATCCAGGATTAAAACATAAGACATGTTGAAAACGTTACAGGCTGAGAACACTGTGGACACTGAGTTTGGGAGTTTCCTACTGTGAAGGTATTTCTAAAAGAGGAGACAAGAAAGATGCTGGGAGTTCTGGTCTGAGATTATTTTTTAAAAAATTTAAAATAATTAAAAAAACCAAAACCCCACAAACAAACAAACAAACAAACAAACAAGCAAACTGCAGGGAGTTGCCCAACACTAAATGAAGTCAGCATCAATGTGTCTAAATGTGTGGTACCAGCCATGACACACAACAGCCTTTGTCTCTGCCCAGAAACACCACAGAGAGACAATAATAATAATAATAATAATAATAATAATAATAATAATAATAATAATAATAATAATAATAATAATAATAATAATAATGTAACAACAATAACAATAACAATAACAATAACAATAACAATAACAAACTTGTCATTCACAGACTCCAATTAGAAATGGAGGGGCCTGCAAAGAATGCCAGAGAAGAGAAAAAGGGACTTGGGCTGTCACAGGGACATCATCCTTGGATTTTATTTGCTTTTCAGTCCTTGGTAAGAACCTTTACACTGTGTCCTGGTGTTGCATTCCTTTTAGGGAATGCCTCTCCTCAAAACTCCCTCCCTCAGAAACTGTAACCTGGCCTGATTTACCTGCAAAGGGGAATCATCATCCTGGTGGCTGAGGAGGTTTTCTGGTTCACCAAAAAAGGGTGGTGAGGTCTTGAGTACCCAGGTAAGAGCCATCTCTCACTGTGAGTGAAACCTTGGTGCTGTAGAAGCAAAAGGGATTTCTGGTGATGCCTTGGGATTTCAGCTGTTCTATTTTTCATGTATTTGTAAATACAAATAGTTCCTGTAGTTGTTTATTGCAGAACTCCAAAGTCCACACTCAGTGTTCAGCTGCTGCTTTCCCATTTGGGGCAGACACAGCAATTCCTCTCCAGGCCTGGCACTCAAGGACACCTCACTGCCTCAGGCCCTGAGAGATGGAAACAAAAGGCACTTGGGGGGCAGCAAACTTGGGGTGAATGACTTCATTACCTGCAGCTGGGATTGGGAGATTAACCCTCAAAATGGCCCAAATTTATCAAAGTGTGAAACCCCTGACCCCTGCTCCATTTTGGGTGTAGGCCCTGGGTCTCGGGTTTTTTCTTCTGGATATTTTGAGTTCCCAAGATTTAGAAAGTCCTTTTCTCCCAGCCTAGTCATATAAGAAATAGTCAAGAGTCGTCTCTTCTGTTTTCCAAGGTTGTTAATTTTTCCTTATCTATTCCATTCTTTCCCTGACTAGCAGAGATCCGCTCAGCAGGTCAGTCCAAGGCACAATCCACCTCCCTCAGGATGGTGTTTACTTTTATACTAAAAATTACGTGTTTATTTGCAATAATTTTCCAATACCTATCACCTTTGTTGGACAGTCTGTCTCTACTCTAAACCAACCAGAAAGTGTCACCATCACAGCAGTAGATGGGGCAGATGAAGAAGAAGGAAGAGGCCTAAAAACCACGAGGATCCTCCATTTTCCCTTAAGCTGCTTGCCATTCTAAAAAAACCCCAAAATCTAAAATTCTCACCCTGTGATAAGCTACATATTCTGATACTATGTAATCCACATTCTTGAAAGTTCTGTTTCATCCCAGAGCCTAGGAAGCCCTTTCCATGGATAAAGGTTAAAAACAGAATTCTAGACTCCAACACCTGGGGGGCTTTGTCTGCCTGAAATGTACCTGAAGGCCTTCAATAACCACAATTGCTTTTGATTCTCTTAATTCTATCTGGCCTCTTGTTTTGGGTAGCCCCAAAAAGGCATCACTGGCACTGGATTTAAAGGTCCAAAAGTCATCCCAAACGGTTTCCAGGGTTCCCAGCACAGTTGTGTTCTTACCTCAGGTAAGCCCTGCAACAAGGGAATCAACAAAATCTCACCCATTTTGACAGAAGTGCCTCCCAGTCCTGTGTTCAAGACTTAAATGCTCAAAATCTAAAAAAACTGAATCACTACAAAAACAGTGAAATGTTAAAAGTTCAGGCAGGATTTCTTCTGGTTTTCTGTACGTAACATTTTTAGAAGCAGAGGTACTTCCAAGCACAGTCCTAAAACACTGCAAAAATAACTAAGAATTAAAAGATGCAACAGTTTGCTTATGGTAAAGATGATTATTGTTGATCTTTCTGCCCAGAGATAACAACACACTAAGGAGCCAAACCTTACAAATAATATTTACCACTGCAGAATGAGTAGAAGGGAAGGTTTGTATTTGCTTTTTTTAAATGAAAAAATTAAAGGCATTTAATTTTTTTGCAGCAGAAGGTGTCCTTCTACTGCAAAGCATTTCTTTTTTAGGACGTGTTTTCGCATTTCCACCGAAACTTAAATTATAAACTGTGATTCAGTATTAAAAATGAAATTCTAATCCCTTTTAATTTCCACACATATTTTTGCCTTAAAATTATGCCAAAGTTATTAATGCTTCCCTGCAGTAGGTCATTATAAATAAAGCTTAAGTTTTTATTAAAAAAATACATATTTTGAACTATGAAAACAGTACTGTTTTCACAGAAGAGCTTTTTTCTTTTTCTTAAGATTGCAGTCAGGTGTCTCCAGCACACTAGGGTTGCTCTTTTTTTTATTAACACTAACTTCTTTTTAACAGCGGAAGTGTGCCCTGGGAAGAGTAAATCCGAATTTTCACTGAGATAATTGCATTTCTGCTCCTCTCTGGTGTCACCACGGAGAGGTCTGGGGCACTGCTGGGGTGTTAAGTAGGAAAGTGTGCAAATTGTGTTGACATTGACCAAGCTGTGGATAGAAAAGGTTCCAGTTAATTGCAGTTCTCCTCTAAATCACTCCCCTGCTGGTTTTCAGCCAATTTCGGGTGCAGAGCATCTCCAGGCAGCTCCATGAGATGGGGGTTTTACCCCCTGAACAGGCTCCACCTCGAGCAGGACATGCTCACCTCCTGCACAAACCTTCACCAAAAAAAACCTTCAGGTGCACTTCCCACCCTCTGAGTTTATGATTTCTCACATGAGGGTTTTACACCTCACGTTTGGTGTGTGGGGATTTCTTCTTGAAACAGACAAACTTCTGAGTTTCCTGGGAAAGTGCAGTTTATTTTTCTTATCTTCTCCAGAGGCAGGAAGAGGATAGATCCCTCTTACAGATGTTAAGCAGTGTGGCCAAAAAGTCCCCAGATTTCTGCTTATCAGACTATTTAAGGCTTTATAAAATTCTGCCAACGAGATATTTCTGTTATTAAACCCACACTGAGCTATTTGGTGTGATTACAGTGTGAACTCTCCTAACTAATCCCCTATGAACACCCAGACCTTACAGTGTTACAGTCTAAAACCTCTCATTAACCTTTGGAACTACTTTTGCTTTGTGACTTTTAGGCTCTAAACCCAAACTTTCCTCTCCTCAACTCAACACACTCTGCTTTAAGTTATAAATCCATCTTCTTACTTCTAGCACCTAAACTTGGGGGCCTTTCCCAAAGTTTCAAAGGGTCAAACCCTGTCTCTAATTCCAAAATTTTGGCTTGTAGACCTGATATTCTGGGATTTCCCAGGTCTTTGGATTCAGCAAATCTCCTGTGTGACACCTCAGCTGGTGGGTTCCCTTCTCTGTGCACTTTACTGAGGGCGAGTAATTTTTTTTATATATATTTTTTTTTTTTTTTTTCTTTTAACATCAACACTGTCACTTTCCAGAGCAGCTCCTGAATCAATCAACATTTCAGCAGTGCTGGAGGGGGGGAATAGGAAAAGCCAGCCACTCTGGCCTGCCTTGGAATTAATTCCTGCCCCTGAGAGACCTGTCTTCCCCAGGGGAATCACCCTTATAAACACGAAGAACTTTTAAAATATTTATACGGAATTAGATTCCGTCTGCCCACCATGCCACAAATAGCCCAGCCACACAGTTCGTGCTAGTTTCTGAGAACAAGGATCAAACTTGCAATTAAATAGCAGGAACGTTTTCCTGCTCTTCCTGCATGGAAAAATACAAAAGTAGGAACGGGCTGCGCAACAGGAGTGTGATGTAAGTGCAGGTTTTAAGGGATGGGGTTGAAAGCACACACACCCCCCCCCCCCCAAGAATGACTTCAATGTCAGTTTTTGCTTCAAATACTTAATCCTGACTTCATTAGCAGAGAAATTAGCCCCTCTGCAGGAACATGGGTTACTGTTGGTGTGATCCATGTGTAGTTTGTGCACGTTGTTTTTAATTTCATGGATTAGAGCTGTTTCCCCACTCTGAAGAAGTCTTCTTTCAGACTGACCAAACCAAAAAAAACCCAAACACACCCCCCCAAAAAAAACCCCAACCCCAAAAAAACCCTACAAACAAACAAACCAACAAGAAAACCACAGGAAATTAAATAACTGAACCAGAGCTATTCACCACAACCTCATCCACACTTTTATTCCCTCGTTGCTCTCACACCTCCTTCCTGCAAGAGGAAGAATATTGGATCAATGTTCTAAAAGTGAAAAAGCTGTGATTTAATGAAACTTTTCTATGCACTTAACTGGGCAATATTTGGAAAACTAACCTGAAGGAACAAATGTTAAAAAAGAAGTTTAAAATGTTGAACGTGGGTGTGAAATGCAGGTAACATAATTTACATTGCATTGCTATACATCATATATAGGATATATAACATATGTTATGACATATGATATATTTTTTGTTAAATTTCTCTACTACTCCATATAAAATTATACATTACACATTATGTGTAAAATAAATAATAATAAATATAGAAATAGAGTAGCTATAAATATTACACATGCCATATAAATGCATAGCATTATGCTGTAATATCAGCTGTATATTACTAATTAATATGTAATACATCATAAGTAAAATGCAATATATAATATAAAAATGCATTTATTAAATTGTATTGATTGGAGTCCTATATATGACACATGATATATAATATTATATATTATATTATATATAATGCAATATCAGTATGTATTATATATTTTGTATACATATATATTATTTAGAGATAATAGATAGATAAATACTATGTATAGATAATAAATTATGTATTTATTATTATTTATTATGAATTATTTATTTTATTTATTTATTGTGAATTTTGCATGATACATTTTCTACTATATAAGATATATTACTGCTGTAGTTTATTATATTTACTATAAATATATAATAAATAATATATCATTTACAATAATAGGCTTGTTTAATATAGCACAGAGATAATAAATTCTCCAGTGACCCACGGAATGAGTGCTGTACTAAAAAGAGTCTAAGCTGCAATTCAGAAGCACAAGGATGAAGTGAAACCTCACAAAGATGCTAAGTTCAGACTGAAATATTTTGCTGAAACTTATTTACAGGGATCAATGCCTTTAAACTTGAGTGCTCTGGAGAAGAATTTCGGAAGGGCTGGACAGTAACACAAAGAGGTACCACCACGTACTCTGTGAAATCTCACAGATTAGCCGTGCTCATATGGGATTTCAGGACAATATGGCATGGATTCCTGAGGAGCCAGGAGGCAGCTGGCTGACAAAAAACCTCCCTGGCACTCCATGGAGCTGTGCAGGATGTGAAATAAAGGCACTCTGATTGTGGTCAGCCCTTTGATTCATCCTCACCCGGGAGCCTGGCAGGGGCTGAGTGAGTGAGGATCCTGCTCCTGGTGTTTGAGGCTGGCTTCAGATGACCATGGAGTTATTTGGGGCTGGAAAAGCCCTCTGAGACCATCAGGTCCAGCCATTCCCCTCGCACTGACCCACATCCCCAGGTGCCACATCCACACACTGCTTGAACTCCTCCAGGGATGGTGATCCCTCAGGCAGCCCATTTAGATGTTTCACAGCCCTCCCATCCCTTCCAAATTTCCACCCTGAGCCTGCCCTGGCCCAGCCTGGGACTGCTTTCTCTCCTCCTGTCCCTGTTCCCTGGGAGCAGATCCCAAATCCCCCCGGCTATCCCCTCCTCGCAGGGAGTTGTGCAGAGCCAGAAATTCCCCCTGAGCCTCCTTTGCTCCAGGCTGAGCCCCCTTCCCAACTCTCTCATCCCCTCCTGGGGCTCCAGCCCCTTCCCAACTCCCTCAGGGATCCTCCAGCCCCTTCCCAGCTCTGTTCCGTTCCCTGGACACACTTCAGCCCCTCTGAAGCCGTGGGGATCCATCCACCACCTCTTTCAGTGCATGCTCTGCATTTCCCACCTTCTGTTGCACTCTCCTTTCCACCCCCAACACTTCGTGGGGCACACACAGCAGGTAAAGCAGGTAACTTCTGGGAGGAGGCAAATTTCACGAGGAAAAGTGGGACTTTATGGACCTTTTGATCTCTCCTTAGCAAGAAAACCTTCTTCCCTGTGCCCTAACCACAAACACCTCAACTCAGATTAGCCACCAGCTCAGTGGTGTAAAAGCCTTGCTATGGTGCATTGGGGAAGTCAGCACCAGAATTCCACAGAAAACCAACATCAAACCTCCTCCGGTTCCCATGACACGAGGTCAGGAGAAGGCAGAAAGTTTCAGAAAACCCCCCTCCAGGATGTTTGTTCAGTCAGGGCACAATCCAAAGGTGTTAAGGGAGGTTTTATTTGGCTGGTTCTCAGCTGTTTATTCTGGGAACTTGGGATTTGTTCTACTTGCAAGAAAAAATAAAATGGGAGCAGACACTGATAATTCATCCCATTCTGTCCATCACTGCTGTGTCAGGAAAGACAGTGCAGAGCAATGTACTCTCTTCAAATTATGTCTCTTCAAATTATGTGTCATGAAGCCCTATGAAAATTTGTTAATTCTGTTTTCTATCCAGGTCAATTATTCCAGTTTGGCATTGGAAGGTAAAAGAGGAACTGATAGCTTAGACAGGCTGAGCAGCAGTGGGAAAATATGGGAAGGGCATCATGAGAAACCAGGAAATACACCTTGAACCTATAATCTTAATGCAGATAACTTTGACCAAGCATCAGACAGTTACAACAATTTGTGTGATACAAGGGACAAAGTTAGCCTCAAAAATGCTGGAATAAACTCTTAAAGGCATTTTCAAGCTGGACAGAGTGGTAAGAAACACACTGTAAAGAAAAGATGCATCTTGACTGTGGATAAAAACACATCTCCCTCACAGTTAGGATATGTTTTTTTAAAGTGCACTTGAAGTATATCACTTCCCAGTCAAGGCTTCCTTGACAACTTGGAATGGTTGGTTAATCTGAACAGAAAATGATAAGGGGTGAAAACTAAATGCAAGAGAGAGAAACAAAAAAAAAACCCAAAACCAACCAACAAAACCACATATATCCACTTCCACTCCAGCTCTGTGGCTCCTGTGTGAACTGCTGCAGGGGTAATTTATTCACACCAGTATTTTTTCCTCAGTCAGTGGCTCCATGCCACAAGGCCAGGCTGCTTATCCCCTGCTCAGCTGGGAGTCTGGCTGTGTCAGGAGAACAGGAATCACAATCCCAGCATCAAGAGCGACCCAGGATAGGTCTCTGCATTTCGGGTCCTGCAGGGCTGAGAGGCAGAGAGTGATTCCCTGCAGTGCAGGGGTTGGATGGGTCAACTCAGCACCCTAACACACTGGAACACAGAATCAGATGACAGATTATCAGATTATTGGGTTCAAGAGATCCCAAATCCCATCCAGTGCCACCCCTGACCTGGCAGGGACCCCTCCCAGTGTGCCAGGTGCTCCCATTCCCAATGTCCAGCCTGGCCTGGGACACTGCCAGGGATGCAGGGGCAGCCCCAGCTGCTCTGGGCACCCTGTGCCAGGGCCTGCCCAGCCTGCAGGCAGGGAACAATTCCTGCCCAATCTGCCATCCAGCCCTGCCCTGTGCCACTGGCAGCCATTCCCTGGGTGCTGTCCCTTGTCAATTGTGTCTCTCCACCTTTCCTGCATCTCCTTCAGGTCCTGCTGTCCTCATTCTGCCCCGATGCATGGCTGAAGCAGAAGCAAACACAACTCTGCAATTAGGAACGCTTGCAGAAGCGGGGCATTAATAGAAAAGTAAAATAAAATTTTAAATAGTCAGTTGCTTGTTCTACAAGCCACCCAACCCTGTTGGTTGGCTCAGGACAGGTCCAGGCAGGGGTGAAGGAGGAGGATGGAGGGGCACAGGCTCTCAGCATCCCCTGGCATGGGGAGGGAAAAGCAAACCCCCACACCGACCTGCAACCTACATCTGCTCCCTTGCAGAGCCACTTGTCATTGTGCCCTGAAATAAAACGCCCCAACAAGTGCAAAATAATCCTCATGAAGTGGCCTGATTCCCCCTTAAAGGCTTTTAGTAAGATGCAAGGCTTGCATTCTGGTTCCAGCAGTGTTTTGGAGTGGAATTGTGCACTTGAGTACTTTTATTGCTGTTTTGGGGGGGTAACTCTAGTCTAGCCTGCCCTCTAGTGCTGTCTGGATCCGGCTCCCAGAGTGAAAACGGTCGGAAATCCTGGGATCAGAATGCTCAGGGTGCCGTGGGCAGCACGTCTGGGCATGTTTGGATGTTGTACCAGCAGCCACACATGCCCTAATCAACACCTTGCCACGTCATTTCATTATTTAAATGCAATTGAATTTAACCTCGAATGGTAGAAAGGCAGCCTGAAAATACAGGTTCATGATGAGGAGGAACTGGCTCTCCTTTTTTATTAAGTCACAGTTCTGCAAGGCAGCTCTCTACAGAAATCCCAGATTTGGCCCCTGCTGGAATAACACAAACAGGTAATTTTAATTTTTTTTCCCCCTTCCCTTAATCTGAAGGATGCCCAGGCACTTGTGCATATCTCACACAAAAAATGGCAGTGCTGAAAGTCTTACATACAATTCATCTGAAACATATATCGATGTAAAGAGGATTTTAATTTACAATATCTCGAGGTTTCAGTGCCAAGGCTGTGGGAGTAACAGCACACAGATCTGCAGATATGGCAGTGAGAAGAGTGATAATGAAAGTAGATTGCTGGAGGAGCAAATGTCTGATACCAGCAGACACAAACACACACGTTCCTAAATTAATCAGTAAAATTTTCAGGTGGGCAGTTCAGGTAGGAAATAATTCTCTCAAAAAAAAAAGGCCCTGGTTTATGAAAGCATTTACATTAAGTTATGCACATTTTTGATCTTGTTCTTTCCTTATCAGCACTTTAGGAAATAATTTAAATAAATATATTGTTGCCAAATTCTGTTGGTGTCCTTAGTATAATGAAAAATGTTAATTACAGTAAACTAATGAATTCTGTGATCAGTTCAGAGGTGGTTTCACCAGCGTTTTCATTACTTTTATATTATATTTAATATAAAGCCATAAATATGTGTATGGGCATCAAACCCTTTTTAAAACATAAAATGGATCCACCGCAAATAATTTGAACTAAACCCAGCCTCAATGTTTAATTTTTTTAAGTAGCTTTTTGGACCATCTAAAGAAGGACAGATTGTTTCCAGCTTTTGCCAGGGAAGCAAACTAAGCACACGTAGTCACTCGTTCAGGGGACTCTGCCTGCTCCAGATCCTCTGCTCCTGTTTCAGGATCCATGACAACCATTTCTCCTTTTTTCACCAAGCCAGACGAGTGAAACCCACACCAAAAACCTCCATCTGACCTCGTTTTTTGCTGGAGAAGTGAAACCACGTGAGGGGGGAGCTGATGGGCTTCAGCCTGTGGCAGATGGTGGCCCGTGGGCAAGGACCTGAGCCAGGGGTCCCAGGCAAAGCCCCTCTCCCTCCAGGACCCCAGACCACCCTCAGTGCCCCAGCACTGACCCCCCTCCAGGTCCCAGGCTGCTCCCATCCATGCAGATCATCTCCTACACCCGCTAAAACCCCGCTTTTGGGGTGGCATTTTTTTATTTTTATTTTTTGTTTTGTGACTAATTGTGACTTGGAGAGGGTTTAGGAGTGTTCACAGGTGCAAGTTGCAGGGGCAGAACAGCCCGAGCCGTGCAGCAGAGCAGCCTTCATTCAGCACAGATCACCAAAAGAAAAAAAAAAAAAAATCTTCCTCTGATCCCTCCACCTGACCTTTCTCCCTCACCTAAGTGGAGAAATCAGTCCTTGAAAATATATGTTCACCTCCTCAGGTGTGGGGAAATGGATCTCAGCTTGCCATACCTGGATTTTTGCACAGGAATCCTCTCCTTCTGCCAGGGCAAGGCAGGCAGAGAAACCCCAGGAGGAGGGGGCTCTGTGTGTAAGAGCTGTGGGAAGAGATAAATCACATTTTCCATCAAGGAGAGCAAGCCAGACACATCTACTGAGCCTTCAGGAGATGGGATGTGCATTTCCCAGGCCGTTACAGCTCTTCCATGGGGAACAATGACTTCCCAGTTACTTTTCCACGTGCAGCAGCCGAGGCACAGGGCTTGAGACAGAACATGTAGTAGACACAACCATGTAATTTGGTGTTCTCACAGTGTCTGAGCAGCGAAAAGATTATTTTTTCATCATCCTTCCTGTAAAACATCTCCTGGAGTGTGAGGAGCAGCCAGAGCTTGGTCCCTTTTGGGGAAGGGTTGTGCAAACACGGGAAGTACACATAAGAACAAATTTCATTCCCTCAGAACCAGCACTCACAGACCATTAATTCCTATTCTGCTTTTCCTTCAGGTGATTTTTCCTCCACAGAAACTCCTAACGTCCTCATTTCAAAGTGTACACGCCCACACCTGTGTCAATGAGCTTCTGAGCTCTGGAGGTACGAAGTCACTCGCAGGGCATCAGAATCTTCCTAATGCTGAAAATCCCAAATAGCTGAACTTCCCAAATGGCTGAAATTCCCAAATGCCTGGAAATCTGACCAGCTAGTACAACAAGCTGATCCCAGCTACTGCCTACCACTAATTCCGACAAAAATAAGACAAAAATCACAATTTCCCCAGCACCAGCAGTTGTCACCTGAGGATCTTGGTTTAGGACATTCAGAGAATTGGTTGGAGCTCCATTTTTAAAAATAGTGGGTTTTTTTGCCATAGCCTTGGACAGACACAGCATCCTGTGCCCGAGTCTTTGAGGGTCAGCAACACACCCTTCCTTTAACACAAAAGGTGACTTCAACCTCAGCACTAAAATCTGTGAGCTGAGTCTTTAATCCCAAAACTGATAATGACTTTGAAAGCACTGGCAAAACTGCTGTCTTTCTTCCAATTTTTTTTATTTTTTTTTTTTTTTTGCTGTTCACACATCCCATGGAGAGTATTAAGGCTGCTGACATGAGAGGTACTCTGGAAAATTTTTCAGGGTGTGCTGCTGACTGGCTGTCTCATCCTGAAAGTGAGTAAAAACTCATCTCTGTGACTCCTTGTCACCATCCCTCCTTTCCAGCAGGCATTTTCAAAGCAGGATCTCCTACTTCTCTGCCTATTTGTTTTCTTGAATCTTAGATCATTATTTGCATTCTCCTGCTTTCCTCGGGCGACAGACAGATCTGAAGTCAGATTTTAAATAGTGGAGAAAAACATCAAGATCAAATTCCAGATCCATGTTGCACGTTGTGTTGAAATAACCGTGGGCTAATAGGAGCCTTACAAATGAACTAATGAAAATCAGCCAAAAGACAGAAGAGATGGGGGAAAATGAATCTATTAGCATTATCTGGAAACTTAATCTTGAATTTTGGCTGCCCTTTTGTCAGGTTAATATAATCAGATAAGGCTGTGAAAATACAGATAGCAATTAGCATCTTTAACATGGAATAAATGAACAAGTAATTCAATACTGGAAATATATTCAGCTTTGTCTCTATTTGTGCAGATTATGACAAAAATTAACTATCTCCAAGGCTTCCCAGTTGCAGCTGAGAGATATTGGTAATAATGGGAAGGCTGAGGTATTTCATTTCTCAGAAAACAGTTATGTGATTTCTCCTGTGCTGGGGTACTGTGGCGTTTCATGTGTAGGGAGTCTCTGATAGATCACAGTGCACAGATGGCTGCAAAATTCCTTTACACCTTGAATAAATCTCCATTACAGCAACCAGTGCCACAGCATTGGTTTTTACCTTCCTTGGGAAAAGAGGGGAGCTTTATAATGAGAAAATTACATATTTCATCTATATATTTATTTATTTCCTGCATTAAAGACCCTTACTTGCAGCTCAGGGAGCCCTGTGCCCTTCTTGAAGGTCTGTCATTCCCATTAATTCCACTGGTATCTCCTGGTTTGGGGCATTGACTGTTTCTCCTTCTTGTCCACAGGTGTAGCTGAAGACCCTTCCACTTATACCTGACACTGTTACATGGCAGTGAAAGCTGCTAATGACTCAGCTGAGGCTCCAATTAATACCCACATTTGATTACTGTGCACAGACAAAGCACAGAAAAAAGACATTTTCAGTTGCCAGTGGCAAAATAGACTGACTTCTCCATTTATGAAGCTGTTGTTTGGGTCTCCTTGTCGTCAGATCCTTTTTTGTGAATTTAAAGGTTAAAAGAAAATATTCGCTGAAGCAACTCAAAAGGAGGTTTCCTGGTTTTCCAGGAAGCACAGCTTCAAAAATCACAATTTGTCATTGATGAACCCAGTATCAGCTTTGGGTCTGTTCCACTGTGTTTTCCTGACTGAACAGTCAAAGAGCTGGGGGAAGATGGGGGAATTTTATTTTAGTTTTTGAAATGTTTACTTTTAGGTAAACCTCTTGATACAGCAGAAAGCATGTGGGTAGAAAGCTCACATATTAAAAAAAAAAAAAAAGAAAAAGAAAAAACAGAAAAAGAAAAAATAAAAGAAGAAAGAACTCACATCCAGAAGAAGAACCATAGAACTATACACCTTGTTCTGCTTAACTTCTTTCCAACCTTAAAGTTCCCAGCTTCACCTGAAAGAGAAAAGCACTGCACGTGTGGAGGTGAGGAGGCAAATCAAGGGGACAACATGAGATGCCAAAATCAAGCTGCAAACCTAGAAAGCCCAGGTGTGATAAGCAGGGACTGTCAGGATGCTAAAGCTGCAGCCTGAGCTCACTGACCAGCTCCTCTGAACCTCTGAGGTGTGCTGGCAGCAGACACAGCTCATTTACCCAGCCCCTGGCAAATCACACAGATGTGAAAAAGGGGGAGCTGCACAGCAGCAGATGGTGGGCACAGAGCTGACAGGTCTCTGGTGGGCAAGAAGCAGCATGCAGAGTCCTGCAAGAGGCTCTGATGCCTGACAGGAGTCAGAGACCCTGGCACAGGATGGTGTCGTGGTTTGAATGACAGGTGTGTGCTGAGGAAGGCAGGAGACTCCCTTGGAATGGAAAATGCAAACCCTCTCCCTCCCAATTATTATAATTTTTGAAATTAAGGGGCTCTCAGGAAAAGACATGGGGACAGGAATAACAGTTCTTTATTAGGGAAATTAAAATAAACAATAAAATAAAAACATATGCAGTAAGACAAATAAACAAACAAACCCAACAAACAAACCAGTGCCAGAGTGAGGCTCCCAGGTGTCCCCTGTGTGTCAGGGGTTGGTGGCAGTGCCATCCCATGGTGGCTACAGCTCTCCTGCAGTGGCAGATGTGGCTCTGCTGGAGCAGGGATCCTGGAGAAAGGGGGAGATTTCCTCTGAAGGTGCAGTGGGGAGAGCTGGGGCTGGTGTTCCTCTGGGAATGCAGTGGGAAAGGATCCTTGGTGTTCCCAAATCCCAGATTGGATCCAGGGAGGAATGTTTGGTGTTCCCAAATCCCAGATTGGATCCAGGTAGGAATGTTTGGTGTTCCCAGCCCCACATTGGATCCAGAGAGGAATGTTTGGTGTTCCCAGTCCCAGATTGGATCCAGGTAGGAATGTTTGTCTCCTGCCCTGGCTGCAGCATCTCCCAAGGTGCTGAGGTGAGTTTCTCAGTGACACTCCCTGTCCCATCAGCAGCAGATCTGTGCCTGGAGGGAGGATGGGTGTGGCAGAGATAAAGCAAACTGCCCCAGCTGGTTTATTGACAGTTGGCCATGGACAGAAAATTACACCACCCCTCCACTCCAGTTCCAACAGCTGGTGACAGAATCCACAGGTTTAGTCACATTTTGCACTGACACCCATGAAAGATGGGGCTATGGGGTCCCAGTGTCCTTAAATGTACCTGAAGGTCCTTCATTCATCTTGAATTATTTATTATTGTAATAAATATATCTGCTTTTATTCTGTTAGTTCTGTCTGGCCTCTGCTTTTAGGTCACATGCACAGGGCATAAGGGTGATGCAACCCTGCCCAAGCCAGCACTGGTCAGCCACAACACTCCCAGCATTTGCTCTCTGGTGTCACTGCCTGAGCTCTCCAAACCACAGACACCTCTCTGTACCCTCCAAATGCATATTTGGTGCATCCTCATGCACACAGGGTCCTCTGACTCCCTCTGGCTTGGGCTGCTGCTGAGCCAACAAGCTGATCAAGGAGGTGCTGCGGAAATAAATTTCTCTCCTGCAAGGGAGGATGATGAAGAACTGCAATTGTAGCTCTGTCAGGGGAAAAAATAATAATTAAAAAAATCTATTTTATTAGTTTGTTCCCCCTGGGCAAGACTCATTTGCTTCAACAACTTTACATGGTCATATTCACACTACAGAGTAAGAGAATCATGCTGGAAAACACCTTTTTAGGATCATCAAGCCCAGCCATTTACCTAACCATGTGTCCCTTAAGCAACTAAACCCCTTTCAGCAGAATAAAAAGGTGATGAGAAAACACAGGCCATACACTACTAGGGTTTCAACCCACCTGTCTGTTGAAGTCAAAATTTGAGTCAAAAACCTCAAGGTTCAATAAGCAGTATAAGTTCAAACTGCAGTATAAGTTGCTAGTAAAAGTAGATTTTAGTGACTGTGCATCTAAGGAGCTGAGCAACCAGGGCTTGCCAAGTGGGACACAACTGGGTCTGACAAATGAGATTTTTTGTGGCTATAACAAGAAACTTTGCCTTGTCCTCATAGCCAGTACCCAAAACCCTCTTCCAGCAAACACCCAGCCAGCTTCAAAGCAGAGATGGTTTTGACATGGCTTTCCTCCAGCACTGCTGCACAAAGTAAAACTCAGGAAGCAATTCCTCTGAAGATTCCAGGGGCTTTGCAAAAAAAAAGGCTCTTTGGGTGCGCTCACAAAGCCTCCTTGTAACAGAGGGGCAAAGGGAGCTGCTCGATGCAAAACACAGAGAGCATTTTCTGGTAGCCCCTCTCCCTTTAAAACAGATGAAAAGCGTAAGTAGATTAACACCTGTGCATCTCTTTCCAGAGGGGAGCAGTTATGTGGGGGTGACATTAAAACCAGCGAGGGGTTCAGCATTACGTTCAAGTTTCCAGAAGTGACTGCTGGAAGACAGGAAACAATAATGTTTTAAAGAGGTCTGTGAAAGGGTCATTGTGCTGGCGTTTCTCTGCATTAAATCACACGTTTGTCAGCGCACAAACTATCCCAAGTTCTCTTAGAGCTGCAGCCTGGAGTCCGTATGGTAAAAATCCAGGTCCCCAGGAGCCCACTTCGTAGGATACCTTTCTTTGTAAAAACAAATATACTGCTGCATATTTTTCCCTGGCAAAACAAAAGGGATTGTTGTCTCCATGAGGCCTCAAGCTCCCAGACCTGCTTGTAAGAGCCCCTCACTGCAAGCAAAGCATGAATCCATTCTGCTGCAGAGTCCAGGGTGTTTCCAACTTTGGCCTTCAATGGTCCGCAGTCAATTTTCCTTCAAAATTCTTGTACACACCTTAATGTGTGAAAGTATTGGTTTGTTTTTCTCCTAGGGGAAGCCGAGCGCTGAAAACCCAACCTGCTCGAAATAATGAATTGGAAATAAAAGTAATCATTTTGAAAGGCCAAGCCATCCAATGAACTGGTTTTCTGTGCAGTGGACCAACGTACAATGCCTCATTATTTGCCTGCCTGCACATTCAGGGGCAAGGAAAAGGAAAAGAATCATCTCTCCTCAAGTCCAGTGGCTTGGCAGTGAAATGGCAGGAATGAAATAAAGTAGCTGCATTCTTCCCCAAAGGCATCACTGTACCCCCCATGCCTTAATTACAGATGTCAATGGTCCCATGCAGACCTAACCCCTTTCTGTCTACTCCCCTTAAAACACCTTCTGGTTTACTGACCATATTTAGACCCTTTGGCAGTCTATAAAAAGTGCTACATGATCTTAGCTGCACTAAAACCAGTCAGTTATACCCTATTTCACACTTATGGTGAAAAAAACCTCATTTCCTATGAAGGGATTGTCAAAGGTGCCTGAGGGCTGGATCTACAAAGTGATTTTAAGATCCTAAGCCAAATTTCCAAGCACAGCTGGCACCTACAAAGGAGCTGGATTCACAAAGGGGATTTAGGTTCAGCTTTTCAGCAGCTCACTCCTCCCAGGACCCATGGAGCTGTGTCTGGAGCCCTCATGGAGCAGAGGAGGAGCTCCACAGTGAGGAAATCTCCTGGATGAGCTCAAGGTTATGGAAGTTCTTCCATGAAGAACTCCCACAAGTCTCTCCCCTGACAGCAGAGGCCTTTTCTGAAGTCCTTGTTAAGAAAAAAGGCAAACTGGACTCTTGGTTGTTCTCGCTCTCCAGGTTGTTTATTATTTTCTCATCAGCAATTTCTGCACACCAGGCTTTACACCAGCTTGGCCTGAGGGACAAAAGGCACCAAAAAGACCCAAACACACAGAATCAAGGCTCTCTTCAAGAGAATTCACACAAATCTCACCAAGAACAGACATTGTTTCTATTTTTCTACCAATAACTAACTAAATCTCTATTCATGTGACACTGTGGCAAATTGTGCCCAATGTTCCTGTGTCCCCTACACTGCAGAATGTGGAGGTGATGAAGGAGGAGAAAGAAGCCAAAAAACCGCAAGGATCCTCCAGCTTGTCTTCATCTCCTTACCATGCTAACAAACCCAAAAATCTAAATTTCTCCCTCTGTGATAAATTCCATATTCTGCTGCTATCTAATTGACATTCTTGGAAGTTCTGTTTCATCCCAGAGCCTGGGAAGCCCTTTGCATGGATGAAGGTTAAAAGCAGTGTTGGTCAGAGGGTTTTGATCCTTCAAAACATGCAGAGGAATATTCTCTGCATTCCGGGCTCCACCACAGGTGAGAACAGTTCAGAGCACCATCCTTTTTCCCAGTGCCTTGAGCATTCCAGACCAAACAAGTTCATGGGTGGTGAGAAACGAGTGACAGAGCCCCTGTGCCACATGGCAAGGGCTGCCATAAACACACAGACAATTCCTCCACGGGAACAATGGCAGAGAAAAGCACAAAAATACATTTTACTCTGTGGGTTTTTTTCACCAGAGGCACCAAAAGAAGAGTTACATGCTCTCTCAAGAGTGAAAGGCTCTTCAGAGTTGATGTCACTGCAACTAACCACTCAAACTTCCAGCTTTGTGGAACCCTCCCAGTGCAGGTTATGTTTATCAATACCTCCAAATTAATCTGTTTCATGATCAGCTGACAGTCTTTCTGAACCTCATGAGGCAGTTTTGAAAACTGCCAAGGTAAAACTAAACAGGCGGTGTGGAAAGGAAGTATTTATTTCTGTGCGTTAATGAGAAGAGTAAAGAAAAATTAAAGTTTACTTTATTACTCAATAGGACTCAACAACAAAATGGAAATAAAGTGCAACACTCACTGTCTTAACATTTGCCAAGAATTATCTGTTTTAAAAAGACTTAGCATAGCTCAACAGAGCTAATTGTCCCACAGAGGAACCATCTGGGGAAAAAAAAAAAAAAAGCAAGCAAAAAAAGTTCTATTTGCCAAGGTTCCTCCTAAAAAACTATCAGAAATTCACTGGAGGCTCCTGACTTCAAAACCCAGTCACTCCAGGATGGGATTCCCCAGCAAACCCAGGTATAACCAGACTCCACAGTTCACCTCAGGCTCACATCCCCCTGCAATCCCTCTGTCCCAAGAGAGGGATTTATCTCCCTAATTTCAGTCATGAGATGAAACAAAAACCTTAAATCATCTTTTTTTGCCTTCCTTAACTATGGAGGATATCTCAGGTGATTAGGCCAGGCACAGGAGTCCCTAATAAAGCAATGAAAAGTTGAAATGTGGAGTTTCCTGAAGCCTGCCTGAATAATTAAAGCTAGATGGTGACAGGTTGGATAACCCTCTCCACAGAATTCCCTCTCCACTTTGTGTGGAGGGGGATCTGGGCCAAGAGGCAAATCTCTGAAGGAAGATTTTGACTGGGATAAAACCAAATTATGAGCCCACTGCTGTGTGAGGGCGTGCAAAGAGGAGCAGAAAGGAAGAAGGATGGAAGAGAGGAGGGCAGAGGGGAATACTCAGGGTTAGCATGGCTGGGTCGGGTGGCTTGGGTAGATACAAAAGATGCTTTTTGGAGAAAAAAAAAGACAGGAAAAATTTTCATAATCTCAGCACCCTGCTTCCCACAACAGGCACCCAAAACGCTGCAGGTTTGGTATGAAACAGGGCTGTGGGAAGGCAGATTTTCATCAGAGTGGTTACATTTCACACTTTAATCCGCAGACGCTGTAAAAACAAGAGATTGGGTCTTATTCAAATCTGCTGAGTAAGCCCCATTCCAAGGCATTTCCACTGAGCAGTATCTTGTGGAAGGGTTATTACTTTTATGTGGCTTAAAGCCACGAGAGTGGGGCAGTTTGGAAGTGTGAGAGCTTCTCAGAGAGGCTTCCTTTCCCCCCAAGGGATGAGTAATCAGGGTTCACATGACACCAAATTTAAAGGGTCATGAATTCAAGGTGCCAGATTACAATTGCACTGAAAACACACAGCTGTTTCCACCCAAAAGCTAGCTTATGGGTTTTTTGCCTATTTTCCCAGACTTGCCATTGACTGGAAGTGACTCTAAAAGAACAGTGCTGCTCAGAGGAAAACCAGCCATGTAGCTGAGAAAGTTCTCCTGCTGGACCATCTGAGGGGTTTTTATCAGTCAGCTAGAAAGGGGATAAAATTAGTGCAGTAATTTCTAGCTTAATTTCTACCTTAATTAATTTCTACATTAATTTCTACCTTTATGCTTTGTGTTGGAACCCAGAATGGAGAGAATATTTCTCTGCATGCTTTGAATGATCAAAACCCTCTGACCAACACTGCTTTTAACCTTCATCCATGCAAAGGTCTTCCTTCTGGGATGAAACAGAATTTTCAAGAATGTCAATTAGATAGCAGCAGAATATGGAATTTATCACAGAGGGAGAAATTTAGATTTTTGGGTTTGTTAGCATGGTAAGGAGATGAAGACAAGCTGGAGGATCCTTGCGGTTTTCAGGCTTCTTCCTCCTTCTCCATCTCCTTCACATTCTGCAGTGTTGGGGACACAGGAACATTGGGCACAATTTGCCACAGTGTCACATGAATAGAGATTTAGTAGAAATCTAGAAAAGTAGATCTAGAAAGCTAGAAAAGTAGAAATAATGTCTGTTCTTGGTGAGATTTGTGTGAATTCTCTTGAAGAGAACCTTGATTTTGTGTGTTTGGGGCTTTTTGGTGCCTTTTGTCCCTCAGGCCAAGCTGGTGTAAAGCCTGGTGTGCAGAAATTGCTGATGAGAAAATAATAAACAACCTGGAGAGCGAGAACAACCAAGAGTCCAGTTTGCCTTTTTTCTTAACAAGGACTTCAGAAAAGGCCTCTGCTGTCAGGGGAGAGACAGGTGGGAGTAGGAGAACTCCAACACTTTGTCCTTTGCTGCATCAGGGAGTGGGAGCAGCAATCAGGTCTGTGTTGGTGGATGGGCAATTCAGCTCGTGTCTCATCTTGCAGCTACCAAAAGTTTAATAGGTTGAACCCTGACCTGTCTTCTGACTGGGCAGTTCCAGAGCTGTCAGACACACCAAAGCTTTCCTGCACTGGTGCAGAATTTAAAAATGTTTTCCAAGGGGTCACTTTGTACAGCGCCTGCGTCAGCGGTACAAAATTAATTCAAAGAAGGAAATTCACATACCAGAACAGCCCTTGTTGTTTCATCTCGTGCATCAGTCAACAGCACATCTCAGATAAAGGCCCAAGAAGCATGAGGGATTGCGTGCAATCACTGGAGTGTACCCCAAGCTCCAAAAATGCCCCGTGGTTCACCTTTAATGTATTGAATTCCCAACCAGCCCCGGTTTGATTCTCAGCTGCAGATTTCCCTGACCTCTCAGTCACTTTGTCTCAGGCACTTTGTTTCCATTTGATGATGATGGAATTAATTTGGCCTGTGTGCTGGGATGCTTACTTACTGGCTAGAACTCCAATGGCTTGAGAAAAATCCCACACAGCCTTGAACTTGAGCTCTCTTTTCATGAGGTGCCTCAGAAGAGCTGGAAAATATATATGTAAGCAGGAGAAAACCAAAGGCAACTGCAACTCTGCCCAACAGAGAGAAGATAGGAATGCTTCTATAGCTTGGCCCATCATTTACTGTGCATGTCACTATGAAACAACCCCAGTGAAGGGATTTAATAATTTCTGTGAAATGATGTGGGTCTGTCTCAAAGTCATTTTCTACCACAGCTACTTCAGGACCACTTTTAAATCCACTTTTAGCTCTTCCTTTTCAAATTTTGCCTTCCTTCAGCAGGTTGGGTAGTTCAACAGTGCAGGAAGCCTGTGGTGTTTGGTTCTGAGTTGCAGAGCAGAGATCAGTGGAAGTTTAGGTCCTTGTTCAGAAAATACTCAAACCTGCTGTGCCCAGCTTGAGTTTCTCAGTTTCTTTTCCCTGCTCCCTTCAAAGACTGAAGGTTGGTGGCTGTAGAGCAGCAGAGGCAGAGTGTGAACTGCCCAGGGCAGCTGTGGCTGCCCCTGGATCCCTGGAAGTGTCCAAGGCCAGGATGGACAGAGCTTTGGAGCAAGCTGGGATAGTGGAGGGTGTCCCTGGCCAACACACTAAATGTAGGCTGATGCTGGGATTTGAGGAAAAATTTGCCCTGGTTTTTACTAATTTACTAAATTAAAAAAAGAAAAAAAAAAAAAAGAAATACCAAGCACTCTGTGGCTGACAATGAAGAAATGAAAACTTGTGTTCAAAGTTTGCAGAGTGTAGCAGTAACCCTTCAACATCTCAGGAAAAGAACACAGAATCACAGTACCATGAAGGCTTGAAAACACCCTGAGACCATCAAGTTCAACCCAGCACCATCCCTATGCTCACCATTAACCCTGTCCTCAAATGCTGTTGGAACCCTGGGCACAGAAGATTTCAGGGTTTCTGTGCTGACAGGGAATGATCCTCAAAAATACACTGCATTTCACCTGAGGCCATGGAAAAGACTTCCAAAATTGAGTGACAGCACTTGGATTGTGAGTGTGTAGTTGAATAGAAGTGTGTTATATCACAGAGTGAGAGATTTAGAGTTTGGGGTTTTGGGATATAATAATATATATGTAACGAAATAGAGAGCTTAGAGTGTAGCAGCTTCTTCTTCTTCTTCTTCTTCTTCTTCTTCTTCTTCTTCTTCTTTTTCACAAGTTTGGGTGATTTTGTGTGATTGGGTGAAAAAGTCCACAGTGCAGGACATGGATCATTAATTATTAAGTTAGAAGAAAAAATAAGTTAGTTAGCATCCCATAATTGAGTAATTTAAGCCTAAAAGACCTTAGAAGCATAACTGTACCCCATTTTTACTCTATTAACCTCGCAGATAGAAACACTCACAGTCAGTGAAGCTACAACTTAGATAAGAGTTAATAAATATCCAACTCCAAACAAAAATTCTCTCTCACACACTTTTAATCCTGACCCTGAGAAGGAGAACCAGATAAAGCCAAGGGTTCGCATCAGAATGCCACACATTTGTGAACACTTCCAGGGAATGCTCTGGGCAGCCTGTTCCATGAAGAAATTTTTCCCTTGCTGTCTAATCCAAACCCACAGTACTGAGAGTGAGGGCAACATCTAGGTGAAATCATTGTTTTGCACACTACAAACAGCCCACAGAAGTGAAGTTAACACCAGAGCAAGGTGAGATTTGCACACCTGAGATCACACGAATTGGTCCCATTCTGTTGAGGATGGCAGAGCACTGACAGCACACAGAGGAACATCCAGCCCTGCTGCTTCCTGACACAGCAAGGACTTCATTTTCTGCCTGCCTCAGGTTTTGGATTTGTGTGAAGCTAAAAAAAAAAAAAAAAAAAAAATCCCAAACTGCAGCTGAATCCAAACTGCTGTATTTCACAGGGCTTGTAGGAAAGCTCTGGGGATTACAGCTTCCTTGCTATTTTGACACAGAACTTTACCTCCAAGCTGCCCTGAAAAAATAGTCCAAAGTTTGCTCAAGAGGTAACAAAATGTTTTGATTAAGCCAGCCTGAGCTTGAAACCAAAGTATAAACTCAAGAAGTATATGTCGTTTCAGATCACACATAAACATTTCAAATGGATTTTTAATTGAGTTCTCTCTATTTCCTCTCACTTCTCTGAGAAACAGACTCTTCTGTATTTTAGAAAGACAACTTACAAAAAATAAGGCACTCGAGGTGTCCACAGCCACAGGTTCAGAGCTTGACAGGACAAATGCATGTTTCTGTCACGTGTACACCTGATTTACTTGTAGCAAGGATTTTCACACACAAAAGTGCACGTTATTTGAAAACAGCCTGACTTTCTTGATCCTGAAAGCGCCAGCGTGTTTCACTTCTGGTGTTTTTCTTTTTTGTCCCTGGGACAAAGAATAACACAAAAATGATTTCTTCTATTTCAGTGCCTGGTACAGGAGGGCCTTGGAGAGTTCTGCTGTGATGCTGTGTGAGCTGAGTTTATTTGGCCATATATTATTCTCGTTTGATATTTACATGCTGCTGTACTGTGGGGAGAAATTAATCACCCTGCATTTATCAGAGATAAGCTAATCCAACCAAAGCCCATGGTTTAGCAAGGCACAGAGCTTCAGAGGACAGCAGTAAATTTTAACTGGATTTGATTAAGAGGTAATTAGCTAAACCTGTTTACCTTAACCTTTGCTGCAACTGTTGTTTTTACTGGGAGAAGAGTGTCATTAGATTGTGCCTGGGATACAAGTTATGGAGCACACACCACTTCTCACTGTCCAATTTTCATCTGTTACTCAAGGAAGAGGTAGAAAGGTCAGGATCAGATTGCTATTGTACAATCCTCCTGAGATGAGAGCAGAAAGTTTCCTTGACAGAGACAAAATAAGCCACGAAGAACAGTAGTTTATTTTTCAGTAGGATGGAGGGGGGAGTCAAAAGAACACATGTCTACAGCCCTAGACAGACTTTTGCAATAATTCAACTGTCTCAGTAGATTTGAGAGCCATTTGAACTCACTGAGCATTTTGCAGAAACAGGGGAGAGTAATGCCAATTTGCTGCAGACTGCAAAACAGTGCAGCTGAGAAAAGAACTGGGTGAATATATTTTCCAGTGCACTGCATTTTCATAAATTATTTCTAAATGTATTCACTCAAGAGAGTTCAAAGAACCATGGGAAACCAGGCCTTAAATTGCTTTATAGTCATTTAATTGACCAGTTTAGATAACTTGGTTAAAATAAGGGTTTAGATCAGCCTGAACTCTTGGCTTATTCATGGCATTCACCTAATTTGTAATCACATTTGAGAACGGTATGGATTTCTGTTCCTTGCCTGAGGGAACATCAGCTTCATAACAGAAGGCAGATAAAAGTAATTGTGGTTGCTGAAGGGCAAGAGATAAGCTTGGTCTGCAGGTTTGGGGTTTTTTGGTTTTGGGTTTTTTTTTTTTTTTTGGTTAAGCACAAGCAGATTTAATCCCCCAGCTTTTATTCCTAGAAGCTAAAGGAGCACACACCCAAAAAAAATGGCTTTTACCCAGCTTGAAACAGGAGGGTGGCTTCAGGTCACATCTTCAGCCACAGGTTTTCCCAAGAGCTCCCTTACATCCCAGGGAAACAAAAGTTTCCAGCAAATCCACAAGGTCTCTTGTGGAGAGACCAAATGACCTCAGCCAAGCTGGCTCTGGGTGAGGAGAGAGAATTTTGAAGCTCTAAAGCATCAGCATTCTTTCCTGCTTATCCCAACAAGGCTCAGTCTCAAAGAACCAGAGCCTGTGTTGCAAAAAAACAAAAAACAAAAAAAAAAACCCCCAAAAAAAAAACAAAAAACAAAAAAAAACCCAAAAAAAAACCCCAAAACACACAACCCAACAAAATCCACAAAAAAACCTAAAAAAAAAATTTTAAAAAAGCAATTTCACACACCGTTCAGGCATTTAAGGGGGGAAAAAGGATGCACCAGTTATATACACACACTCATGTAAGCTCTGCCCTAAAGCTGATAATTTAACTGCATTTTCCTACCTGAGGTCAGTACCTATTGTTTAACTTTGTTTCAGCCTGTCCAGCTAAGAAGGGAACTTCACAGTGTAGCCTGAATCTTGCACAAAGGAATATCACTTGTTCTTTCAGCAGAATAAGTGCCACGGGTCTTCCATCTGCTTCCCTGCAATCTTACTGGCACCGAAGGGAGGAATGACTTGAAATATAGGAGATTCTTGCAAAAATAAAAATATTTTTAAAAAAATAAATAAAGGTGGGGGGGATTGATTTGCTTCTCCATGAGTTGCCTGTGTTGTTCAGCCTTTCTGTGGGCAGGGGGAAAGCACTCCAGGCTTCACATCAGGGGATTTGGACTGCTCCTGATGGACACAAGGAGCAGAGTTTTACATCTCCTGTCCCCGTGGGCAGCCCAGCTCAAACCTCCCCTGGGTAACCACTGACCTGGCTAAAGCTGGTCTGTCACGCAGGTGTTGGAAATGTCAGTGTTTCGAGCCACAGGAAGGGGTTTATGGGATAAAAGTGGTTTTTTAATGGCATTATTGGCACAACATCTTTGGAGCAGAGAAATAGGTGCTCTTCTTTTTCCATCTGTGGGGGTTTTGTCATTCCTGGTCAGATTTGCTCCTCAGTGGAGCCTCTGGACAGACAGAACAGAAAACACTGGAGATGATGTGTTTGCTGTTTATTTATTAGGTAGTTTTCTCCTTCAAGTCAAAACATGGGACTAAAAGTGAGAGGGAAATTGTCTCTGCGTGTGTGCACATGCACAAGTGAGTTGTCTGTGTAGGCCGTAACTTGATTTCCTCTCCTGATGGAACTGACTGAAATTCACCACAAGAACAGTTTGGAAATCAGGGGAGTGTTTTTTAAGCATTGTGAGGAACCCCAATTCATCTCAGAAAGTAAATTTTTTAAAAAATTTTTTTCTTTTTTTTTTTTTTTTTTTTTTTTTTTTTAATGGAGGCATGAATTTCACTGAACCCTACGAGTTATTTTAAGCCTCAGAATTCCAAATGACTTGTTCTGAGCTTTCTGAAAGAATTAAGGATGTTCATAAGTCTCACAGGTGTCAGGTAAATTGCTGATATCTCACAGGCACTCTCTTCTCCTCAGGAAGTGGCATAAAAGTCACTTGATGTAAGCTCAGTTGCTAAAATGCTGTGATTACAGTGATTCCTGCCAAATTATACAGTCTTATTTTTTCCTTGATGTGAGATTTTGGAAGGAGGGAATCATCTTTTCATTCTTGGATTGGAGGGTACCCAGCTCAGAAATCCTCTTGCTTCTGGCCAGTATCATTGCATAAATGAAAACAATAAAATAGTTTTAAATAATTGAGAAAAATAATAAAATAAATATTACAATGTAACACATCTTAAAATATTTTATCATTCTGTGAAAAAAATGCAATGAGATTATCCCTTTGATGTGTATTTTGCTATGACCAGCTATAAACAAAAAATAGGTATCAGTACAAAATTAATACTAATGTCTTCCAACCCACAAAATTCAACAAGATGTGAGCTCCAAGAAAAGAAGCAAAGCAATTAATGTTGAAATCAGTTGTGTTTGGATAAAACTCTATGTTCTTAGAAAGGCTTTCCTAAGTCCTGGCATCTTTAGTGGAACAGAAATCCATGCCAGTATGACAGTATTAATAAAGTCCATTAAATACAGCCAGAACTTGTTATCCATCATAAATATGAATGTTTAGAGGCAGAAGGGGAGATCTCAATTAGAAAAAGGAAAAGTTTAATTTCTTTTTTTATATAAAATTTACGTTAAAAATTTAGAATTAGTGTACTCACATTGGAATTGATTGCTGGCTCCTCATTTTTTAGGTTATGTGGCTCAAATAAGGAGCATTCTACTCATTTGGAAAGAAAAAAAAATGCAAGTTTCAATAAGAGAAATATTTTTAAAATCTGGTAAAAACTACAGAAGTAAGAAACAGCTGCTGTGAGTCCAAGTTTGTGTGTGTGTCTCTTCTATTTATCCCCTGTAAAGCCAACTGACCATTCAGAGCACCAAAGATTACCTTTTGTGTCAAAAAAAAGGATTGTGAAGGGACATATTTTGGCTGTTCATGAAAGAGGTTTTACTGGAAGCAGTAAGACATTTTATGCTGGCTCCCCCTTCTTTTATGTGTGCTCAGCTTCCATTTTTCATTTAATATTGTTAATTATTCCTCACGTTGGATGTGTGAACTGCATTTGCAGTTGTCCAGGTCCTTTGAGTGTGTGACTTTACAGACCCACACTTGGAATTATTTCATGTTTTCCCTTGCATCAGCAATTTTGTGCCGGGTTTCAAAATCCTTGGATGCTTTTATTAGACTTCATTTTATTTTGGGGTTTTTTTTCCCTCTCTAAGCCAGATCCTTTAAACAAGATTAGTCAAGGCTGAGCCCCTGTGCCACTGGCTCCCAGTGCCAGTTCATGGGGTTTTCTGGTGGCAGAGTTGGTTTTCCACCCAGGAGAACAAAACCATCAGCCTTGCATTTTCCCTCATGTCTTCACTTTTCAATGTACTATTTTAAAGGACTGTTTATGGGACAACACCAAGAAACTCCTCCTTACACCAAGACAATCACCAAGTATTTCCCTCCCTTCTAGATCTGTGACTTCCACAGAACGAGACATTTTTATTTTAAAGCATCCTCAACACATCTGGTCCAGAGTTTCAGGGACATCATAAAAGCAGGAGAAAGCATCACATCAGTCTGGCGAGGGAAAACCTCTCCCCTCTCCCCTTGAGGTGTTCATCAGCTAAGGGCTCTCCAACTGAGGGAAATCAGGGAAATCAAAGCAGGAGGTGTTGGGCAAAGAGAAGAGGCTGTGGGTTTCCATGCAGACACACACCTGAAGCTTTCACAAGTCACACACAAGGTGAATTATTGGTTGCAGCCTCTAGCTTGCTGCATTTGGTACCTGGGGTCCAGGCATCTGAGGGTGCTGGTGGTAACTCCAGGGGCAGGAGGATTCCTGTTGAATATAGGAAAAAACAAAAACAAATGCCTGCTGGGTTTGGACAAAGCCTGAAAAACACCTTTTGATGCGGTGAAATCTCTGCCCAGGTAGCAGAGAGCTGGATGCAGAGACTGCTGTGGATGCTGTGGGAGAGCAGTGTGAGCCGCAAGGGGAATTGCATCCCAAAACAACAGCTGCTTTAGGCATTATTAAGTGTGAAGAGAAATCTTGTGGCTTCCTGGCTTCCAGGACAGTGGCACGGCTGTCAGTCATAGCAAATTTTTTTTTTTTTTTTTTTTTTTTTTTTTTTTTTTTTTTTTTTTTTTGGTCATGCTAAGCCCATTTTCTTGAGGGCAAGTTCCATTCACTGGAAACCCACAGCCTTGCGTAAACCAGCAGCCTCTTCTTCCTCTGTGGTCAGAGGGAAGAGACATCCCTTTCTGGTGGCTGATCCATCCTGTCCTCAGCTGTGTGGGGGAAAAAAAGAGCCATAAAGCTCTCAGAACAGCTGTGTGAAAGCCAGTCTCAGGATGGAGAAATGCAGGAAAGCTCAAAGAAGCAAGGTCAGGAAATAATAATGCTGCATGCTGAATAAAGATGAGCCTTAAAAAACATGCTAAGCAAGGCAGTAGAAATATTTATGCTTAAAAATGAGGCTTTACCCATTGCTGTAGACCATCACAAGTGAGCACTGTTACATGCAAGATGTACATGTGAGTTTACTAATTGGCTTTAGCGAGCACTTGTCAACTTTTAGTGTTTACTATTGGTTAAAAAGTTTTTAAAAGACCAAGTAACTAAGAGAAATCTGTCTGCTGTCGCAGCAGCTGAAGCTGTTTCCATTCCCCTTGCTCAGCTTTGCAAAGTGAGACTGATAATTGTAATTAATAATAATAAATAATAAAAGCTTTGAGACAGCTGCTTTAGCAGTCCCATCCTGTGCTTTGTGTATATATATATATATAAAAAAATATAAATAAAATATATATAAAATATATAATATATATTATAGATAATATATATTTTATATATATATAAATATATTATATATATATATTTTAAAAGTATATATATATATCTCAACACTTGCAGGGATGGTGGCTCCACCACTCCCTGAGCAGCCCATTCCAATCCTTGCCATCCCTCTCAGTGAAGGAAACACCCAATCTAAACCTCCCCTGGCTGATCCTGAGGCTGTTTCCTCTTGTCCTGTCAATGGATACCTTGGCAAAAAGAGTGGCTGGGAGCTGTGAGGAGAGATGACACCTCGTGGTAAGAGCTCAGGGAGAAAGGTTTTTTCCCACGTCCTTTCTCATCCTCAGAAATGTCCCTGAAAACGTCACAGTGTTCCAAACTGCAAGGAAGGCTAAGACAAACTGAATTTATTTCATGGTATCCAAGGGTCTCAGCACATCCCTGTGTGTCCCCTCCACATCCTCCTGTGTGGCACATGGGACGTGTTGGCTGCCCTCACCCCACAGCAGAGCTCACCACAGATAAACACTTTGGGCCAGCAAACAGGCTGCAGTCAACCCTGGCTGATGGCAATTATCCCAAACCTGAACAATCGCTAATTACATCGCAAAAAATCACAGTATTCTGCAGCAGTGCACTATGAAAACTTCAGAAAATCACTCAGCAAGCTTTAAAGGGTGTTTAAAAGCCTCTCATTTGCTAGCAAAGAGAGGGTGCAATTAATTCATAGGCTTGTCAGACTGCAGGCTAGCTTCAGGGTTTGTCTGAAGACAGCTTTTTCACAGGGCAGGGCTTTTTGGACTGTTTTAAACAAATATGTTTTGTTTCCCACTGGCTTTCCTAGATGGAGAATTCAGAAGAAATAATAATAATAATAATAATAATAATAATAATAATAATAATAATAATAATAATAATAATAATAACAACAATAATAATGACAATAATAATAGAAGACACATTTTTTAGCAGTCTGGCTTGCAGAGATTGGACCCATACTAAAATGTTGCTCAGTGTTTGTACTCAGGCACATTTGCATAAGTGAAGTTCCAGGTATTTCAGTCCCTGAGTGTCAGAGGTGTTAGTCAGACTCATTCTCTTAATTTAATTAAATTGCCATGAGAAACTTCAGGGTAGGGTGTTGGGAACCACTATTTATGGAGCTGTTTTAATCTGTGTTTCCAAGGCATTCTCTATCCTAGCCTGGTCTCATGCAGAGATAAAACCACTGAATTGCTAAATACAAATATTTGTGGGCTTTCAAGATTCTTTGCTTTTCGCTCTAAACCTAGAAGAAGAGGGACTTGAGCTGTGAGTTTGCAAGGTGTTATTGTTCCTTTCTTTTTTCTTTTTTTTTTTTTTTTTCCATCCCCAAAAATGCAAAGACTCGGCTGTAAGCATCAACCCAATAGAAATTGCTTCTGAAAACCAGATCTGAGTGGGTTGTGCAGAAAAAAAAAATATTTCTGGCAATTTTGGGGAGTTGAGTTCCACTCACCTGTGCACTGAACTCTCTTGCTGCCTGGAAAAGCACTTCCTCACTGGGCCTGTGTCCATTCTGGTGATGTTTTGCTGCTTTTTGCACTGAAACCCAGAAAATTTAAATTCCTGCCTCTGCTGGCAGGTCCACAGGTTCAGGATGAGGTTTGGGCCTCAGCCCAAAATGGTTTGAGCTTTAAAGTCTGTCTCATCCCACCCCTGCCATGGGCAGGGACCCCTCCCAGTGTGCCAGGTGCTCCCAGCCCCAATGTCAGGCCTGGCCTGGGACACTGCCAGGGGTGCAGGGGAAGCTGCTCTGGGAATTCCATTCCAGCCCCTCCCCACCCTCCCAGCCAGGAATTCCTTCCCAATATCCCACCCCAATCTCTCCTTTCTCAGTGGGAAGCCATTCCCTGTGTCCTGGCCCTCCATCCCTTGTCCCAAGTTCCTCTCCTGGAGTCTCTTTAGACCCTGGAAGGGGCTTTAAGGTT
Organism: Certhia americana; assembly: GCA_018697195.1. Lineage (NCBI taxonomy): Eukaryota > Metazoa > Chordata > Aves > Passeriformes > Certhiidae > Certhia > Certhia americana. The sequence goes on from CM031878.1 coordinate 73,013,405, forward strand.
TCTCCAAACCCTTCTCCTCCCCAGGCTGGACATTCCCAGCTCTCCCAGCCTTTCTTCACACAGGGCCAACATAAAAATTAAAACCAATGTGTGCCACCAGCATTTCCTTCCTTCTCTTTTTGGAGGATTAGCAGCAGCTGCTCTGTTTGCACATGAGGAGCTCCCAGGTCTCTTAGAAGGTTTGGGAAGAGTTTCTTTCCCTTTCTCCTGCCTGTCTTTCCCCCTGAGCACATGGGGTTTTCAGCCTTGGCTGGGCATCCAGGTGAGTTAATCCTCCACAGCTCCTCATGACATCTCAGTAATTAATGCCCCAGATCTCACTGCATGTCCCCTCCTGTTGGAACCCTGGATGCAGAAGATTTCAGGGTTTCTGTGCTGACAGGGAATGATCCTCAAAAATACACTGCATTTCACCTGAGGCCATGGAAAAGGCTTCCAAAATTGAGTGATAGCACTGGGATTGTGAGTGTGTAGTTGAATAGAAGTATGTTATACCACAGGGTGAGAGACTTAGAGTTTGGAGGTTTGAGGTATAATAATATATATGTAACGAAATAGAGAGCTTAGAGTGTAGCAGCTTCTTCTTCTCTCTTCTTCTCCTTCTTCTTGTTCTTCTCTTTTCTTCTCCTTCTCCTTCTCCTCATTCTCCACAAGTTTGGGTGATTTTGTGTGATTGGTTGGAAAAGTCTGCAGTGTGGAACAGGGGTGATTAGTAATTGGGTTAGAAGTTAAAATAAATTAGTTGGCATCTCATCATTGGGTAGTTTAGGCTTAAAAGACCTTGCAGTCATTACTCTCTACTCCATTTCTGCTCTGTTAACTCAGCATGGAGAAGCACTCATGGCCAGTGAGGTTGTAACTGAGATAAGGAACAATAAACCTCCAAGTCCTAACAAGAATTCTGTTCCTCATACTTTTAATCCTGAGAAGAAGAACCTGGTAAAGCAAAAGAGTTTCCATACCCTCTGAGCAGCACAGCTCTGATTGAATTGCCTCATAATATACACTCATAACAAGTACTTTCCTGATTGTCCCTAGGCAGATTCTTGGATGAAAATCTGTGAGAAAGCATAAAGGCAGCAACACTGTGCAAGAGCCCAAAAAAGCACAATAAAACACAATCTTGTACCTCTTTGTTACCCTCTAATACCATCAAAACAGTAAATTTCTTTTTTAAGATATACAAGGAGCAAATTAAGGATAAAATCTCGCTGCATCCTCTGTTTCCTCAGCCCCTCAGCTGTACAAAGTAAGACCTTGAGATGGATTTTATGGAATCATAAGGTCATTAATGCTGAAAAATATGTTTCTTTAGTGTAACAGCTTCCACAGAAAGGGATACAGTTTCAAAGCACAGTGTGACACTTGAGCTGTGCTGCTGCAGTTTGTGGGGCAGAATTGTCACTCAAAGATTCATTTTAATAAGACTTTTAAAGGGAAAAAGTCCTGAGTGAGTGAGTTACCAGAGATTTGATACCTGCAGCAGCAGTGGTGCTCTATCAGTAACCTCCAGCAAGGCTGCAGATAAAGAATGAACCCATGGAAATCACACTGTAAATGAAAACCCTGTGCATGAACACCAAAGATTACAGTTGATTTTTCAATCTTCAGTAGGGTTCAGAATTGCCCAAAATGTACTTGGCATCCCTGGCTCTAAACATCACCATGGCTCAAAGATTCAAGGCCTCTCTCTCTCTCTCTCTCTCTCCAATCAGTGGGTGCATTAGGGTTATAAAATCACTTATTTCGAGATGTCTTAAAACAAGCAATGCTGTTTCCATAATTCCTGTGCTACAAGAAGCTCCCTCTGGACTGGCTTCTCCCTCTGCCTTCAATTCTATGCAAAATATGGACCCAAGCCTGCCCCTGGACCATTATTTTTGCAGTTGTGGGCAGAAAACTACACTAAAACTCCTAATTTATAATGTAAGATCAGACTAAAGACCATGGTCAACTGCTTACAAAGGCTTTTAACCAAACAAAAGAAAGAAAAATTCACATTTTCATTTCATTTTTTTAATTTTTTTTTCTTTCCTAACATCACACATGAATGCTTCATTTCCAAATGCTTTTTTTGCTTGCTTGGTTTTCTGGGGGTGAGAGAGGGTTAAATTAAATATTAATTAAACTGCTGTTCAAGTTTAATTACAAAATTAAAGAATTTAATTAAATTAATTAAATTTTAAAATTTAAAATTAATTACATATTAAAGTTTAAAACAAATGTTGGGGGTTTTTTCATTTCAAATTCAAATATATCTAGGCCAAATGCATCCAGCCTTATACTCCACACACACATACACACACCCCTTGGGTGCTGCAACAGTGCAGAAATCAAACTTTCTTTAACTGCATTACTTTTAAATGTCTCATAATAGTTCTGTATCCCAACAGCTCTGTTGTAGGGTTTTAGTTTTTCTTTTCAAACCTCTTGAAAATCTCATTTCTCCCCCCATATCATGCATTTGAAACAAGTCTGCTAAAAGGTAAGGTTTTATAAACGTGACCTTGGTAACTTTTCAAGGAACTCTGAGCATAATATTTAACAAGAAAACAAAACCACTTAGCCAAAGCTTTTAAAAATGGACTAAAACACATGAATTAGATTTGTTGGTAACTCAAACAGCAGAAATATTATCCTGTCTGCAGCCTGTTTGAGACGTTACATACGCTCTGCTGGGAGTCAGATGAATTTAAAGAACAGGGCTTGAAACTTCATTTACTTCAAAATGCAGTTCATGCAGACTACACACATAATGTGCACTTACTGGGATGTTAAGTGCTAGAAATGAGCTGTTGCTGTGACTTGGAGAGGTATGAGGGGGTCCTCCCTCTCGGGTTTATAAAAAAATATTTTTTGTGTTTGTCTCTGTTTCCAGCTCTTTACCGCTGACCTCAGAATGTAAAGTTTTGTTTTCCTCAGCCAGAGATCTTGAAAAGGAAAGGCTGTGAGTCGTTTCTTCTTAAGTTTTCTTCGTAGTTTATCATTTCTTATCAATACATTCTGTTCCTGACCTGCAGAGCTCTTCATTGCAGGTCAGTCCAAGGCACAAAACCCCAAATCATCAAATCACGAAATTCCAAATATTCAATACCAAATACTAAATGCTCAAAACTCCCACCTTCAGGGTGGTGTGGATATTTATACTACAATCCACATAATCAGTATTCATAATACTTCTCCAATAACTATTATCCATTTTAGAAGGTCAGACTCTATTCTAAGCCAACCATAATGTGCCACCTCACTGAAGAACATGGAGCAGATGAGGAAGAAGGAGGAAGCCCAAAAGCCACGTGGACTTCTCCATCTTGTCTTCACCTGTCTGCCATCCTAAAAACCCCATCTATCTAAAATTCTCACCCTGTGATAAAACTACACACTATTCTACTCTCTAATACACACTCTTGAAAACTCTGCTTCATCCCAGAGCCTAAAAGCCCTTTTTCCATGAGCAAAGGTTAAAAACACTGTTTGTCAGAGATCTTAAAATCTCTTAAACATGCACAGAAATATTTCTCGTAATTCCAGACTCCGACACCTTCCCCCCACCCAAAACAAGGATTTTGAATGTCTTTCCTGTTTGCAGTGGCTTCTACGTGTGTTGGGGGCTCATGAGGAAACCCCAGTGAGGGATTCAAAGCAATGTGGAAACACCAAAACTTTGCTGTCTAAATGTTAACATCTCGATGCCAGCAGCAAGATGCTGAGCAGCATGCGCAGAAGAAAACAGATGGGTTTTATTTCTGGACATTGTATTTACATTTATTTTTAAGGATGCATTTGGCTTTGACTCCACAATGGCCTGTCTCTATACTACTTTATCCCAATATCAAATCACCACCTCATCAAAAAATTGCAGTTGGAAGGGGATTTTTTAAAGAAAATGGGCATGACCATGGAAGAGTCCCCTCCAAATAAAACCAGTGTGGACAGTTTTTCTTTTTTTTTCTTTAAGAGTTTCCTCTGATAAGTCAATCCCCTATAAGAATTTCCTGCAGAAATAAATTATTTTGTGCTGTAGAGAACTCAATGTGGATTGAGAGGATTTACGGATCCCTATATTGCAAATTTGGTAATGAAGATATTCCTAGCAACCATTACAGAATTAAGAAATAATTAAGACAAAAAATTAAGACAAAAAATTTAAAAGTAGTGATGAAATCTTTGTTCTTATGTGACACAATAATAATTGCAATTTTACTTTTGATTTTATTAGTTTAGGAGGAAAATTTCATTTTTTTCAAGGGAAAAAGAAGGTGGAAGTAGTTAATCTCAAGTTAGTTCTCATCCCCTTTAAGGAACAAAGAAAACTGAATTTTTAATCTCTTAGCAAGTAGGAGGCATTGCAAAGTTCTGTGCATTGGAAAGGTACTAGTGCACAGTAATTTGCTACCAGCACACTAACCTGGAAAATTAAGAAAGTTTCCCTTAAGAAAAAGAAGAGAGATTTTACAAAACTACTGTCTTTTTGTCTACATTGGAACTACGTTTTTTAGGTCTTCTATGGTATTATCCTTAACACAGAAGGAGGTTGTGGGGGACACTGTTGCCTTTTTTAATTAGCTACCTGGAAGCAGATTATTTAGATAATCTAAATTACCTACAAAGCGATTAAGGCTTTACTTCAGATTTGTCCATTTTGAGGTTATCTAACATTACACTGAAAGCTTTTTATTTAAAAGTTTACCTAGATATGCCATCCTGAAGGAGTTTGAGCTCTGTGGAGAGGTGTTGGAACCCTAGACAAAGAAAATTTCAGACTTTCTGTGCTGACAGGGACTGCTCCTCAAAGATACACTGCATTTCACGTGAGGCCATGGAAAAGGCTTTCAAAATTGAGTGATAGCGCTGGGATTGTGAGTGTGTAGTTGAATAGGAGTGTTATATCAGAAAGTGTTATATCAGAAATTTAGAATTTAAGATTTGGAGAGACAGTAATACGTATGTAACAAAACAGAGAGTTTAAGGCATGGATTAGTCCTTCTTCTTCTCATTCTTCTTCTTAAATTTAAGTAATTTTGTGTAATTAGTTGAAAAAGTCTGCAGCGCAGAGAACACAGGTTGTTAGTTATTGAGTTAAAAATAACAAAAAAGTTAATTATCATCTTATAATTAGGTAATTTCAGCTTAAAGAGACCTTGAAGACAGAACTCTGCACTCCATTTCTGCTCTATTACCTTTGCATGTAGAAGCAGTCACAGTCAGTGAGGCTGTAACAGACATTAAAAAAAAAAATAAACATCTAAATCCAAACAAAAATCTGTCTCTCTCACTTTTAATCCTGACCCTGAAAAGAAGAACCAGATAAAGCCAAAGAATACAACTCACAGGTGGAACCAGAAAGCTGCAATTGTCCTGGCACCGCTTCTCAGAGGCAGCAAGCTGCAGACATTGCACATTCCTCAGGATCTCCCTCGAAATAAAATTCCACAGCAAGTGCAAGACGTTTGTTTCCCAACACACAACACCCCAGTGTGATTCAGTCTGGAACATTCTACAACTTTTGATTCTTTTTTTTTTGTTTGGATTTTTTCTTTTTTAAATACTCAAAAAAAAACTCACTGGGAAGCTTTTGCAGTCTTCTTTTGCCTCGCTCTCCACCCAGCTCAGTCATTACTGAGAATTAAGTCTACTAGAAACAGGTACAGTTGTCAGTCTATGTTGTGGCCTGTATTTGTTGCATTTAACTGGCTTATTGTTAAAGTTTTAACATTCATGGTTTGTTCTTATGTTCCCCCATGTTCTCCCCGAGCTGGTTTATTCCTGAAGTTGTATCCTCCCCTAAGTTATAAGTTAACTTATCCCTAAATTAAGGGATATACCATGACCTTATATGGTACATCCCTGCCCTTTGTTCTGGCACCTTCCCTGTCTGAAGTAAACCCCCTTTTGTCCTTCCTGAATTTCCCTAGCTAGCTATGCTGTGGGAAGGGCAGGAGAGCTCCTTCACAACTGAAATCAAAGACCAAGGGCTGATTTTCCTCCAGGATGGAGCTGGAGTTTATTCTTGGCAGGAGTCCGGGAGGAAAAAGAAGCAGAGGGGATCTTTTCCCAGATTATTCAAACTTTGGGAAAGGGGCGGGGAGACATGCAGCATCAGCCAATGGGACAGGGAGGAGTGGGGATAAGCACATCACACTACACAGAAACACTTGGGGGACGGATATAAGCATATGCACTACCACACCTGTCAATCACTGTCACCCCACCCCTTGTTCTGGCACCTTCCATGTCAATCACTGTCACCCCACCCCTTGTTCTGGCACCTTCCATGTCACCCCATCCCTGAACCAATCCTTTGAGCATCCCACCCCCTGGGTGTTCCTGGGTGTGTCCCAAACCTCGACGCCCCACTGGACCACATGCCCTGCCCTCTCCTCCCACTTACCCCAGCTGCTGTAATCCCTTCCCTCTGCCCCTGCTCATCCCTCCCTGGCTTTTTTTTGGTACCCACCCCTTGCTCTGCTGCTGTATAAAATCCCCAGCACAGCAGCACTTGGGGCTCTTTGTTCCTGACCCCTTCAACCTGAAAAAACCTCCTGTTGGAACCTCAGCACTGAAAAGCCTCCTCCTTCTCCTTTTCCCACCCCCTGACTGTGCTGAGAGCCCTTCCAGTGCAGAGCAAACAGCTCTAAAGGTTCAGCTGTGGCCACAAACCCCACTCTGCAGTTGTTCCCCATACCTGGTGCAGCCCCGGGGTTCCCTTAACTAGCCCAGGCAGTGGTGGGCTGCATCAAGCCTACAGAAGACAGGTACATTTATACCTCTCTTAATATGATGCAGAAAATGAGTATTTCATCAAGAGAGCAACCTGTCCTCTTGTCCTCTGGAAAATGTCTGTGGTGTGGCACAAACCATGGGTCTGTGATAGACACCCCCCCAACACCGCTGTCATACAATGAAGAAATAATTACATGGAGAAAAAAATTATTATCCTAATTTTCCATGTAATATACATATTTCTTGTTTCAACTGACTGCTTTTTACAGGAAATGCCAGAGAAGGAGAAGGAATAGCTGTGAGAGAAATAGATTCTATTCTGCAAAGGCACTGTACTTGGCAGTACAGAGCTTTTCCAGAACACCTCTGAAGAAGGAATTCAAGTATGGTTGAAAGAGCCATCAGAGGAGAAAAAAACCCAATCATGAATAGAGACAAAATGATTCCAATTTGCTGAGATGAGAGAACACCCAGAAAACTAGAAAAAGCCACAGTTATACACCAACCTGGCTGGTTGAAAGAGACAAAAAAACTGTAGCTACCATAAGAAATAATGCTTGATACAGCAGGAAAACAATTAATTTTAAAAAAATAAGTCTGGTGGTACCACAGAGAGATCCGTGCAAACATCTTTTGAAATGTGCAGGGTGACATGTGGGGTTTTCAGCATATATAAAGCACACGTGCATAAAATTGTATGTATGAAGGGGGTTATGGAGTCAGCCAGTAGATCTGTGGAGAACCCATCTGCAGCACTGGCAGAAAATTTACAGCAGAAGGGTCTGAAAACAATGGCATAAACACATGGAAAGGCTCCACAGGAAAAGAAACTGGCAACATCTGGTGTTGGAACTCTGGGCACAGAAGATTTCAGGATTTCTGTGCTGACAGGGACTGCTCCTCAAAGATACACTGCATTTCACCTGAGGCCATGGAAAAGACTTCCAAAATTGATAGCACTGGGATTATGAGTGTGTGGTTGAATAGAAGTGTGTTATCTCACAGAGTGAAAAATTTACAATTTTACATTTTGAGATATAGTAGTATATATGCAACAAGATGGAGAGTTTAAGACGTAAATTAGTCCTTCTTTTTCTCCTTCATAAAATTAAGTAATTGTGTGTAATTTGTTGGGAAAAAGTCCACAGTGCAGAACACGAGTAGTTAAATTATTAAGTTAAAAATAAAAATCATGTTAGTTAACATCTCATAATTAGGTAGTTTAAGCTTAAAAAACATTAAAGGCAAAACTCCATGTGCCATTTCTACTCTGTTAACTTAGTGCGTGACTCACAGTCAGTAAGACTGTAACATAAACAAAAACTAATGAACAACAAAATCCAAACAGTAATTCTGCCTCCCAGAATTACTTTTAATCCTAACCCTGAAAAAAAGAACCAAATAAAACGAAAAGGTACACCTCACAATCTGGAACATTTATTTCAGAGAGGGTACTCAGAGAAGGTAACTGAGGGATGATTTCAGAGATAATTTCAAAAGCACATTGACTGAAGAGTGGTTGCCTCATGTTTTCTTAAAATAATTATAAAACCACACACTGTTCAATGACCTGGCAGCTTATTTTATACAAAACAATAATAAAGCTGCGAAATTGATTGTCACTGGCCAGTACAGCAGCACAAAACATACCACAGGTACAGAATGCATACAACTTCCTGCAATAATATAATTACCTCAAATGATATAAAAGCAGCAAAGTCACTCTTAGTGAGACTCTCATTCTCCTCAGAATCACAGCCACTCATAACAAAATCTTTAACTGGTGGTCACACAGCTAATTGCATATCCCTACATATATCTTGTAAACACATAAGGTTAGACAGATACTTATGAACCCAGCTGAGCCCATTATAGCATTCCAGGCTAAATATTATATCTTTATTATGCATTAGAATGAATAAGATAATGAAAACATCTTGCTTTCTAAAATAAAATTAAAGATAACTAGTATTGATGTGCTACATTCATTACAGAGAGTGAGTAATTCATATCGAGTATAATAGGAGAAAAGTAAAAAATATTCTTAGAGTAATCAATTTATCCTCATTTTGTGTCTATGAATTCTAAACCACTTAGATATTAAAATCTAAAATTAAGTGATAAATTATAATTAGGTGTGGGGAATAGTTCTGTCATTGTTTAGGTTTTGGGTGGGGGTATTTTTTAATACTATCTGAAGATGTTTCATGAGTGTCTTGTTTGATTCTTTGGAAAACCAGCAGCAAAGTCCAATACAAACTTATTTCACTGGGCATGCACATACCTATACTTGCTGACTTGTTAAAAATTGTTCTGGAAGCACATTTCTTCAATTTGGCCCTGGAAAACTCTTCTTATACATTCAAAAGCTGCCTTACACAAACCTTCCCACGAACTGATTTCAGATTTGTGGAGCTCACTCTGCAGCATCCCTATTCAGCAGAAAAGCTGGGCAAAAGGGTGCAGTGCCTTCTCAAGGATAATCCATTTTTTTCTTGGCAGAAAAGAACGTTGCAGCATCCTCCCACCCAGGTGACACTGAGCTGTCACCCAAACTGCATAATTGCAATAATTCCTGCCCAGGGGACCTTCCTCGGGGATGCTGCACCTTTCCCTGCTAATGAAGCCCAGCACAAAGTGCAGCCTGGGCATTTACATGTTAATGGGGCTTTGTGCAGGGGGTTGCTTTATTCGGCACACACTGGAAGGAAGGTGTTAACAGAAACCTTTAGCCAGAGACAGACAGGGTTAATTAGGACATATGGAATGGGATCTGAGTGACAAGAGACATTAAAATTAAACCCTGTTTATCCAGCTGGAGCAGGACAAGGGAGGGGGGTGTGGGAAATGCCTCCTTTGACCCACACAAAAACCTTTTCTGCCACAGGATTTAGGGGCAGTGTTTTCCCACTGGCACAGCTCCACCAGTGGCTGGGGCATCTGCGTGGAGGAGATGTGGATCCACCATCATCCCTTCATCCCTTTCCTGACTCCTGCCAAATCCTGTGAGAGGGTCGAAACTCAGGAACAATCCTGACAAGGAGAAATTATCTGTAAAAGTAGCAGCAAGGTGTTTTCAGCAAAACGGTGTGAGTTTCAGGCCAAATCTATAAATATGTGCCCTGACCTGCACATTATACAGGTGGTTTTGGTGTTAAAAGCACTTGAGGATAATCAGGGACTCTAGTTAACAGTCTTCATCCATGCCTGGGTCTTCCAGGATTTTTAGGACTTTTTAAGGAGAAGAAAATTGTAGGGTTGTTATGATTAACCTAATGTCATAGCAAGAACAAAAGGCAAAATAAAATTAACAAAACAATGCCTGATTCTTTCAGCAGAACAGTTTGATAATTCCGTAATGGTATTTCAGACTCTATGCTATCACTTTGTTTTAGGACAGGATGCAAAAAGAGCTTTTTCTTCCCTCTTAAGCAGAACATGCTCGGTGACTCTTTCCTTATTTAACATCTTTTCCTATGTTAAATATATTGCTCTTTGCTGAGTTCTGTGGATAATGACTTCACCTCAGGGTCAAAGAAGGAATAGTTGACCAATATTTCCACTAGCTCAGTTCTCAGATGTTGCTGCCCTATTTGCTCTCAAATAGATAATGGATTACTGCAACCAAGGCAAGAGCAGAGCATTTGGTTACTCCCTAGCTTGTTATTTGATAGTTGCATTTCAGACCTTGAAAAGGCTTCTTTTTCTCTTGTTTTGTTGGGTTTTTTTCATGCCCTACAGGTTTTTTCTTTCAGTACTGTACCAGTTGATTTAACAAATACTACAGCTCCACCCTACAAACTTTATTTCTATTCCTGCATCTTTCTACCCACAACACTGTTACTGCCATATTTCAAAGCAGATTTTAAAATTGGATGTTCGGTTCTTGTTTCTAGCAGAAGACTGATGCTTTTCATATCACATCTGGAAAGGCTTTTTTTAAAAAAATTTTAAAAACCCAGGTCTTATTTTCCCTTTTCTTTTTATTCTGGTGTGTGCCAGTTAATGCATAGCTTATTCATTGTAAGCAGAACTACATTTGACTGATTGATAAGAAGCCTCTGCTTGCTCAGAGCACTGTATCTGTCATCCTGGAGGAAGCAAAATGACAGAAATGACAGCCAGCATGTAGGACGAGGGTATCAAGAGAGAAACAGTGTTCCTCGACCATAATGCCACTAAAATGGAAAAGAAAAAGAAAATAAGATTGAACTGAAACATCCAACAGTCACAAGCATCTCTCTTTTCAGCACAGAAGCAATTGCTGCATTGTTCACTTAAAAAAAAGAAAATTAAATTATGCAATGCAACAACAAACTTCTGCTAGAAATGGACAAAGGCAGGAAAGCCCTGCTCCCAACTCTGTGTTGTACAAAGGGCTCAGGGTTCTGTGGTTCAAGAACTGGCCATGGTGCCATCTCTGGAGAATACTGATATTATTCCTGCATTAAATATTCTCTGGGCTTAGGTCTGTTGGAAGTTCCCTGATGTTGGACCAACTGGAATCACATTTACACTGCAGGAATGGACCTAACAGAGAAATATTACCTTGTTATTATTGGGGCTGTTACGAGACTCTGTGGCTAAAATGTGGAAAAGAAAGTTTCTCCATTTTTAAGAAAACTGCCTGTGTTTCACAGCAGGTGGGATGAAAGGGGTAAAAATAAGGGGTGGGATAATTAAAAGTGCTCAACCAGGCTCCTGATGCCTTGGAGTGGCTACCTGGAACAGAGGCTAGAATAAAGCAGGTATTTATTGAAGGCCTTCAGAGGATGCACCTTGGGCAGTGAAAAGCCTTGCAGAGGCTACACACTGATGGATGATGGTCACGAGTTTGTCACACAATTATAAGTTTGATCTATTTGCATATGGAGGTTAATTCTCTAATTACAGATTCAGCTAATGAAGTCATTCATCCACAGTTTTCTGTTCCCCTAATTCACTTCTGTTTGTACTTTTTGGTCCTGAGGCTGTGGTGTATCCCTGAGTTCCAGGCCCAGAGGGATTGTTCTGTCTGACCAGACAGATTTTTGAGGCAGAGAAGGAAACTGTGTTATTCTCCCCATTCTTTCCATCATGTAATCTCTTGTAGGCTGAGTTTAATTTGTTAAAAAGCAGTTTTTCAGGTCTCCTTACTGCAAAAGAAGACAGTAACTAACACTCTGTACGGAGTTCAGAGCTATGCACTAATGCAGTACAGTCTCAAGCTGTGCCAAGGGAAATACAGGCTGGATATCACAAAAAAGTTTTTCACAGAAAGAGTGATAAAGTGCTGAAATGTTCTGCCTAGGGAGGTGGTGGAGTCACCATCCCTGGATGTGTTTAAAAACAGAATGGATGTGGCACTGGGTTCCAGGGTCTGGGTGAGGTGTTAGGGCAGGGGTTGGACTCGATGATCCTGGAGGTCTCTTCAACCTACTCATTCTGTGAATTCTGTGAAAAAATGTAAAAGCTAAAATCCTAAAGTAGCGATTCATGCAGAGCAGGCCAGGAGCTTCCTCCAGCACAGCTCTACCTCCCAGCCACTGTCCACTTGGCAACTCCTGAAGAGCCACCAGAAACCTCACTCCTTTTAGAAAACCTGCTCTGCCAGGAGCCAGAGGCACCTGGGAGATGCTCCCCGTGATGGTGTGTGCCTTGGCAGCTGAACAAAGGAGGCTTTTTTTGCCCCAGGAATGAAGCCACAAAAAAAACCCCAAAACCAACCAAACAAACAAAAAAACCCTGCTGCTGCCCCTCCTTCTGCAAGGAGGGCATCTTTGATCAAACCAGCACAACACCAGCAAAACCCATCCAAGGCTTGTGCAACCCTGGGGCGTGTGGCCACCTGAAGAGCAGGAGTTGTGGCAGCATTTGTGGGGAGCTCATAACTGCAGGATCAAAGTGATTAATGGACAGCAGTGATGGTTGTCTGGGTTGTTTGTCATGATACAGGCCAGTTGCACTCCTGATAGATTGAGGTCATGGAGGGGGAGTGGAAGAGGTCCTGTCATATATCCCTCATCAGGTTTTCATTTGTCTGTGAGTTAGGGTTGTGGTAGCAGTGGGAAAAGGGTCTCATCTGAGTGTTTATTTTTCTAGCCTGAAGGGCTCTGTTCCTCAAACATGCTTGTGTTTGATACCTGAAAGGGAGACATCAGCATGAGGGATTTGCAACTCGACTCACTGACCTGTGCTGCCAGTCAAATTCCAAAAGTAAAATCTAGAGCTTGGGAGCCTTAAAAAAAAAAAAAAAAAAAAAAATACAAGACAGAGCAGCACAGGTCTTTAAAGAGCCACACAGACCAGCCTTTGAGCATGGTGTGCCCACCACATGTGTGCCCCATGCAGATGCTGGGTCAGTGTGCTCTGCTCTGCAGTACAAAAACACACAGAAAACCCCTAAAAACAGATCCCTATTGCACCTCCACAGAAAATGCTGACAGTACTACTCAGAGTTTGCAAAATCAGGCCCTTCACTTTTTTCTGGTGGATGGAGTATTTAATTCACTACTCCACCTGACACTCACACACAACTAAGTACAGTCAGTCAAAGATCTTGGCTGCAAAATTTTGCCCAAAACTCAGCATTCCTCATTTCTGAAGTGCCACTCCCTCCAGTGACAACAAAATAAATTTTATTATCTAAAGAGCATTTCTTTTTTAAAAAAACAGACCTCATTTTTTTAAAAAAAAAACCTCCAAAGCTTTAAAGTCATTCTGCGACTTTATCTTCTGCAGCAGGTTTGCCATCCCAGACATGTACAAACCAAGTAGGAGGATGGTGCATTCAGCTCTGTATTCCCTAAATCAGCCTGGGAAATCCGAATAAATTCAGCAGCTGTGGAAATGGTGCACCAGAGGCTCCAGCACTGCAGCCTAGGAGCTGGAAAAAAAGCAGTGGATGCAAAATGTTTGGCATTTCAGACACCTCTTAGTGAGGGTGTGCACAGGGTGTGTGGTGAATTTTGTGCAGTACCCAAAATTCTCACTAGGTTTCCGATGGCACAAACAGCTGAAGAATAACCATTAAAATATTATCCTGTGTCTTAACATCTGTCCAAGTGGGCTTTGCTCCTTCTTGAGCTTCCCTCAGGATAATGAGGGCTAATTAAAACCAGTCCCTTTTCCACACAACTCCGACACGCATCCAATGCTCCTCACAGCCCAGGTGTGTTTCGCTCTCATTAATGACTTTATATTAATTAACACGGAGCAGAGGGAAGGGGATGGTCTCTCATTAGCAGCAGGCACAAGGTGGTGGAGCTGCTACACTCTGTACTGGTGCTATCCAGTGCCAAAGAGGGGGTGTTTTCCCCCAAGGACCTCACAGAGTGTGCCCATCCCTTCAGCATTAGTGACCAACAGCCCCCAAAATCTCCCTGAGACACTGCTGAAGAAGGAATTTTCCCCTAGTTTACAGAGAGGCAATCTCGGGTTTATAAAAATTTATGTTTGTTTTTGTCTCTGTTAATCGGCTGTTTCTCACTGACCCGAGAATGTACAATTTTGTTTTCCCAGAGAGTTTGAAGAACCTGGTCGCGAGGCTTTTCTCTTGTGTTTTCTTTATTATTTATTATTTTTTATCAATACATTCTGTTCCTGACCTGCAGAACTTTTCATTGCAGGTCAGTTCAAGGCACAAAACTCCAAATCCCCACTACCAAATACCAAATACAAAATGCAAAATGCTCCCACCCTCAGGGTGGCGTGGATATTTATACTACAATCCACATAATCAGTATTTATAATACTTCTCCAATAACTATTATCCATTTTAGAAGGTCAGACTCGACTCTGAACCAACCATAATGTGCCACCTCACTGCAGAACATGGAGCAGGTGAGGAAGAAGAAGAAACCCAAAAGCCACGTGGACTTCTCCATCTTGTCTTCACCTGCCTGACCATCCTAAAAACCCCATCTATCTAAAATTCTCACCCTGGGATAAAACTACACACTATTCTACTGTCTAATACACACTCTTGAAAACTCTGCTTCATTCCAGAGCCTAAAAGCCCTTTTTCCATGAGCAAAGGTTAAAAACACTGTTTGTCAGAGATCCTAAAATCTCTTAAACATGCAAAGAAATATTTTTCATAATTCCAGACTCCAACAAGGCAAGGCCAGAGCATCACTGCCATCCAGCCTCAGCTGTGCCCTGTCACCTCTTTACATGCCAGTTCAGGGATTTCATTTTGCTTCCTAATTAGGCAGCCAGGGAAATATGAAAGACAAAGCAGCCAGGTATAAATATAGGAATCCTTCATTTACTGAAGGAGCTAATAAGGCACAAACCTGCTCTCATTTGTACTTTATCAGATAAGTGAAAAGAGGGTGGGGGGGAAAGACACACAATTTAAACATATGCTTCCAATTTTCTCAGAACTAATAAATGGAAAATACTGCTCTGTCATTAACCATTTTCATATTTATTCTGCAGTATATAAGGTTAGAGGTGGCTCATGTTTCTGTGGCAACTGTTGTGGAAACAAAAATTCTTTGTGCCATAGTCTTATGTTAATTAAAAGTTACAGCATGAAAACACCTCAACTACTTCAAAACATGTTCAGTTATTTAGTTCAAATTCAGGACTGAGTTAGTCATCCAAGTCAAATATAATCTGCAGACCCAAGAGAAAGACATATTAGGATTTCCTCAATCTTAGCTTCCCTATTACATGAGAAATGTGAGTTAAAATGCTCTTTATTAAATAGAACATCACTTCTGTTAACCCAAATGGATATCCAAGAACCTGCCAAACAAAACCATCTTTATTGAGTAGAGAAATTGTCTCATAACAATGCATTCAAAAATCTGTTCACTTTTATTTTAGAGAAATCCAAGAAATCAGGTATTAAGGACTCTTATTTTTTTGTTTGTTTGGTTTTGCCAGTTAATTTGGGGTTTTTTTTATTTCTTTCTTGCAGGAAAAGTAATTCTGTCTTTCTGCAATGCAAAATCTGTGCCCTTTATCCCAAATCTCTAGAGGTTTATGTCTTTTCAACTGGTGGCCCTGTTCCCCAGAGATTTCCAAACCCCTCAGCTGGTTCCCCAGCTGTTTCTGTCGTCCACTCACCCTCTCAGAAAGTCTCAGTGTTCATAGCTCCAACACTAAAACAATCAGTGCAGGATGGCAGATTTTTGATACACTCTAAGGGATACCAGCAGGGAGAAGGTGGTTATTAATTACACTTTCTATTTTTACAAACATGCCCACTAAATCAGACAGAATTCGTGAAACTGGTGTTGAAAACTCTCTTTTTTGTGTGTATTCCTGAAAATTTAGTACTCAGCAACTTTTCCTTGCTTTTTTTTTTTTTAATTTGCTGTGCTAAGAAGTTCTGGAGGCCATTGGAGCTGATGGTCGCAGGAATCTGTATGATTTAATATTTGTAATTCAGGTTAGTCTGATCCTCCTGAAGTGGCATCAGTTATTAGATCATATTTAATGCTTTTCATACACATAACAGGAAGCCTCTTCCTGCTTAGGACTGTCAGAGCAAGGGAAATGTTGGGGTCACACTTCCCTGTGACAGAAGCTAGTTTTTGGACCAAAAAAAAAAAGTTAAAATACTAATTTTTAATTCTCAGTGCCCCCATGAAGAAAAGGGGAACAGAAACTGTGTCCTGAGGCTGTTTTCTTTGGCCTTCCTGAGGTTCTTTTCAGGTATTTTTTTAAATCTCCTTTGAGACAAGATATATGACGCAACATTGACAAAACTGTAAATCCAGTGGTGATGTCATCCAGGAAAAATCCCAGCAGTTAGGTACCAGGAGCTGCCCAGTTTGCAATGCTGGACAGCAAGATGTTCTCAGTGGCTGATTTGCACTGGATATTTCATGCATTTCTTATTTGCTAAAGTAGGTGATCATCAGTTTCCAATGACTTGTTTTGACCTTATTCAATGGAAAATGAGGTGCTATTTCTGGCATGCTTATGAACCTACTGTTTAGTCCTGAAAGTTTTGCAAGAAAAGGGATAATAAATAGTTATTCACTTCCACTGAATAGCTTTGTAGATTATGTGCTGAGGGCAATAACAGCTGCTTCTCGTTACCAAAAAGGCCTCCTACCATGTGCACTGCTAACACACCAAGCTAAGGTCAAGCCGAGTAGCAGGTTTTTTTTTCCCCCAACATTGTTTAAAAGCTTTTAAATAAAACCATATTAGAAATACAGTCACCTCTGGAAACCGATTTTCAAAAGCAAAGTCAGAAGAGCTGTGAGGGTTTTAAAAAAAAAAATCTTCTTTGTTTCTGATTTGGAAGGCTTTTTTTCTGTGTTGAAGGCTTCCTTTATGCTGCTAAACTCTGGAGATTTTTTCTTCTGGAAAAGCCTTTTTTAATGTCCTCCTTTATTTTGTTTTCGTTCTTTTGGGTTTTTTGGGGTTTTTTGATGCTTATTGATTTGCTTTTGTTTGTTTGTTGTTTATTTGGGTTTGGGGTTTTTTTGTTACCCTACTCTATATCTTCTTCAGAAGAGCACTACCATAATCCAGGTGACTGCTCTGGAAGTTTACACATTGCTAATTTTCCCTGCCATGTACAAAGCAGGGCTGTGCCATTCCCATCCCTGTGGTCAGCATGGCAGGGCTGAGTTTGGAGAGGAGGAGGAGGAGGAAGAGGAGGAAGTGGTGTCAGAGTCTGGAATTATGAGAAATATTTCTTTGCATGTTTAAGAGATTTTAAGAGCTCTGACAAACAGTGTTTTTAACCTTTGCTCATGGAAAAAGGGCTTTTAGGCTCTGGAATGAAGCAGAGTTTTCAAGAGTGTGTATTAGACAGTAGAATAATGTGTAGTTTTATCACGGGGTGAGAATTTTAGATGGATGGGTTTTTTAGGATGGTCAGCAGGTGAAGACAAGATGGAGAAGTCCACGTGGCTTTTGGGTTTTTCTTTCTTCCTCATCTGCTCCATGTTCTGCTGTGAGGTGGCACATTATGGTTGGCTTAGAGTCGAGTCTAACCTTCTAACATGGATAACAGTTATTGGAGAAGTGTTACTATACTGAATACATGGATTGTAGTATAAATGTCCACGCCACGCTGAGGGTGGGAGCATTAGAGCATTTAGTGTTTGCTATTTGGTATTCAGGGTTTTGTGCCTTGAACTGACCTGCAATGAAAAGTTCTGCAGGTCAGGAACAGAATGTAATAATAAGAAATAATAAATAATGAAGAGAAACAATAAGAAGAGAAAAGTCTAGTGGCCAGTCCTTTTCAAGATCTCTGGCTGGGGAAAACAAAACTTTACATTTTCGGTTCAGCGGTAAAGAGCTGATCAACAGAGACAAACACAGAAAAATATTCTTTATAATCCTGAGAGAGGAGGAAGAGGAAGTCCTCAGAAAGCAGAGCTGACCCCAAATCAGTACAGAGAACAGCAGAGGAGGACTGTGGCTTCCTTCTAGAACCATCTAGATGCCCACACATTTCCCTGGATGAATGGTTCAAGGAGGGATTAGCACCTGCCCAGAAGGAACCTCATTAAGGGGCTGCTATAATTCATGAAATTGTCTCTTGGATGCAAGAACCACACTCCTGACAGAGCTCCCAACCCAAAATATACAGCAAAAAAAATCCCCTCTGGCCTGGGGGCAGTCTCTTTTTTGTAAACATTTGTGGTTTTCCCCCCTTTAATCTGTGAAAATAAAGCAATCCATTGCAGAAACTGCAACAGAGAAAGGAAAAGCTATTTCTACTGATAGGAAGGAGAAAAATCTGAAGCCATGGCCCTGCTGTGATTTCTAATTATAGAGGGTCTTGTAGGGGCTGCTAAAATCTGTGTAAGCGAGTAGGGATTCTTAACAAAGCTGCCAATTAGCACCACTCCCTTATGACCCTTGACATTGCCTCTCCCTATATCAAAATTCACTTATTCCTGATATTAACACAAGCGTTCATAATTTCTTTCCCCAGTCATTCCCAGCTGGTTCTCAAAAATGGAAGGAAGGAGTAAAATTTTTTCCTGATGAAGCAGCAAGCATTTAGATGCCAACTCTGCCCAGTCCAATATCACTTTTCTGTGGGTAAAAAACCAACCCAACCAGGAAACTTTTTACCCCTTATTTTTCTGCAATTAGGTTTCTGAACTGCCAAGACTAACATGACAGAAATAGAAAAGCAGAGAAGATATGCACAGCTTTTATAAGCTTCTCAAGTTATTTGCATCTCCAATAACATTTTTCAGCAGTTATCACTGTGTTTTTATTTGAATTTTATGTTTTATTTGAATTTAAATTGTTTTAAAGATGGCTCCAAATGGTTCAGTTCACCCAGATATGAGTAGGCTGGGAAAACTGTCATAAATTGTTGGATACAAAAAAAAAAATATAAAAAAACCAAAAAAAAACTCAAAACAAAACAAACTAAAATAAAACAAAACCAAAAAACACACACACACACAAAAGAAAAAAAAAGGGGGAAATCAGATAATCTGTTCTAATAAATTAATTTCGGGGGAAAGAGAGGAAAAAAGCAACCAAGGGAAACACAAAGGATAACTGGGAATTCCTCATTAGGGAAGGCTTACCCCAGTGCAAAACTAGTTAATAAAGGAGATGGAAGTGAAATAAATACTTGTACCAAACAGGGACGCTTGGTAGCAGCAAATGAAGAGACAGCCAGGTGACAGAGGTGTAGGGTTTAGCCACGAGAGTAAATGAGGAAATAATACAAGTAAAATCTTACCTTATGACTTTTTCCAATCCCAAATAAGGATGGTGCCTTGTCCATCACAGTGCAAGAGGGAAAAAGGTCTCACATCATCTCACTGCAGAAGCAGATATTGCAGATAGATGTTCTACAATCAACCATGGAAGGTGTTAAGTCCAAAGTAACAATTTATTAAAATTATATACTTAGTAAAGCAAAAACATCAATAACATCAAGGCAGTAGCCTACAGGTAGAGAAAATGACCTTTAGCAGAGTTCTGGATGATGATGAAAACTTCAAAGGCCTAGGCAAAAAATAAAAGAAAAGAGTACTGTGCTCGAATTTAATAAGCACACACAACATACCACACGAAGTCACAGCCCAGCTAGCATGATTTTAATCTAAATAAAATGTGTGAAAAGCTGATATGGGAGGTATGCACTTAGAAAGCAGCAGCGTAGCTAATGTCAATGCCAATCATCTTAGTTTTATGAGAAATGCATCTTGGCAAGGAAAAAAAAATATACATTTGTTACGAGATTATAGATATTACTAATAAAGGTAAATATATTCACATTACAGAAGCAGCTGCACTCCAGCAGTTGACGTTCTGCCCCACACCCAGGGCATGAAAACTTGTTTGTTTTTAGCCACAGCTTAGCAGCAGCCTCCTAACAAAGGAATTCCACGAGGAAGAAAGCAGCAAAATTCTTCCCAAAACCTTTATGTACACATGGTGTGCCTGGTGGGACCCTAATCAGAAATAATGTCATGCATTTACCTTAGGCTTCATCTTACCCCAAAAATTAAAGGCTTATGGATATTTTAATTTTCTAGTATCACGAAAAGCCACCAGGAAAGAAAATAATGAAGCATAAAAGTGCATGGAAGTCCAAGCCTCAAACCACAGTACATGTCTCAGTATGTAGCAACCATGTCAAAATCATCCTATTAAAAAAAAAAAAAAAAAAAAAGTGGGGGAAAGGCTTGCAGCCTTGTTAAGAATTTTCACGGTCTAAATCTTATTTTCTTTTTTTCCCCCCTGTGAAACTCCACCAGTGCAAAGGATTCCTTGAAAATTGCTGAGTACAGGCTGGAAAAAACCAACTGCACCACAATGAATCAAGATACCATAAATACATGGCAAATCTGTGTGGCTTGGAAATTCAATTAGAAGGAGATTACGAATTAATAATTCCTGCATTCCACAAAGCAAAATGTGTTTTTCCCTAAATGTCCCCAGAGCTCTCCTAATTTCCAGACATACCACAGCCTTCAGCTCATGCTGCATGAGCATGTGGCTTTATTCCTATTGTATGAATTGTGTTACACTCATGTTTCATGGACTCTCACCAGTCTCTGGGTGTTTTGGAATTTCTCTGAGTTTATTACGTGGGAATGGAACACTGAGCACATAAATATTTATTGAAAGCAGACAAATAATGTATTCTTTTCTAATTTTACAGAATTACTGGATTTTTGGACAAATGCTGTTACCAAGTGTAAAACATAAATTGGTTCTGGACCCAAGAACAGTGTTGCAGTAGCAATTTTGAATATTACTGGGTTGCAGTCTTTATTTGTGGTTGAGATGGATCTGAGTTATAAATTTTCTTGGAGATCTGCTGATCCCTCACTTGGACCTGGAAATTATTTCCTCTGAACGTGCTGGGACCTTACTCTGCACCTGACTTTACCTCCACAAAAAATATTAATCAGAAAACATTTTTTGCTGCTCACCTGGTAATTTTTTTTTTTTTTTTATTCAATGCCTTCACTAACTTATCTTTTGAGGTTGCAAATATGATGCATATGTCTGGAGATAGACACATTGATGATTTTTCTTGACATATTAAAATCTAAAATTCCAAATTCTGCAGCAGGAAAATGTAGACAGGAAGAGTATCAGGATTTCAAATTAAATCCTGGAGAGAGAATGAGGTAAAAGCTTTCAAAATATCTCTTTCTACACAACTGAGCAGTTCACTCGAGAGAGGGAAACCACAGAGCTGCTGAGCAGAGGCAGATTGGGCTGTGGGAGGAAAATTAGAAAGCAATGTTTCTCTAAAGTGCATTCCATGGCCAAAAATAAATGTATTTTCAACCTAAAAAAATAGAGTATAGAAGTAGTGAGCATGCCACCAAGCTCAATGTTGGCCAAGCTACTCCCAGACCTTTATGCAGAGTGTGCAATGTATCCCCTGGAAATAAAGTCAGAATTTCAGTGACTTTCCAGCTGGCATTTTAGATCTGGCATAGATGATGCCCCTCCACACTCCTCCTCCTCCTCCCCTGTCAGCAAACTGCTCTGGCTAAACTGGACAATTGAGAAAATAAACAGCATCCACAAGCTGAGTTGCCATCATCCAGAAAAGGACTAAAATGGCCACAGCCTAATTGCAGAGAAATGCATTTTCTTCCAAGGAAATTGGTTTATCATGTTGTTAAATTTGGTGGGTATTTATATGTGGATAATCTGAATTATTTATCGTTGAATTTACGATGATTTGGGATACCTACTTTCATAGTTAACTTATAATTGTCAGCTGCAGCCAGACATCACTGCTCAGTTTGACTTTTTTTCTGGCACAAAAATTTACTACAAAAATTTGAGCTGAAGGTGTTGGAGGTCTGAATAAAATCTAAACAAAGGAGAGCTTCCCCCTCTTGCCATCCTGGTGGAAGAGACATTTTCTTCTGGATCATGTAGGGGAAGTAATGTCTCCAGAGGCAAACAGCTGCAGCTGCAATTTCGACATGAAATCAGACAAAAATCAAAACCACCCAAATTCACCATGGGCTCTTCCTCCAAATTCTTTCAGAATCATTAAACCCCATTCAATCCATATTATAATTTTCTGTTTTTTCTAGCAGCCATACAGTTAAAACTCCAGTTTGTTGATCATTTCTGATCATCTCTGGGTTCCACAGATCTTATGATAAATCATAAATAGGCAGAATGGATGAAATGCTGCTAAAGCCCACACTTTGCAATCTCCCCAGACAATTGTCTGGGTTTTCAAACTAGCATGAATATATAAAATTCCATTCCTTTAATTTACACCATTTTCTTCCCCAAGAACAATTCAGTTTTAAAACAGAGGCTTTTGTGACAATAATTATTTTAAATAATGTAGAGAGTCATGTATGTATTCCGTCAGAATGGCTAAGGAAAGTGAATTCTATTTACTTTCAAATGTGAATTTCTTTTCTCTCTGTACCTAGTTTTATGGGAATCTGTTCTTTTTTTTTTTTTATACTGCCCCATCATTTTTCAAAGATACTTTTAAATTTGTATACTGGACGGCCCACAAGCATTTTCTCCTCTTGTTTTTCAGTGTAATCACTCATGAAAAGCATAACCTCAATAAATTTTTAGCTTCAACCAAATTTTTTAACTCTGTATGTTTTAGGGGTGTTAGAAAGAAGTTAGATTTTTTTAAATTAAAATATAATCTTCAGAAAGCATCTCTACTTGCATCATTTTTAAGGAAAGGTAAACACAGGTGATGTGTGGAAAAGGAGGTGAGTTCTGGAAATGGCTCTCTTTAAGAAAACTGAAATATTTCATCAATGTATCCATGCAGCATCCTCAGGGGAATAGGCTAACTTACTAACTGGGTCCCAAAATAGTTAATTTTGTTATATGTACATATTTTGCACAACCAGCTGGAAGCACTACAATTTGGGCTGTGAGACATTTTAGAAATAAGCCTTGTTTGAATTTTAATTTGGTTTTTGTTTTTGGTTTTTTTTAAATCAAATTAATTACTTAATTTATTTAAAAATAAGAACTGTTGGGACGTTGACATGCAGCAGCACTTCATTGCCTGGGCCTTCTCTTCAGATGAATTACGAAAAGCTCATCTGCCAGTGTGACCAATCTAGCATAGGAATGATCTGACAACTTTAATTTTTCCTATCTGCATTCAAAAAGAAATCTAAATACCTTATCTGCATGCATAACTTTAAAAAAACTTGCAATAAAAGAAAAAAATTTGCTTCTGCTTAGGTCCATTTCACCCAAACTGTAAATCCTGGATCAGGAGATGACTACAAAACACTTAAATTCCTTTTGAACTTTTATCTCACTTCACATGATATTTTAGTCATATTTCCTTGCTTCAACATTCTTGCATCTGTTCTTCTGCTTTGGTTTATAATTGTTTGGTTGGGTTTTTTTTTTTTTTTTTTGTCTGGGAATACACTGAAAAATACCTGGAGAGGGATATTGTGAATCTATAATCCCAAATTCTGCCACTCTATGCTCTTGGCCATGTCTTCAGTGAGATGGGTACAATGACAATAATGGAAAGAAATGGTAACTTTCTCATGGCTAAGAAAAATTTTCATAGAATCTTTAAATCCTGAGTATTGTATGAAACCACCATAACCACCACGTACCCACTAAACAAATACAGTTCACTGAGAAATCTGAAAATTACTCTGGTATGTGCAACCATTAGCAGTTGGATTAATTATTTACAGCTACTAGTCTACAAAAAGGAATAATTTTTTCAAACAAATGAAAGCTAATGGTAGAAGCTCTCAATCAGCAGCCCAGGAAAACCTCCATAAAATGAGTCCATAAATGTATTTTAACTACATAATAAAACACATTAATCCAAATTATAATCTCAGGCCTTTCACGGGCAAAAATTATTCTTGCTGCAGACATCCCACAATTAAATGGGAATGAAGATTTAAAAGTGTTTTTGATGTTCAGTTCACAGATCTTGCAGAGAAACTGGTAAAATCCTGAGCTCTGGCATGGAAGTGTCCCTCTCATGGAGTGATGCAGTGCAGCCTTATTCCCCAGTAGATAGCTGGGGCAAGAAAAAGGAGGAATTCCTGAGAGATGAAGAGAGAGCAAACTGCAGGAAAGTAGACTCAATATCACATTAGATTACTAGATTCTTTTCCAGTTTAAGAAAATAATGAAGTGATTCTAATAAGCTGGGTCTTTCCCTTTTTGGGGCTGTATCACATAACAGGAAAGGAAATCAAAAACATTTGTCTGCCTAACACGAGCACAAAAACATATTTAATGGCTTCCGTTCCTCTGAAATGTATTTGATGCAGGAGATGAGAAAATACATTTAATTTTTATCTTCTTAATTTTTTTTTTGTGTGTGTGGGTGTGAATCAAAAGAAACAAGACACAAGGAAAAGCAGGAAGGGAGTCTCAACATAAAAGTCTGTCTTACTGTTGCACACCTGCTGTCAAAAGATATGTCAGAAAGGTCCACAATTCTCACTCAAGGCTACAACTCTGATTAATCTTACCACAGCAGTCACCTACTTATTGTGAAATAATATATTTCACAAATTTGAAGCAATGCCACTGAAAAAGCTTTAACAACAGCTGGAAAACTCCCAGAAATTCAATATATGAAGCTTGAAATATTTTTAAATTAAGTGTTGGCAGATACTACACAAAATAAGAGTTCCAAATCTGTAAAGCAGAATAACGTATTTTTCTCCTGGTGACTACTGTGGCTTGAGAATAAAATCACTGAAAGACCAAGAAGTTTTCAGTGTTGGGGTGGAAGGGACTATCATCAAAAATAACTTCAACTCCAAGAGTGATGAGAAAAAAGTATCTGTGAAAGACAGGTACAATCTAAAAGGTTGTCAAAAAATGAAGTGGAATCACAGTTTTAGAGAACATGTGTGACATGCTACAAACAGCATCATGTGTGCTTTTGGTGTTTTTTTGCATATAAATAAACAACTTTATGTGTATTTCCATACCTGCATACTTTCATACATCAATGCAAATGTGAGGGGCAGTGGGAAAGAAATTAAAGTCAGCTCCCTAAGAGCTGGAAACAGCATCAGAAAAACAGCCAAAAAGCACCTTTGTGGCACCAAACTGCAAATACTTCTTTAGAAAACCACCATCTCACTTTCCACCTCTCTTTCTGCAGCTTTTTGTCAGAAGAGATGCAAGGAGTCTGAGCTTACTGAGAATTTCAAAATCAATGGGAGGTGAACTTAATTTTTGCTCTAAGAAAAAGTTAAAACAAAAACCAAAAAAAACAAAGCAAACAAACAAAAAAAAAGTTTAAAAAAAAAAAAAAAAAAAACCCTAGCTGGATGTAAGCACAGTTGATTTAAAAAAAAATTTAAAAACCAACCCCAGAGCAGAAAGAGAAATGCATTTGATTGGCAAAGCCACAATTGAAAATATTGATGGAACTTCAGTGACCAAAAGCTAAGTCTTTAAACTCTATTGACTTTTACTTCATTTTAACACACATATTTTAATAGGATTCTTGCAAAATATTAACTATTTCACTAAATCTGTACCACACAACTTTATTAAGGGAGCCATATTGGCCTCTAGTGGTCTTTTTATTACTCTTACTACGTCATTCCTATTATTTTCAGGACCCCTGTTACTTTACAGCCTTTTGGGACTTGCTGTAACAATAAAACACCTGAACAACCTCTCACTAGGTCCACACCCGGAGAATAACTCGGACTTTGCACAAAAATTACTGTACAAATTCCAGATTAAAGATGCTGGTCACTAGATCACACAAAATCAAATCACACAAGAGGCTTTGGGCAAAGAATGGCCAGGGAAGGATATAAGATACAACTGAGGCGCCTTTAATATGAGAAGGGAGTGTAAAGTAATTTTTCTCTTTAAAGCAGCTTATTCCCTCGGGAGTCATTACTTAAAAGGGTTTAATTACACTTGAAAGTAGCTTTTAGAATTGACTAGCTCCAGCTAGCATTCATTCATGCTAAACATTACCGGCAGGGTTTTTTATTGCAAGTTTTCATTTTTGCCCTGTTATAAGTAACAAAATGTCCATCAGAGGCAATGCACTCATAGATTAAATGTGATAAACTCTATTTCTGAGCTGTTGCATTAAACATTAAGAACATATAATACAATAAATATCCTTGCAAGCACATCAACAAGGGTGGCCATCAATACCTGTTGTTATCACAGCTCTCAAAATACCTGATGAGCTCCAATGACTAATCCCATGAACCTCTGCAACAGAGGACAGCCCAAGCCCCATCATCCAGAAGCAGGGACCACACCACTCAGGGAAATTTCCTTCCCCATTGGTCTTCCACTCCTGGAAAGTGCAGGGGGGCATTTCCAGAAGAATCCATCACATTTAATACTAGGTCAGAGGAGAGAAAAAAAAACCAAAAAAAAAAAAAAAAAAAAAAACCAAAACAGAGCAAAACCATCAAACGTTCTGATTGCACTTTAAAAAAGGTAACTTCAGTGTCACGTTTAGGTCTGTGCTGCCGCATATCCTTGGAAAAGGAAAGGGAAATATGTCATGAGATGATGCAGTGCATTGTGTTAAGTTGATTAAATATTGTGCTGAATAGACAGTATTGGTAAGAGGAATAACAGTGGTGAAACACCTGTCTATTTCTCTCGGATTATAAAAAATTATTTTTTTGTTTCTCTCTGCCAGCCAACTGTTTTTCTTCTGCCACCCGAGAATGTAAAGTTTTGTTTTCCCCAGCCAGTGTTTAAAAGAGCAGGTCACGAGTAGTTTCTTCTTGTGTTTTCTTCATAGTTTTCTTTTTCTTATCATTACATTCTGTTCCTTCTGTTCTGCAGAGACCTCTGCTCTGTTCTGCAGAGCTCTTCATTGCAGGTCAGTTCAAGGCACAAAACCCCAAATACCAAAGCTAACTACCTAATGCTCCATGCTAAAATGCAAAATGCTCCCACCCTCAGGGTGGCGTGGATATTTATACTACAATCGATGTAATCAGTATTTATAATACTTCTGCAATAACTATTATCCATGTTAGAAGGTTAGACTCTATTCTAAGCCAACCATAATGTGCCACCTCACTGCAGAACATGGAGCAGGTGAGGAAGAAGAAGGAAGCCCAAAAGCCACGTGGACTTCTCCATCTTGTCTTTACCTGCTTACCATCCTAAAAACTCCATCAATCTAAAATTCTCACCCTGTGATAAAACTACACACTATTCTACTGTCTAATACATACTCTTTAAAACTCTGCTTCATTCCAGAGCCTAAAAGCCCTTTTTCCATGAGCAAAGGTTAAAAACACTGTTTGTCAGAGATCTTAAAATCTCTTAAACATGCAAAGAAATATTTCTCATAATTCTAGACCCCGACATATTTCTTGCCCTTATTATACATGGTTTTCCTCACCCAGGAGTTACTTGACCCAAAGCCAGCTTGGAAAGCTCCTGCTGAGGTGCATGGAGGGGCAGGGACCCTCCTCAGCTGCCGACCCCATCCCCCTGGGCTGCCCTGGCTGCACAAATCATCACCTCTGGGGCGCCCACCCCTCGCTGCCACACAGCCACACTGAGACAAAATTCCCCTGCAAAGAGCATTACAAGCCTTGGAGCTCCCTGTCTTATTCTCCAAAGGTGGACCCCAGCCCTGGCACTTAAATTTAGATTCTCTGTCTCACGTTTTATTCATTTACTGCTTCCTGAGTTATTAATATAATAAGCCTTCCCCATTTAAAGTCGCCACACACACGATGAGAAAGCACAACAAATAGCTCTTAAAATGGCCCATTTCCTGTTGCTGTGAGTGCAACTTCCCTGTGTGAATTCCAGGGTTGGCATAAAGTGATTAATTACGTGTGTACATGTTAGGGAACGTACACGCCCATTGCTTTTCCTCCTCACTAAGCTCTCACTGGTACCCAAGATAAAAACTACCACAAAGTAAACAATTGACATCGAGGGACAGGATCCCCTGGGTCCACAGCACACTTAGAGTGATTGAATCCTAAGATTTTTCATCTCTGTCTCTCCCTTAGCTGTCGGACTTGGACAGCTTGAGGGTGACACTGACTTTATCCGCTCGTGCAGCAACTCCTGTTGAAAAAAATGTGAAAGGTTTTTGAAGTGTAAAGGCTTAAATCTTGCCATGCACCTGTGAAGTCATTATCCCTTGTACAGCTGAGCAGGGCGAAGGCTCAGGTTCCTGCTCACCAAGTCACTTATTTTAAATGCAGGCATTATTTAAGAGCAAATGAGAAAAGGAGGAAGGAAAGGAAAGGAAAGGAAAGGAAAGGAAAGGAAAGGAAAGGAAAGGA
>CM031878.1:73057954-73085889 GCA_018697195.1 Certhia americana
GGTGGTTTCACTTTATGACTAAAAATTAGTATACTTTTATTTACAATAACTTTTCCAATACCTAGCACCTTTGTTGGCACAGTCTGTCTCTACTCTAAACCAATTAGAAGTGTCACCATCACAAGCAGAACGATGGGGACAGATTGAAGAAGGAGAAGAGCCTAAAAAACCACGAGGATCCTCCATCTTCCCTCAGCTGCTTTGCATTCTAAAAAACCCCAAAATTATAAATCTTCTCAACTGTGATAAATACATAGATAAACTAATTAGTCCATATTCTTTAAAGTTCTGCTTAATCCCAGAGCCTGGGAATGCACTTTCCATGAACATAAGGTTAAAAATAATGTTTGTCTAGTGTTTTGTCTAGGCGGGGGTGGATCCCTTAAAACATGCAGAAGAATTATTTCTCAGAACTTCTCGACTCCAACATGTGCCCCAGTCCAGAGCCCCAAACCCTCTTTTCTCAAATTTCCTAAGGCACACCAAAGTCTGGGACATTCAAATTTCTGTGAATTCTTCCCACAAGGAGGAAAGAGGGAATCTTTCAAGGAATTGCCCCTTTCTCAGCTTGTGCCCTGTTTCAGCTGCTGCTGTAGACAGCTTGTGGGGCTTTCAGTTATTTTTTTTAACGTTCCTCCAAGTCTTATGAGCCATGGACTCTCGCCATGTCCATGGAACATGCAAGCAGATATGGCACAGATTCATCTTACCAGACCCCTCAGACAAGATTCCAATAGTGGTTATTAAAGTTTTTTTTGTTTTTATTAAGATCGTGTGTGGAATTTCCACAGCCAGATTTGGGATCACATGTAAATATGTTTCTGCGCTTGGCAATCGTGGGACTCTGCCTGCAGGACATGGACTCTGTCAGCAGACAAACCTCAAAATGCATAAAACAATGGGTGGAGAACTGTTCCCGCCTGTCCGAGCAATGCAGCAGGCCAGAAGAAATAAGATCCTTGGGGCTTAGGGAATAAGAAGTGCTGGCTTGTACAGGGAAGGTAACAAGACAAGGTGTAAGTGGTTTAAATAGGAATTGCAACTTAAATGTTGATCTGATACGCAGCATGTATGAGGTCGGGGCTTGTTTTTCTCTTGATGAATCGACAGTCTCTGTGAAGACTTATAGCTTAGATAGTAATACATAAATTATATTACGTATAAGGCAATGCAACTCATTATGAGCACCCATCCATGTGTATGTTTCTCTTATAGTTTATATGGGATGCCGACTTATTTGTAGGGGAAAAAAAGAAGGGAAGAGGGGTGTAGCATGCCCATGGGTCCAATCAAAGAGGAGATTGTAGAAGCAGAAGTCATTTTGTTAATCCTTTATCTAAAATACCTGGGCAAAGGTGCTGCACAAAATTCACTGAATGCTTGCAATAGCTCCGAGTTCTCCAAACTTTTGCATTTTCCGTTCCCTCGAATGACCCTCCCCAGCCTCCTCTGAGTGTCAGCCACTGACTTTGCAGCCCATGACAGACCGTCAAACCGATTGCAGGATGGCCACAAAGACACACATTCAGTGCTCCTCTGGGGACTTCTTGGCAACCTTTAGAGCCTGTGCTGGGTTACCAGGCAAGGAAAGAGCACCTGCATCTCTCTTTCAGACAGAGCAAGGGCTGACAGGACAGGAAGGAAAAGAATTCCCTCCTTCCTTTCACCTCAGTGCCTTTGTTTCTGGAGCACAACTACCAGAAATAGGCTCTGATGATTTCCTAAACATCGCAGACTAACAAAAGAACAGAAAACAAGTATTTTTTTTTTTGCTAAGTAGGTGGGGGATGGAAAGTCACTCGCTGCTCTTTTTTTTTTACTTATTATTTATGCTTATTTTCATTTTTTTCATCTTAGTGTTCACTTAGCATTTACTGCACAGAAGGACATCTGAAAGTAGCCTAGTTGAAGTAGCCTCATCAGTGCAGGATTTTTGCCTAAAAGTTGCCCTGCCTCAAAAAGCTGTTTTCTCAGAGGGTCCATAAACCCTCAAATATGTTGGCATCTCCCTGGTAGAGTCATGGGAAGACGACCAGATTTTACAGATTATCAGCTGTAGAAGAAGCCACAACTTATTTCACCTAAATAACCATTAGAAATTTAGGGAGTCTTTTATCTTTTTTTTTTCCAGGCAGAAAAGTTTGAATTTCACTGTCCCCAAAACGGAAAGATGCAAACACTACTTCCAGGTGAGTAGACAGAATATGTATTGTTCACCACTCTATTAACTTAGCCATACTTCCCCTGAGTATTCGAAAAAAAAACAATGACTAAATGCAATTTTTTTTCATCAATTTTAATTTTTTCTACACTCCTGTCCAAAACCATTCATGCACGGGGTTCATGCAAGCTTGAACTACTGCCGAAAAGGAAAATCTTCATTTTCTGTGTATCAAGTGATCTTTCATAAATCCACAACTGCTTTATTGATGCAGACAACAGTCCACCACCCTTCTTGTGAGAGACCAGAACAATGACCAGGTCTGGCTGTCTCCAATCTTAACTCTGTTGCGCATTCTGAACCATCTGCAGAAGCGAGGAAGAGGAAGAGCGAGCACAGCTGTCATGAGAATTGTTGTCTCCACTTCCTTGTCCAAATGATATTCACCCCAAACCTATAAAATCCCCTGCTGGATCCACATCTTTGTTGCATCCGCCTCTTTGGGGTAGGGATGCTGGGTGAGACACCGCCACAGCCTTAGGATGGCTGTCCATAACCCAAAATACTTAAGTGCGGTAAGGAACCGCTCTGCAGTCATAGAGACTCAATAAAATGTTAATTCAGTAAATCTCAGCCACCGAATTGGGATAAGGATTGCTCATCCAGTCTAGCACTTTCGAGAACAGGGTGGATAGGTAGAGTGCAAACACTATGCAAGGCTGTATCTCCTCCTGTTTAGATCATTCACTCAATTGCAGAGATGGAGCTCCCATGACTTCCCACAGAAATTCAAACACCCAAGTCTGGATGGACGGTGACGGCTAAGCGGTCGTTTGTCTGCGGTGAAGGGAGTGACGACGGAGGGGCACGGGTTGCATGGGGGTTTTTTGTTGGGTAGCTTCGGTCGGGGGGCCGGGGTCGTGGTGTGTGTGAGCGGCGGGTTGGCCAGTGGCGGGGCCTTGGTAGGTGTGGTGGGCGGACGCTGGGGTAGTTTGAGGTGGTGTGAGGTCGTAGGGGGGCTGGCAGGAGTGGCTGGATTAGCGAAGTCAGAAGGGGAGCGGGCTGGGTTTCGCGATAACGCTTAGCGTTGGGGGCTGGGTTTCGGTCGCGGGGCTTTAGGAGGTAGGGCCTTGATGGTTGACGTCTAGAGGGGAAGGGAACACTCCAATTGGAGCAGGAAGATTTTCCCGACCTGGATTTTTCCTGTTAGAAAAATGTCCAGTTCCATGGGACCAGCACAGCTCCATTAGAACATTTTGATTTCACCAAGGGATGGAGGGAAAAGCAGCTGCCTTGTTTTGGGCCAGACTCCAGCCCACCCTGCAGACACCAGGACAAGAAGCCATGGGCTTCAGGGCTTCTCCACTCTGACTCACAGCCACTCTGGAGATTTGCAGCCAAATCCCTGATTTGTACAGCAAAAAACATACCGACACCTGTGGCCAGGGCTGAGGGGCCTTGTGCTGCCACCAGTGTTGGTTTGGAAAGCAGGTGAAGAAATGTTCCATCCATGAGAGTTGATAAAGTTTATTGACCAACACAGAGCTGGGGTTTTTGTGGTTTGTTTTATTTGTATATTTTATTTCCACAGCACCAGACACATTAAATTTACATCTGACGCGTACACACCAGGATGCAGCAGTCACTAGATGGTTTGCGGAGATAAAAATACATTAAATTTATAGATGTACTTAGGCATCCAGATTTAGAAAGTTTCTTTTACGTAAAATGCAGGAGGAAAAACGGTAAAGCAAAGTCTAAGAGCGGGTTCCTCATTTAATACAAGCCAATGCAACAAAGGGTGATAACTAAAAAAAAAAAAAAAAAAAACAAAAAAAAAAAATTAAAAAGGAGGGCGAAAATAATTACTCAATTACTCAGATAATTCCTTTAAGCAACTTTAGAGAGAGAGAACCATCTTGTTCAAAAGAATAGGCTCGCATATTCGCAACATAAAAGAAATAAAAATTCATCAAGGAAAATTCTTGGCTGATTCTGTGGTTTTTTGAGCTGTGCTTCAGGCCCTTCAAAGAGGAATCTAGGAGTGCTGAGGAAAGCGCTGAATGAAATCTGAGCGAGTGGAAAACCTTCTATCAGAGAGTCTAGAGTAGCTCAGAAGTGAAAGAACACACGAACACACATATTCAGGACACAGAAATTCACATATTTCTCCTGCCTTCCAGCTTGCTGGGCATTATGGCATAATTAAGAAAGAAAGAAATGAGGTTCAGCACAAGAAAGCAATTGCCACTTCACCTAAGGCTGATTTTAAATTATACACATGCTGGTAGGTGGGAGCAGGAATCAGACCTCATCCACGACCTGAGGAGAATCAGGGAAGCCTTTTGCCCCCACAGCTCACACTCAGGGATTTGTATCACCTTTGCTATTCTTCTGCTTTAGGAGGACAAAAAGTATCAAAGGAAAAAGGCAAAACCTGCATCTTTCCCCCTACCAAGTTTTTAAATAGAATTGTGGGATCATTAAGTCTGGGAAGATCAAATACCTGCAAGGTGAGGGAAAGACTTGTAACAGGAAATGCTCATTGCCATAAAAAGCCATAAACAAGGAACACTGCTGGGAAATTCAGGATGTTACCAAGGGATCTTCCCAGCCTACAAGCCCTTTGGCAAGCTGTAAGGGCCAGCATTACAGAAAAACAGGCCTAAAACATGACTTTTGAAGGGCTAAGGCTGAGGTTATTGAGAACAACTCTTATCCTTTACCTATTAAATATCTGACCAAACAGAGCTGCACTGTGCTATGGAAATCATACACAACCACCAGCATGACAGGGCTCAGCTCTAGATTTTGGCTGAATTCTTAAAATAGATTAAAGATACCTGAAAGAGTATATAAAACTCTTTAAAACACTTAAGTGCCTCCAAAGAGGATCTCAACCAAGGAACTCCCTGGGCACTCATGTCCTCACAACCCAATTTCTCCACCTCTTCCACGATGGTTTGGACCAGAGTTGATAGCTGAGTCAGGAGTCTTCCCGTCCTTCATTGGGCCCTTCCTCTGTCTCTGTTTGGGTGGTCTATTCTTTTATCTCTAAGGTGGCAGTTTCTTTTAATGAATTTCCTCACCCTCTGGCTGGAGCAGCTCTGAGGCTTTTTTATTTTCTAGGTAAAAGTTCAGCAAAACTGTGTGAAAGTTCATTGCTTGCAGCCCAAGGCTTGGGCAAAGTTAGCAACTTATGCTGAACAAGTTCCCTGTAAGTGCTAAAAATGTTATATGTAAGTGCAAACCAGGTCCTACCTAAGCAGTGCACCAAAATCACAAACAACTGAGTAAAGCACTGACAGACTTGGAAAACAAATTGCCTCGAATCTGAGGCCACAAGAAAGGCAGAGACCAGAAACTGCTGTGTTGAAAAGAAAGCCTATGAATTAATCATGTAAGTGTACTAAAACATTATTAGTTTTGAACACTGAAGGTGAAAGAACATTTGTTCACCAAAGGTCATTCTCCCAGCTCAGGGGGGAGTTTTAAAGAACACATGTTGGAAAATTTGCCTCAGTACTCATGTTATTTCACCCCTGGGCATTGTTTGCAGTGTAAAGAAATTAGTCTGGTAGCCAATGAGCATC
This sequence comes from Certhia americana, assembly GCA_018697195.1. NCBI lineage: Eukaryota > Metazoa > Chordata > Aves > Passeriformes > Certhiidae > Certhia > Certhia americana. The sequence goes on from CM031878.1 coordinate 73,063,709, forward strand.
CTGGTGTTGAAACCCTCCAGGAAAAGTCAGCATCACTTAAAGTAACAATACCTCACTGCTGGTTCTCACAAGTATTTACCCCTTATTAAAAAATAAAATTATCCCAGGCAGGAGACTGAACAAGCCAGGCTGATATAAAACCTACAGATCTGCTGCCAGCAGAAGAAAGGGAATCTGTGAATCCCGAAGCCATCACCTTTGGAAAGGGGGGAAAATTAATGGCATCATTGTTTTAATGGGTGGAGGAGAGTGTGAGCACATGTCTGGAAAAGAGGATTTTCTGAAACAAACGCAGTGTGAACGGGGCATCCCACACCCAGCTACAGTTTCACAAGGATTTCTGTGAAGGAAACACATTTAGAGTGGCTGTGACAAAGGACATGGTGAAACAACTAAGGAGAAAGTCTGACTGCAATCCAACCTCCTTTCACTATTTCCCTAACTGTCAGTTTCAAAGGAAAGATAACATAAAGTAGCTTTTTCCCATTTAGTTTTATTTAGCGGAGGCAATAGTAATCTCCTTGGAATTTGGTGCCTCTCCAATGTTTATCACACCATTTATCACCCAGATTTCCAACTTGCAGAGATGTAAAATATGAAGCACAACTGTTAAATCATGTTACACTTCTGGCAAAAGATACCATTTATCGTACATAAAAGGAGTCCAGAGGCTGATTTATTCAAATGGTTACATTAGTTACTTAATATGACCGAAGAGGCAACAAAAAAAATGCTTTAAACTCTGATAAGGTACCCTTTATGAATGTTTCTAACACGAACATATACTGAAAGTTATTTTTAAAACTAATACACTCTACTACTGTGGAGCATGTTTTTTTCAAATGTACACTCCATATGCTTGGGGGGTTTGCCACTCTAATTTTATGAGGCATCCTTTACCATCCCAAATGGACACTTTCTAATTCCGCCTTTGCAGAAACAGAATTCTCAAGAAAAAAACTCTCCCAAGGACTCACCAAAATAATGCTTACTGACAGCCTGGCTGGCCCATGCTGGGTTTTGCACACTTCCAGCCCCTGCAAGATGCCTTGAAGGCTTTCCTGAAAAAGTTGGATGCAAGCTCTGTGCAGACTTTAATATATGCAAATTAATGTGTGTACTCGATGGACATTAATCTATGCAGGTACTTGAATATTGAACACAGCAAAAGATAATATAGTTACAGTCAGAAATCCTGTGTTGATTTCTAATAACTGAGTGATTAGTGCTGTGCAGAACCTCCTCTGTGTCAAAAAAGGAACAGCATCTTCCCCTGCTCCCCATGGGAATAAATCAGTGCCTGCAAGAACACTTTAGGTATTTTGTGGGACTACTTCACTACTAAAAAAAAATTTTTAAAAACTGTCTTTTTTTTTTTCTTCATTTCATTCACAGCAGCCTGACAGGTGCCCTGCAGTTTTCCCTGATAACTAAGTTAAGGACTCTAATAGTTGAACTGCCTCAGAGCAGGATTTCCAGCACTAAATTATGAAAGAATTCTCCAAATCTGAGCTACTTAAACTGCCAGCTCCTAAAACTTGCAGTGCCTGGAAGATGAGTAAAGAGCAAAAAACATAAGCTTAAGCATTCAGTGGTGGCATGGGGGTAAGGGAGGGAGAAACAAGGACCTGGAGAAGCCTGACTCATTTTCCACCACCAGAGAAATGCTGTGCCACCTCCACAAACCCCTCCAGCTTTCCTCCAGTTGCCAGCTGTCCACATGTGGTCAGTGAAAGCAGGGTAAGGTTGTTGCTGGAACACATCACAAACTAGGAAACTCAGTGAAAGTGAGATGAGGTGTGTGGTGTGGTGCTGGAACCCTGGGCACAGATTTCAGGGTTTCTGTGCTGACAAGGACTGATCCTCAGGGATACACTGCATTTCATCTGAGGCCAGGGAAAAGGCTTCCAAAACTGACTGATAGCACTGGGATTGTGAGTGTGTAGTTGAATTGTGAGTGTGTTATATCACAGGGTGAGAGATTTAGAGTTTGGGGTTTTGGGAAATAGTAATGTGTATGTAACAAAATGGAGGGCTTAGGGCATAAGTTCTTCTTTTCCTCCTTCTCCTTCTCCTTCTCCTTCTCGCTTCGCCGTTCCTTCTTCTCCTTCTTCTTCTTCTTCCTTCTTCTTCTTCTTCTTCTTCTTCTTCGTCTTCTTCTTCTTCTTTCTCTTCTCTTCTTCTTCTTCTTCTTCTTCTTCTTCTTCTTCTTCTTCTTCTTCTCCTCCTCCTTCTCCTTCTTCTCTTCCTCATTCTCCACAAGTGTGGGTGATTTTGTGTGATTGGTTGAAACAGTCTGCAGTGTGGAACATGGGTAATAAGTAATTGGGTTAGAAGTTAAAATAAATTAGTTGGCATCTCATCATTGGGTAGTTTAGGCTTAAAAGACCTTGCAGACAGAACTCTGTTCTCCATTTTTGCTCTGTTAACTCAGCATGGAGAAGCACTCATGGTCAGTGAGGCTGTAACTGAGATAAGAAATAATGAACATCTAAGTCCCAACATGAATTCTGTCTCTTGAACTTTTTATCCTGACCCAGAGAAAAGGAACTAGATAAAACCAAGGAGTATTCCCAAAACAAACAAACAAACAAACACACACACAAACAAACAAACAAACACAACAACGCTAAGCAAACAACAAAAACAAAAACAAACAAAAAAAAAAAACCAAAAAAAAAAATCCTAAACGAAAAAATTTCAAAAATAACTAACTACACCTTCTTACTACCAATCCCAACGACACAAAATCTCCCTCAACTACTAACTCTCATACAAACCCCAATGAAACTCCTCATTGTAGGGCAGCAGAGCTGGGGAGGGACTGACAGGGAAGACAGCAGGACTAGGGGCTCCTCGCGGATCTCCATCTGCCCAGAGTGCAGGCCCCACTGCACAGCCTGCATCCTTCTGGAAATGTTCCTGCAACACAGCAGCAGGAAAAAAACAACAAAAAAAACCAAAACAAGGGTATAGCTCAGCTTGTTCTGTGTAAACTTCTTTATTAGAACAGCCCAAACATCAAAGGAAGAGGTGCAGCCATCCAGATGAATGCAGAGCTGGCAAGACCATGACAGGCTCAAGGCTGAGGTGTGTGAATGACAGGCTGGGATGAGTGGTTGACAGCTCCTTCGAAGGAAGAAGTCTGTTTCTGCATCTGTTTCAGCAGGAGGACAAAGGGAAATGGCCTCAAACTGCACCAGGGAAGGCTCAGGTTGGAATTTCAGGAGGAATTTCTACACTGAAAGTCATTGGAAGGGGCTGCCCAGGGAGGTGGAGGCAATAAAGAGGTGTTTCAAGGCTCTGGGTTGGACGACAAGGTGGAGATCTCTCAAAGGCTGGGCTCAATGATCTTGGCGGTCTTTCCCAAGATCATTGGGTCTTTCTGTGATTCTGTTTTCAGAGCACCAGAAGCAGAGCTCTGGAGCCAACAGGATGCTGTGTGTGCTTGAGGTTTGGGTGAGTCCTCCCTAAGCTCAGGACTGCCCAAGGTTCTGCTCCTCAGCCCTGTGATGTGGTAGAGGAGCTGAAAGCAGCATCCAAATTTCTACACGGCCGGTAACGTTGGGTGCCACAGAGACACAAAGCAAAGGAGAACCCATTTTAAGAATGACAAGAAAAAAGTAGCCCATAGTGACCACTAAGCAATAAAACTGTCAAGATGCTTAAAAATAGACCAATGCTGCAATTTTTCTCACCATGCCCAGTAGCTATTATGCCTTACAGCACTTTCCAGCACAACCACAATTCCCATATTATTATAACAAAGGGTATAGCAGGGATTGCAAAAATTTAGGAACCACACGGCAGCCTTTGCTGAGCTGCAGATGCATTTTTACTCCAGATCTACCATTTTCACTGTTGAAGTTATCAAATAGTCACCTCTGCAATAAAACACTTTGTGGTAACACTGCAGCAAGCAGCTGAGAGGAAAGAATTATACAGTCAGGAAATGGGCAATAATCACTGAGGCAGCAGAGGAACCAGATGTTAATATGGGATTGTAAACCTGCTAAAGAAAATACCCATACTCAGCTCTCTGATGCGAGGGCTGTCTGTGCCAGAAGGAGGTGAATGGGATAACTCCAATCCCGTGGATTGGAGGCAAGCAGAACATGACTGGAGTGTAAAATTCATTTTTCTCTGATATAGCTGTGGAGCAGCACCTGTGTGGAGAGAATATCCCAGCCTGGCTGCCAGGCTGGAGGAGTTCATTGCAGGCTGAGCCTCTGCACAGGGAATGAATGGGGCTGGTGGGGGCTTCCTGAGTCTTTGGTCGTTCCCCGACCAAATAACAGCAGAAGCTGGATTTGGTGTTGGATGGGGCTGGTGCCATGAGGCTTTTGGCATCCAGGTCCTCTCCTGTGTTACTGATGAAAGGGCAGCAAGTGCCAGAGCAGAAAGTCCTTGCCTGGACACCCCTCTTTTGGCTGCACACACCACAAAAGTTAAGAGTGATGTGGCCACCTTTACCAGAGCCACTGATGCCTTTTGGGACTACCTAAAAACAGAGATAAGACAGAATTAAGGGAATAAAAGCAGTTGTGTTTATTGAAGGCTGGAAGAATCTGTGCCTTCAAGTACATCTCAGGCAAAGTCCCTCAGGGCCTACACCCAAAATGGAGCAGGGGTCAGGGGTTTCACACTTTGATAAATTTGGGCCATTTTGAGGGTTAATCTCCCAATCCCAGCTGCAGGTAATGAAGTCATTCACCCCAAGTTTGCTGCCCCCCAAGTGCCTTTTGTTTCCATCTCTCAGGGCCTGAGGCAGTGAGGTGTCCTTGAGTGCCAGGCCTGGAGAGGAATTGCTGTGTCTGCCCCAAATGGGAAAGCAGCAGCTGAACACTGAGCGTGGACTTTGGAGTTCTGCACTAAACAGCTACAGGAACTATTTGTATTTACAAACACACAAAAAATATAACAGCTGAAATCCCAGGTAATTCACCACCACCATCAGCTTCCTCCCACCACGTGCCCAGGCTTCTCTTTACTGTTCTTGCACAGAGACATCCCTGAGCTGCTGCCCTGTCCTGAGACAGGTCTGAGCTCTCCCAGGGACCTCTCTTCTCTCTCTGCTACAAACTAAAAACTGCAAATGAGTTTTTCAAGGCTTAGGAGAACAGCAGGCAGATCCAAGTCCGCAAGTTCTGAGGTTTTCCTGGGTTGGGTTTTTCAAAGGAGGGGAAGTGCCGTGGGGGAAGCTGCTCACTAAAGTTTTTCAGTGACAGAATCACTGAATCATGGAATTCAGGTTGGAAAAGGCTTCCAAGACTCACCCGAACACCCCCATGTCCATTAAACCATATAGTTCATTGGTACGTATACTCATTTTTTGAACAATTTCAGGAACAGAGGCTCCTCCACTTCGCTGGGGAGCCTGTTTCAGAACCATATGAAATCATTCTGATTTACTTTAGCAATCATTATTTTGATATTTGATGCACATAAATGGGAAAAAAAAAAAAAAAAAAAAAAGCCAGAAAGATAATTACACCTCTTTTATAAGTACTTTTGTACTTACTGTCTTACATTTGCATTCGCTTATTTTCTAAAGCAACTCAAAAATAAACCTTTCAGAAGTACATATTATTAAAAATAAAAAGAGGTTTCTGTAGGCAGTGGGGGGAAAAGAAGACCAGGGTAGCTGGAAAATCTGTAAACAGTGGCTTGGGAGAAGAAAGATGGACAAGAGCAACACGTTTTTAAAAGGAAAAGTGCAAAACCCCTGCAAAAAGCAGAGTCTCTAAGTCCCATTCTCTGTCCTATGAATTGTGAACCTTGGCAGTGAGCAACTGACTCACTGTACATTGGATCCCAACCAAGTAAAATAATAAGCACAGTTTCAATCAAACAAATACTGAGAGAGATGTACAAACATAATCTATCATTGTGTAAGCTTCCCTTTCTTTTTTTTGTTTTTTTGCTCTCTTTGCTTTTTCTTGAGGTGAACTTAATGCTTATGAATGCTTCCAGATTTATGATCCCAGACTGCAATTTTCTGGCTTTTCCCCATACAGGAACAGAGAAAGCATCCAGCATTTAACTAATCAGAGTGTAACATCCACCAGCGTGGCTGGAAACACAACAGAAGGAGCTGCCCAAAGGCCCAGAAACCCAAAGCCCTGTGTGCACTGAAATCACCCTGTTCCTCCTGCATCACATCTTGGGAACAGCTGGAAGAAACCATGGTTCATTATTGGGGAATAAATTCTGTAGCTTATGACACTTCAGAGCTGAAAGAGTTGTTGTAGTTGAACGTATTTTCAAAAAGAAAATTGAAACTTTGGTTGTTGGCATGTAGAAAAAAGAGGCAGAATAAAGCACTGAGGGTTTTTTTCCCTGCTGATTAATAACCAGAGGAAAGAACTTACTTGAAACAACACATGTTCACAAGATGATCCTGTCTTCAGAATTAACATTACTAGACCAATAAAAATTTAATGTGACGTTTTGGCCCAGCCATGAAATGAGAGAGTCTCTTGATCAATGATACCATCATCTAAAATAAAATACATCTTCAGTGGCTGTTCAGATCAGAAAGAAACCAGAAGCTGTGAAAAAGAAAAAGAAAAAATAAAAAGACCAAAGAGTGGTGAATGAAACAAAAGCACCATGAAGATTAGTGTTCCTTGCTGGCAAAAGGAATTCACAATCTCTTTGTGCAGAAGGAACTCTGTGAGGAGACACAGTCCTTCACCAAAAATAAATAGGTCAGGGCACACAGGAGTGAAAAGGGGGTGCCACAGTTTCAAATACAGAAAATGAAACACAAATAATGGTTTTTTATTTTAAGGAAGGGAAAAATTATCTCCAAATAAGGCATCAGGAAAATACTGAGTATAATTTGAGAATAAGCACCTGTGGAGGCACTGTAGATACAATTCTGCATAAAGATAGATGGGGTTTGCCTAGAAGTGGTCTTTATAGGTGGAATCATAGAACCACAGAATATCCTGAGTTTGGGGAATCCACAAGGATCCCTCTGAAGGATCCAACCCCTGACCCTGCACAGGACACCCCAAAAACCACACCATGAGCCTGGTAAGGCTTACTTACAGGCACTGAAGGCTGGAGGGGTTTAGAAAGGTCACACAAAAGGAACAGATTATACTTCGAAAGGCGTGACACAGCCCCTCAAGCTCCTGAAAAACAGAAGGTGATGATTCCTGGCACTGCAGTGCCTCTGCTGCTGATTCCTTCAGGAGGCTGAGCTGGAGCAGAGACCAGACAGCGCAAAAGGATAAAGCAGGGATTTATTAAAAGACCTCACTGGACACACCTGGGCAGCACAAGAGCTGTGCCACACCCAAAATAAACCCCCAAATGGGCACAAAATGGACAAATGGCCACAAGGTCTCACACTTTGATAAATTCTGGTCCATCAACATTTTGGAGTTAATTGTCCAATTACAGGTCCAGGTTATGAAGCTCCATCCTCCTTGTTTGTTCTTCTCCCTTCAACCTTGGGTTTGTTCTTGGGCCTGAAAGCTGTCTTTGATCCCACGCTGGAGAAGGAATTGTTTTGTCTCTGTACTGTGTGAGAAGAGCTCAGCAACACTGAATATGAAACCTAAAACTGCCCACCAAAACAGCACAGAGTCTGAAAAATATAAAAAGCCAAAAATTAAGGCATCACTAAAAATTTGTAAAATTTGTCAATTTGTCTGTGCAGTGTGGTGGAACAATGTGATGCACTTGAAGGATCCCATTTGTAAGGTATGAGGTGATCCCCATACAGCCAGCAAGAAATCAAATTCCTTTTGCACACTGCTGGTGGTGTGGCCTGGAAATATCCCTCTGGTTCCTCACTCCTTGGGCATCTCCTCAGCCAGATCTTGGGTTTTCAGCCCGAAAGGTGATGCTGCCCAAAGCAGTGACCCCCAAGGCCACGGCAGTGCCCCAACATGGCAAACCCTACACCCCTGCTGCATCTCCACCCTCCTTTGATGCTGCTCCAAACAAGCAGCGAAGGTGAGCTCATTGTTCCTTCAGCTTGAAAATTGCAGGAAGGTGCTACTATTACAATAATTGTGAGGAGCATTTTGGAAATTATCTCCCCTTTGACACAGGCTGTGCTTCAGAGGATGCACAATTGCTGAGCCCAGAAGGGTAAATCATCCTCAGGAAGAAATGACAGCTCGTTCTTTGAAAGAAGAGACAGCCTGTTCCAGCACACTGCTAATCTTTGTGATTTCGTGTTACAGCTTCCATTTAGGGCAGGCTGTAAAGCAGACATCTGAAGAATTATGAAAGAAATTATTCTTTCGGTAGCTTTTCAAAAGAATTTTCAGTGATTCTGTGAAACATTTTTTTCTACATCTTTTGCAGAGATGAGAAGCCAAACCAACCTCATTATGGACAAAATTATATAAGCGTGGCACTTAAACCTGTGGTTGGAACTCCAGATAAAAAGTGCATGATGGTGACCTCCAAATAACCCCTGACTTAAATGCAAACCTTAGTCTCAGCTGCTTTAATATGCTCCATAACTCCAGCACAGCCAAGTTTTCCTCCTGGAGTTTCGTGATGATGTTCATTTATTCTGGGGAAATAAGCAAGACATCTACAATGACATCATAATTTTCCCAGTGCTGTGCTCCTTGGAGAGCATCCTAGCAGCTATGGCTGGATGTAAAAAACCTCAGTGAAACTCTGACATCGCTCACCAGAGAGAAACAGACTTTGTGCTGTTGGTTTATAAGTTGTTTGTTACATTTCTCAAAGAATAACCACCAAATGTAGAGCCAGGACTAGCAAACAACAGTGGGGAAAGCAGGAAGGCTCAGTGCTTTTCAGAGAAGTCCCAAGACTTATCTTACAGCAGGCAATTTGTCTAGTAGGATATGCTGATCAGCACTTGACAAATAAATTGGAAAACAGATAAACTGGCAGGCAAATTGAAGATTACTCTTTCCCCTGAGTAAGTTAGTGGCCCAATTCTATTATACATGTTCAGGATGTTCTGCTTGATGTCTAATGCTGTGCATAATTATTACACTTTCCTCCTAATTCCCTTGTAAATTTATTTCAAAACATGTCCAGCTGACAAACCTGAAGAGCTTCCTCTAAAATTTTCCAGCAGTTTTTGGAGGTCACTTGTACTTCTTTCAGGGCTTTGCATTTCCCAGCAGTGCATGGGCACAATGCAACCTTCTCCAGCTGAGATGTCCAGCAAGTGTCACAAATAAAATGAGGAGAGATTCCTCCTGCCTCTTTCCCTTTACGGAATCAATGATCTCCCATTTATTTCTTTGAATAACCAGCTAAAAATCCTTCAAAAGGCATCAGTGTTGTGTTACCACTTCCACCTGTAGTGGGCTGCCCCTAGAAAAGGAGTCATGAAGCTCAGGGTATATTAATTATATTATATTGAATTATATTGTATTATATTATATTATATTATATTAATTTATATTAATTTATATTATATTAATTTATATTAATTTATATTATATTAATTTATATTAATTTATGTATTTGCATTTGTATTTTGTTTTTATTTTTTATATACACACACATGCATATGTATGTACTATATAATTTTGATTTTTATAGCAATTAGATTACTGGGTTGCTGTGGGGTTTTTTAAAAGGGGAGAGCTCTTTGGCTACTGAATGATCATTGCAAAATCAGTTGTCCACTGCCTACAGTTAGGAAGGACAGGGGCTTCTGCAGAGACCAACATTGTGTCTACATGACATTATTCCAGCAGGGCAGAGACAGCAAGAAGATGGGGAGCCTAAGACAAAAGAAAACTGGAAAACAAATTTTATGGTTGCATGTAGCCTTGAGAGGAAATCCAGAGCTAAAAAGATACAGGTTTGGATCTTTGAGCCAAGAAATTTCCCGGATTTTACTTGGTTTGGGTTAAGATTTGGAGATGAGCAGGGTTGCCTGACTGCTGGCTCTCTTGTTTCTCTCTCTCAAAGCATCCTGCAAGTTCCCAAATATCAGCTAACCACAACTGAACCTGCACCTTACATCTGAAAAAGCAGGACCCAATTCTGACCCTTTTTCTGGTACCATTGTTAATTAAAAAAAAAAAAGAAATATTATTAATATCTGCATAAAGAGCAGGTAGGAAGTCAATGTCCTTGCCCAGAAGCCTGCTGTGCAAAAAATCCATTTCATTAACAAGAGTATAATGCCAACTTGCCCATACCAAGAACCTGAATTTAAAATAATTTTGTGGAGTAATTTAGGACAGCAGAAGAACATGCTGAGAAGAATATTTGAATTAAGAATAATAAGAAGAATATATATGGATTCTTTCCACTAAAAGAGATGCTGGGTTTCCTCTTCCCTCAGACTTCAGCTTTGCTGGAGTCAGATAAAAGCACAGTGGAGACAACAAATACAACAGCAAGCAGATCCTGGAAATGCTTTTTATTCTGAAGTGGGCCGAAACCAGAACTTTTCAAAACATTCAGGAGGAGCAGCGGATATTTGTCCTGGAAAAGCAAGTGCAAAGCCTGGGGCTGGAGACTCCTGGCACCCTGTTCCTCTCAGCAGAGGCACAGGTTTTCTGAGGCTGGGGAAGAGACAGCAGGGCAGTGCCAGGAGCCAAACACCTCCCTGGCTCCTGCAGTAATCCCTGAACCTGTTCTGAGCACAGCTGTCAGCAGAGCAGGTGTTTGCTGTCTTTGCAACACCTCCCTCCTGATTACAGCAAGCTTTCGCCCAGGTAAACTTCTTTCCACAGGTGTCTGGGGGCTGCTTTCACTGCTGTCATGGTTTGAACACCAGGTGTGTGCTAAGGAAGGCAGGAGCCTCCCTTGGAATGGAGAATGCAAACCCCCTCCCTCACACTTATTATAATTCTGAAATTCAGGGGCTCTCAGGCAAAGATATGGGAATAGGAATAACAGTTCTTTATTAGGGAAATTAAACAACAAAACAAAACACATGCAGAATTACAAAAGAGGAAAACAAATAAACAAACAAAAACCAACCCAGTGTCAGAGTCAGGCTCCCAGGTGTCCCCTGTGTGTCAGGGGTTGGTGGCAGTGCCATCCCATGGTGGCTACAGCCCTCCTGCAGTGGCAGATGTGGCTCTGCTGGAGCAGGGATCCTGGAGAAAGGGGGAGTTTTCCTCTGAAGGTGCAGTGGGCAGAGCTAGGGCTGGTGTTCCTCTGGGAATGCAGTGGGAAAGGATCCTTGGTGTTCCCAAATCCCAGATTGGATCCAGGGAGGAATGTTTGGTGTTCCCAAATCCCAGATTGGATCCAGGTAGGAATGTTTGGTGTTCCCAATCCCAGACTGGATCCAGGTAGGAATGTTTGGTGTTCCCAGATTGGATCCAGGTAGGAATGTTTGGTGTTCCCAGTCCCAGATTGGATCCAGGGAGGAATGTTTGGTGTTCCCAGATTGGATCCAGGTAGGAATGTTTGGTGTTCCCAGATTGGATCCAGGTAGGAATGTTTGGTGTTCCCAATCCCACATTGGATCCAGGTAGGAATGTTTGGTGTTCTCAATCCCAGATTGGATCCAGGGAGGAATGTTTGGTGTTCCCAGACTGGATCCAGGTAGGAATGTTTGTCTCCTGCCCTGGCTGCAGCATCTCCCAAGGTGCTGAGGTGAGTTTCTCAGTGACACTCCCTGTCCCATCAGCAGCAGATCTGTGCCTGGAGGGAGGATGGGTGTGGCAGAGATAAAGCAAACTGCCCCAGCTGGATTTTAACAGCTGTGCCATGAACAGAGGGTTCCCCCAGCCCAGTTCCAACAGCTGGGGACAGAATCCATAATTTTGGTCACATTTTGCACTGCAACCCATGACAACTGCTTTCTGTTAATATTTAACCTCAGTTCCATAACAGACTCTTTCCTTCGAGCAGTATCATAAAAGCATAGGATGTGTGCTAAAGTTCATCGGGGTTTTTTAGCACTCACATTTTAGTCTATGTTTACACTCCATTTTTCTATTTTTCTTCACCACTTTTCCCTAGTGTTAGGTGAAAGGAATTTTCTCCTTATTTCCAACTTCCCATTACATTTCAGAGAAGAAAAAAAGTTTCTAAGGGTTCATTCACACCTAGCTTCCCAGCTACCTTGTGTAAGCACATTTTATTGAATGTCACTTGAGGAACTTGGAGAGATCAGCAGATTAGGCAGTCACTCAGGGATCAAATCAGAAGGCTTACAAACTGCTCCTCCTGACATCCAAAGGAACCTGTTACTCAACTTCTCTGACAAAAGAAGATTTTATCTTATTAAAGTCAGGGGAAAAGAGCAATAGGGCAGGGTAATTATGTCAACTATTCTTTCCAAGTAGCATTACAATGAAGCTGGCTTTTGTTGTTCTTGTGACTCATTCTTGGGATGCTTGAACCAAAACAGTGCTGACCTGCATCAAGAGAATCAGCAATTAGAAACAGCAACAAACATCTTGCAACTCTGGCAATTACTAAGAAAGGCACGGTTTTTTACTTTGAAGTAAGAATTCTGCACATTTACAATCTGCTTCACAGAAATAAAAAGCAAACAAACACAGGAAGTAACAGAAAAATAGACAGAGAGCATGTTCAAAAGCTGAAATTTACCAAGCAGACAAAGTTAATTAGGTACACAAGCACTGCTGAACTAATATTTTTGTTTTTCAAGCCAGGAAGACAACAACAATACATGTACATAATGCAAAAGAAAAAGAAAAAAAAGAAAAAGGAAAAAAAAAAAAAAAAAAACAGTTATTACTAAAATGATTCTATCCCTCTATCCCCTGGGCCATTACCTGGAAACATAGATAATGGAAACTTTGGGGAAAAGGTGATAGATTTGAGGGATTAGCCAGAGCTTAGGGAGCACTGCATGTACCACAGCACAAAAAGAAGATAAATATGGGAATAGCTGATAAACCCCAGCATATGGTGAAACTGTGTTCCTCACTCCAGTGATTCAGCCACTGGTCGAGGCAAAGAAGTGTCCCAGAAGCAGAATTGCCTGACCTGAGGTCAGGGAAAAACCTCATCACACAGTGAATGGTTGCCATAACTCAGTAATGGTCAAATTTTTTTTTTTTTTTTTTTGTGGTCAATCATGCAGGAGAGAGTGGTGAAAGTGAGGAAAATAGGGAAAGAGAAACCCTCCTGGCATATGGTAGGTATCAGAAGAGAATCAGCAGTTTCTAGCAGCCACAGGAGTACCAAATTCTACCTCATCCAGTTATTGGGAGAATTTTAAAGAGCCTCCTGGTAGCTCACAGGTGATTTATCTCATCTGATTCACATGCTCTGAGGTTTGAAGTATCTGTTTTCCATCAGCTCACCAGCATTGCACCTGGAGGATGGTGATCAGTGGTTTGGGAGTGGGAGACTTGTCCTGCTTTGAGTTTTATTTTTCACACACCAAGCCAGGGCACTCAGTCTGGCCAGTGCTGGTGCTTGGAAAGGGTTCAGACTGAACCAGAACCAAAGTAAAGGTGCAGAATGCCCATATTCCAGGGAATAAAGAGTGCCAAAATTCATGTTATAGACATCCTATGATATCCTTTTACAAGCCCCATCCCAACTTGGGCTGCTCAAACACAGCGCAGGCCTATCACTCCATCAGAGAACACTCTCCATTATAAATAACCTCCTACTTCAAAGGATAACAAATTACTTTGATGCACTTTTAAAGTCAGTTCTCCAGCGTTTTTGCCTGATGGGAAATCATTAAATAGCTCGGAACACCTTGTTTGCATTTCCAGCTGATGCCTCTGTGAGGAGGCTTTGGCCCCTTTGCCCCATGAGATACCACTGTCAGTAGCATCCAACTTCAAACAACCTCAGAGTAAACTAGAGGCCCAAATAATGCACGTGTCTGTATTTTTCCAGGGAAAGCTCAGATTCTGCAGTGGAGATCACCAAATCAATGAAAAAATCATGGCTAAGAGTCCTTTGTAATCAACAAAGCGAAAGTGTCACGAAAGCACAGTAACCAGCCATTAATCACATCTCTTTGATAACCCTGACCCTGCTAAAGCACAGCATCTGTCTTGTGTTTTTCGTGGCTGGATGCCAAACCTGGGATCAGGAAACAACTATTTCACTGGTCAGATGTTAACATAGCACAGCATGTTGACTTTAAACCACCCTATGAGCTCAGAGAATTTAATGGAACTGTCTTTTATTTGGCTCAGCCCCATTTATTAATTTTACCAGAGTGAGTAACTCACATGATCACACATGCACTTGAGAGAGACACGTCTAGACAGACCCAGAAGTGCCCACTCTCTTTTCCACAACCAGGAAAAAACCTGAAGCTTACAGCTAGCCAAGCTGGAATGGCTGAGTTCGCACTGAAAACACTCCCATCATTTACTGTCAAGGTAGATACATGTGAACAGTAGCAGGCAAGGGCTTTCAACCCAGGACCAGATGGTAAAAATTAGTGGCATTTATGCCAAATGAATGATTAGGGAGAGAGAGAAGTGATGATCAAAGGAGTTCATATCACCAGATGGGGAAAAAAATCCAAAATAAAATTAATTATTACAATACTTGAAAGTGGAATTAGCTAGTAACTAGTAAATCCATCTAGGTTCACAAAGCCAGCTACCACTTCTTGATACCACTGTGGCTGCTGTTTGGCCAGCCCTGGTCTGCATCCTTTATAAAACAGCCAAGACTGGGTTGTCAGGGAGATCCAAAGCTTGTGCTCCACTGGCAGCTCCTCCTTCTCCTGTGTGGATTTTGATCTTGCACCATTCTTGTTGTTTTTGGCATTTAGCGTTGCAGGAACAAACTGTGCTTTGAGCGACCAACATGGGCAGGATGGCAGCAGCTGCTGTGGGCTTAAATGCCAATGGAGACAAAGGGAAGTGAGGAAAGATGATGAATAAAAGCCCAAATTGATATCCCAGGTGGTGTCCCTCACCCAGAGGATCTGTGGCTATCCCATCCCTTTAAATGTCCCAGGCCAGGTTGGATATTGGGGTTTGGAGCAGCCTGGGGCAGTGGAAAGTCTCCCTGCCATGGCAGGAGGAAGGATGGGATGAGCTGTAAACCAAACCAGTCTGTGACTCTACAAGTCTGTAGTTTTATTCACTTCATGCCACTCAAGCTGGATGTGATGCCTTTATTTTTAGATTTTATATTTTTCAGACTCCGTGCTGTTTTGGTGGGCAGTTCTATGTCTCATATTCAGCGTTGCTGAGCTCTCTTCACACAGTAGGAACACAAAACAATTCCTTCTCTAGTTTAGCACTAAGGACAACTTTCAGGCCCAAGAACAAACCCAAAGATGAAGTGAGAAGAATGAACAAGGAGGATGGAGCTTCATAACCTGGAGCTGGAATTGGACAATTAACTCCAAAATGCTGATGGACCAGAATTTATCAAAGTGTGAGACCTTGTGGCCATTTGTCCATTTTGTGCCCATTTGGGGGTCACTTTGGGTGTGACCCAGTTAAGCTCTTGTGCTGCCCAGGTGTGTCCAGTGAGGCTTTTTAATAAATCACTGCTTTATTTTTTTTTTACCTCTGTCTGGGCTCTGCTCCAGCTCAGCCTCCAGAAGGCAGCATATGGAAACTGAGTTTCCTAAACAGAACTGTTTTTTCCTAAACAGGAAAAGGTGGGCTCATGCCCCAAAAGCAGCTCCTCTTACCTGCCTTCCAAGGGGTGATTTGCCCCTTGTCTCCACTGGCAAACAAGGAATCCAGGTAAGCAGATGAGGTTCCTCCCTTATTTTAGCATAAAAACTCCAGACACTACAAACCTGTGCTTAAACAGAAAATAACTGAGTGAAACTTGGCTTTACAATGAGATTAAACAGACAGAAGCCAAGGCCTATACATTTACAGGCTCGCTGCAGCATGTATTTTGAGCATTTTCATTTATTTCACATAAGTTTTAGTAGTTCATGCTTTAACATAATTTGCCTGTTAGAGTAAATTGGAGATTTGAGAAAACAAACACATCTTGCAAACACTTGAACCACCGCCAGCTCTTTCACCCATGATGACTGATACACACTGCTGAACTTTCCCTGAATGGTCCTGTCCTTGTCTGTCAGAGGCATTTCTCTGATTTCCTTGTCTCTTTTCCATTTAACAAGCCTCACTACACCATTTAAACAATGCAGGTGCAACCCTGACACACGCATTGTTTTGAGCAAAGACAGCAGCAAGCACCTGGAAGCCTTGTGCTGCCAACATTGCTCTGTGCAGTCACTCAAATGCACTTCCATATGGTGCCAATTCCCAGATCAGAATTACCCTCCCAAATCACAGTTATCCTCTTTTAAATATGCAAAGCATTTAAGTATGTGATTAATTCGAAGCTTTTGCAGCGAGTGAGCATTAAGCATTCTCCTGGGCCCCTGCTGGATGAGAACTTTGGTTACATGAGTGAGGAAATAACTCTGGTTCAGCAGCCAATTGCTTTGGGGACTGATTCTTCCTTCTAATCACAGGATAAATCCAGAAGGAGGAGGAAATAGGGAAGGAGGGACAAAAGGAGGGAAGGAAGGAAGGAGGGAAGGAAGGCGCGGAAGGAAGGAAGGCGCGGAAGGAAGGCGCGGAAGGAAGGCGCGGAAGGAAGGAAGGCGCGGAAGGAAGGCGCGGAAGGAAGGCGCGGAAGGAAGGCGCGGAAGGAAGGAAGGAAGGAAGGAAGGAAGGAAGGAAGGAAGGAAGGAAGGAAGGCTGGAAGGAAGGAAGGAAGGAAGGAGGAAGGAAGGAAGGAAGAAGGAAGGAAAGGAAGGAAGGAAGGAAGGAAGGAGGAAGGAGGAAGGAAAGGAGGAAGGAAGGAAGGAAGGAAGGAAAGGAAGGAAGGGAAGGAAGGAAGGAAGGAAGGAAGGAAGGAAGGAAGGGAAGAAGGAAGGAAGGGAAGAAGAAGGAAGAAGAAGAAGGAAGGAAGAAGGAAGGAAGGAAGGAAGGAAGGAAGGAAGGAAGGAAGGAAGGAAGGAAAGGAAGGCTGGAAGGAAGGAAGCAGGAAGGTAGGCATGGAAGGAAGGCAGGAAGGAGAAGGCAGGAAGGCAGGGAAGGCAGGGAAGGAAGGAAGGAAGGCAGGAAGGAAGGCAGGAAGGCAGGAAGGCAGGAAGGCAGGAAGGCAGGAAGGCGGCCAGGAAGGAAGGCAGGACAAGAAGCAGAAGAAAGGCAGGAAGGAGGATAGGAAGGCAGGAAGCCAGGAAGGAGGAATGGCAGGAAGGGCAGGCGGAAGAAGGCAGGAAGGAAGGCGGAGGAAAGAAAGGCAGGAAGGCGAGGACGGAAGGCTAGGAAGGCAGGCAGGAAGGAAGCGGCAGGAAGGAAGGCAGGAAGGCAGGCATGGAAGGCGGCAGGCAGGCAGGAAGGAAGGCAGGCCAGGAAGGAAGGCAGGAGGAAGGCAGAGAAAGGAGGAAGGCAGGAAGGCGGAAGGAGGAAGAGGAAGGCAGGAAGGCTTAGGCAGGAAGGAAGGAACGGAAGGGAAGGAAGGGAAGGAAGGAAGGAAGGAAGGAAGGAAGGAAGGAAGGAAGGAAGGAAGGAAGGAAGGAAGTAGGAGAGGGAGGGAGGGAGGGAGGGAGGGAGGGAGGGAGGGAGGGAGGGAGGGAGGGACGGACGGACGGACGGACGGACGGACGGACGGAGGGACGGAGGGACGGAGGGACGGAGGGACGGAGGGACGGAGGGAGTGGTACATACACAGCACAAGGAAAAAAAAACAAGTCAATTGAGTCCATCACCTCAAGAGGCACTTATGTCACTTTGTACTACAATGTTTTCTGCAGAATCTACCAACTGACTCCTTTTGATGGTGTTTTCCAAACATTTAAGGTCCTGAAAGACCTAACAGTCACTGGAGGTCTCAAGGTGACCATTATTTTTATTTACAACAATAGAGTTGAGAGCTTTTTTTGCTTCCTTCTCCATCTAAATTCAGCTCCCTGCACATCACCCACAGTGGGACAAAGTGCTTGGAAAGTGCACACGTGCCGGAAGCGTATTTGGACAAAATCTGCAGTGTGTAAGCCCACAGCTCATGCAGTCTGTCAGCACTCAGGCACAGCACTCAGGTGAGCACCTCACCTGCCACCCCTCCCCTGGCCAACCAACCTGTCAGCAGAAGCTGTCTGGCATGACAGTGGGAAGCAGAAAGCAGCTGGGCTCTTTTTTTAGTTCTTGTTTGGTTTTTTTTTTCCCCTTTATTTTCAGTTGAGACAAGGGTATAATTATCCAGATGTTCATTGCTGGAATTTGTTGTGGGGCTTATTTTCCTCCCTCAGCAGAACCAGGCTCTGAATTCCTCATAAACCCAAGTGGAAAAGGGGATCTGGAGTGGAAGAATAGAAGAATACACATCCAAAAAACAAAAAAAAAAAAAAAAAAAAAAAAAAAAAAAAAAAAAAAAAAAAAAACCCAAAAAAAACCAAAAAAAAAAACCCACAAAAAAAACCCCAAAACCCTTCTGGCAACACTGAAGGATCCCACTTCAAAATTAGCAGAGCAAAATTAGATGAAAAAAAAAAGTTAGGAAGGTAAAATGGATTACTTTAAACATTCCAGAATTTTGTATTTTTTTTCTAGCATTCATTGGTACAGGAAATCTTCAGAGTGTTGACCTGACTCACAACAAAACGAAGTACTGAAGCACTTTTTGAGATGGAGAAACCATTTCCTAGGTACATGTAGCAGGGACAGAGATTTCAGGGCAGTGAGGGAAGTGTCAGAGCTGGGGAGAACATTAATCCCTTAATGTTACATTAATCCCTTAGTGAATCATTAAGGTTGGAAAAGATCTCTAAGTTCATTAAGACCAACAAAGAACAGAAAAGGGGCTGGAGGCCACTTGTGAAACCATAATGGGTGGCCTGTGCAATTAGCCTTTGCACAGAGTGTGATTTAATGAGGGCAGATCTTTAATTGAAACTTCTTTTACAGCCAGCATGGGGATTTCCCTTTTTCCTTTTTTTTCCCTTTCCCTGTGCCCTCCCTTTGTTTAAGCACAGGTAAGTGCAGATGATCAAGTGCTTGAAGTGAGGATTTTCCCGACAAGACAATCAGCTCAGAATCAATCTGCCCTAAAGTATATGGCTCCTCCTTTTTTAAAAAAGAGACAGAAAATTGACTCATTAATTTCATATTAACATGAAATACTAAAATTTTAAGTTTAAAACTAACTCAAAATGCCTTTCCACAGCACAAAACTTCGTATGACCAATGTATACTTTCAGTACATTTATTGAATGGTGATGGACAAGCAAAATGAACATAAGGGCCTCAAACTCTGCAATTCCTATCTCACATCCATTTCCCCAAAGTCAACCCTCTTGACAGCTGCCCCAGCTGGCAACAAGACACATGTAAATACAGACACAGTTGATTTTGGGGTGTCTCTGTTGAAATTTACAAAGCCTGCCACCAGGTGTTTGGGCAGCACAGCTGCTTCCAGCTGATAATTCTCTGCTTCCTATCACCACTGTGAAGCTTTATTTCATGGGGGAATATGTACAGTCATAGGCATAATATGAGTGTCCTGCCTGGTTTATTAAGTCTGGGCATCTCCAAGGATCACTTGGATATTCCAGACACACTGTGCACTCAAGAAAACACACAGGGGCTTCAGGGAATCCTGGAATTCAGAGATTACCTGTAGTATTTCCCAGCAAAACTGCCAGTGTCCTTATCAAATGGATGCAACAGCAATAAAATCCATCCACAAGGCAGTGAGGAGTGACTGTCATTCTCTAGTCACACACAGGGATGAATGTAGGTATATACACACATACTCATACACAGAGAGAAAGATGGATAAGGAATTTTGAGGAAAGGTAATTTACAAGTGATCAGAAGAATCTGGATGCCCACAGAGAGATTTATTTTTCTTCCCTTCCCTCTCACAGGAGCCAAAACCTGTTAAACAACCCTATACCATG
The DNA here is from genome assembly GCA_018697195.1 of Certhia americana. Taxonomy (NCBI): domain Eukaryota; kingdom Metazoa; phylum Chordata; class Aves; order Passeriformes; family Certhiidae; genus Certhia; species Certhia americana. Next base: position 73,083,534 of record CM031878.1, read on the forward strand.
AGTAAAACAGGGGCTGGGTCCTTCCCTTGTCACCTTGGTTCATTTGTAGGAGTCAGGCAATAAAGCCACGGATGTGGAAAATGGAGATGAGTCTGTTGGAGCCCAGAATGCAGAGAATATTCCTCTGCATGTTTTGCAGGGATCCAAACCCTCTGACAAACACTGCTTTTAACCTTCAACCCCAGGCTCTGAGATGAAACAGAACTTCCAAGAGTGTCAATTAGATAGTAGCAGAGTATGGAATTTATAACAGGGGAAGAAATTTAGATTTTTGGGGTTGTTAGCATGGTAAGTAGATGAAGACAAGCTGGAGGATCCCTGTGGTTTTCAGGCTTCTTCCTCATTCTCCATCTCCTGCACATTCTGCAGTGTTGGGGACACAGGAACATTGGGCACAATTTGCCACAGTGTCACCTGAATAGAGATTTAGTTAATTATTGGTAGAAAAGTAGAAATAATGTCCATTCTTGTGATAATTGGGTGAATTATCTTTAAGGGAACCTTGATTCTGTGTGTTTGGGGCTTTTTGGTGCCTTTTCTCCTTCAGACCAAGCTGGTGTAAAGCCTGGTGTGCAGAAATTGCTGATGAGAAAATAATAAACAACCTGGAGAGTGAGAACAACCAAGAGTCCAGTTTGCCTTTTTACTTAACAAGGACTTCTGAAAAGGCCTCTACTAGCAGGGGAGAGACTTGTGGGAGTGAAAAACTCCGACATGAATCCACATCAGAGGTGTCCATTCTGCTCCTGGAGGGCAGAGAGTCCCAAATGTGAGACTGCAAGGCTGATTCACAGCACACCACAGCAAACCCTGGCATCTCTGCATCATCCCACCAGGTCCACTGCTGATGCCCAAAGTGCTAGATAAATGAAGAAAAAAAAAATGAAAAAAATTTTTACAAAAATGCCCCAAATTCTTTCTGCCTACTTCCTGTTTTTGAAGAGGGTGGCAATCAGCTGTGTGTGAGCCCCAGTGAATGTTGCTTTGATGTGGAGCTCAGGAGACATATCCTGGTGATAATTCATTTATGCAGGAGCACACAGCCAGCCTGGTGTGTTATTTACACATATTGTCTTCTCAGCCGCTGACATTTCATCTTTTTTTTTTCACAAGAAATCATCTTCTGAGTTGAACTGGGGATTTTCTTCTAAATAACAGAGCTGACAATGATGCATTTCAACACAACTGGATTATAAAGCTGTCAGCCCCAGCCCTGCTCCCCAATCTCTATCCCTGTCAGCACTGCCTGGCTGTGGAAATTTCAGCCTGGAAACCACTCTATTACTGAGCAGGTTTTGGCAAATCTGCAAAGGGAAAGGAAAGGAGGGAGAAGAGCATCCCCTCTTCTCTGTGGTCAACCCAGAGGCATGGACTGGGGCAATCAGAAAAATTGAAATTACTAATTACCTTCCATAAACGGTGTTTTTGTGCACCTTGGCAGTGCTGGGCTGAGCGTTGGGTGGGTGCTGATACCTCCTTTAATCTTCACCAGATAGATTTAATCACAAATCACCATTCTGTCCAATGGGTGCTGAGTTGTGCTATCAAGGCAATGCCAGTACTTATTTTTTTTAATTCCAGAGTGTCATGGGTGTCAGTGCAAAATGTGACCAAAACTCTGTATTTTATCACCATCTGTTGGAACTAGGGTGGGAGGGGTGGTGTAATTGTCTGTCCATGGCCAACTGTCAAAAAACCAGCTGGGGCTGTTCTGTTATCTCCTCACAACCCATCCTCCCTCCAGGCAGAGATCTTCTGCTCATGGGCCATTGAGTGTCACTGAGAGAATTCCATCATCCCACTGGGAAATGCTCCAGCCAGGGGGAGGAGCCAAGTATTCCTACCTGGATAAAAATCTGGGAGTTGGAACACCAAGTATTCCTACCTGGATAAAAATCTGAGAGTTGGAACACCAAGGATTCCTACCTGGATAAAAATCTGGGAGTTGGAACACCAAGGATCCTTTCCACTGGATTCCCAGAGGAACACCAGGCCCATCCATCACCACTGGAGCTTCAGTGACAAACTCCACTTTTCTCCAGGAGCATCGCTTCATCAGAGCCTTTGTTTCTTTCTTTTTTCTCTTTTGTAATCCTGCATGTGTTTTGTCTTATTGTTTATTTTAGTTCCCCTAATCAAGAACTGTTATTCCTATTCCCATATCTTTGCCTGAGAGCCCCTGAATTTCACAGTTATAATAATTGTGAGGGAGGGGGTTTAAATTCTCCATTCCAAGTGAAGCTCCTGCCTTCTTAGCAGACACCTGGCATTCAAACCATGACATCACCTTTTTGTTACCTCTTTTCCCAAACTGGAAATGAAACTCAAGATTATTTTGGTGAGGGGCTCATATAAA
>CM031878.1:73086940-73099811 GCA_018697195.1 Certhia americana
CTGGAAGAACTAGTCACTAATTCAATAGGCTACACAGCTACAAAGATATGTGGGAAGAATACAGAGAAAAAAAAAGAAAAAATGCAAAGCCAAAGGACATCAAAATGAGTGACCACCTCTGACGTGAAGCTATCAAGAGTCACAGCTGCTGCCTTTACAACAGCAGTCTTGCTCTGGTCATTATTAACGAGAGAGGTTGGGCTCTTAATTGCAGCCTCTCCAGATGTGACATCACTGCAGTTTCCAGTGCCATTTCTTCCTCCATCAACAAACAGCACAACAGTTCCTAAGCTAAAAGATCCAGAGCAGCTACGAAAACAAAATTCTGACAAGTAAAAACACTAAAATAGATGTACAACCACATAGACGGATTTTCCCATGAAAGATGAAGCAGAAAAATAAATCTGGAAAAGAGTTTGGAAGAAAACTCCTGTGATTTTTTTTCTTTCTTTCTTTTTTTACTACCCCTCCATTTTTCTAATGACAATAAATTTTCCACACGATTCAGCCATGTGAAAAGTCTCTAGGGAAGCCCATCAAATAGAATAGTCCCTGAAGTCCTAAGGGAAAAGAAAAAATAGGAAGAAAACAAAAAGTCTTAAAATTCAATGGGTAGCCATTATTACGTTTTGCTTAGCGGCCAAAGCAGCTCCTAACAGGAGAAAAAAAAAAAAAAAAAATTGCTTTTCATTCCTGGAGCCTGGAAGGAGCCACGCTCATGCATCTCTTGCTCCCAGTAGTCAGATCAGCGTGACATGTCTGTGTGTTTTGCCAGCCCTCCTGGCTCCACGGCGGATGCACAAACGATTCCTGCTCTGTCTTTTTGCTGTTTTTTACAACCCTGCATCTCATAAACCCCCTCAGTGACCTTAACCTTCCCAGAGGGAAACAAACCCACCAGTTGTCCTGCTTGGGTGATCCACCATCCCTGTCTGGGGTGGCTCTCCAAAGCCAGCAGTGATGACCCAGCCGTGCCAGATGCTGTCCTGGGTGTAGTGAGAGCACTGAGGATCTCAAACACCATCCTGTTTTGGGAATTTCAGAGTTTCCCTTCCTCCCTGGCAGTTGTGTCTTATTGTTCTTGCATTGAAATGATGTAACCCCAGTTTAAAATTCCCCTGAAGAGGTTTTGATGCTTTACTTACAGTGACACCACTACAGCCACCTCCATATTCCCTTTTGCACCCTGTTTCCCTTAATTGCACCCCAAATGTGATCAGTATGGAAAGCCATGGAAAATTACTTTATTCTCAGTTCTAGCAGTGGCCAAGGGGGGAGGCAGAGCCAGCCAACATCAGCATGTAGCTGGCAGATTTAAGCTATTCTTGATGTCAGTTGGGTTTACCTCATCAGCAAAATAACACCCCACTTAAGGAAAGATTGCTGTTCTCCTCTTTACTTCATTTCATTTTTTATTATTTTAGCATGAAAGTCAGCTGCAGAACAAAGTATTTAAATGTGCTATTGAAGAAACTGCCTTCAATTTTCTCTGCCACTCCTAGCCACCAAAGTGAAACAAAAATGCCCAGTTCTGGTTTCATGTGCATTTTTCATTTTTGCAACTCAATTGCAGCATTTGTTATAATTTAACTTTTGTGACTCAATTGAAGCTTTTTTTTTTTTTTTTTTTTTTTTTTTCAATTAAGCTAAGAAGTGAAAAATTACTTCCAAGGACACAAAAAAGTCACAAGGAAAAGCTCAAAGGGTTGGAAGGACAGTACCTCTAATGGATGGACTATAGGGTCCAACTTCTATTAAAGAGCAGATGAAAAACACCAAGGTCACTCAGATAGAGGAGATTTAGGTACAGCCTAAATCTCATTCCACCACCTTTCCCACAACCACCTTTATTCCATGTTCTGATAATCCTCTGATTATCCTGATTATCCTCACAATTCTGATAATTCTGATAATCTTCACTCTGATGTCTCCTGTAGGCATTTACTTCGTAAAAGACAGAAATGTTCCTATTAATCGTAAGGATAGGAATTCATTGACATTTCCAACACATTTTAAATAGAAGCAGAATATGGAAACAGATTTCGCTGTCAGTTACAATCTTTGAGTTCAGAGTCAGTGAAACTACTGTCATCTATTTCAGCTTCAGCCCAAGCAGGAGCAGGAACTCGTCCAAAATAATGTGCAAAGTATTATTTTTGATGTTGAATATCATCTTCCTTCACCACCAGTTTCAATCTAATTAATTCTGACTGGCACAAAACAAAAGAATGGGACAACTGCAGAGGTCATGCAACAAGACAAAAGCTATGACTCTCAACACATTATTTGCTGTTACTGTTACCCATAAATGGGCTTTTGTTCATTAAAACAGTTGATAATCACATTAATAAACACAAATGTATGAAGTACAAGAATTAATTAATTCCTCTATATGTTGTCCTTATCAGCATTCTGTTGTTTGTAGCAGAAATCAGTGCCCTGAGATCCAGGATCAATCAGTACAAGGGAACTGTGGAGATCTACTTCCATCAGCATGGAAACAATTGGCTAAATGCAGTCAAATAAACAACTTCAGGTTATAACTATTACTTAAACAGAGATAAGAACTCTGTTTTCTTAAGCACTAAAAAATCATGTAACAGTCTTCCTCCTAAAAGCTCTATTATTCCAGTCAAGGGAGGACTATTTATTGACTTAACATTTATTTCTGATTTAACATGTGCCAAAAGACTGCAAATGTAAACCAATTTAAGAGAGTCCACAAAAGGCAATTGAATTAAGATCAGTACCCTCTGACTGCGTTAGTTGGATTGGTTCAGCTTGAACACCCAGAGCTTTACCCTGAAAGGTGTCACAGCATCCTCAGCACGTTAAAATTAACTCCAGACCCTTTTAAGGCTCCCAAGTTCTGCATTTATTTGCAGAAAGCTCCAAGTTTTTTGTTTCTCATCTTTTTGGATGCATTTTATCATGGAATCATGGAACAGTCCAGGGTGGAAGGGACCTCAAAACAACACTTAATCCAATTTCTGTGGGACAGGGACCCTCCATGAGGTTATCCAGCATCCTGTGCAATCACACCTTGAAAAACCCCAGTGAAGAGGTGCCCTCTGTTTGATCCTCTCTGGAAATGAGAGATTTCCTCCCCAAAAATAATCCCCATTCAGGGGCCAGCAGTGAGAAGGTTCAGTGGGGGACTCCCTCAGTCTCTCCATCTCTTTCCTCAGCATCTGAAGCCGGACAAAACTTTGTGGTGCTGCTTTTTGTCCACCCAGAAAATCAAGTTTGAGAGCAATTCAAAGGGGATTGTGCGAGATGCACCTGGGGCCAGTGCTGGGAAGAAGGTGTATTTTGGGTTCCAGGTGAGCACCCAGCTGTCCTTACTTTGACACTTCTTCTGTCGTTGTTTTCTCTGTCTTTTAGAGACAAAACTACCTGAAAACACAATGTGCTGGGTTGCAGCCATGAGTTTACATGCCTGGTCATGGGATTTCTTTTATTTTTTCTCTTTTATCTCTCTCTCTCTCTTTTTTTTTTTTTTTTTTTTTTTTTTTTTTTTCTTTATTATGCAGAGCAGGCTCTTCCTGGCAGAAGACAATGAGAGAAACACACTTTAGATAATCAGCAGCCCAGCTATCAGAGCATCTACCTGAGTACAGCACATGCAAATGCTCCCTGTAAGTGAGGAGAAAAAGGGAGGGACTGGGAGTCCTCCCATTGATGTCTAAGCACTGGGATTTTCTGGGGGCAGACACCCAGTCCCACCCTGGTGGGTTAAGCATGTTTTGAATATTAATAGTTACATGCATTTGTGAAGGAGTGAGGAAAACCTTCTTAAGTCACCTTTTTTTGCAAAGGGATTGCTCCTTTCCCCAGGGTAAATGTGTATAGAAAACGGGGTTGTTTATGGGATTTAAATAGCATCCAATAAATCGCATCCCATTGGGATTTTAAAAGAGGTGATTGTGGTTATCTTGGGTAGATTGGGTGCCATTGAAGCTTGAGAATTTTATTTTTAATAGGAAGAAAGAGCAAAACAGGGTAAGGGAGCAGGTTCAGGAGGGGAGGGGAGGGGAGGGGAGGGGAGGGGAGGGGAGGGGGGGGAGGGGAGGGGAGGGGAGGGGAGGGAAGGGAAGGGAAGGGAAGGGAAGGGAAGGGAAGGGAAGGAAGGGAGGAAGGGAGGGCAGGGAAGGGAAGGAAGGGAGGGAAAGGGAAGGGAAAGGGAAGGGAAGGGGAGGGAAGGGAAGGAAGGGGAAGGGAGGAGGAAGGGAGGGAAGGGAAGGGAAGGGGTGAAGGGAAGGGAAGGGAAGGGAAGGGAGGAAGGAAGGAAGGAAGGGAAGAAGGAAGGGAAGGAAGGGAAAAGGACAGGAAGAACGAAGGACAAAGGAAACGGGGAAAAAAAATAAGGTAATGAGGGAAGGAGGGAGGGAAGGGAAGAAGGGAGGGAAGGGAAGGAAGGGAAGGGAGGGAAGGGAAGGGAAGTGGAAGGGAAGGGAAGGGAAGGGAAAGGGAAGGGAGGGAGGAAGGGGGGAGAGGGGAGGGGAGGGCGAGGGGAGGGGAGGGGCGGGGAGCGGGAGGGGGGGGAGGGGAGGGGAGGGGAGGGGAGGGGAGGGGAGGGGAGGGGAGGGGAGGGAGGGGATGGGAGGGGAGGGGAGGGGAGGGGAGCATGGAGATCTGCTCCCTGCGGGTATGCTGGAAAGCTCTTGCCCTCTGCACAGAGAAGCGGAGGTATGAGAGGCAGATAAAGCCAGGAATATAGGATTTTCCTTGCACAAGTAAACTGCTGAGCCACCTCTTCTCTCAGTGACTTGCATCACCATCGAGGAGACCCCAGCAGAGACACAGAGCCTCTGGGGCGTTTTCAACCCTGACCTTACCTGGAGCTTCTTTCCTCTCCTCAGCACGCCCAGGAGCCTCAGCTCTCTCCCAGATTCTTACACCTGGCTTTGGTAAACCTGGGAGGGGTTCCTGAGAGACACCTTTGCGTGCAGCAAAGTGAGGCAGAAAACACCTCACCCCACTGAGACTTGTCCTAAGCCAGGGTGGGGAGAACCACCCCTTCCACTTCCTAGGAAAAACACCAATTCTGGGGCTGTGAGGGCTGAGTGCTGCTGCGGTGGTGATGCTGTGAGAGGAGGCATTGAAAACCCTCCTTGCCCAGATGTGGAGGCTGCCAAAACCTGAATTCCACCTCTCTGGTAATGTGCTCTGGAAAAAGAGGGGGGTTTTTTAGTATCACCCTCCTTCCTTTCAAAGCTGTTCAGGCTGATGTCTCACTTCCCTGGCCTCTCACTGGCTCATTTGAGTGTGACCATGGCATTAATCTCACACCCTGAATAAATTCCTGCCAGTCATATGGAGACTTTCCCACTCTCCTATGGAAAGCCATTTCCATATGGCTGGTTATTGACCATTTTTTTTGGTTTACTTGGGAATTTAGAAGTTCTTGCAACACACTCAATTAGCTTTGAAGCAGTTGTGTTACTTTTTTCTTTTTTCTTTTTCTTTTTTTTTTTTTTTTGTAACAATGACAAACTACTTCCTGAGCAAAACAATGAGATGTCAGCATATTCACAATATTTCAACATTATATGCTAATCCATTTGTATCCACAATGGTGCTTCTAGAAATAAAAAATAGTAGGCTAGCATAATGCCAAGGCTACTTTGACTTTTTTTTCCTCTTTTCTTTTTTTGGGGTTTTTTGTTTGTTTTTTGTTTGGTTTTTTTTTTTTTTTTTTTAAATTCAAACTATTCCAGGCCTGTCTCAGTCTTGACAACTCAGAAATGAGAACACTCTCAAGATGGGCAGTCAAAATAAACAGAGATAATATCCATCAGCCCTTATTCTGAAAGAAGAACTTCATCAGAGCTAAGGATGCAAGCACTGCCTTTTCTCCTCTATTACAGACTGTTATCACTTCCCAGTTATTGCTCTGGAGCCTAAATCCTGAAGACAGATTTATTTTCACCAAAGTTTAGGAGGCACCCATATCCTCCAATCATCTTCTGATTGGCTAGTTACATTAAAACATGAAAAGGCAATATGAAAATATATTGAAATAAAGTAGAAAACTGTCTTTTTCTGCTTGCTACCTTACCTTACACAAAGGGAACAAATCCAACTAACCAACCCCCTAGAAAACTGGGCCCATAAGCCAAGAAGAATTATTCTTTTGAACAACTCCTTGGGAAAACCTTTCCAGAGATTCTTTTAAAAATTGTATTTGGGAGAAGGTAATCATGAAAGGAAGAAAGAAGACTCAGCTCAACAATGGGAGTGGGATAATTCATACAAAAGTTCTAACTTCTCCTTGCTTCCAGGGAAAAAAAAAAATCCCTTCTGGATAAATTCAGCTTTCTGGAAAAGAGTTTAAGCATAACACTTGCATTTTACTGGTGTTTTGCTTTCCAGAAGAGATAAAAGATAATGACGGACTGAACGGCATGAAATCTTCATGCTTATCCACACCTCTGGAAAATATGCTGGGCTCTACTTCCTTCCCTTCCCACATTTTCACCCTGACATAATCTTTCCCATGTGTTCAAAAAAAAAAAAAAAAAAACAGAAGGTTTCTTTGTGTCTGGAGAGCAACCAAGTGCTCACATGCCCTGGTGATGTAAAAGCCAATTTGCGTCCAAGGAAGTTCTACTGGAATTTGGGAGTGACTCCTGTCAGCCACTGCCTGATGTGCCTCTGCTGATGAAACACCCCAGAAATCATCAGAAATCCTGTGTTTTGTCTGAGCACCAGAGCAGCAGCCCTGATGATGCCTTCTGGAGGCTGAGCTGTAGTTGAGCCCAGCCAGAGCAAAAAGATAAAGCAGGGATTTAGTAAAATAAATAAATATAATAAACTGGACATACCTGGGCTGCACAAGAGTCTGGCTGGGCCACACCCAAAATAAACCCCAAAATGGGCACAGAATGGACAAATGGCCACAAGGTCTCACACTTTGATAAATTCTGGTCCATCAGCACATTGGAGTTAATTGTCTAATTCCAGCTCCAGGTTATGAAGCTCCATCCTCCTTGGTTTTCCTTCTCCCTTCAGCCTTGTTTTTGTTCTTGGGCTGAAAGTTGTCCTTGGTATCAAACTAGAGAAGGAATTGTTTCATCTATCTACTCTGTGAAGAGAGCTCAGCAACACTGAACATGAAACTTAAGGCTGCCCACAAAAACAGTAGAGAATCTAAAAAATATAAAAGCTAAAACTTAAAGCATCACTGGCACAGGGGTAGCACCTCAGACCCTCCTCCCATGTCTGTCACCTGGGACTGAGCCAAGAGCCCAGGGAGCAGGAGCAGGTCCTGGCAGCCCAAAACATGTGAGGGAGGGTCCTGCAAGCAGAGATGATGCTGAGGGTCAGGTACAGGCTAGGAAGGGAGAGAGTTCCTTGTAGTGCCACGGGAGCCTTGGTGCAAAAACACCCAAGTCAGCTTCACTTGGCATCTTTTGGGAAAGAGCCTGGACTTGAGGTCTTGCTTGGTGTGATCCTGAGCTGTTGATGCCTTAGGATTTGAGCCTTTTATATTTTTCAGATCCTGTACTGCATTAGTGCGCTGAACTCCTTACAGAGTGTTAGTTACTGTCTTCTTTTGCAGTAAGGGGACCTGAAAAACTGCTTTTTAACAAATTAAACTCAGCCTACAAGAGATTACATGATGGAAAGAATGGGGAGAATAACACAGTTTCCTTCTCTGCGTAAAAAAATCTGTCTGGTCAGACAGAACAATCCCTCTGGGCCCACAGCCTCAGGACCAAAAAGTACAAATAGAAGTGAATTAGGGGAAAAACTAGGGGAATGTGGCTTAATTCCCTGAATATGTAATTGGAGCATTAACCCCTGATATGTAAATGTACCAAACTTATAATTGTGTGACAAACTCCTGACCATCATCCATCCTGGGTGCAGCCCCTTGAGGTTCTGACAGCCCAAGGTGGAGCTGTTCAAGGCCTTTAATAAATAAACTGAATAAACCTGCTTTATTCTTTTGAATCTGTCTAGCATCTGCTCCAGGCAGCCACTCCAAGGGTCACTGTGACACCCGTGGCAGCCCCACGATGGGGCTGTGGTCACTGCTGGCCAGGCAGCAGCAGATGCACACCCCAGAACATCTGAGGTTCCCACACCACTCAGCCTCTGCTCTCCACAGCTCCTGAGGAAGCAGCCCCCAGCCTGGCTGGAAATGGAGCTGGTGACAAGTGAGATCCTGGGACAGGAAATGTAAGGGCAGTGCCTGTGCCTCTGCGAGCTCCTTTAAACTGTGAAGACATTTAGCTCGCCTTTCAGGCACCATTTATTTCACTGGCCTATGTGGTTTTGTTCTTCATTTGCTTTTCCTCGCTGAGCATTGCCCTTGTATTTAAACTATCAGTTTCTGGGGGATTTAGAATCAGAGGAAACACCAGAATTTCTTTTTTTTTTCTTTTTTTTTTTTTAGAAAAAAAGGTAAAATTTGTGTATTTTTACACCGGGTTCAATATTCTAGCACTCCTTCTCTTTCTCTGCTCTCTGAAATGCAGGAGAAAGAAAGGCAGAGAAGAAACTGCCTCATATCCCTAGGAGTAGGGTAAATCTATCACAACAAAGGGTCATGGCCACCACTTTCACTTCTTAAAGAAGAATTTCATTGCCTTTCCCATGCAAGCCAAGGTTCCTCATCTCTGTATTGATGAAAAAAACTTGCCCTCAGGCTGCCGGAGCACTGTTATTCACCCTAGGGGAACATGGGATGCTGAAATGGTCTGGTTTTATCCTAATTTAGAGGATGTGAAATGCAAGAAAAAGTGTTCACAGCACAGGAATGATCCAGTGCTCTGTTTCTGTTTTCCCCAGACTCCCTGCTCGGAGCCAGGCACGTGGGGCAGATTTCTAAATGTCCCTGCCTGCATCCATCTTAGAAACCTCCACTTGTGACAAAATCCTTTAAAGGAAGCAGCAAAGGCCACAGCATGAGGGAAGGCTGGCACCATCCAGCGTTGCTCCATCCACCGCTCCGAGAACCTTCCCAAAAATCTGAATCCAATTTCCAGGATGCCGAATGGTGACAATGTACCAGCAGCATCACGAGTTTTTTGGGGTTTTTGGGGGGTTGGGGGGGTGGGGGTTTTTTTTTTTTTTTTTTTTTTTTTTTTTTTTTTTGTTGTTGTTGTTGTTGTTGTTGTTGTTGTTGTTTTTCTTTTTTAATTTTAAGAAACCCGATTGCCTGGGATTTCTTTTTTTTAAATTTTTTTTTTGGATGAGCATTAAGACAGCCCAGCTCCCTCTCGCTGTTTGTTCATTGTTCAGGGGCTGCTCCCTGCCTCAGCCCAGCTCAGTGAGCTATTGTTCCACGGGGGCACTGCCAGCACAAACTCAAACCACATTGTAAACAGCACATGGCTTCGTTTAATCCGGAGCAAACCCCTGGGCTTGGGCAGGAGAGGCAGGCACAGCAGAGTGACCTGCCCTGTGTGCCACTGCCTGCACTCACTGCCCACTCTGTTCCCCTGCCAGAACATTGTGTGCCTCACTTGTAATTTATTTCTAAGGATGCTGCTGCATGAAATCTTGGCTTTTCTGGGGTCATAGGGTGCTCCAAGGGTTTCTATGCACTGGTTAAGGCAGTATTGTCCTGCTGAGCGCTGTCTGACAGCACTCCCCTGGCTGCAGCCTCCAAATGCAGGCTGTGGATGCCCTCTGCTGCTCCACCGGTGTCAGTTTAGAGGGTTTCTGCTGTTTTCTGGAGATACCCCGTTCTTCCTGCGAAGATTAACCTAGTAAGTATCGTTTTTCATCCCTAATAAACACTCGTGTCCCGTTCAGCAGGCTTTTGCAGCTCCGAAATCTGTTAGCAGGCAGCAGGGCAGACTGCTCATCACAGTTTAAATTGCAGGTTTTCTGTTTTGAAAAGATGTCGTGCTGGTGCTGGCGTTTCAGCAGTTGCTTACAGTGCCACGGAAAAGGAGAGGAGGGCATTGTAATAAAAATACCACTTGTTAAAGGTTCTAATTCCACCAGCTTTTACAGACACCACCCTGAGCTGGGAGCAGTGCAGAGCCAGGCCAGTGCTCTGACAGTGAGAAGGAAACCAGAGCAGCCAGGGGAGAAACCTGGTCTGATCACCAAGGAAGGACAGCAATGGGGAGAGAGTGTTAAAAAAATAATTCCTGTCTTCTTTGTGGATGAGGAGAGCATCCCTCTGCAGCAGCAGGGGGATGTTGGCTCTGTGGGGTGATCCCACAGCACCATCACCCTCTGCCATTCCAGCAGTTAGCCAAAATTTAGGGACAGACATGCTGTTTCCATTAGAAGAAGTCACTGATGAAGAAATCAGATACGTGCCTGATGCACTCCTATTTTTCTGCAGTGAATGTACAAAGCCCCATTTCCCTTCCCCCATTGTGTTCGAACAGCGGGAGTCGAGACTTTTCCGTTCAGAACTCCAAAACTTTTCCCAGCTAGGACCCTTCCTGAAGACTGTTTCTTACCCTTCTCCTTACAGATGCTTTGCAAATGTGGCTTGGGCTGTCTGTGGCTTCTCTGTCTCTGTAGCTTTTCCACACTGAGCTTTTCCATTTTTTTCCTGAGTGCTGCGTCTCCCACCGTTTGGTAGGATAATTCCTGCATTTCTGCACCTGCCCTCAGTACAAACAGCACTGCCTGGCTCCTGACCAGCCCCACACCTGGCCTGCACCTTGTTCCCACCAGCTGCAAATGGAAAACAGCTCCCTCAGGGGCTGTTTTTCTCTCTTTCCCCAAACAAAGCATGGCTCTCCACCTCCTCGGTGTGAGATCTCGCTCCAACAGGAGGCCTGAAGAAGCATTTTCTGTCAGTGCTTGGGCCTTGAAATACAGATTTCCTCCTGTTAGCAGGCACTAAATTAAGTGGCAATAACCAGGTGAAGAAAGCAACATGGGGAGATGGGTTTCTCCCTCCAGGTATAAAGAAGTCTTCTGCCGCAGAGAAAAGAAAAATGGAAAAAAAAAATCTAAAAAAATAAAAAAGAAGGAGGAAAAAAGATCATACAGCAAAGCAGAATAAATAAACCTTCCCTCGTTTCTGCACACTGCACACAGCTGCAACTTCAGTGCTTTCTGGAGAAGGTCATGGAGTCCATCTGCTAATGGGTTTCCTGCCTGGGGGTATTTACAGGGAGAGCAGGTTTGATGGACAAAGGCCATCACGGGTGAAAACAATTTGACAGCACAGAAGATGAAAGCAGGGAGTGACCAGAGCAGCTCAGAGCAGTGTCCTTTGAGGACACGTCACAGAAACAGCTCGGACACTGCATGAACCCTTCTGGCAAAGGCTTTTGGACAAAGAAAGATACTTAAGAAATGCATTTGACAGGGGCTGTCTGAAAACTGCAGCTCTGAGCAGAAAACAGGGCTTGGACAGAGGGAGGGAGGAATGAGATGGTGCAGGTGAGGCCATGCCTGTGTCATATGGAAGAATTCAGCTCAGGAGATACTTTTCAGGTAAATGAAAAGCAGATAGGCAAGGAAACTGGCAAAATATGCTAAGATTATGGAAAGCAATAAGGAATTGATCGAGCTTTTATCAATAAAGTCATGAAAAAATTCCCTTTCATTGTTACCCTCCATACTGCAAGGTGTACAGAACTGGAGAAAGGGTCCATGTGGCGAAAATACACAAAGAGGGATTTTTGTCCTTCCTTTGCACACTCTGACCATCACACACTGGCTCTTAATACTCATGTTGTCCACCTCTTCAACTGCCAGTCACCTGAAATGACCCTGATCCCTCCTTTTTCCTGTGCCCCTGCCCTTCTCTCTCCTGCTGTGACACAAGCAGCTCCAAAATTCTGCAGATTTCGGTGAGCACCAGGACTCCACCTGTAGCTGACAATTCTTGACTGTTCCCTAACCCTAATGCTGAGGGTGAAGGCAGTGGTTTCTGTAGAGAAGAGGTTTTGAAGCCCCCATCACTCAGCAGTACCCACGCACCTCATCCTTGGCCACCTGTGCTGCACTGCTGGACACTGGAGCTGCTCTCCAGCAGGGTGGAGAACTTACCCAATATAATTCTGCTTTTAGAACCCATTCAACTGCCAGCCAAGCCACTCCCAGGTGTGGAGCTTGCCTGCTTGAGCAGGCTTCCATGCAAACTTCTGTCTGGGCAAGTCAACTCTCAGCTTTGCTCCTCCAGCTCCAGCCCAGTGGGAAGCAGTGAAAACCATCTTGTTCAAGGAGATGTCACTGTCACTCTCCACTTGGCTTATACTTCCAGTCTTTTTCTGTCATTGTTTGCAAAATGGCTTGGTTTGGTTTGGGTTTGGGTTTGTTTTTTTTTTTTTTTTTCCTCCCTTGCAATAAACCCCTGCAGCTGGCAGTTTATTTGCCTTTCTCATGTTTCCCCCCATAGTACAGGCATTGTTTCTCCCTTCCTCTCAGGCCACTCTGTTTCTCATTAGTCTGTGTTTGTCTCTTGTTTTATACGTGACAACCAAGCTACATTATTATTACACTTTCAGCTTTCATCATCAATTCACTTCTGCTCTGCTGCTGCAGAAGATGCTGCAGGGGCAGTGTGAGGACTGCATCACCAGCTCCACAGCTTCGGGACCATCACCTCCCCATCTGCAGCAGCGAGCAGGACCAGATGTCTGAATCAACTTGGTTGACATTTCCTCAGGAACTTCGGCCCTGCATGAGGGCACAGGTTCCCTTCCCACAGAAAGGAAGGAAGGGAGGGGGCCAGGAGGGGTGCTCAGCTGTGGGAGCGCGCAGGAGTTTGGAGTGTGGGGTTTTGTCTCATTTTCTGACATGCAGAATGAAAGTGATGCCCTCAGTTTAGGCTCCCATATTTTCCAGATGGTGTGCTGCATTGGTGTATAACTCTGAACCCCACACAGAGCGTCAGCCAGCTCTCCTCACAGCTCAGGCACACACAACAATCCTTGGA